>JAMJFZ010000183.1:4470000-5060000 GCA_026225945.1 Cricetomys ansorgei | reverse complement strand
AACATTATTGGAAAGCTGTTATTTCACTGCCCTTCCATCCGGGACATTCACACAGAGAGTGGGAGCAGAGGGGCTGGATGTGTGGACATCCCTCAGCTTTGGCTCTTTGATGCACTCAGAGATCTCAAAAAAATATTCTAACATAAAATTCTACTAATTTTATAAGACTTTGCCCTCTAAGTTAACCCCAAAGATGCTAAGTCTTTACAATAAGTGGTTACCTTGGAAACTTGGGGAAACCCAGGATAAACCCAAAGCATGAAATCATTGTTTAGAATGTCCCTGGCTTGCTCTTCCTGTTTCTCCGTTGATACTGTATTTGGACAGGCTCTCTGTTGCTGAGGAGGAGGCCTGAAATGGCTTGGGCTTCAGGAAGAATTAGGGAGTCAAATCATTTCAAAGGGGACTCAATTTCACAGTCAGTCATCTCTACTTAGAGCTTCATCCAAATATCTCACTTACCTTTAATTCCACATTATCATTGGGTTTTTTGTTATCATTCTTTGAATTTTTAAGATGTTTGAATCTGAAATACCCCCCATGAGTCTTATATGTTGAGTGCTTGGTCACCAGCTGATGGTGACATCTTGGGGGGTTTTGGAAGTGTTAGAGTGGGACCCAGTTAGAAGCAGAGCAGTGGGTGTGTGTTACAGGGAGAAGATTAGTGCTGTTTCTGGACCTCAGCTTTCTCTTTTGCTCTATCTCCTTCCTGTTGCCATGACTTGAACAGCTCTACTCCACCACAGTCTCCCCACTACAGGACAATGGAGCTTCTGAAACCATGAGCTAAAACAAGTCTTTCTTCCTCTAAGCTGTTTATGCCAGGCACTTTGTCATAGCAATGACAAAATGATGTAATAGACATACTCAAAATAACGCAAGCATTTGTCTCTCATGTATACCCTTAGCGAGATCTGATAGTCTGGGTTCTTCCCTGGGACAGGTGTCCCATGCACATTCTTAGAACATTTGGCTTCAGGTTTATTGTGTAATATCACCCCACATTAAAAACAAACAAAGAAACTGAAAAGAACAATAAGACAGTCCTCTGCTACCATGATCATTTCTAGGACAAATTTCCCCTATAATTTTACTTCTCACCCATTTATCTTTAAGATTTATCTCCTCAAGAAATGGGTTCCTTTGTTTTGCTAATTCATTATGGAATATTTCTACCTTATTATACTTTTTATATCAATGACCATTAAGGTGATTATTGATCTGATTGGTTGAAATCAAGTCAGTTGTCTTCTTAGTTGTTTATAGAATTTATCGAAACCATCCTTCTTTCCTCTTCCATACTTTCTCCCTTCTTTCAGATTAACTTGGAAGTTTTCGTGATTTATTTTACAGCCACCATTAGCGTAAAATCTTGTCTAGATTTTGCTGATTTAGTTTGTAGTGTTTTTTTTTTCTAGATACACAACCTTCCTTTTAAACTTTTTACTTTCTACTTTAAATGATGAAGCATCAGTTTTCCACAGTGAGAGAAGGTGACAACAATGCGTTTTAATTTTATTGTCTGTATTTTGGCTATTGTGGTAATGCATGGTGAAACCAAACAGCAAGTGTTTCTTTAAAGATAGTTGGGTTAAAATGACAGAATGTACCATGACTGGGTTTGCTTTTTCTTTTAAGTAAAATAATACTTTAAAAGTTTTAAATACCCGTCAATACACATACCATTGTTGATGCACTTTATGAAGATCCAGCTTTTGATCTAGATTATTTTCTTTGCCTCTGTCCCTCCCTTTAACAAACCATATAATGCAGATTGACTAGAGATGGGCTCCAATTTCTGTCTGAAATGTCTTTGTTTTTCTTCACTTCAGAAGACGTTTTTAAAGGGCGTAGACCTGTGGGCTTCAGGCGCATGTGGTACTCTCCCGTCGGTGCCCTTACTTCCCTGTCCTGGGTGAGTAGATTCTGGTTTCTGCCTCCCTAGAGATAGTGTCACATCACAGCCTTCAGGCAGAGAGCAGGAGGCACTGTGGGGACATGGCTCCTATTCCTCTCTCCAGCAACCAGCATTCTGATGGGCCCCTCGGCCAATGGATGAAAAGCTCTTTATTTTCCTCCCCAGTTTCCTGGTTATCTGTTCGTGGGAGGGAAACGAAATCTTGGCTTCTTCTATTTGGCTTTGCAACTGCAATGAAATCCAGGCCTGACAGACAAGCTATTCAGGTGGGTCCGATATAATGACAGATATCCCGGAAAAGCGAAAGCAGGATGGACGGGAAGGGAGACACAATGACAGAAGCAGACACTGGAGTGGCACCTTCCTGAGGAGAGGGGTTTCTGCTGCCTCTGGAAGCTGAAGCCCCGGACAGTTGCTTCGCTGGAGCCTCCGGAGGGACACAACTTGTCAACACTAAGACTCTGCCGATGTCAAGCGTGTTGTAGGGTTTTAACCTCCAGAGCTGTAAATAAATCAGTGTGTTTTCCTTTGAGCTTTCAGACGCTTGATGCTTTTGTTACAGTTGCGATTGAAAATGAATAAACATTTAGAGTGCATATAGCCCCTGTTTCAAGGACACTCTCCAACCGCCCTGGGTTGACCATCCTCAGTCCTGTGCTCTTCCTGTTCCTTTAGTGCTTCCCAACTGCCAGGCACCAGCACCTTCCCCTGTGACTGCTTTTCCTTCACTGTCTCCACGCCATCTGCTACTGTACCTATAGCCTTTGGAGTCGGTGTAAGCTGAGTTGCTACAGGGCTACCAGCTTCAGCCTCTCCCTAAGCTACAAAGCCGGAAAATGAATCATATTCCCTTCGAGTGTACATTAAACTATGCCCATGTTCACCAAAATCACTCTTCTCTATGACTCTGTGACGGTCAGCATTTTGGGGGGATATCCAGCCACACTCTGCTCAGAGTCAGCAGGAATGTTATATTTGAGACGTCAGTGAAGAACGGGTTAACCGGTGTGACTGCTAACCAGCATGACAGCACTGAGGGAAGATGACAGGAACTTGGACCCTGGCGAGCCCATGATGCTATTAGGCATCAGTCTTTAATCAGTTCTCCCAAGAGCTCAGAGATATACGTAATTTGGAAGAAGAGCATAGAGAGCGCTTTGAACTGTTTTAAACACTCCAACCCACCGGCAGCCTTTCTCAGTCAATCTGTACTAATACTTCTGTTGAGTGGAGAATTGGGGGGGTGGGGGGGGTAGAAGATCCACTTTTTAAACACTGATTTTATGTCAGCATTTAAACTCCTGGAATTTGGTGTTGCTTTAGATAAACTTTCGACATTCTGACTTATCCTAAATAAAACGGTCCGCTAAAGTCCGGGGAAGACTCAGACCAGCTGAGCCCAGGATCAAATCCTCTGAGCACCTTCTGCAGTCATAGGAGTGAGGTGGAACATCTGGAGGCAGACTGAAGCATCAGCAGTTCCACAGCTGGTCAGCCAGGACTGACAGGATTTGGCTCCGTCTTGAGGACTGTGCCCCATACCCCTTTCAAAACATAGGATGACAGTATTCTTGGATGGTCTTGAGGACTGTGCTCCGTACCCCTTTCGAAACATAGATAGGATGAAGGTATTCTTGGAACGCTTTGACTTGCCCATGACATTCTTACTGGTCTACCTCATGGCCTCAGACCTCTCTTCTTTCTTAACCCTAATGCACTCTACAGAGGGACCTATCACCTTCCCCCCTCCCTCTGATATATATATATATATATATATATATATATATATATATCAGAAAGACGATGAGCCACAAAACTTAAATAATATACTTAGCTCGACCATATACTCTATGAGTTCAAGAAAGATTTTTAACATTTTCTGAGTTTTTTCTTTCTTTACCACAAGATGTGTGAGGAAGAAGCTGGAAGTTTATATCTTGAAAGTTCACATAGCTAGCTCCTGGTATGTTTTGTTTTGGACAAAATGAAATATGTCCATTTTCTATAGAGGATTGCCCAGCAAAGGCATGGCTGTGTCTTGGTTCAAGAGAGCAGCAGCTAATGTTGGCCTTAGGGACTGCTTTAGTAACTCTATGCTCCAGTCCTCTTCCTCTCCCTTGCTACCATGCTGGTTTGTACCAAATGCCCATGAGTCTGTGTGTGGACATTATGGGCTTCCTATTGTCTATATTACTTACAGAAGGGAACATTTAGGTGACTTTATTAAAAATAAATATAATTAATGATAACCCTCATAATATGCATTAAATGGGTTATACAACATGGACTATGCACTATTTCAAGTTTTGCATATATTAACTTATTTAAGTCTTACAATAGCCTGCTAATGTAGGTTATGATTATTTCTTCTATTTTATAGCCAAGGAAAAGGAGGGGCTGAGTAACTTGTCAGTGACAGAGATGAGACCCAAGCCTGGGCAGATCTGGTTTAGGTACACAGTGCCTAGCTGTTCAGCTGTGAACACTGCGCTCCTTCGAGGCAGGCCTTCTGGGTTTGTGATCGGCTTTCCCTAGAGCAGATCGTACACATAGCCTTTAATGGAATGTTTTATTGATTCTTTTTTGCATAAGGAACACATGGAATAAGATGTCCTGAAAAGCAATTAATTCAACCAAATAAAGTAAAATTCCCCTTGGAGCATTATAAACCCAACGGTTTGCCTACTCTCCTTGGAAAGCTGCCACACCACACCCTATAGCTCTCCATGTGCCTTCGCATGTACCTAAGAACCAACAGAAAGTGTCGGCTATTTCTGTGTTTTCTCTATACAGCAGCACACACACATATTTTGGTTGTGTATATCAAGTCCTTCCACTGACAATACACATTCAGGTATGTTGCAGGGTTGATATGCAGCTGGTGCCCAGAGGGCAGCCATGTCTGTAGCTGAACTCCTACTATACCGATGTATCATGTGGTAAATATTTTCTGTCATTTTCTTGCTGACTTACCCATCAGGCCCAGTAAGCACAATGCCTCGGAGCCTATATTCATTCAGGATCTCACGATGTTTTGGATCTGATTTCTTAAGATTGGAAGAAATATGAATGCGATAGTAAATATACAATAGGGAATTCAGCTTAGGTTTTGCCTGTCTTTATACGAATAGTTATAGCCTCGCATACTATGTCTTATAAGTGCATAGCCTGTGGTGCAAAGTACCTTGGTGCTGCCCGTGTCTTTGTGTTCAACTATTAACTGTTGGTCAAGGGCCTCACAAAGGAGAGGCCTCCTGAGCCTACTCCCTATGTCCAGGCTGGCATCTCTTAGGAAAGATCGTTGTCTTCTTTAAATTGTGGGCGAGCTTTAGACTGCGACTCATAGCCTTGTTTACTCTAAAGGGAAAAGCAAGCTGCCTGGAGCATGGCTATTTCTGAAGCGAGCAACAGAAATCCCTCTCAGTGAATTCACAGGAAGTTAGGCATATGCGGGCACCTGAAGTGGGCGGCCTGGCCAACTAGGAACCTCAAGAGCATTAGAAAAGCTGCCAGGAAAACCACGTGCCCTTCTCCTGCTGTCCAGGCTGGGTGGAGACTCTTCCACTACCCTCAGACCTTCCTTTCATCCTTTCTGTCTTTGGGGTCAGTGGTCACTTCTCCCTTAGAACTCTGCCATTAATGAACTTGTCCTCACCTGAGTATTTTGTGTTTTTCATTTCGACTATTTTTCACAGATTCTGAGAGCTTTTTTAAAACACGAGACGAAGCCAGTTTGGCCTGGCTTATAGCCATTGTCTGTCAGTCACTCATTATGCTAAGGCCGGGCCAACGGCATGGCAACAGAGGTGGGTCTTCTGCAGACTGCATAGAAACCCTGATTAGTCAGTCAGCGTATCTGTCTGCTGACATGCAGAATGCCACCTATACCCTTGTCTATTATGTGACGACCTTTTTACTACCTCTTCTAAGACAGTCCCTGTCGCAGAAGTTTATTTTTATGTAGAAAACGTTTTATGCCCTGTTGGGTGAGGGGCAGCCTGGGTCTTGGTGTTCTGTATTGTCTGCAGGTGTTGGATTTCTGCGGGGGATGTTGAATTGCTAATGATCTTCACGTGCTATCAGTAAAATACCTGAGGTGTTCTGAAAGAATAAAAACACCTGAGCCGAGACGCTCGGGGCACCACTGTCAATCGAGTACGACACTGGCCAGGATGGTGGTTCCCTCTGCTGAGGTCTGGCAGAGGTTGCACATATGAAGATGCCTCTGTGTCCTGTTTGCCGAGCTCCCACAGCAGAGTACCAATACAGTTACCCCTACATCCGGATCAGCAGCTCACAGTCCCTTCCTTCTGATGCCTGCAGTGACTGTGCCGTGGCCAAAGTCCTGAGTCCACTGCGTCCTGACTACCTAGTCACTGATCATATAAACGAAAACAGTGAACACTCACTGTGTGTCCGACAGGGGGAAACTGCATACAGTTGGAAACGGTAAGTATAGGGTTAATCTCGGTATACTTTCAGCAAGCACAGGACAGGGGAGGAGGACAGACTCACATCCCCAGACAAGGCTCTTGTCCATGTTCTCACTGTAAAAGAAGGATGCATAAGCCAACGGACGTCCTGGAAACCCTCCCTTAGACCCATCCAGTTTGATGTGGAAATATTAAGGAGTTAGTTGCTTTGTCACAGGAGGTGACATTTTGTTTGACAAGCGCTTTGTGTGGTTGACACTTGCTTTAGCTGAGATTGTCTCGAGTAGTATCGTAATTTCGACTCTAAAGCTATCCCTTGGTCTTGGTTAGTAGCTTGAAGAGTCAGTAATATTTTCGCTATCTTAGGATCCAACCGTAAAACCTCAGTGAACGCTCTGGGGGTTCTGTGGTTTATCCCAAAGAGAAGGAGGAAGTGACCTGGCATCAGAGACTTGACCTCCCTGTCTAGTAGTAAGACTAAAACGGAAGCTTCAAGCCTTTAATAGCAAATCAATTAAAGGTGAACTCGCACACGTGAGTGTGCCCAGAGTTGGGGAGCCTTGTGTCTAACTGGAAATAAAACCATGAAAAAGGACCAATCTTGCTGCAGCAGAAAGCTGAATGGGGCTATTTTATTATTTGATGGCAGATATCTGAACATACTGTCATATGTCAAATGAGGAAGCAATTTATTAGATAGAACCTTACTCCTATCAGAATGTACAATCTGCCACCATGTGGAATCTGCAGCATCACAGAAAGGATGAAGATAGTACTTAGCACGATTATTAAAAGTATTAAAAAAAAAACCTTTATTTAGTAATTTTGTGTTGAACATGAACACATCCACAAAGCATGCTAAGACAGCAAGCAAAACTAGAAAGTCCCCAAGTGTCTCCACAACACAGATGGCACCTGCGATCCCGTAATGAAGATTAGCGTTCTAGCATGGAGCCTTGGCTGCTGTGCTCCTGTTTTCCCCGGAGGCCAGAGGGAGTATGGGAATGTGTGCAACTCTCTTGTAAGACCACATGTGCTGCAGAGACTTGGCACAAGGCAGCCGGCTTACAGGTGCTCTGGCAGTGCTGCGGGAACCTTCTTCCTTTGTCCTCTTACGCGTGAAATGACTGTGATATGCCTTTTGTGCGGGAGGAGATGCAGCAGGCCGTCCCTCTGGGCCACAGGGTTTGTGACATATTCTTCCTTAAGCGAATCCTTGTTCTGGGTGGTAACCAGGCTCGTTAGCGGCTGCTTTCCTTTCCTTTCTGTGAGAACTGAAGATGGGAAACTTGATGGTGAAAGGAGGCTGAAAGTTACCATAGGAAAGGCAAATGCAGGCATGTAGTCCCAATAAGATCCTGATGGACGAGGCATACAGGGCATAGAAACTGGCCGAATCCTCTCCAAGCGATGAGGGAGTCCCAGACCCTCAGTGCTCTTAGTGTTCTCAACGCACTCAGATGCACGCCCTTGTGTTGCTGGAATGCCGTCAGTCCACAGCAAGAGGAGTGGAGGCCAATGTACGCCAGGGAGGGTCTGCACGCACCCGCATTTGCTGTCCTCCTAGAGTTCACCTGCCCGGGACACGGCCATGTCGGATCTGGGCTTCGAGCATGTGAGATAAAAAGAGGGAGGAGAAAAGTAGCTACTGGTACGACTGTGCCGAGACAGGACCGCTCTTCATCAGCCGGCCGTTCCCTATTGTGCATTCTCACGCGATGATGTAAAGTTGCTCGGCTGTGGGAAGCCATACCACGAAGCACAGGAAATAGCTTAAATTATTGGAAATGTCTTTAAGGTTAAATAAATGGGGAAACGGCTCCAGTTACGGTTGCCAACCACTTCAGAGTAATTTTTACTGGCAGATTTTTCTCATTGTCAGTGTTCTTTTAAAAATACACACAACTGAGGCACTCTGGGACAGCCTCCTCTGTGGGTTGTAGTCGCTGGATGTGATTGATGGCACAGCCGTAATCCAGGTACCTGGGAAGTAGAGGCAGGAGTTCATGGCCATCTTTGGGTACACAGGGAGAAGGCGGCCAGCCTGAGTTCCGTAAGAACCTATCTTAAAAAAATAGACGGTTGCCCCCCTTTTAATCTCGGCTCTGGTGTCATCTGCTTCCTTGGACTGCTGATCACTGCCGTGGGCCAATGACCTGAGGTGTGACTCGAAAGCCTCCACGCAAGGTGAAGGGTTAGGCGGGCATCTGTCATGATTACCTTCCGGAGACAGACACGTCTTCTGTTTCAGTGTGTGTCATACCCGTTTCCTCAGCGATTCAGATATTTCAGATATGACAGCTGGAAGGGAATCATAAGACAGCGTTTTCCACAAAGAGACCTGATTCAATCCGGGACAGAAAGAAGAGAAGCTCCCGGAAAAGCGCCCCGGAAGAACTACACTCCCAGAGGCAGAAGTCACCGATGTACTTATCTGGCTGAAAGATGAAAGTCTGCCTGTGATCCTTGTGGCCCTCGATCCCTGACAGTGTCAGGACAGGCAAATTCAGCTCCTGTTGCTTTTCCTTTCCTCAGTGTCTTCACACTTGACTGTGTCCACAGGGCAAGAAATGAAAGCCGAAGGGGTTATGTCAAGATACCCTTAGCTTGCCTGGCGGACTTTAGCTGGTACTCTGAATGTGTCATCACCCTGGTTTAGGATACATTATATAGTATTTGAACTATTATTCCGATTGGTCCCTTTGCTCTGTTAATTCTCAAAGGCTGCTCATTCATATTGAACTTTATATACTTAGGAAGTAGCAGATTTCCCATGAAAAGTAGGCTCTTAATTAGTGCTTGTTGAACAACTAAGTAAATAATGAAATTAAGTATAAAACTAAAAATATTTGGGTAATTAGGGCAAGCTGTTATTGAAGTATTTCACAGAGATATAATCTGCACATTGTATCGCTTTCTCTTTCAAAGTGTGCAACTCAGCGGTTTTAATGTGTTAGGAAGGTATGTGGGCATGACTACACCCTCATCTCACATCATCTTACAACCTCAGGAAGACACTTCACCCACTAGCATTCGTTTTCCATCCTCTCCTGTTCCCGCACCCGAATAACCACTAATCTATTCTTTTCTATCCATTTACCTATTCTGGACATTGCAATGTTACAATCCAATTGTATTGTATTGAATTGTTAGGGTCTTTGACTACTCCGGGGCCTTTTGTGTCTAGTTTCTTTCACTTTGCATAATGTCTTCAAGACTTATTGTCTCAGAACCAATAATTTTTCTCTTCTTTTCTTTCCCAGTGTAACCCAGGCTGGCTTGAAACCTGTGATCTTCCTCTGTTCATGTCTCAGGTTTTGCGATCCAGGTGTGTTACCCTGCTATCACTCCAGGCCTTTTTATAGCTGCGTAATACATCACTGTGTAGACAGACCACACTGGGTGTCCATTCATGGGTCCACGGACACTTCAGATGTTTCTACTTTGTGTCTGTTGGGAATAAAGCTGCTATAAACCCAGATACACACACGTTTTTATATGGACATGTGTTTTCAATTCCCTTGGGTGTAAATCCATAAGTTTATATTGGCACAGAAGACCACATGTGTGATTCTAAGAGTAGAGAATATCCAGAACAGACCGCTCTGGAGGGGCAAGGTGCTTCAGTGTCAGAGTGCCGGAGTCAGGGGAGAGAGGGTGCTGTCAATGAATGCTGTGTGTGTGTGTGTGTGTGTGTGTGTGTGTCAGGGGAGAGAGGGTGTTGTCAATGAATGCTGTGTGTGTGTGTGTCAGGGGAGAGAGGGTGCTGTCAATGAGTGCTAGTGTGCTATGTGTGTGTGCGTGTTTTGTGTTTTGTGTGCGTGCTGTGTATGTGTGTGTATGTGTGTTATGTGTGTGTGTGTGTGTATGTGTTGTGTATGTGTATGTATGTGTGCTGTGTGTATATGTATGTTGTGTGTATGTGCGTGTGTGTAGGGGGTTTCTTTTTGAGATGACCAAAGAGTAACTGCAAATTTTAGGAGATGCCAAGCTGTTTTCTAAAGGAGGTGTGCCATTTTAAAATTCCACGATCAAAGAGGTTTTACGTTCTCCCACGTCCTCACAAACGCCGGCTATTTCCTGTCTCTCATTTTTTTAAATTGTGTTTGTGAAGTCATTTGTTGTGTTTTCTACTTCTTTAAACTGCCCTCACTTGAGAGCAAGTGAGGGAGACGTTTGTTCATTCTGTCATAGGAGTAAAAAGAGAAGATGCTGTCTACAAAAGAGACAGACTGTGACTCTCACCAGATACTGAGTTACTGGTATCTTGATGGAATTTCCATCTTTTAGAACTGTGAGCAATAAATTTCCACTTTTTTATAAACTTCCAAATTTAAAGTCTTTTCTCAGAGCAGCCCACATGCACTCAGAATACATTGCACTAGAAATCAAGAGTGACAGCATCATAGTCTTGGACATCTATCCTTCAGAACTGTGAGAAAATCAGCCTGTGATGTTGTGCTGTGGTTGCCCTGACAAGCTAACCAACGGTGAAGCAAAAGCTGATAAACTCAGTTCTATTTATCTCTCTGAACCCAGGTTAAAGTTCCTTCTAGCACTGTCTATAATGAGCTCGTAAAGCCTTAATTTGCAAATTACTATAATCACCCCCTTTCATTTTTGATGAAAACTCTTTAAGGACAGGTAGGACTTATGTATTTGGCTCACTGATATACCCAGACATGTAGTCAGCAAAATATGTATTCGTGTGCTAGTGTTGGGGTCATTCTACTATACTTTGATAAAGAAGAACATGGGAAAATTATGTTGTTTAGTTTATTTAGTAGTCTACCCAGCTAACCACTAGCTCCATCTTATGGGACTTTCTACCTTATGCTATTCAGAAAGGATAGGCTCACTATTTAATCTCTTGTCTGAAAGGCAGTTTCTTCAGTATCTCCTTTGATGGATCCTCTTTGTTCTGACATGAAAATGTTGGAAATTTGGCATAAATTTTACTCCTGTATCACATCTTCAACGATATAATTTTGAATAGTGACCTGGGAACCAGATTGCCTGGGTTCAGGTCTTGAGCCTCCTACCTAAATAACTGTGAGGTTGGGCGGGGGAGGGTTGAATGAGTGCATTATCCTCTTGAGTGAGTGAATTAGGCTCTTATCTGTGAAACTGCTTATAAGCACCTCAAAGTATTGTTCCAGAAGTTGAATGAGCACTGTATGTAGAACACTTGGAAGTTGCACACAGTGAGCATTCGACCTTATTATCTTTAATGTCACTCTCATGCTTTCTCTCTCTCAAGGCTCTTTTATCCAGTCCAACAGTCCAGACTTTACTGAACTCCAGTCTTCTCTAACCATCACATAACCATCAGTAGTAGGGGGCTACGGCATGATCTCCAGGTCCCTGTCTATAATGAGCATGTCCTCTATTTCCTCCTCCCCCTAACTGTGGGCAGGGCTTGTGACTCTGCTCTGTTATCCCTCCTGTTATTAGGATGAGAATCAGTTGAGTAGAGGTTGAGACAATACCGCAGGGGGCCTGGCAGCCAGCTGGGCATTCAAAGGCAGGCGAAGCCTCAGAGCAACATGCTCCCACTAGCATGGGAGAAACCAAACAGCTTTGGTGCAGCTTGTGCAAGGGAGTCCATGGCAAGAAACTGGGCGGAGGCCCTCGTGTCTGGGAGTGACCCCTGAACGATAGCCAGCAGGAAAGCTGGGACCTCTGTCATACAGCTGCAAGGAAATGCACTCTGCCAACAGCCAGTGAGTTTGGAAGCAGGTCCCAAGCCTCCGATAGGAATCATAGCCCTTGCTGACACCATGAGTTCTGCCTGGTGAGATCCTGAGCAAATGGCCTAGCTCTCTTGTCCCTGGAATTCTAACTCACACAAGGGGAGAGATAACAAGTAGGTGTTGTTTGAAGCCTTTGCATTTGTGGTAATTAGTTATGTAGCGACAGAAAACACACAGCAATTGCCAAGTTCACTTCTCTATGCCAGTGTCTAAAATAGTAAGTGCTTGTTTTACGCATCCAAAAGGGACTTAGTTCTTTCTGTATTTTTGTTTTCTCATTTTCCGTAAGTCACTCACTCTTAAAAATCAGAATCATCTTTGATAGTTCTGCCAAATCATTAGATCCCACAGCCCTAGCAGGAAGATACTGTCTGCATATGGTGGCTTCTTACCCACGCCTACTTCTACCTCGTTTAAATTTTGGTTGGACCCTTCGTTGTACCAGCCTTCTAAGCATCCTGGATCATCCGCATTCGGGCAGCCTTCCTTCCTGTGGTCAAGAAGTTTTATGTAAGTTGGGCCATACCAATTCTGTGTGGGATTCATTCATGACTTCTCATGGTATTCCATAAGATCTGGAATCTTTACCATACCCCTAAGAACAGTGGTTCTTAGTGCTTTCTGTGTTCCTATCACGGAATTACTGGGTAGTTTCTAAATAAAGGGAACTTACATCTCACAGTTTCAAAGACTAGGAAGTCCAAGTTCAAGGAAGTGACTGTTTGGTTTCTGCCAAGTATCCAGCTCCAGGATGTCTTGACTGTCTTCTGGAGGGAGGAGTGCTGTTCCAGACAAGATGCAAGGGGACAATTGGGAGGGGGAGGAAAGATAGATGGTATGTAGAGAGAAAGAGGGGAGAAAGGCCAGGAAGGGGGGCTAGGAACTAGTTGGGGAAGTAGAGTAGGAAAGATGGAGGAGAGAGAAGGGAGATAGTGGGGTAGGGGGAGACAAAGGGGAAGACAAGACCAGAGGAGAATTGGCATGGGCCAAATTCCCTCTTCCTAAAGAATCTACTCCCTTGGTGAAGGCAGAGCCCTTAAGGCCTAATCACCACTTAAGAGTCCCACCTGCTAATGCTGTTAATGATGGGAATTGCATGTCAAAACAAATCTCGGAGGGGACTAATGTTGAAACGGAGCACCTGGGCACCTCTCTGGTCACTACCGACCACCGTCCTTTTCCTTTGCTGTGTTTCAGTCACATGGACCTTCGTGCCTTTGCATTTTGATGCCAAGCAAAGCTGCATTCTATTCCATATCTTCCACGGCGTTTTCCTCTCATGGAGGCATCTTCTCTGATTTCCCTGTGTGCACTAAGAGATCTGCATTTGCTGTGTCTTCACTGCAGTTAGACTTTAGGGGTCACGTGCTGTGTTCTCTGTGTTTATTGCCTGTCTCCAGTATTAGAATATAAGTAGAGTCAGGGCAAAGAACGCTGACTGGATCGTGACCGAATCCTCAGGCCTCAGCTGGTCTCTGGCATATGTAGGCATGTGTTTAAACAGCCTGCATCGAGTTAAGAGCTTAGAGAAGTAATTTGGTATGTTTGCACTGAAGGCAGAGTTATAACCTCTGTTTTTTTTTTAAGTCCCGATCATGGCATGAGTTAAAACCAGGGGCCAAGAAACCATGCTGTCCTGCTCTGGACTGAGAGATGCTTGTCAAATTATACGGTGCTTCCGGAGGTGTAAAGCTATTGAAACAGCATGAACAGTGATGCTGGTCAGCCAGTCCTGCTGAGGGAGGTGATGGGGGCGATGGGGGCGGAGCTCCTGGGTGTGATGTCGCTCTCATCATGTCTTTCCTTTTTTCTCTTTCTGGCAAAGAAGAGATGGTTTCCATAATCCCAGTGCTGAGAGGTAAATTCTAGCCCTGATCATCACAGACTTGAAAATGGGGCCGCAATAGTCCATGTCCTCAGTCAAATGAAGTCCTAATAATTAATAGCAAGTAGAGCTAGAGAACATCTGAAATACGCGTGACGTGGCAAGCCGAGTTGTGTGGAGTCCATCCCATAGTTTAGATGTGTGGGATCGCAAGTTCAAACTCTCAGCACAACTAAATGACATCAGTAGGAAATTTGTTACGTTGGACAATTCTGCCTGTATGACATGGGTATCACTGATCCACGGTACCTTAGATTTAAGACCAGATTTTTCAGGTTTAAAATGACAAGCTCCTATAAAAAGATATATCCGCACTTACCTCCCACCCCCCTCTCATAATGGAGAATGCCTGTAAAAGTACTAAGTAGATTAAAACAGACCACTAGTGGTCAGCCTCCCTCCACCGCAGAACATGGTGGCGGGTGATAACGATGCCTACGGGCTCTTTTACGTACAGGGTCTTAGGTTTCTACATGAGCTCCAAGAATGCCATGAGTTCTTTTTTCCTTAACAGGCCATCTTTGGCCAACTTGAGGCCTTAAAATCAATGTTAATATCAATTAATTTCTCAAAGGTATTTTCATTTTCATTTGGATACTTTAATCATTGGACACGTTAACAAATCAAGATCCGCTCCTTCCTAGATTATTCTCAAAAGAAAAGAAAATATAACGTAGTAATTTCTTAAAGTTTCGACATGAACATACTTGGTGTTTACGCAGAAGGTTCTATTTTGAGCTTAAGTCAAGTATGGAGGTATGTTGTGAATTAACAATCTGATCTCATAAAGTGACACATAAATATTTTAGTAGGAATTTGTTCTTAATGCCCAAGAGATAGCTGTAAATCTGCCCATAATATAAAGCCCTCTCTCGTTCAGCTGCTTCAGAGAGCCAACTATCTGGCTATTAAAAACTCTTGCCGAGAGGTTACTGTTAGTGGTGTTGCTGCTGGCCTCACTTAAAAAGTATGGCTTTATCCCTTTAGCATGTTTTACCATGGCTGTTAAACTGCAGCCTCAATCCTGAATTTCTGCTTCTTTTCTTGTATGTGTTAGGTTTTGAACATGAAATGGCCTTCATGGGCTCATGTATTAAACTCTTGGTTCTGAGCTAGTGGCACTATTTTGATAGGCCGTGGAGACATAGAAGAAGGGGGTCCAACTGGAGGAATCACTCTCTGGAGCATTCCTTCAAAGGTTATCCCTGTCCACAGTCTCTCCCCAACCCTCTCTGCTTCTGTCTGTGACAACTCCCTCATACGCATGCTCTCACCACCATGGTATTCTGCTCTCCACAGACCCAGCATCCATGATGCTCAGTCTATATGCACATAGCTCCAACCCTTTGAGCCCAAATAAGCCTTTCCTCCAGAAAGTTGTTCTCTCAAGCATTTTGGTCCCAGCTACCCGACCCAAGTTAGCTAGTGTAACACACAGATACAAGGTTAAATTTTGTTTCCCATTATGGTGGGTTTACTTATAATTGAAAGAGCAATGTAAGAGAATTATTTTTACAAGTTTTTAGTGTTGTGTTCATGGTTTAAAAATACTGCTGGGTCTCATTTAGAGAGAGATAAAGTAATACTTTCAAGATTAAAAACATGTTGGCAATGAACACACTCAGTTCAAATAGCCCAAGTTTTAACTAGCAAAGCGGTTGTAGCGGTCCTGCTGCACGTCGCCTCCCATACTGCTGTCTTCCCCCTCCTCCCTGTTTGATTCTCTCATTCCAGTCCCTATCTCCATCCAACTAACTATTTTATTCCCTTCCCGAGGGAGATCCCCCATCCCAATCCCTTATGCTATACCTAACCTCTGTTTTTATCTAGATTGTAGCCTGCTTATCAAAGGCTTAACATAATTTACCATATTGTGACTTGTTTTTGTATTATTATTATTATTATTATTATTATTATTATTATTATTATTATTATTTAGATGCCTGTTTATTTTCTAAAGGGAGAGAAAAAGAAGGGGTGTGGATTTGGGTGGTTGGGGAAGTGGGGAGGATCCAGGAGGAGTTGGGGGAGGGGAAAACATAATCAGAATATATTATATAAAAACAAACTATTCTCGAGTAAAAAAAAAAAATAGCCGTAAAAGATGAGGACTCTACCAGAATTTCCTCGAATGCACTCACAGCAAACATTAGCCGTTAGTTCTAGAGACAGGAAGCAATGCAGACTTCCAGAAACTGGGAGACACAGCAAAATGCTCACAGGCCAATGGATCACCCATTCTTCCCGTCACCTTTCATGGTCCACACGTAAGGAGCGGTCTTCACTGTGCTGTCGTCTGTACTGTGCCCCGTGTCTCTTATTTTGGCTATTGGCTTTAAAAAGTAGAAGTTATCATTTAATTGTGTAAAAATGCTTACTTTAGAATTACAGTGTGCACAGTTGAGTATGCCAGTAAATGATTTCAGTTGCTAATCTGCCATTTTGTATTCTTGTCAGTGTCCAGGGTTTTGTTCCCTACACCCGGAAAGCAGTTTAAGAAGTCTTTGTCCACACAGCACCAACAGATCCAATCTTTCCTTTTAAAGCATTTCTGCTCTTAAGACTTTGATAGTATTGTGTTGTGAAATGCTCACTCATAATAAGGTTGGCACCAAGATATAATGAGAGTTCTGCACTAAGTCTCTCACCTGCTTCTCTCACTCATTCATCCCATGCTCATTCTATTCCGCTTTGCTTGTATACATCAATCCTCCTCTTAGCCTACTGTCACTCAAAGTCCTGCAAACCTCCTTGTTTTCTGTCAAGGAAAATCCCAAACCTAGCAAATAGAGGCATGTATAAACAAGTAGGATGATGTGTTGAGAGATGTAGTAAGAGAAGTGTGCATACACAGTAAGGAAAATAAGTGAGTAAATTTGAAAGCAGTTTATACTATTGAAGAACAAATTTATTTAGAAGAATACTGAGATGCAGGGCTATTTATCATGGCCTTACATATTGTAAAACCTTCTCAAGTACTGAAAACAGTTATTCTAGAATAAGAAAAGGTTGAAGTAGTATGGTACATTTAGATTGAAACACTAAGACATTTAAAGGACATTGCTCTTAGGTTCAACAGCATCCCTGAGAATGGAACAGGCTCTCCTTCCTCTGCCTGACTTTTCACCAGACACAGCAATGTGTGGAGATGGGTTTCTCTGGGAACCCTCCTTGCATGGTAGAGATTTTCACAATGTCTCTTCCTACTTTCTGCTCACTGCTCTGAGAGTTGTTGTGTTGGTTTGTGGAGAATCAATGAAAGGAATCAATCAAACACTGTTATCTCTCCCACAAAAAGAAAAACATCACTTGACATGTCCCAAGTTCTATATCTGGTGTAGAGTTTAGAAGTTTTTTCAGTGACTCGGAGAAGAAAAGTCTTATTGACTCTGGGTGGGCATATCCAGACACAACATGACTTCTTTTTCATCTAGTACTATCGGTCTTGGAGGTAAAACTTGCATTTTCAATTGTTGCAAAACCCTGACTGGCAGCACTGATTTTTACATACTTGCTAGTTGTGGTCCTTAGTATTAGCTGTCAAGTTGACATCAAAGAGGAAGGCCTCTAGGCACATCTGTAAGAGACTGTCTAGCTGAAAGTTACCTTCTGAGATGCCTGGGAAGGTTCATCTTGACTAATGTGGGAAGACCCATTTTAATTATGGTCAGGACCATTCCCTGGGCAGATGATCCTAGACTGTATAACAAGGAGAGAGTGATCAGAGCACCACCCCCTCGAATGCACACATTGCTCTCCACACTTGACTGCAGTTGGAGTGGGCTTTGCTGCCTCAGACACTCGCCACCTTGGCTTCCCTGCAATAGCAGACGGATCACCCGGAACCGTGAGTCAAATGAGCCCGTTCTTCCCGATCTTGCTTTCTGTCAGTACATTTTGTCACAGCAACAGGAAAAGAAACCAAGACGCTACTTTTCATCTGCTTTCCCTTCTGAATCATTGCAGATATTTTAGAGGGAAGTCTGGATCATATTTTTAGGGACCCGCATTGGTAGTACTAAAAACTCACTATTTATGTTTGACATGTTCGATTAAAAACAAAACGAAACAAGACTCCTTTTGACTAGACTCAGTTCTCTGCATTGCTGTAGTATTTCATACTTGACCTACTCACCTATTTATCTGCCTGGCCATTGAAACTGTTATTTATCATCCTTGTTTGATACATACATCAGAAGTGGGGAAAGTGTCATCTGGAATTATACTGCCACAAGGTTGATTGACATCTCCAACAGCATATTCACTGAGGATCTCTCAGCGGGCCCTTCCCTTTCCTGTTCATTCCTTCCCAAAGGGTGGGACTTCTCCATTGAAATCTGCCTTCAGTTCTTGAACGAGAAGAAGGAATGTGAGACCTTACAGAATTGATGTATGGAAGGATTAGAATATCCAAGACATCAGGAGTGACAGGCAGCAGGGATCTTGCCAAGTAATAAAACATTCACCTTTTAAGCCCGGCACTGAGCCCAGATCCACTAGCTGAATCCTTCATGGTTCAGATCCTCTTCGTTTGCTAACTCTCCTTCTTATTAGGCAGAACTAATGGCTTCCAACTCTCAAGAAACAGGACTATAATTCCCCAAAGTGAGTGATTGGGTCATTTCGCCTTGATCTTGCGGAAAAAAATGAGACTCCCGATTCCACACTTTCTTCCTGGAAATTCTACTTCAGAATCCTTTCTGGTAGGCGTGTGTGTGTGTGTGTGTGTGTGTGTATTTATGTGGGTCTGTGTGTGTGTATATCTGTGTGTATGTCTGTGTGTATGAACGTGTGTCTGTGTATGAGCATGTATGTGTGTGTGTGTCTGTCTGTGTGTGTTTGTGTATGTCTGTGTGTTTGTGTGTGTGTATGTCTGTCTGTGTCTGTGTGTGTGTGTGTGTGTGTGTGTGTGTGTGTGTGTGTGTGTGTGTGAATGACAGGTGGGAAGATCTCACCACTCCTCCTGCCATTGACTGTTACAGTCAGAAACAGTGAACACTGATACTTTCTTACATGAGAAGTCATGTTAGATTAAAGTATCTGGAGCTCTGTGGAAGAACTTATTGTTGATATTGCTCACATAATCCATTTTAATCCAAGTCATTTATTTCTTTTGTTTAATAGTATTAAAACATGGAACAAGATGCTTAAATATTATATGCTTAAAAACAATAAATATAGCAATTTTTAGGCATTAGGTAGGATCTTTAATAAGCAGCCAAGTGATTCTGAAGCCAGTGCACTGAGACCCTCACTGTGACAAGCAAAACTTTACTCATACCTGAGCTATGTCTCCAAACCCTGTATTGAGAATTTACATTATTCTGATTTGCTGGGTAACACCGTTAATTCAGAACTCTTACCTCGGCCATTTATTTTCCCAGTACTTACTCAAATGTCTGTAAGTGTACACAGGAGGCCAGAGCCCACGAGAGGTAAATGTCATTGTTAATCAAGGGGGAACATCCGGTTCAAGTTGATATCACATTAGAATTCTTCATTGTGTGTTAAAGTTCCAAATATACCAAAGTTAATAAGAGAAAATCCAGTTTTTTGAGATGTGACTCAATTCAGGGTGTCTCCAGTGGGAAAAGGATAAACACAAGAAGCTGGACATGTCAGTTTCTCTGCTATAGAACAGAAGAACTAAGCCATAGCTGCTTTCTGGAATGAGAGTAGGGCTGTGCCATCATGCGAAATCCTTTGCAGAAATGCAAATATGTAGGTGTCAAATTTGGAAAATGAGTGGGGACTAGAGCTTTGAATATAGATGTTCTTAGGTATTAATGTGGTGTAGGTTTTAATTAATGAGCATGTCTCTAGAGATTTGCTCAGTTTGTATATTGATTTTGCTTGAGGTCTTAAGGATTAAGGTTAAGAGGAAATGACAACTGTTAAAAAGTATGTGGAAATATTTAGGGAAGTGTAAATGTTGCATAAAAGAGCAAATTCCTGAAATAATTCACAACTTTTACCCTTTTATAAAGTATTCCTGTAAGCCTCGTGCTTTGTTTTTATAAGTCTAAAATTTGCTTAAGATGATGGTTCGTAAAGAGCTTTATAATCTCTGATAAGACATTCAGACTTTGTGGACATCCCCAATGAGGCCCTGTCCATGGCTGAGGACCAGGGTCTGCACGCGTAGCTTGCGAGCACGCCCATGTGCGCTAAGCAGCAGCACAGCATCCCAGCATTCAGAAGGCTCTGCTCGCTCTGTATGTTTGCTCACAGATTTTCCTCTTCCCTTTTGTTTTTTCTTTATCCCTCTGCAAGAAGATGAAATCACCCAAAATAACATTGAACCCAAAGTAAAGTCTCTGCATAGTATAGTTAAAAAGACAGAGGCTGGTATGCTAGTCTGCGCCATTTCCCAGTGTTTTCCGTTTATTTCTGGTAGGTGCACAAATGTTCAAGCTTACGTCTAGATGGTATTTTCTTTCTTTCTTTCTTTCTTTCCTTCCTTCCTTCTTTCTTCCTTCCTTCCTTCTTCCTTCCTTCCTTCCTTCCTTCCTTCCTTCCTTCCTTCCTTTCTTTCTTTCTTTCTCCTCAGCATAAAAGCTTTCTAAAAACATGCATTTTCATACCTTTTGCGATTTCTTTCTAATTAATATAATTATGTATTATGTATATTATTACATATATAAAATATATATTTGTATAATTATATATTATATATTATTACATATATAATTGTATATTTTATATAATGTATAATTCTTATACAGTTAAACAATTGCAGCCAGTCTTCACACTGTAAGCTTTAAGAACTCTGGGTTCTTGTGGCTTTTTTTCTCTTCTATCCATTTTTCTTTTCCTCCTCCCTTCTTCCCTCCCCTCAAGGAGCATGACCAGATATCTGTGTACATAGTAATACGTACTAGGGGACAACTCACGGTCTAGTCTAGGTATAAGTGGGCAGCAGACATTTCACCTCAGTGGGTGATGGCCACCGCCTCAGGGCTGACTTAGAGGGAAGTCCATGCTGAGTGGGAGCACCTGGGCCCACGACTCCCTCAGTCTTGAGGAAGAAGAGAGCAAATGAGGATTCTGGGAGAATTTCTCTTGCTATTTTACCGCCCTTTCATCTTTTTATGGCAAACTGCTCTTGACAAAAATGCTTAGTTGTCTGCCATCCCTTCAACTGTCTGACAGTACGGTTCACATACCTTCCTCCACTCGCCGGTGGCCAGCGTTTACCTATTAACCTCAAACAGCTACTGGGATGTGGGGGGTTTTCTGTTTCTGGCTACGACTCCTTCCCGTCTCCAATCTCTTGCTGAGTCACGCCAGCCGTAGGCTCCCTAGCTCATATCTCTGCTGGCTGAGCCCAATGGAAATCGCAGACAAACCCCAGAGGCTCCCCCTCTTCTCTCTGACATTGACCCTTTCTCAGGATGACAATTTCCTCCACACATGCCCAATTCTCCCTGCTTCTGTTCTGAGTTTTCACTGAGTTCTCTTGTAGGCCTTGCCCTGCCATCAGAACGTCTTAAAGTACAATTTAAAGAGGAAATCACTGTTCAAAATCTTTGTTCTAAGCAGTAGATGCTATGAATAACAAGAAATTCTGGGCTTCTTCAAGTTTACTCTCATTTCTGCTAATAATATTAGATGCTAATAACCATCAAATGTCTGGTTAAGTGTATATTAAATAACATGGAGAGACAAACGTGGAGATTTTCTGAATTCCGTCCAAGCCCACGATGCTTCACGTATGCCTCTCGTCTGACTTCTCCCCTCTCTAAACCGCGTAATTTGTCAGGTCTATATATATGTAACAAGTATTTGTACCGTTTGTCCCTGACTCAAACTTCAGGCCGGATCTTTGTTTTTCTTTCTTGTCCATCATGTGTTTTTCAAAATGAAAAGATCGTCATGGCTTCATTGAATTATAAACCAACTTCAGTCCCAAGTGAAAACATTCAGACAATATCAAAAGGCAAAGAACCTGACATGTCACCATAATCACACAGTGGACCAAAGAACGTTACTATTCTCACTTTCTTGGTTTTTTTTTTCATGACCCCTTTTTCTTTAATTGTTGTTACATGCATATATGTTTGTGTCATTATATATACACACATATGTATATTCCTAAATACATAAATACAACCTGCTTAGTCTGTATATTGTCACTAGTCTGTATATGTTTTCAGGGCTAACCATTTAGTATTGGACATAAAATTGGTGTGCATCTTCTGACATATTTTGACGTACTGACAATATTAAGAGTATTTTAGTTAAACATTTAATAAAATGTGTATATTTGTGCACGCCTGTGTATATGCGTGTGAAGGCTAACGCTGGTGGAGGCTAGGAGAGGATCTTGGATCCTCCAGAGCTCCAGTTATTCTGGGTTGTGAGTCTCCCAACCTGGGACCTTTGCAAGAGCAGTATGTGCACTTAACCGCTGAGTTCTTTCTCTAGCCCTCTCCTTAAGTGTATCTTTGTGAGCAATCTTGAATTCCTCTGGATCAGGGTAGGGTAGCAGTGAATGATGAATAAATATTGGATAGTGCTTTCCAATTTACAACGCACTTTTCACATTTTAGCTCATTTCATCTTATAAACAAAGGTGGACAAGTTCCTCTGAAACACGGTCTTTTTTATTGCTGCCATTGTTGTTGCTGCTGGTTTGGCTACCTTTGATTTTCATGATAGGGTTTTAATCTCCTGGCTTGTTTATTTCAAGCTCTGGTGCACACACTTGGGAAATAATAACCCTAAGTCCTGTTTCACAGTCTATGTTCCCATTCATATGAAGTCATTAGTAGCTACATCTTCAAATAAGGACAGTATGTGTGGTACACAGTCATTAGCTGGGAGCCAAGACTTGCTTTCAAATTATATTTTACGCCATGGTTTCATTCTGATGTGTAAGAAATTGCTTTATTAAGTTGTTCGAGGGAAGAAAATTAAATAAACAACCCTCCCACGCCCATGTGCTTTACTCTCATTGTGCAATTTTTCTTGTGCAATCCAAGTTTTAGTGTTAAGTTTGGCTTTTGCAGCAAAGTTGTGTCCATATATACAAGCTGGTATTTCCTTTCGAAACAAATAAAGCACAGTACATGCCATTGCCTCTAGGGAAACTGAGGCCAGTTATCTGTTCAAAAGATACCTGTTTGTTTGGACATTGGTTTTAAAGTAAAGAGCAAAGGTTGATGATAATTATAAACATAATTATAATATTTCCAGTCCTAGGTGACAAATGAAAAGTGGAATATTGCCTTGTATGCAGATGGGAGTAATTAGCATGTGTTGCATTTTATTTACTGTAGTGGTTTTGTAATGCATGGAGACCCAGTATGCAGAAGTGATTCTGGAAGCTTTGTACTCAGGGAACTTGAGGTCTGAACTTAGAAGAAGCACTCTACTTACCCAGAAGCTCCTAGGGGTGCCTGGGAGCCTGGGCCAGAAGCTGCTTCTGGACCTGTGTTGTAATGAGGAAAGTGTACTAAAACTAAATGATGTTTGGGTTCCCAAATGACACTGTGCTCAATGAGAACAAGCCACCACACCAAACATTAAATTAGCTGATTGAAATGTACCTGCCGAGTCACTTACAATATTTGGGGTTGCATGTTAGAGCTGGTCAGATTCTGACTGTGGAAATGGTGTTTCTATAGAACCAGCATGTGCCTTTTACAGAGCTCATCAGGGAGGTTTGCAGTACAATAAATATTCAATGTGGTTCCCTAAATGCTTGCTGAGTGCCCACTGTGTGGGAGATATGAGGATACAGGAGGGACTGTGAAAGAACTCCACTCTCAAAGGGCTGTTGTAGTGATGGAGATCAATTGTGAAGACACAGGTTTCTTTCATGCGTATATTTTCTGGAACTTGCTCCTGTATTTTGAAGTAAGAGAGATCCCCTTTTTGACTTCTTTCACATAGTGTCAGAATGGCTCAGAGAAAATGCAGGCTGAATAGCATTAACAGAACGACTGAATTGTGAAAAAACTTGTTGCTAATTTCAGGTAAACAGTTCTTGAGGCCCCAAGAGAAGATGAGGAGAATCAGCCTGTTAGTTCTAAAAGTAACTTTTTATTCTTTCATGGTCTCTGCTGTGCTTTATGTATTATTTGCACAAATCCTTCAACACATGGAGAAAGAATGAAACGTTTTGGAGAGGTTGTTATATAAGATTTTCTGTGTGATGAAACCACACCCAATGGGCCGCACCCAGAGGAGCTTATGTATGTTATTAGGCTCAGGAATGTTAAGTGTGTTAGATTCAGTCCCTGCTGGGCAGTCATATGATGCAAACGGTGACTCTTAAATGAAGCCATAATATATGGTTTAACTTCTTAACAGTTTGTGATGTCATTTTTATGTGGTAAGAAAAACAAATGCTGTCACATTTTAGACTTGAGCCTCCTACAAGCCAACATCAAGAGATTAACTACGTACATTACGAACAGGAGAGCATCGGTATGGCGGGATGCAGGCCGGAAGATGGCTGTGAGCTCAAACACTGCTCACACCTAGTGTAACACAAGGGAAAGATAATCCTCGCGATAAGCCAGAGTCCCAGGAGACTCTGTGTTTCCCTTTGAAGGGAATAGAGCAATTTTAAGTATTTTGATGTGAATGTGAATTCAAATAAGCATGTTTGTGTAGTATTAGCTAATATTAATACTTACTATGTGAAAGCCCAGCGATATGGTAGCCAAGACTCACCATAAAAACCCTTAGAAAAGACAGAATTAGAACATCGATTAAGTTGGGATAGAAAGTATATAAAACTGTTGGTTTCCAGTGTTTTCTTTCTTGAAACATGGCTTTGAGTCATTTCTGTGAGCCCTGCAGATTCTACTTTATGTTTCCTATCATTTTTATTGTGCACATAATTTAGCAGTTTGTAATAGTTGAAGCCACATGTGTCCATGGCCTGCTTTATTGTTGAAACAGCCTTGCTCAAGGGAAGAAACTTTGAACTGTGTAACACAGGTATGTATATTTTCTTTGAACAAAGTGTACGCTGTTCAACTTCTCAAGAAACGAACACCTTGCTTGACTAAACAGCTTTGCTCTGTGTTTTGCTTGTCTGCTGAGGCAAATAAAGGCAGACAAGGGGGGCATTTCCAGCGCGAGTTAAAGACAGAGAGAGGAATAAAACAGGATTTGAGCCAGCTATCAAAAAAAATTCCTTTCTTGCTTAACATTTTATGTTGTATCCTACATACTCATTAGAAACAATTTAGATAAGTCTTGGCTCCTAGTAACAGAATGTGGATCTCATTCCTCTCTGATTCTAAGTATTAAGGGTGAAAAAGATAATTTGTAGTATTGTATACTTTATGGATGTATAACTTACATAATTTTTTATTGGGGAGATCATTATGGTGATGAACATGATTGATTTTACCTCCAGGGCTGTTATTTGTTGGCATTTTTATTATCTGCTCAGGAATTATAAATAGGATTTTTATTGGAAATTTTCCTATAAATTAACATAATTAGATACTCTTTCTTTGTGAATTCTGAATTCTGTCCATTAATTTAGTGATATGTTTTTTACTACTTTCTGTATACCAGGACTATCATAGGTACTGGGTTAAAAGGCACTTGAATAAAATGCATGTCTGCAAGGGCTTGCAGTCTCTGTATACTGGTTCTCACTCTGGCACTCTGAATGATGTGAAGTATCAATTCATCCACTTACTAATTCCAAATGTCACTTTGGCAGACACATAGTAGAAATTTGGGATTGGGAATAAAATAGTGAACTGTTTTCACAGAATATACAATCCAATGAGTTATGGGAGGGTAAACTTTGGCTGATGAATCTCATTTATGAAAGCATGGTCACAAATTCAAACACATTCCCTAGAGGAAAAGAATATGGATGTATCAGGGCATATAAGTAAATAATAAAACCACAGTATAAATAAGAATAGTCAACTCAGATATGGAAGGTGCCCAATAATGAGCTAATTAGATCAGAGAATCAGAGAGAAAAGGGACATGGTTGAAGTTCAGCTTCCAGAAATAGCATATGAATGACAGAGCATCAGAATGAGGGGAGGGTTCCATGATAATAGCAATGATCAACCGTCTCCCATGATTCTGTGAAGACAAAGGTGTGTGTGTGAGTGTCTTCATTGAGGTCATTAGTGACAAGAACAGTTTCTATTTGTCCAGAGATTTGGGGGCCCAGTTTTGACTGGACTGGATAGATAGTTAAACAGGAAGGAAAGAAGAGAGGAAGGAAGGAAGGAAGGAAGGAAGGAAGGAGGGAGGGAAGGGAGGGAGGGAGGGAGGGAGACAAAAAGACAATATAAACATAACACTCCTTTGAGAGGCGTAGCTGTGACATTAGAAGTACACTCTCTGGAGGAGGCCCAAGCTCTCTGGTTCCTTTCATAGGAGGGAGCGGCTTGAGTGTGTTTGCATATTGAGAGGTAGGAGGATTCAATTTAGGGGATGTCTTGTGTGAACCATCAAAAGGAGGGACAAATTGGTGCAAATTCCTCTGCAATTTGAAGACAATCGAGGGTTAGGCCAGAGCACCGAAGAGGAACTACCTTTACAGAGAAAGCAGAAAAGACAGGTTGTAGTAGTAGATTAGATAGATTTGATAGAAATAATTCTCCTACTTGGTTTTCTCTAAAAATTTAGAATCTCCAGTGTCTGGGAGAGGGCAGGGTAGGGACAGTAGAAAAGGTCACAGTCTCAGGTGATGGACAGTGCACCATAGATCTGTGGAATGCAGGCTGATGGGCGGAGTCGGAGGTCTGTCTTAGGCTGGTGCGGATGATGGTAAGTGATGCCCATCTGGCCCTTTCTGTGGCTTTCTCCTGCAGTGCTTGCTTCTGTAAGGCAGGCCAAGGCAGGTGAGAGGTCATTTTGAGTTGAGGTATAAAGTGAATTTGGAGAGCATTATTGAGATGATGGGGGCTGGGGGAAGATGATGGAATAAAAGGAACAAGAAGAGAAGTGAAGCTTCAGGAAGGAGGGAAACACAGTGAACCATCTGGAGAGCAGGACTATCACTGAGGAACAGGGAGAGTCTGAGCCAGCCCAGCAATGGCATGGCGCCTCTTCCAAGGGTAGGGCCAGTGCTGCCCAAATACTCTCCTGTTGTAAGTCTCAAGCAGGAGTTCTCTAAACTTATGGCAAGGTAGTCACTGAGATGAGACAAAGGGCTATTGCTGGGGGCTGGTCTTCTGCCGCTTCCCTGAATCTCAGGACTTCCTTTGTTCAAACTGTCAGTGAGGTACAGTTCTTGAAAGGAATTTGAAAACCTATAATAAATACTACAAATAAAATCCCTACAGATGTTGAGTCTGGTACCTGAGTCTGGACGTGTACTCTGGGAGATGCTCTGAGGAAAGGTCATTTTGTCAGGATACAGGAGGAGAAACAAAAATTTTACTTCTCTGTGGTATCTTTCTCACAGGCCATTCTGTTCTCCAGCAGCCTGACTAATCCAGTACTGGATGGCCTCGTGATCTCATGGACAGTTAATACCACTATCTTCCTAGGTGGTCTCCTTCCTTTGTGGGCTTTCTACCTTTTAAAAATCCTACACTTGAGTACCATATTAATTAACTTTAAATTTCTGTTTACTTCTATTTATCCCATTGCTTGAGGAATAGAATATTATGCTCTCCTAATTACATGGAGGTGACGTGACATCACTTATGTTCCTGGGCTTCGGTTTCACCCAAACAGTGTGGTGTCTATTGAATCCGATTGGAAAATCTGAGGGTTTGGAGTATGCTCTTAGGATCGAAGCTCCCTCTGAGTGCCAGTGTTCTGTGGCCGTGGCCGCTCCTGGACCTGGTTCTGTCCCCAGCAGCTTCAGAGACATCAAGTGTGGACGCCCGCCTCGCCTGCAAGGAAGACGCCGCACACAGGATTCTTCTGGTTCACGCTTTATTGAGGACAGCAGTTCAATTAAGTGTTGAGAGCGAAAGACCCTGATTGCAAAAGGCACCCTGCTTATATAGAGCATAGGGCTACGTGACCGTCAATGATTGGATACTCGTCCAGACCCTCATTAGCATGGAGGGAGTCGGCAAGGACTGCTCACCTGCGCCTGCGCTGTAACTTGTTTACTCCAAATGCGAGCAAGAAGAACCCGGAAGCAGGAAACCGGCGCCATCTTGTAATGGCGTTTCAACTCGGCTCCCAACAATCAAGGGTCAGTGGTGTCCTTATGTGTCAAGATGGGTTAATCTACATATATCCTTAGGGCTGTTTTAGGATTTCACTCGGAATTGCTGCCCAACACTGCTGACTGTGGACTCTCCTTGCTTCCAGCCTGGTGTTTCAGGTACCCCACATTTGAGGACATGCTTCCCAGCCACACAGACCTTCCTTTTGGTGCTGAGCCTGTGAGTCACTCATTGTAACATGCCATTTTCTGTGTTCCGCAGAAAAGCTTTCCTATTTACAGCTTGTTTGTGTCAGAAAGAGAGCGAGAGAATGAGAGAGCAAGCGAGCAAGAGGGCTAGAGAGGAGCCTCTTTACGATTTTTTAAAAATGATGTAAAACTTCTCAACAACTTATTAACATTTTGACCTTTGAGTTTAGCATCCCAGAAAGTCACCGAAGTATTTTTTTTTCCCTTACTTTGGGAACTCAATAAATACATATTATGAGTAAATAGGTAAATTCTGAGAAACAGCCTCCTCTAGCCCACAAAAAACAAAACGCCATTCCCAGCACAAAGAGATTGGAACATCTAGCATCTTTTCCCTTAAAGCACATCAGCCATAATTTTGCCTCTCATTCTCTGTCGGTGGGCAAGCCCGGTTAGTCTCAGTTGCTGAAGGTCTGTAACAGTGAAGCATATTGCCCAGCCAGGAAGACATCCAGGAATGTGTGAACTGCGTAAATGGTTGCTAGGGAGTAAGGCAGCCTTGTAACTCCTCCCTGGGTCCATCCCAGGGAGCGCACATGGGAACCTCACAGAAGTGATTTCAGGAGGGCGGGGCTGACTCCTCTTATCATCGAGTTTACCGAAATGGGGCCAGCTCTCAGCCTCTTCTAGCTTTGCTGCCAAGGCTGGAGAGGGGTGGAGTGGCCTGGAAGGCTGTTGGCAGGGTGGGGACGCTTTCATATAAAGATGCTTTGGGCAAGTGGCTCTGGAGGGCTTTCAGGAAGAAAAAAGCTGGGGCCTGGTGGCAAAAGATGGCAACGGAGAGCGAAGTTTATTTTGTTTCAGAGTAAGCTTGAAAGTGTAATAAAATCGTGGCACAAACCAGAGAAAGGGAGAGAAAACAACCAACAAAGTTAATCTCATTGATCCCATCTCTTGGGCTCCCTGCTGTGCCTGGTGCTGGCTCCGGGCGTCCACAGAACCAACTGCTATGGGTCCCAGGGGCTCAGAAGCCAGTCCTTCTTTGCCAGACTCACCCTGCAAAGCAAATCAAGTCCATGGTAGAATCACCAAGGGACCCAGGGACAGATGCCAAGGAACAGACCATTGTTCCATCCTGTGAGGTCTCTAGTTTCTTAAGGATCATCTGGTCCCCTGAGGCTCTGGCTCAGCCTTCCGGGCAGCTGGAGCCCTCAGGTCAGCTGCTGTCCCCAGAACTCCAACTTAAGGGGTGCGCTCGCTCTGGACGGGTCCCCGGGAAATCGCTAGCACCCGGAGTGGGGGTGAGGACTTTTCCTTTTCCGGAGACGTGCAGGGTTGGTGCTCCAAACCCGAGCAAGGTGGGCAGCCGCCACCCTCCTTTAAAATCAAGAGAAGTAGGAGGCAGCGAGCAGCCAGGCTCGCTTTCCTGGGACGCGCACCGGACCGCCCGGGCGGCGCAGCGGCGGAAGCGCGGACCCCAGGGGGCGGAGCTGGAGGGTGCTGGGGCGGGGTCGCCGAGCCACCGGGCGGGGACTGCGGCGCTCGGGCGGAACGCCCCCCACCCCCCCCGCCCCGGCGGGGCGCACGCGCTCCCATTCAAAGCCGCCCGGCTGCGCGGCCGCTGAGGAGACGCGCCCACCCGCCCCTGCGCGGTGCCAGCCGGCCGGGGGTCCGCGGCCACCTCCTCTCCGCCCGCCAGGACCATGGCGCGGCCGAGGGCGCGCGGGGACCCGGGGTCCCTGGCTCGCCTCCTCGGTGGCACCTGGTGCCTCCTCCTGTGGGTCGCCGGACAGGTAGGACGGCTGGCGCGTCTCCAACCTCCAGGACCTTTCCTCCCCCTTGGCCTCTGCGCCCCTGTCACTTTGGGGAGCACTCCCGTGCGGGAAGCTCTGTCGCCGGGTTGCCATCCCCGCCCGGAGCTTGGTACAGGTGGCGGAGGGTTGAAGCTACCGAGGGTGCTGGCGTCCAGCTCCGAGCGGCGGGCTCAAGCTCTGGGCAGAGCTGCCCCGGACTCTGGCCCGGGCTTCTCGCGCGCGCGCAGGTCTCGCTCTCAGCGGCGCAGAGTCCCGGGCGGCCGCTGAGCCCCGGAGCTGTCATTGCCCGGGAGCCCCGACCCACACGGTTCTGGACAGCCCTCCGTTGGTTCCCCCTCGCTGGTTCTCCTCGGAGACTTCAGCTCTTCGGACACCCCGGGAACGTCTGATACTGTCACCCAGACGCCTGCCCTTTGTGTTCCCGGGAGGGCCATGTCAGGTGTGAGAACTGCTTAATAATAGGTGGGCTTCCCGGTAGCCTGCAGGGGTATGGGGTTGTGGTTACAGGCTTGATCCTTGCCACACCCACTCCGAATCCTCCCACAATTTTTTGCCTGGCCAGGCAGAAAGTGGGGATTCCTCAGGCTCCCTAGAAGGGTCCTCAGAGTTTTAAACCATAGTGGTGTTTCTGCAAGACCCTGGGGAGTCTGCTCAGGGTCAAGGGAGGTTCGTATCCAGGTCTGAGACATCTTTGGATTACTTTCGAGAGTCAGGTAACTTTTAATTAACACCCATGACTTGGGCAGCTTGTTCTTAATTTAGCCTACATAGATGTGATTTTCACGGGATTACTTTGGTAATTCTGGGAAAATGCCCAAATACTCTTGGCGGGAATTATCGCCAGATAGCCTGCCTTCCTCTGTTTTGCTTGTGGAGACTTGTCCAAATTAGGGGATTTCCTTTTGTTTTTACTTATGTTTTGAAATTTGTTTTTCCATCTGTGTTAGTGGTCGTTTACATGCCATTAGAGAGACATAGAGGATCAGGTGTGAATGCTCCTGAGAGCCCCGGAGCATGCTGGGACTGAGTGGCAAGGGCTGCCTTAGTGACAGAACTTTCCAGACACCCACCTAGATTGGGGCAGAGCATACTAGAAACGATGGTGTTAGTTATGAGCGTGCTTTGTTCCTGCTAGCCTTAATTCACATCAGGTTCCTCAGCCATAGCGTGTTCTCGTGGCGCTGGATAAATCACAGGTGAACTCTATCAGCTTCCTGAGGAGCTGGGCTTAACACCTCTCAGGTGAATGCACTCTGCTGCTAGATTGAAAAGCACAGCTTGAAAATGCCCGGTCCTGGGGTGAGCAGTTCTTATAGAACCATGACTCCAGTGTATACATAAGAACAATGAAGAGCGCTTAAACAGGAGCACAGGAGACTTGACATGAAGCTTCCGGGACTGACTCTGTCTTAGTCATTGGCTGAGGCTCTTAACTTTCCATTTCTTCTTCAGTTCGTTGAGGGCCTTACCTTGAGTTCTGCCAAGCACCAACAACAGGCAAGTCCACAAACCAAATCAAGACAACCCTTCATCATCTTGTTTAAAATGCTCACATGTGTAGAAATTCGACCTTATCCTTGAGGTTTGGAGAAACTGTTTGCTAATATTGAATCCAACAAAGGTGTTGACTGACCAAATAATGAATTTTCCTAGACTTGTGGGTTTTTGTTGTTTGTTTCAAATGCTTTCTCGCCTTGCTTATTCAAACCTGTTTAAAGTCATTTTGGGCTTTCCTGGCATCCAGAGCAAACTGATTTCTCAAACACCACACACCTGTTCTCCTTGCCAACCCCTCCTGGAGGAAGCTTATAAGCATAGATTTGGGCCTTCTGTGTGTAAATTCCAAATGGGCCTCTCCTGTTCCTTGGGGCTGCTCTCCACACAGGAGTTTAAAGTGGTCAATGGGCTCTGGAATATCCTGTTGGGTGTTGGTGGCTTTGAGGGTTTGCTGAGACAGATACTGGAGTAGCTGATTTTTACAGCTTTTTGTTTTCCTTTATCAAAAACCACACATGGTAAAACAGACCAGACACTTGAGGCTGTTTAAAAATCAAGAAATCAGTCCATAGCCAGTAGCCAGAGTCATATGATTTGAACATTGTTTGGAATTTGTGCAGTCCTTATACTTTTAAAATTAAAACACTCACTACATGAAAGAATGTCCACTAGTGTTAGCACATCTTTCTTGAGTACACTGAAGCCACAGGAGGGGTGAAGCCATCAAGACCTGCTTCCTATCCAAACTTCACCACTAGTTCAAAGGTCAGTTTTATTATATATGAGAACTGTTTGCAAATTCAACAGTTTTTCATCTCATTTTTCTTGCTGCCTTCAAGAGTTATTCCTTTTTGCTTCTGACTGCTATTCTCCTGTTTTCTAAAATCTCTCAGCTCACTCCTTAAGTTCCTCTGAAGCTGGTTATTTTACTGATTAGCCTCATTGCATAAGCTGAACCCAGATCTACACCGTTACTCAAGTTGAGTTCTCACATCAAGCTGTGCAAAGCAAGCCCTGCACAGATAAGGACCGTCAAGTGGTGTGTTGGAGATGGACACAGTCTATTACTAATGCTTTAAAATGGCATCTTGTGATCAGTGATGGTTGATTCAAACAAAAGACTATTTTCATTCATGGCAGTCTTTCAAATGGTGTCCTTCGGGATCCAGTGGTGATAGTCCTAATAATGCCAGAAAGTGTTTGTGCTTTCTTGGATTTGTTCTCGGCTAAAGACCTTGAAGAAGACTTGCTTGTGTCTTTCTCTGTGGCATGTAACTGCTATTGTATTATTGTCTTTAATTTCTTGCCAGAATGACAACGATGAATGGTTAAAAACAAACTCAGGGCTTAAAAAAAAAAAAAAGGCTTCTACTCCAGCAACTTGCCCCAAGCAAGGAGTTTCCAAAGCTCAGATGAGCGCCTAGAGGCAATGGTTTTGTTTGTTTGGTATTATTTTGAAATATAATTGGCACATAAGTAAGCCGCTCATGTTTAAAATGTAAAAACTTGACAAGTTTTAACATAGCCATACCTCAGCAACACCATATTTACAAAATTTCTTCATGGCCTTTGAAAACGCCTCCCTCTTGTCCTTATTTGAAGCCAACATCATCAGGAAAATAACAATGTTTTGTTAGTATAAATTACATCTCATAGTATTTTGTGTCTGTGGAATCATACACAGTAATCAGTTATATGGTTGGGCTTTTTATTATCTTACCCAGCATAATTATTTTGAGATCACCGATGCTGTAGCATGTAGCAAAAATGTTCTGCTGTTTGTTCCCGGGTGATCATCGCAGTTCGTGGCATATCGGCTTGCTCCCATCGAGAGCCCGTGCCGTCTCTTCTCTTTTTGGCTCTTACAAATGTAGGTTCTCTTAACATGTGTGCACATGAATAAACATAGACACATGGTTTCGTTTCTGTCTTGATAAATGTTAGTAGCTTAATGGCAGACTCAGATTGTAAGCGATGTCCAGGTTTAGAAGAAACTCAGGTTCCAAAATGTTCTCACGTAGCTAGTCCCTCTTCAGCCACAGTTTGGATTGCTGTAGTTTTTGTTACTTGGGGGTCTGAAAATATGACATGGGAATTTCCAGAAATAAACAAGCCATAGTTTCTAACAACTTAAAGCATGCTATTATTGTCTTGATTTTCTTCCTATTCACTACTGATCTCTTAGCATCACAAGGACGTTCAGGAAGTCACATTGGTCATGCCTCTGGTTTCAGGCATCCACTGTAGTCCGGAGGTGTATGCTCTGCTGATGAAGGGAATTCACTGGTGTACCATTTTGCATCTTTTGCGGCAGTGCGTGGGAGTTCCTCTGCATCCTTGCAACACCTTTGTCTTTTAGCCATACAGTGATAACTTGGCCTTGGTTTTAGTTTACAAATCCCTAATGATTAAAGATCTGGAGCATTTTCCCATTAGTTTACTTAGAAACCATGCCTAGACAGGCATCTATTGATGATGGAGATGCATTTCGAAAAGTGCATTGCTAGATGATTTTATCAGTATTTGAGAGTACTCCCACTAACAGCGACTGTGCTGTGACTAATTTTACAGAACCACCGTCACGTTGGTGATCTCTGGAGGACCATAATACGGTGCATGGCTGTGTTCTTCTTTGGCAATCCTTTTTTCACGATTAGGTACTAGTTTTCTTATTGTTGACTATGCAGGATTCTTTGTATATTCTGGCCGGAAGTCTTTATCAAGTGTATGATTAAATTTATTTTTTTACAAGTCTTCGGTGTATCTTTTTTTTTTTTTTCTAAGTAATGCCTTTGGACTTTTATAATTGGCTTCTTCTACTGAGTACAATGTTTCATCTAAATTCTGGCATATTTTGGTAGATTACTATTCCTTTTCATGGCTGAGTAACATCCCATCTGTTAAACACAAAGCATTATTTTTATTTTATATGATGGCCATTTTTCTTAAATTATGGATAAGCATCTTGTGTTTGCCTCACTTTTTACGAATTAGCAATAATGCCACTGTAAGCACCCACACGTGAGTGTATGGACACACATCCATTTCTCCTCGGCACACACCCAGCCCTGTGTCTAATCTCTGAAGACCTCCCAGGGTCGCCATACCTTTCCATATACCCACCAGCCGTACATGGCAACACCCGTTTCTGCACGTCCTCACCAACGCTCGGTATTATCCAGTTGCTGTCGGAGCTATTCTAAAAGGGTTAAATTAATATCGCACGGTGGTGGTTTCTGTTCGTATTTCTCAGACTTTCGATGTTTAACACCTTTTCATTTGCAGCATATTTAATTTCCAGTCACCTTGGTTAAAGTAGAAGCCCTCAGCGATGTAACTGCTGCTCTTCCCGCTGTAGGACCGTGACTTAGCTTGACTTAGCTCCGCTGCCCTTGCCATGTGCCCAGGTGTAGTTCTGGCACAGGTGATCCCCTGCTCTGCTGGAGTCTCTCCTTACAAGGTCTTGTCTCCACACCTTGTTGGTTTCTGCACAGCCACCCACAGAGCTGCTGGAGGGAGACCTCCCTCTGCGTTTTCTTCTGTCAAATCCCCTGTGCAACCTTAAGCAAAATAATGGGTGTAAAGGTAAAAATTCGAATTATTTTCGTATTTGGAAAATTCTTCTGTTCTCTCTCACTTGATGTATCTTTTCTATGGCCTTAAGTTCAAAATAATTTATTTCCTGACTCTCTAGTCACTAACATTCCCCTAAATTGTAGTTTTGTTTCAGGTGTTTTTATGTTCTCGAGGTGATTTTCATTTGCTTTTTTCACTTGTTTTTCATTTGTTTCATTTTCATTTGTTTTCCTGTGCCTTTTGCCTGAATTTTTGTGGTTGTCGTCTCTGAGAAGTCTCTAGAATTTTGCGCCATGTCTGGTGCTCCGAAGCTGTCAAAATTGTTCTGCAAAGGGTGAAATGGTAATGTCTGTGAGCCAAGCTGTTTGTGACCTGGCTGTTCAAGTGTGACACTGGAGCAGGATCACAGACTTAGTGAACAGGTAGATGAGTGAACACATGCATGCTTCCATCAACTCTTTACAGAAGGAGGTGATGGGCTGGAAGCGGTCCACCAGCCTGAGTGTTCTGGCCACCGTGTTGCTGTGTCATGACGCTGGGCCTCGGTGTGGGTTGTTTAAATTCACGGTGCTGTGTTATTTGTGGCATTCAATGAATCTACGTCACTTCCCTTGGAGAGTGTTAACTCTCACAGACTTTTCAAAAATTACTTCGTTCTGCTATGGTTACATTTTGTGAAATATTTTTTGAGTTTTGTTTTCTGACAGTGGTCCTTACGTAGACTCTCTGACAAGATGCCAAGCTGTAGGCATACTTCAGCCCCCTTTCCATAGCACCAGGTACCCCCAAATGCAAGGTCCTTCTGCAGTCCTATAGGTCAAGCGGACCTGTCTTCCCATCTGCCCTCTTCTCCAGAGACAAAGTTCCACTCACCAGCAACAATTCCCCACCAAGTTTTCCCACTGCAAAAATTTATTGGCAACTTTTGCTTGCCGTCTTCTTCTTTCTAGTTCTCTTGTCATCTTTATTTATTTACTGTTATTTTAGCAGACATCTGGGAGAGAATGGAGAGAATACGGTGTTCAACCTGCCGTGTTTCATGGGAAGTCAGCGCTGTTTATTTTCTGTCAGTCTTCCTATTTTCTTATCCTGAGTCATGTCCAAATCCAAGGACTCATTCTGGTATGATGTGCACCCTCGGATGCCGAAGTGCCTTAGCCTCAGTCTGACATCGTCGGTATTATTAAACAAAGCAAACAGCGAAAACAAAACAAAACAAAAGAAATTGAACCTGGGATGGAGGCCAAGCAGAGGTCTAGGACCTGTTTCTGGACTCGAGACCCTCTGTACCGCGGAGAGAATGGGGATGCCTTTTCAGAGCTTGGGATTGGCTTACTGACGGCTCTCTGGTGTCCAAACACAATAACAGATCTTTTCTCCATCCCCACACTCATCTTTAAAATAGTTTTCAACATTTTTCATAACTGATTATTTTCCATCTTCTGCTTAAGTAAATACAACTTAACCTATGTGATGAGAGGCGGAGGATAGACATTTTTTATTGTTTGACCAATTTTGATGTTCATATTTGGACACAGTTTTATGAGCGAACAAGGAATTAACATGATGTAGAAATCTGGCCTTGAAGTAGCATATGTGTATTAAAATTCAGTCTCCAAGGTATGATTGACATTTAGGCCTTTTGGTATGTTTGGTTGATGATGGAGATGAGGCAGAAGGAGTGGGGAAATGGTTTTGAATAGTTACTGATTCCACGGCAGTTTGGCCCCTTCATTTTGCACTGGGATGACATCCAACTAGATACTGTGTCCTCCACAGCAGCGGACTGACTGCATGGGGGCTGCACGTTTCTTTTATACTCTGTTCATGACATTGGATCACAAGATCAGAGGGCTTTCTGGAGTCTCTGCCCTCATTGTATGTGGATTCTGGGGATGAAACTCTGGTTATGAGGCTTGGTGGCGAGCCCCTCTCCCGCCTTAGCAATCTTATCCTTGTATTGCAGATTCCCCAGACTCTTTCTCTTTGATTCTGACTCAGTAGAACTAGGACAGGCCCGGGAATCTGCATTGTCACAAGTGCTGACCCCCACCATTTTCTTACATTCTCAGAGAGCATTCATACATGGTTGGACCAAAGACCAGTTTTGGAGAAACACTCATCCGATCTATCTTATTTACAGAGGAGAGAGAAATAAAATCCTAGGAAGTTGAGTGACTTGTTTCCAGTTTGAGAGCAGGAGGAGCAGGGGCGGGCCAGCGCGTCTCATAACTGTGCAGCGAATTTCCCCACTAGAGCATACGCTATTATTTTAGTGTCTAGTTACATCATGAACTAAAGATACGAACCACCAGCTTAAAGTTTCTTTATTTGTAGTAACCTCTGTTTTTCACAAATGGTTTTCAGATGTTTGGGAAAGAGCTTCAGCTCAGCCACTCCGTAGCAGGGGACTGAGTTGGGAAAGGGAGAGGAAAGCCCTCCACCCAGATCCACCCTCACATGACCTCTTGGAAACAGGCTTCTGTGTGTTTTCCCCTCGAGGCATCATGCCCTGGAAGATGAAAACACATACTGATTCAGAAAAGCATCCCAAGCCTCCAGGAACCTGACACTCGATGGAACGGGGTACATGTCACTGAACACCTTCCTACCATATGTGTGACGTAGCAACTGTTGCTGGGTTCTTGGAGGCAAGGAAGGGAATGTTTTGTGTGCTGTTATTTAGTTCTACCACAAATCAGCCAAACAAAAATACACATACACACCCCTCCTGGAGTCACACAGGTTGCGAGTAGGTGAAAAGACATTTTAGGGAACTGTTAATAGTCACCTTTAAAATCATGACCATTTTATGAAAAATGGTCACTGTGAATATTCTTATAGGAACCAGGTTGCTTGCTATTAGGTACTTTTGACAGCTGAAACCAGGTGCTCAGATTTGTAAATTTCCATCTGAAGCTCCATATCTATCAAAAGAGGCTAGAGTATGGACCGAACAAGCCTGACGGCTGACCCACAAGAGTATGGAGCACGCAAGCCTGGTGGCTGACTGCCACAGACATGGGGAGGCTTCTGTGTGTTGCATAGTGTTGGGGCCAGACTGAAATCCAGACTGGTGGAAGCTCTATCTCAATTCACAGGTGACAGGCTCCAGGGCAGGAAGGGGAGCTCACTGCTGGAGATGGATGCTCCACTGAGAGTCATGGCTGTTGCTCTGTTCACACCTTATTGCCCAAATCAAGCTCAAGAGGGAGCTAACTATCATGTTGTAGCAGTACACCTGCTGGGGTGGCTCACCAAGGATGGCAAGGGGGCATATTTCATAATCACAAACCCTTCTAGACCTCAGCAGAGGAAACCACCATCATGACAGGTGCCATACTTGACAGTGGAACACAGAGCATCTGAGCTCAGGTGTTTTTATTGATACAGAACTCCTCAGGTGTTCTACTGATAGCTCATGCAGATCAGGACCGATCAAACGTCCCTCACATAAATCCAACACCTGCATACAATACAAAATGCCAAGACCTAAGCAGCCCCTCATCCAACAGTGCACAAAAAATTTTATACATAACTAAAAATAAACTTCCACAATATTACGCCATCCAAGGAACACTACTTTCTTGCTTTGGCTACATTTGCATTAGCTTTTTTGAGACTTCCAGGGTGTGGTCTAGATGTTTCTGGTTTTTTTCCCTTATGTGTATACTTTGGAATAAATGATCTGCCGCTGCTCTACAAGCATTTAAAGTGAAGTTTGACTCACTCATTAAAAATATATACAATTTAAGCCTTATGTCACAGCCATTCTTTTCTGTTTTAACCATTTGTTTTGGAAGCTCGAGGACAATTTTATTAGAGTTCAAAGAACCCTAAATCCCAACCCCAGGGCAGACATGCTATAAATCTCAGCAGCTTCCTGGAGGAGGAGAAGAAAAGGAACAAGGAGAAAAGCCATGACATTTAAGTTACCAGCCCAGAGGTCCACCACATGGCAGCAGGCAGCCACATGACAGTGAGGGACCTTTAGAAAAAGGGCAAGGTAACCCAGAGGATCAGAAAAAGTATGTTTAGGTTCTGGCTAGCATCCAAAAGAAAGAGACGGGGGAAAAGAGGGTAAGGAAAAGTTGAACCTCTGATGGAGGAAGGCGGGTCCACCCAGAAGAACTTAGTGGCAGCTTAGCTTGTAGGGACTGTGTGTGAGGTGGCTGGGAGCTCTGGGAAGGAAAAGTATAGTACTCTTTAAAGGAATAATTATTCCGCCCATATCTTTATCATGGATTAAGTCAATCCTGCCTTCCTCTGGGATGGTCCTTTAGCCAGGTCATTGACCCTGGAATGTTAAGTCTCCACTCAGGACAGAGTGTCTAGTCTCTTGGTCAAGAGTTTTCCCTCAGTGGACCTTTCTTGCTGTCCTAACATCCTCCCCTACCACCCCTGCTGAAGAGGTTATTCTAAAATTGTTTGGGAACCAGGTCAGGGATAAGAGGCCCCACATACTGCAGATATCTCTGGCCACTGGCAAGGATGAGGATACCAAGAGGCTAAGGACATTCCTGGCCTTTAGCCAATGAGGAAACTGGTAACACAGAGTAGATATTTTTGCTCTAAACTGCCCAGCGGTTTCTACCTCTTATCTCTCTGAAGTGGTAACCCTAGCTGCCGTTATAGTCCAGGAAATAAGGCTCAAGTTAGTATGAGATGATGTTTTGAAGGCCATTTCTCATAAGTGATTTATTCTTGGTAAGGAAAATGTTGCCCAGATATAGGACATCACAGCTTTGGCTCAATTCAACACTGGGGTTCCTGTCTTCAGTGAAGAGGACAGGCCTAGTATCGCTCTAACCTACAACTCAAACAATGGTAAATTCCTTGTTTTCCTCTCTAGATGCTGGCTGGGAGGGTCTTCACACTGTGATCCCAGCCCCCAACCCCAACAGCTAAAACAAGTGACTGAAGATAGATGGTGTGCTTCTCACTCTAGAGACCCTCCTTCGAATGGACTTTGAATTGGACACTTAGGAGCAATCTCCTCTGTCCTAGCCTGTTTTTCCTGCTTAGGGCTTGAAATGCTAATAGTTCTCTCTTTGCTTCTCTCTCTGCCCCTCACCAGTCAAAGGCTACCTTTGTGTCCTACACCTGGAAGTCACCCAAACAAAACCAGGGACGCACCAGGGGTCTTTTCAATAGACCCAGTGTAAGAGTACCCCAACAGCCATGCCCGACACGCCCATTGGCATTGAAGAGGTCGTATTGCGTTGTTTCAGGAACATTCGTTATGTTACAAAGTTGAAATTATATCCACTGAACAACTCTTTATTCTCTTCTCCCAGCTCCTGGCCCCTGCTGTTTTATTTTCTCTGTCTCTGAACTTGCTATCTGAGGTTCGTTATATACGGAAAATAATAGTTTTTTTTTTAATTGTGTGACTGACTTATTTACTTCACATTATATCCACAAGTATCATGCATGTTGCAGCATATATCAGCTTCTTTTCATCTTGAGGCTGAATAGTATTCCACTACATGTACCAATCGCATCTCAGTTTACCCATCTTTTTGTTTATTGGTAGACAGTGGGTTGCTTCCATGTAAGACGTCTATAAACATTGGTTTATTCCATTTCATCTTCTTGCAAGTTCATTTTCTATATAAAAGAAGAGAGACCTGTCTTTGAAGAAATTTAGTTTGCATTTTTTTTGTATTCCAGGAAATAATGATTTTTCTTTAAAATATGGAACTAATAGGCTCTTTTTGGAAATCTAATTGTTGAAATAAAATCTCAGTGACATTCTGCCCATTTCTTGTAGATCCAGCTGAAAACAGAACCAGGAGATTCTTGTGTTTACTTTAAATGTAATCTGCAAGATAGAGGATAATATATGACGACCATATTCCTTTTTTTCTTGGAACAGACAAGATCATGACAAAAAGAAATAGCATATTTACCTGTGCACGTACCTTCTACTGCACGAAGGAGGTAGGCTATGAATCAATGTATCCAACGCAGACATGCCACTTGGTTGTTGCGTGGCCTAGGTTAGAGTAGGAAGCTTACTGAAAAGGAAGGGAGAAGACTAGGATCAGACACTGTTCACTGCTAGGTAATCACATGACACGGAACAAATTAGGAATCCTTTGAGACTCATTTAAAACTCATAGAAGGAAAGCTTGTATTACATGTTTTAGTGTATTGATACTAATGAAGCATATATTCTAAAATGAACAGACATTTCTGTTTGTAATATGAAATGTTCCTTCTTGTAATAAAATGTTCCTTTTAAAACTTGTTTCTTTCTCAATTGCCATAGTCATTATATGTGTGTGGCATTTTGAACAATGTATACAATGTATAATGATCGTATCAGTATTACCAGTGTATCTGTTATCTCAGACATGCACAATTCTTGTCAGTGGGGATCTGAATTCCTCTGCAGAAGCTACTTTGAGACATTCAGCTAGTTATTGTAACTGTGGTTTCCCCACTGTGCTATACAGCATTGGGGATTATTCCTCTCAGCTCTACCCCTGTGTTCACCAACCATCCTTTCTCTATCCTTCCCTCACTTTTCCAAGGTTCTGGTAACCACTATTGTTTTTTCTATTTCTTTGATGCCATTTATCTGGAATCTACATGTAATTGAGGACACGATGCATTTGTTTCTCTGTTGCTGACTTTATGTCACTTAACAAGTTGTCTCATAGTTCCATTTGTGCTTCTGGGAATGTCGGATTTTTTTTTTCCCCATTTGGGAATGTCAGAGTATTTCTATCTACATAAACTAACTCTCCCTCTCCCTCTCCTTCCTCCCTCCTCCCTCCTCCCTCCCTCCTCCCTCTCTAGCACATAGACACATCAAAGAACTTTTTCTTTGTCTATGAATCCATTGGTGGGCACATAGGTTGATTGTTTATTTGGCTATTGTTAGTAGTGTGGCTATAAATGTATTAGTGCAGATGTCTCCATACACTGGCTTAGATCCCTTTGAGTATCTCCCAGAAGCAGATCACCAAATACTATGTTAGACCTCTTTCTAGCTTGTCGCAGGGGGAGCCTCCGTGCTGTTTTCCTCATTGGCCATGCTAATTTGCATTGCCACCAACAGTGTTCATCAGCTCTAGTTCTCTGCATCCTTACAGGATTAATTATTTTTAACTTTTCATACTATCTAACCATCCTAACTGGGCTGAGATGATACCGTGGTTTTATTTACTTTTTTCTTAGTGACTTATAGCATGTCTTCATTGCTGGCCGTTTGTATATTTTCTTTAGAGAAATGTCTAGTCCGATCACTTTGTCCTGCCTCGGCCTCTGTATGCTGAAATTTCAGATCTGTACCTCCGTGCTCAGCTAACTTTCCCTCTGACAGTTTCAGTGCACTACAACTTGGTAAGACTCTTCCTTGCTTGGACCTGTTAAGCATCTTTTGACCTTTTGAGTTTCCTGGACCTTTATGTGCACATCTTTCTCGGGATATGACAAGTTTCCTGGAATGATTTCACTGAATAGATTATTCAGTGGCATTTCTTGCCGTTTCTTGTGGACCATCCAGCATGACCTTAAGAGAATCAAGTTTGTTCCCACTCCAGGGGTTTGACACAACTTATTCTCTGGAAGTACTTCCTCTTATTTTTATGAGTGTGTCTTCATCTCTTTAGCTTAAATATCACTTTCCTCCAACATTCTGTCCTTCCCTGTGTTGTTATAGTTGATGTTGGCTCATTTCTGTTGTTTCATCAAAATATCCAGGTGTGATAATTGCAACAAAAATTTTGCTTGTTGTGTTTTTGGTGTGCATCTGCCATCCAGCTTTGTGAATTTGAGCTTGAGGACTGGCTTGCTGTCTACTCCTATATGCTCTGATCATTTGAATAATGGCCCGTGCATGCCGTCATACTCCCCGCCATGGCCGTGATGATGGACTGAACCTCTGAAACTGTAAGCAAGTTCCCAATTAAATGCTTTCTTAAAAATAAGAGTTGCCTTGGCTATGAGGTCTCTTCACAGCAATAAAATAGTGACTAAGTCATAAGCCACATCTAGCTTCACCCATGATTGATGGACAAAGGAGTAATATTTTTTTTCAAAACTCTGCAGTGACTAACCTGTCCTGAAGTTAGTTTTGATTACTGAACAAATGCATACCCTGTTAATCTCAGCAGCATCTGCGTTCACGTATTAGTTCAAGAAACATTAGCCATTCACAGTTACGGCAAAAATAAATTAATATATTTAAGTTACTTCTAGGTAACATATAAAATCTAGTTTGCAAGTCTCAAGTGGAGGTCATTCAGGCATCTGGTTGATGGCTTCCAATGTCACCCTGGTGCCTGGTTCTGTGTGACAGATGGAGGAAGAGAATGTTGAATTGCTGGTGTGGTAATCTGGGGAGTGGAATGTGCAACTCCTGCCTACGTCTGCTATTTCCATTCCTCAGCAGACTCCAATTGGGCTCCAAACCTAATGTCCCCACAAGAACTCTATTCCATGGTCCTGCTTCCCAGCCACCGAGATCATGGGGGCATCTGTAAGCTCAGAGGGTCACTCAAGCCACGGTACACTTGGGAAGTCACGCATACAGCGTACATATACACACGTGCAGGAATGCAATTGATGCCTGGATGCAAATGGGTTTACAAGCCACTTTCAAGAACACGAGAGTCATTCAGTAGTCCAAGATCCGAAGGATGGGACCATTGAAAATGGTATCAGGAGAGTTGTAGTTTAGAAAGTTTTTTTTTTTTTTGTCCCACATCATCTTTTAAAATTGTAAAATAAAACACAATGGCATGGGGTAGAAGGAAACGGATGAACAGCGCTCCCTTTGCACAAAGCTGAGCAGAAGAACTCATTGCCAGGCTCTTCTTGCATAGCTGTGTTCATGGTAGGCACAGGTTAGCATCTCGCTAGCTGAATGCTAGCCCAGAGAGGGTTCTGGTTGGGCATCTGGCACCGTTGTCCTGGATAAAGAGAGCACTTTTCCAATAGGCTTCAGATCTCAATCACCTGGTAAGTCTTAGTCTTTTGATGAACTACACGTGAAGGTAGGGCTCCGTCTCACGGGACCATTCCTAAAGTGGGGTCTGTTTGTTTAAAGGAGAAAGAATGAGGCCAATTGCCTGTCTGCTTCCTAATGCCGTTGTAACTGATCTGTGAAATGACAGAGCTGTAGTTCTGTGTAAGCCAAAGGTCACCTGGCTTTTCTCCTATGCCAGAGAATGGGAGCAGAAACTTGACCCCAGTGTTTCTTCTGTAGCTTCTGAGTTTTTTTAAAACTCTTTTTTCTTTAGAGGAAAGAAAGGAAAGTATTCTGAATTCTGAGAGCTTGGTGGACTTAGGAGTTAGGAGGGCACTGTCAACTGTACCCGGGAGCTCTTGAGATGTTCCTGGTGTATCATCCCTCTATTACCTTCTCATGGTTTTTGAATATTCTGAGTGAATCCCATTCTGAGACAAGCCATAACCCCCAAACAGTAGAACACTGTGCATTTTTAATTCAAAACTCTCAAAAGAAGTTACCTTGCAAATTGGATGGTTTTCCAGACATGTAAATACTGTACTTCTTTGGTCTGCCTTTTGGTTTCTCCTCTGGCAGAAGGGAGCGTTTCAGGTCAGCACCATCCTGATTCGTGTGCTTCTCATGAAACCTGAAATAGTTTAATTGACATTTGCCAGAATGTTACCACAGCTGTGGCCATAATCCATTTCCCCTAAGATGAGTAAGGGTGTTTGTGCTAAGTTCCATTGAGGATCAGAGCTAAACAAAAATGAATTTCTAAAGTCAAGGATACAGTTTGGAAGAGTCTTGAAGCTTTGATCATTTGAAACAAGTTGGTAGATCATCGTCTTCCAGTGTGTATTAACTAAAAATGGTGTCAGCTAAGGCTAGAGCTCACCTTAGATGCTGGATGCAAAGAGCTCAGGACCATGCAGACAGGAGTGTTTGAACTCCATTTTACTCCAGTCCACTAGTGAACATCTTTGTCTATCTCTGGCAGCATGCCTTTCCTGCTGGACTTTTTTTTCTTGAAGTTTTCCCCTAAGCAGATGATTTTCCATGCTGAATGCTAGCTGGGTGGGATTTGGGGAGCCTGTCATTCAATCAGAGCTCTCACATTCCCTCCTTGAAGTTGTACTACTGCATTGTGGTTCCAGTAGCCTCTGAGAGCTGAGCTGATGCTTCCAGGGCCATGGGCCACTCTTCCATCAGCTGCTGGAGTGGGGGCTTTCTTAGTCACTGCTCTGTTGCTGTGAAGAACACCATGGCCAGGGCAACTCTGCATTTAATCGAGGGCTTGCTTACAGCTTCAGCGGGTCAGTCCATGAACATCATGGCAGGGAGCATGGCAGTACTGGAGAAATGACTGAGAGCTATATCTTCATTCACAAAGGGAGAAGCAGGAAGAGAGAGACTGGGCCTGGAGCAGGCTTTTGAACCTCAGTGACCACCCTGAGTGATGCACTTCCTCCAAGAAGGCCACACCTACTTCAACAAGGCCAAACCTCCTAATCCTTGAAATCCTTTCAAACGGTTCCACTCCCTGGTGACCAAGCAGTCAAGATTGTGAGCTTATGGGGCCCATTTTATTTATTTATTTATGGGGCCTTCGGTTTGGAGCAGATCAAGTTGAACATTGGGCGTATGGTTCTTTGAGACCATTTTTGAGAGATGATGAGAAACAAATGACCAGAGACCAGCCAGTTACTATCACTACTTAGGCTTTGGGGTACTGGTTGGTTTCTGTTAGAAGGCTTCCTTGTGATAGACAATTTTTTTTAAGTTACAGTAGAGATTTTTCTATCTAGAACGGCATAAAACTTCTCTTATGGAGTCAGTTCATTTCATGAGTATCTCTTGAGGCTGGGACTTGGGAACAGATAACAGACCTCCATCTCGCCTGGGTCTTTATGGCCTCTTCTGTGTGCCCCCTCCCTTTGTGACAGCTGTTGAGACCCCCTTGAACAATCTGACATAATTTACTCGTCTCAGAACCCCAAGTAGCCACATAAAATTCACTATTAATAACACTAAGACACTAAGCTTATTTTCGTTTCTCAAGTCTATTCTGTGGGTTGGGTGCGAACAAATAAGTTGCCTTTAGAACTGGGAATGATTTTCATTTTGATTATAGTGATCTAGGTAGTCAGATAATTGTTGTCCAAATTGTGTTGAATTTTTTTTTTTCAATGAAGGCATGGATAAGGGATCTGCAAGCTCATTGGAATTCCTGTAGGCTTATAACCCAGGTAACTTTTTATTAGGAGCTGAACTCGATAACTTCCCAACATTGCAGGACATGTTTCTGCAAGTGATTTTAGTCCATATTTTTCTGGATTTTATATGTCATTTCTGTCAGGTTAATTACAAAGAATCTATAATCTTTGAGGACAGGACTAAATCCTGTTTATTCTTGGGTACAAAGTACCCACCCTAGCACTGTGAATGGAAGACACTCCTTAGATGAATCTGTATGTGCTTCTTATGGATGCTGTAAAAACTTGCCACAAACCAAATGACTTAAAAACAACAAAACAGCAAACAGCAGGATGTGGGAGCTCTTGCCCGTAAGCCATGTACTCAGGAGGCTGAGGCAGGGGCATCATGAGTTAGAGGCCCTGTCTGTCCTATAGCAGCATCCTGTAACAACAGCAAAGAAGACAGTGGGAATCATAATCCAACGTGTCTGGAGAATGGGAATATACAAATCTCGGTCTTCAGGAGCTTCCCTGATTCCTCCATAGGCCCCGGGGAGAATCTGCTCCTTGTTTCTTCCAACTTGTGGTGGCTTCTGGCATTCCTTAGTCTTCCTGGCTTTGTGGGCAGTTCATTCCAACCTCTTCCTAGGTCTTTGTGTCCTCTTCTGGGCTTATTGACCATGTCTGACTCTCCCTGGGGGTAGCATTTAGGACTCCTTTGAATAGTCTCATACATCTTTCTCATCTGTGCATCCTCAGCCACCTGCTGAGGGTCCTGTTCTGGAGGGTTAGTCATGGCTGTCATTCAGGAGACCTGTCAGCCTGCTGCAACCTGTGGGGCTTCTGGATAATTTCATGGCCAGTGGTCCCTCTTCCTCAGAAGCACTGAACTTCAAAGGTGTTTGCTTCTGTTTCACTTCTGGGCTGCCTGGCTCTGTTCTTTGGACTCTTGTCTGTAATATTGAATTGGTAGCTTTGATATTGTCAGTCTGTGTCATTAATAGTGAATTTTATGTTGCTGTTAGTCTGAAGACATGACATCACAGCTGCCACCAGCCATGTCAATAAAGACAACTCAGTAATTCATTGGTCAGACCAGAAGCACTGAGGTTGTTCTTCACTCCCCAATTTGACTAAGCTGTATTTTACCCCATTTACTGGAAAGGTGCTGTTTAACTAGCCTTGACTTCTTACAAACTCTTCTCAGTTTGTAATCTGGGTGATCCTATTAACCTGGGCTAGGTCATGTCTCCATGTTAATATACCCTCCAGGGTATATGGGTTTATAAAACCCATAAATCTGGGCCACCTCTGTGATCTCTTCTGATCTCCCTTTTACTAATTGCTCTCCATTCATTGGTCTTTTCTGCTATTTCCCACACTTGACAGATCTACTTTGAGGCTCTACATTTAGTATTTAGGCTTTGAAACAAAACAAAACTCTTAATTACTTAATCTCCTCTTCCAGTTTGGTGATAAATAGGCAGATGACATTTTGTTTACTAAGGATAATTCCTTTCTGTTTTCCATGTAATTGTATTTCTGTTTGAAATGAGTCTGCATGTAAAACTACTGTGCCTTATTTCCCTCTTAGGACTTATTATTCCCTTTGCAATTACACACAATAGTTGGAATTCCCACTTTCTTGGCTTTTTAGACAGCCATGGCATCCCATTTGTTGATTCTGGTTCTTTTGGGTCTTATCTATTGAGGTGTACCCTATTTCATTGACTCCTGAGCTCAAAGCAGATTGAATTTGACCATAGCATCGTTAGAAACTCACAGATGTCCAGACATCCAAACCTTCTATCATTTAGGGCCTGGGAGAAGAAACACAGGCCCAGCACTGCAATACAGGCCAGGGGCGGGGCAGCTTCAGGCACACCTTGAGATTTGGGGCTGTCGGGGAGGCTTTTGTTTGTCTTCTGTGAAGGGAAGAGGATTGAAAGTTTGATCTCCGAGGCTCTGTCAGCCCTGGCAAGCTGTCAAGGTGAGCAGGGACACATCTCTAGTGGTAAATACCTGCTGGGTCGCATTATGAACTCTCTTTTCTTACCTTCTCTTAGCCAGATTTCATGCTCAATTCCCCCCACCTAATAAATGCATCAGAGACTTAGGGGCAGGTATCACCCTTGCCTTCTGCCAGATACCTCTCCACTCTAGCCATGGCCTGCAAGGATGGGTTTTTGTCAGAATTTGGCTTACTTCGCTCCCCTTCCTCAAATAAAATCTAAGGTACTCTCTCCTAAGAGTGAGAAGCTGCCAGTGGTATTGGCAGTGAGTTTTATAATTCGTTTTTGATGTGTTCCATGTGACTCTGGGTACACGGGCAGTAGGTTAGAGTGGGTTGTACGAGAAGTTTCCCCTTTCTTTTCTGCTTGCTGACATGCAGGAGTGAGTCCTTTGCTCTCAAAGGGCCATGTCTACTACCTACAGTATATACTGGCGACTGCGGTCTCTGTAGCTCTAACCCCCACCAGCCTATCTGTGGCTGAGAACCTCAGACCCCTCAGTCCATACATGCAGAGTCCAGTCGTGAAAGCATTTTCCTGGAACGACACCAGAGGAAGTAAAGAAGAGTAAACCGAGGGGCTCAGTGTTGTGAGTGTGGCCGGGAGCTGGCTTTTTCTTCTCAAATTCAATTAAAAAATCTTTGAAATTATAATTACATTTCTCCCCTCCCTTTCCACCTTCCAAACCCTTCTAGATAGCCCTCCTTGCTCTCCCTCACATTCATGGACTCTCTTCACCAGTGGTCCTTCCAGGGGAGGCTTTCTCTCTTGTAGAAATGACCTAGATGTTAACCCGAAAGCAGCCAGGGGTTGAGCTGGATTTGAACTCATACCTTTGACATCACCTTTTGCTGTTGCTGTCCTCTGGCTCTTCGTTACAGCCACTGCCAACCCAAGGTGTCTTGAGTTCATTCCAGTTTAATATAGGTTGGTCAAGACCTGAGTGCTTGGTTCTGTATTATTCTTTCCAGGGGGAAAAAATTGATCCTTACTGTTAGACAACTGTATAAACTTGGCTAATGCTAACCCTGTGCGTGTGGAGCGGGGCTGGGCATACTTGACTTAAATTCCATTTCTCTATACTTTTTTAGGCACCAGTTATAACAAATGCTTAAGAAAACCGACGTAAGTCGAGAATTACTCTACTGTGTATCGTAGAAATGCTTTGTTGTTGTCGTTTTGTTTTTTATTTACTTAAAATAGAATGAAACATAGTGCCCCACTAACAAAATAATACATCTAGACACCAGGAAAAGCGGAAGGCTCTGATGCCTCTGTTTAAGCTGTGCGGATCTTGAGGCTTGATTGTGATTGGTTCCCCTGCTTGCGTTTAAGGAAAGAAGAACTAGAAATCTGAGGAGAGGAAAGAGTGATGTGGACATCGGTGAGTGCCTTCTCTAGTGAGATCCTGATGAGTTAAGCAAAGATCAGAAACAGATGGGTTCCTCCCACCTCACAACCCCCCCCCCCCCCCCCCCCCCGCCGCCAGCTTTGAAAACCAAGGGGAACCATGCTTGAAAAAAAAAGTGTTCTTTGTTAAAATCAAACGTTTGAATTATAATTTAGGAATTTCAGAGGTTCCAGTAAGTAGCCGTGCGTACGCATCTCTAATTTAGATAGGGTGTGTGTGGGCGCTGAGCATGCAAACTATGCTATGGCATTGCAGTCGGGGAGGCAGAGCGGTCCTGTAAGATGACACAGGGCACAGGGGCCTTACATGCAAACTCATTCACATGGGTTCTTGGATATTGAGTAACGTGGGTTTCGTGTAACTTGACTCTTGGAAAAGTTGCAAGGTTTTGCCTCAGTCTCTGTGCATGGGAAGTGGAGATAGCTTTAATGTGATGCCTCCAGGTGCTGGTGGGACATCTTTACTCTCTGTCCTGTGCCAAGTGCAGGATGTCATCTCCATGAGCGTGTGCCTAACTGGCGCTCCTTCACGGTTACAGGTTTGATCAAAGCCCATGTTCCCACCAGCTGACCCACCAGCTGCAGGTGTTCCTGGTAACTCTAAGGACCTCAGAAGGGCTCTAGGGAAATCCTGACTGCACCATGGCTAAGCTAGGAGAGTCCCCGGCATCTTCTCTGACAACAGACTCTGTTGTTTGCTTGGCATGTTGTTTCCTGGGCTCTTCAAGGAACTGTGGGAACAGTGACCTTTTGACACACATTTTGTTTGTTTTAGTACGGAGCTGTTCTAAGCAAATCTACAGTATGTTTTCCGACTTTGAATCGCTTTCTCATGACAGACCACTACCTAAGCTCACATGGAGATTTTCTTTTCTCTTCTTTTGACAAATCATTACAATGCTTTTCTGTCTAAAATTTGTGTTCTGGTTGGGAGGGAAAATTATCTCTCCCTGTACTGATAATCTCTTCACACTGAATTCTGGTCAAATCCTTGCATTTCTTCTCTTCAGTATCTATTGGGTCTGATTTTTCATTAGTAAGTGTAAGATAGTTTCTTACCTTCTGTAGATACGTTAGTTGCAGGACTACATAAGCACAAGACAGCTTTATCTTTCCTTCAATCCTGAGAAAATTCTTTGTGTAAGTTATTTTTCTTTTACACATTGATGGTTCTCTTTCCTCTGATGAACAATGATTTCTTTTAGTGTGAAGGTGATATTGCTTAACATTGCTAAGCCTCTCTCCATAAGATGCCTTCTTTTAAGAAATCTCCAAGAACTTACCATCTAATTTCCAATAGATTTCTTCTGTTCTAATCAAACTCATATCTTTTGGAGTCTCCTTTTGTTTTTCTCACTTATGAATTACATTCTGTGTGACTCTAATATCTAAAATTCTTCTAAAACACTTTAAAATTCCTTTTACCAGCATCTTTTCATTTAATTCAAACATCTTGAAGATTCTTTTGAAAAATAACATGTAACCTGAACATGGCAGTCTACACTTGTAATCTCAGCTGCACCAGAGGCTGAGACAAGAGGATTTGAGGCCAGATTAGCAAAACCCTGTCTTAGAAAGCATGTACTTGGTTAATAATAATAGTGTGTGTACTGTTGATATGTAAAATTTCACCTCAAAGGAAGTTTTTATCACGTTTAATGAAAAAATAGTTTGTAGTGAAGCATTCTTTTTTCTTTCTTTCAGATGGTTTTGATGTTGTTGTTTGGAGACAGGGTCTCACTGTGTAGCCCTGTGGACCAGGCTGGCTTCAAACTCAGAGATCCACCTGCTTCTGCCTTTGCTGGGATTCTGGCAGTTTTTGAAGTTCTGCATTATTCATCTCCTCATGTAGAAGATTTATTTTGAACACACCATATTAAATACTGAGGATAAAAATGCAAATTATATATTACTTTTGTCCTTTGAAAATGTTAGTCAAAGTTTGCCTTCTACAGAGAACGCTTCACCACAGTCCTGGAGGCAAGTGTAGAGGAACTAGTAATGTCAGCATCAGTAAAGAAGGGTGTCCTTGAGGCGTGACATCATACTTGATCCTTCTTGGCTGAGTAGGGAAGTAGGGGGATGTAGGTATTTTGTTAATATCATTGTGGGGGTGATGGGAATGAGAAAAGACTACAGCGAGGGAGAGGAGCCAGGAAGGCATTCTAAAGACCTGAGAAAGAAAACAAGGGCCGACCTGAGTGTGGAAGCAGAGATTCATAGCATAGATGTCTTCTAGCAATGGGCTCTGGAAGCAGGCTGGTGATGCTAAGGCGTATGGATTGCCTGGATTATCACGCAGTTGACTGAGGCAGGACATGGGTGAAAAATCAATCTACGGTACAGAGTTTAATTCTTCAAGTTGGCTCTTGCGTTTGATTCAGCCATCTATCATTCCTTTGACTTGCGAGGCCAGGACAAGAACCTAAAGTTGGAAGGATGGGGTGGCTTCAGCCACATCCCTCTGCTTTCAGTCACTCCTACAATTTGTTGACAAATCGTTCCATGAACATCTCTGCTGTGGCTGCATGTTTTTATGTTGGTCATTGTTGGGTTTTTTTCATTTATTTTCTCCACATAATACTTTTATTAATTACTTGAATTTCATACGGTGTTTCTCGATCACACCTTCCCATTCCTCTCAGGTGTACTCTCCTACCCCATGCCCTCAAAATAAAACATGACAAAACAAAAGAAAGAAAAGCCAAACCATCATCAAAAACATCACATCCAGTCTGTGTGTCTGGAGCATGGATCACGGGCATCCCCGTGGATGTTGGTGGCAGCAAGCAGCACCGATCAGTGACATTCACATGGCTTCTGGCAACATCAAGGTTCAGTGATGTTCACACGGCTTCCAGAGACAGCACAGATCTCAAACGCCAACGTGGTTTCTATTGCAGCACCGACCATGGACACCCACGTGGCCCACAGTGTGAATCACAGAGGTCAACACGGTCTCCTGCCTCTCCAGTTCCTCCTCCCTCAGCCTGGGATGCTGTTCCATGCCTCCATCTTCATCTCCTCTCTGGGGTTGTGTCCGCCATGCTGCTGGCCCCCGGATCGGCCCTGGCCTGCTGGGCAATGATGGAGGGAGGCAGGCCTGCTCAGTGCCTCTCTGCTAGGGTGTCGCTTCATTCTTGTAACTGAGACTTTCCTATGGGCCTGTTTCCTGTGCTAGGACCTGAGGGACAATGGGAGCCCTGGCCTGGGCCAGGGCGGACCCTTCTGTGGTCCTAGCCTCCCAGCTGCCTGAGGACTGGCCCCCTTAGGCAACACTTGCTCTGCCACACGTGTGCAGCGACTCCAGTTCAGTGTCTCTCTGTGCCAGAGACAGGACAAGGCCTCACAGTGGCACCCCTGTCTGTCACAGCATAGACTCTAGCCCAGGTCTCCACTGTGCACCTTGTTTCGTTCCACCATCTTTCCTCTCTGTAGTCATGGCCCCTTGACTTTCCAGATCTCTCAATGTGTCTTTCCAGCTGCCTTCAGTTGTCAAAGTTTTCCCTGCTGGACTCAGCTTCAGACAACACACAGGTCATGATGACAAGCTCAGTTCAGATAGTAACTTGGTGGTCCATGGTCAAACATTCAGTTTCCACTAAGGCACAACTGTCTCTTTCCAACTAATGCCGAGAACTGTCTCTCAAGGGAGATAGTTATCCGCAATGATGGCAGAGCCTTACTCCCAAATCCCAAAGGCCTCTACTTTTATTCACCTATAGAGGCACCCCCTACCTCCCCCCACTGGCTATAACAAACATTCTTATCTATGACCGATGCCTCAAGTGTATTGATTGTGCTAGATCACGTGATCCAGAACAGCCTGTGCAGCAGCCTGGACCTGATGAAGAGTCTTTATCTTCATGGGTCCCATTTAAAACTAGCAGCTTTCCACTCAGTTGGTTTATGGGTTATGGTAACACATCTAAGTGGGGAATGTGCTGTCGCCAAAATCCAAACAGGCTTGCTAAGTGTTGTGATTCCTTCTTGTAGGTGGGAGAAGCGAAATGTGACAATTTACTTTTCATGTTAGAAGGAATATCTGTACATGCCCCATACCACTAGGCTCTAGACATATTACTGCGGTAGAGGGTCCTTAAGTTTTGGTTGGACTTACTTTCCTTCTCTGGTGCACCTAGGCTTGCAAGCAATTCCAGAGTGGCTGCTCCCTCCTGCACTCAGTCACCCCAACATTTTATCACCACAATGTACCAGGTGATCAAGATCTCTGCCTACTAAGGTAAGACATAAAGCTGTAGAATTATTGGACCCTTGAGGTAAACAGTAAAGATGTACTGTCCTTGTGCATGCGATGGAGGAGAAGCATTTGCAAGATCAACAGCTGCGTACCGGGTACAATGAGATGTGTTTATCTGCTCGCGTAAGGAAACCACGTACGACACAGCAGCTGGACTTGAAGTCATTATTTAAGTTTGAGATAACCAACTGTCACTCTCCATGATCCATCTGTCTTCTGAATAGGCCAAGTACAGTCAGCAGGAGATGTGGCGGGAACTACCACCCCACTACATCTTTCAAGTCCTTGTTGATGGCGCTAATTTCTACCATTCCGCCAAGGAATACAATTTGGTTTTGGTTCACTGTTTTCCCTGGTAGAGGCAGCGCCAATGGCTTCCATTTGCCATTTTCTACTATAATAGTCTTCAGTCCACAGGTGAGGGAACCAATGTGGGGATTCTGCTAGTAAGTGTCTATATTCATACTGGGGACAGAACAATAGCCACAAGTTGCGTTTGGAGACCTGTTAGACCAGTGTGAGTCAGAATTTGGCTAAAACCTCTTATTGATCACTTGACCCCAATAAATTCCTGCTTTAACTGCAGGGCCACAGTGCTTTTGTGAACCCCTGGAATCACTGTCTTTTGTATGTTCCTTTTGTATGTTCCAAGTATTTCCTCTAGTATGGATATTGCCTTTGAAATGTAATTATAATATTTTTCTTGATATTTTATACTTTTATGTCATCAGAGTTATGTATTTCCTTTGTGAAACATTTTAGGTCTTATTTCTGAACAAATTCCTAACCCTGACGTAATTATCATACAAAATATTTTCTGAAAGTTTCACTCTGTTACTTGTAAGCAGTTAATCTATGTGGATTTTCGTGTTGCTTACCATGAGGTAGATAGCTAATTGGTTTCTCCCCTATGGACTATTGCTACTCTAACAAAATTTACTGACTAGCCTATTACCTGCCTCTTGATAATAATCTTAATTCTAATGTCTTAATTCTCAAATAAATATATAAATTGTGTCTGTTCTGTCTATGCTGCCACATTGGTCCCCTAGAGTCTTCCCAGATAGATAGCTCCATGCTTTAATAACTACACTTCAAACCTGTATGTTACGATACAATAAGCATCATTTTCAAAAAAAAAGTGTGCCTGGTCTCCTCCACCCTTCCACCCAGTCTTTCTCTCCTACCCCTGTCTATCTCTGTTCAGAGCTTGACTCTTTCACATGAAGTGGATGACATATTTATCTGTTTCTCCAGAGCTTCTCTAGTCCAGGCTGGTCTTGATCTCCTTATACAGATGAGGATAACCTTGACCTTGATCTCCTGCTGCTACTTCTCAAGTGCTGAGATGATGGGTGTGTACCACCAGCATCCTAGCCTATGAGATACCAGGAATCAAACCCAGAGATTTCTATTTGCTAAGCCAGCACTCTATCAACTGAGGCCCTCCCCCAAGACCCTCCACAGAGACGTTTTGATTGGCATTGTACTGACTGTCTACTTTACCTGCAGCTTGAAGGGCACCCTTATGATAGTGCCAACCAGAGCTGCACTGTGGAGAAACCTGCAGAGCAAGACCTGCTGTGTTGCTGCAGATTCCACAAGCTCTTCCCACTGCTGTTGATGCTCAAGTGCACTTGTCTTTTCGTTGATGTGTTTGTCCTGCCCCCTTTCGGGAAGCAAAGACATGCTTGAGGCCCGAGGACTACAGGATTGAATTTACCTGTATGGATTTTACAGTCTGTTCACAGCCTCCCTCACAAATTCTACAGAAAAATCACAGGTGGAGCAGCCTGGCCTTCGTGATTAGAGGACAAACTACCAGGGGAGATTAGGAAAATAGCATTTGAAAAGTGAAGCACTTAAATGGATTTCTAACAGTCATGTAGCTGTGCATGTGTACGATTCATAGGGATGCAGTTGATCACCGAGTATTGCTTATTCAGGAAGAATGATGGAAGTGGTGTCCATTATCCACTGGACCCGCTGCAAACTACAGCAAGTATGCGAGTCTGTGAATCCTGGTTAAGAAAAATACAATCCTTAAGTCTCATAGGGGAAAAAAAAGCCTGTATATAAAGTGCATAATAATACACATAGAGAGAAAATGATATCCTGATAGAGGCCTAGGAAGACTCTGGAGGGTTCTTATGTAGGGAACAGAATAGGAGAATCTGCCAGCAATACTGCCAACCGCATGAAAGGGGTATTTTCCTTTTTAAATTTACTTTTTGGCAGAAGCCCATGTCTTTAAAAATTCCGAATTTAGGACTGTAGACACAGTGCTTGTTGGAATCTCCAACCTTATATTCCTTTATTCTATTTCAACATTAGAATGTTTAGATCTGAAAGATTTCAATGAGAAGATTTAAAACTTGTTCACTGAAGTTTTCAGAAATGACAGCTAAGCACCATGGAAAAATCCAAATTGTTATGTTCAATTATGCACAGTCGTCCCTGTGACTACAATGTTATTTAAGTCAGACACTCCCTTCCGCAGAAAGGTACAATTTTTTCCTGAATAAAGTCCATCTTGTCCTGTTTCTTGATGTGATTCAGAGAGCCATTAGGAAACATGACTTCAGTGTTTTACAGAAACACGATCCAAGCCTCTTGCCTGATTACCCATATTTAAAGAATTACGCAGACTGGGATTTGGGCATTTTTGTTTGTTCAGTTGTGCTGCTTGCTACACATAGCACTGACTGTAGTATTGAGAGTATTCATGGTATTGAGGAAGTTGACTCTGATCCTGATAGTGTGCTCTTCTTAGAACTGTAGGGATTCCTTGCATTTGCTTGAAACAAGTAAAAGGCCTGAAGAGGAGCGCAGAGCCAGGTCTACGTCGAATTCCCTTCCCTGTGGGAGGCTTCCTTGACTGTTCATGGCAATGGCTCCAGTGCTGACACACCATATGTTTTCGATGACTCAGTTTTCTTGCTCCATTTTGGTCCTTGGATTTTTCTGTGAGAAACAGTGGGCTACTGACTTCCCTTGGCTTGAGTATGAAAGTTAACTATTCCATTCTCAGCTGATTCTTTTCTTCATTAACTCACAACGGTGAAGATCATCCCTACACTGGTATCTATGAACTCTGACCATGACCACCACGCACAAGCTGAAACCATAGAGCTGTCAGATCATCCAGAATCTGCATTTTAATCTCTTAGATTGTTATCACGCTGCAATTAAAGAAATTAAACCCCAGGGGTCACAAGTGCGAATGAGGTGAAAAGATGGATAGATTTTTAGTGTACGTGGTGGACACGTCATGTAATGTGTGCAGATGCACCTGAGGTGAGAGGTTAACCTCAAGAGTCTTCCTCAGTTACTCTGCACCTTACCTTTTGACTCAGGATGTCTTATGGAACCTGAAGCTCCCTATGCGGGTGGCCAGCAAGCTCTAGGGATCTGCCTTCCTCTGTGTGCCCAGCATGGTGCTTCAGATGTGTGCCACAGTTGCTCTGCTTTTACATGTGTGCTGGGGATTTGAACTCAGTTATTCATGATTTTAAGGCAAGGCAGCATATTACTAACAGAGCCATCTCTGTAACCCCTAGATTTCTATTAAAATGTATGAAAACTAGCAAAGTGTTCCTATGGAACCCATCAACCACATACCCCTAGTGCTGGAAATCATGCTGGAGAATCCAATCTTTTCCCATGAAGCAGTCCTTTCCCGTTTCCAGATCCGGATGCTGATGGTGCACCTCCTAAGTCCAACGGATGCTCTTCAGGTCACAGGCACGCTTTAGCTAATGAGCTCTGAGAGGCACACAGCATCATTGACTTGAGAACTGTGTGTATGTGTCTGATACCTGCACTGCTGCTTAGAACTTGAATGTGTCTCAGAATCTAGCTGGTGGCTATACTGGGAAGAGCTGAAACCATTCAGAGATGGGAGCTAGTAGAAGGGAATTAGTTCATTTGGGGGCTGCCCTTGAAGGAAGTGTTTGGTTCCTGACCCTTTCTTGTCTAGCTCTTTGCTACTCAGATATCTTGAGGTGAACAAACTTCCTTTGTACCCCTACCTGACGGACTGCACTGCTATGGGCCCAAAGCAGGAGAAGCAAGACACCATGGATTGAATTCTCCAGACCATGAACTCAAATTAACCTTTTATTATTTTAGACTGATTAACTCTGGTATCTTTGAATAAGCTAACATCCTATCCTCCCAGCTGCTTAGATTGCTGTTCTTACGCTCTTCCTAGATCCGTTTCCAGTAGTCAGAGGATTTATGAACCAGTTATGCTCTCTGCTTTCCATTGTTCTCAGGTTGATAGTCTCTCTTCCCAGCTCCCTGGTTCAGCTCCACTTAAAACTTCAGAGCTTATTTGGAAAATGGGCTTTGTTACTATAATGTGGTTGAAATCATTCAGTTGAAGTTGTACTGGTTTAGGATGGGCCAGCATCCTACTGACACGCGTCCTTAGGAGTGGAGAGGACAGACAGCTATGTAAAGATGGAGCTCTAGAGCAGTGGGAGATAGCTACAAATCAAGTTACCATAAGGGTTACCAGGAGCCTCTAGAAACCAGGCAGAGGCAAGAGAGCTTCCTAGACTTTTCAGGAGAAGTATGACCAGGACCACCTAGATTTAAGCCTTCTAGCCTCTCTTGTTTTGAGCCACCCAGTCTGTGGTATACACGAGTGAGCTAGGAAACAATTACACCCACCTACCAAAGCCCATCGCCTCATTTGTTACGCATTTCGCCAGCCACTTCGCTTCCTTGTCTTCCTTGCCAATATGTCTCCTTATTCCTTTTGGTATCTTCAGTCATTGCTCCTCTTTCCGTTCAAACTCCCCCAGTTGGATGTGTTTGGCAGGAGGGCACAATCCTTTCATACAATTCCACCTCCTGGGTTCCTACTAGCAGCAGTGTGGTATTTCACAATGCCGGACAGCAGAGCCCAGTAAATGGTTTTATGATCTGTTTTTCCACTAGATGCTCAGATGAGATAATGGGGAAAAGAAGCAACTTGTAGAGACATCCCCTCCATCTTGGGAAATACTTAGCAGTCCTGTTTATTGAAGGCACAAGTTTTCGGAGCAACTTTATCACATTAATTTTTATTACGGGAAGATTGTTTTAGTTGACTTTTTTCTTCCAAGAAAAATTCACATAGTGTTAGCAGTGTTTTAGGCTAGATCCCAAGCCAAAATAACTTGCCGATCCTGAGATGAAGAATAGCTCATTAATTGGTCATTGGACAAAATGTTCTTTCCTTTATTTGTCCCTAATTACATTAATTAGCTCCAATTTCTGTGTCATTGTATGCTTTATGTATAATACATTCCAAGGGAAGTTCAAGTAAGGTGATTTAAAATGTGGATTTGTATCAAAGTAAAACCCTCGTTTCTTGCCATGCAAAGGCAAGAAAGGCTGGAAGGCCGTGCTAGGACCATGTGAGGCATGCCTGGGGTAAACGGTTTGTGCCTTGACAGAAGAGTAACAACTGAGGAAATGCCGTGAGAAACGTGAGCTTTTTCAGCCACAGTGGAGAAGAGAAAACCGTATCAGATAGGTATTAATACTGTCAATACTCGCTCTGCCTAGTTTGTGCTTGGCTTAGCCCCAGTTTAGTAAATTAGGACCGTAAAATGATTGACTTGAGTGTCTCCAACCATTTCCAGAATTTAAGACCCTTTTGGACCAACAGCCCTTTCTACATTTCGAAGTTTCCCCTGCCGGAGTCAGAGCAGCTTAAAACGGCCGTTACTGCCAAGGGCTCCAGCAATGCTTTTACCTTTCCATCAGATTCTCTGCATAGTTTAAAACGTGAGAAAAGGAAACGTGAAAGAATTTATAAATATAGTGAATGTTTGACTTAAGTTCTCAAATAAGATAAACTAACAGTTAAACGCATACCGAGAGGTTTTCAAAGTGTTTAGACTTCTCGTGACTTGATTAATGTCACTTTTCACATAGGATATGGCTCAAGGTCATACTTTTTGCTCACCCTAGAGAACTGCAGCTTTGGGGTTTTATGTATAATGAGACGTTTAGTCGGTGTTGTATAAATAGGCAATGATATGCCTCTGACAACAACTCTTCAAGAAGTGTGCGTAGTGTGTCATAACCACTGTTAAACTTTAAACTCGATCTGATTCTCTTTTCTGTGCTCTCTGTTCTTGTCCGACACCACCACTGCATCTCACATCATGACGGTTCTCAGTCTGACCTCTCCATGAGACAATGTCTTTATGATCTTCTGCAGGGCACTTACCTTTCGAGTCTGTCTATGGGTTACTACAGCAAACAGTAGTGTATTAGTGAGGGACATTTTCAGATTGGCAGAAAGCCCCAAACTGGGACTGGCTGACCCAAGAAATGAAAATGTGCTGTTTGCTCTTTTGTGACTCGAGTGGCTTATCTTCATTTAGTTCTTCTTCATGTAAAGAAAATTGCTTTTGTAGTCCTAATTCTATCACAGATATTTTTTTGGGTGGTGGGCAAATGCATAAAAACATATTTGATGCAAGAAATGTAAAATGTGAAGCTCTACAGTTTCAGAATGGCTGTTCTGTGTAGAAGTTCACTGAGATGGATAGACTCCAGTCTGGCTAATCGCAGTGTGTGATGTTTGGTATTTGTAAATTCTTTATAATGAAGTTTTAATTAAAATAAAGATACAAAAATGCATTTTATGAACTTTGACAGTTCAAGCAGGTTTCCTGCTAACCCTAACCCTAACCCTAAGGTACTGCCTTCATTGCCTTCCACGATGCTGATCCTTAACACAGTTTTCACGTTTGAATAACACTACATTTCACACAGCAAGAGAGGACGAAGGAATAAAGCAGAACCTGGCCGTGCCATGAAGAACAACTGTGGAAAGCCCATAGCTGCTTCCTTCATGAGGACCAGAAGTTGGATAAATGGATACATCTATCCCCAAGGGAGACTAGGGTATGTAGTTCTGTTCCCTGTGACTGCTTGCCTCGTAAGCTTTGGTATCCCATCGCGTGGAAGAAGGAGACAGAAAGGAATATAAAGAAGTCCAGTTTTGGTCACTTCTGTAGAAAACAAAGTCAGAGGACCACAGGGAAGGCCCCAGTCCTTGCTAAAGGTGTGGTTGGCCTTCGGTGAAATACTTGCTTTGGGACTCAGAATGTGGTCCTCTTCTATGTGTACACCTTAATTCGTCTCAGCTTCACGTGCAGCGCTGTGCTCGTAATGGGACAGGTAAGAGGTGCGGATGGCTCTTTCCCGTGCCATCTAATAATATCATGCCTGAGAAAGACGTTTTCTTCCTTTACCCGTTGCCTTTAGAACACCTTATGTCACCGCTCAAGGCTACCTTTGCTTTTGCTTGGGTTTCACTTTCATTCTCTCAGAACCCCTCACGCCATAGCAGCGGCTCACTTTGTTTCTGGCACATAGTAAGTTCTCAGTGAACACAGGCTGTGGGAAGCCTCTGTACGAAAACTGTCCCTCCCAGCTTTCTGTCCTCATCCTAAAGAATTATGATTCTGTTTTTGTTTTAAGAAGTTTTTGCTAAGTTTATGACCTTCCGTAAACCGTATTTTAGACTTGAATAGGCTCACAGTGTACACTATACCTTTTCCTTTTCACAGATCTAATTGGTCTCTCTGTGGTTGGGGCTTTGTGAGGCAGTACAGTAAAATGTACTCAAAGGTCTTTGGTAGCCTTCGGTCCTGGGTGTGGACCCAGCTCCACCAGGGCCTCACTCTGGGAGCTTGGGTGTGGTTTCATGTTCTTCAAGGCTCTGCTTCCTCACCTCTAATGGGCAAAATAACTTTTGTGGGATCACAGAGGCTGATACTTGCCATCTTACTGTTGTTTTATGCACCCTAGTTTGGGGATGGTTAGCTTAGTTGTTGATTGGCAGGCTTTGGCTTGGAACACCTCTGGAAATGGTGTGGCGCATCCAGGGTGAGGGCTAATTTCCGGTCACACTATCTGTTCCTCTACGGTTCTTTCCTCTTTCTCATTTACTTAAAGGTGGAACAGGATAGATGTGACCACCTCAGCTGTGGTCCACTCTGACAACCCCAAGAGACTGCTTCTTTCCAGTACTCCATGATGAGAACAGATCACGAGGATTTTCACACTTGTCGTAGAAGCACATTTTTATGCAGAGCTTTATTTCATAAGAACATATTCCCTTACAGCTTTCAAGCTTGGTTAACACCACTGTGCAGATTAAAAAAAACGTAACCAAAAAGGGAGTTTGGAAGGGGAAGGGCCTACCATAAAACACAGCACAAACAAGGGTGGAACTCCAGCTTAGATCCAGATTCCCAAACTGTCATTCACATTTCCCATATCCAAATCTTCCCCTAGCTTGCAGGGACCAAATACCTTTAGAGTTGAGATCACTCTTGGGGCTGGAAGCTTAGCTTCATTCTGCAAATCTCAGGGTGCCTTTTACACAATCTACCATAAGTCTTTTATGGTTTTCAGGTTTGGGGGTATTATTTTCTCGATATCTTTGTCTATGGAAACAAGCCTTGGTGAAAGACAATCACATTTCCCATTTCTCACCATTCAGCTTTACCTTATACATCAAACCTTGAAGCAAACTTCTAGGATCAGCTGGATACGTATCAAGTGAGCCTTTTGTAGAGTATGATCTAAATTAGTAACAGTTGTAATTGCACACCCATTCAGAGCAGTGTGAGATTCTGGCACCAGCATGCACATAATTCAGAGATTTTGAGTTCTTAATCTGCTTACAATCTTCGTGGAGACTCCTTGGGCAAGTCACACTACACTGCTGCTCCCACAGGACGCAGTTTAAAACAGTGTCCCCTGCTACAGTGCTGTTTTCAGATTTCAGGTATGTTTTCCATCTATTTTCCGTAACACGTTCAGTTTCTTTTCCTTTGAAGACAACTTTGCAAAGCATGCTGTTATTTCCTGGGTTGAAGAGTGACATCATACTCAAAGTACACAGTCCTTTTGCCAAGTTTCCTGGTGAAGTAATTGTCGGTTGGTAGTCGAGGAGCCACATCAGTTGAAACTATTTCTCATGAAGTCACCCCGTGTCAGGGCTGGCCCGCGGGAGATAGAATTCCTCTGACCATCAGGGCCCTGAAATGTACAATTAACTACCATTTGGCAAAATGCCTTTGAGATAAGCAAGCAAGATCTCGAGGCCCGTTTGAGCAATCATAGTAAAGCCCTCTTTCATTTTTAATTTATGTTGATTGTCCCCATTGTCTCTTGATTCCTTTCAGAGGGTAATTTTTCTTCCTTTTTATTTTTAACAAAGAGAGAAGAATCAAAGGAATAAATCCATATACACTCTAGGAATCACATTTTTCTGTGTTTGCTTATTATGTATTTTTTTTCTGTCCTCTAAAATAGATGGGTTTTTTAAAAACATGATTCGATACTAAAGAAGATTAGCTGTTATGTCAGGGATATTTTGAAGTTTTGAGGAGAAAATGAGAGCACAATGAGGAGTCATTTAAGGGAGGACATTTCTAGAGAAAGAGCAATGAAGACAATTATTTGAGTAAAATTTGGCAGCAGTGGTGGTTCGATTCTAGGTGAAGGTAGAAAAGTAGTTTTTATGGTAAACAGCAGGAGGCAATTAATTAAACAATACATTGTCAGGGAGTTGTCAGCCCTGATGCCACCATGTTGCTGACCAAAGCGATAGAGACATTGATTTAAAAGCCTGGCTCTCTCTTTTAGCTTCTGCATACAAAAGTACAAACTCCCCATATACCTGTGTGTGCATGGGAGCAGAAAGACAAGCATGGTATGTACTCACTTCTATGTGGATATTAGCTGTTAAACAAAGGAGAAAGGTCTTAATATCCACAAACCCAGAGAGACTATGCAACAAAGAGGGCCCGATTGGGAACACAGGAAACTCCCTGATAAAGTGGAAATTGAACAGATGGTACAAGTAGGTTCCAGGAGTATGGGAATGGGAGGACGGGGAGAGGGATGGAGGGAGAGAATATGTGGAGAGACGACCAGAATTGGGAACAATTAAGGGATGATCAGAAGATCTAATGTAGTGGACATTCACTGGAATCTGAGGGAGATGTTGGCAAGGATCTCAAATCATCAGGGATAGGGAGCCAGAACAGGTCATTTCCTGTGGCAAGGCTTCCAGTGATGAAACCTATGGATTATCTGCCCAGCTGACTCTGTTGGGAACCCATGCCTCTCATTGCAGGGCTAGCCAGGAGCTAGACACTGGATAGCTTGGAAATGATTTCTAATGGTGTCATGCTCTGCTCATAGATTGGTGTCTAGTCCAATCTTCATCAAAAAGGCCTCCTGCCAGCAGCTGATGGAGGCAGATGCAGAGACCCAGGTCAACATCATGTAGAACTCTGGAAACCCCACAGAAGAGGGGGAGGAGGGATTGCAGGGACCAGAGGGTTTGAGGACACCAGGAGAACAAGCCCCACAGTGTCAACTGACGAGCACTCTTAGAGGGTCACAGAGACTGAAGCGGCAGACATGGAACCTGCAGCATCCCCTAAATATATCTTTTGAGTTTCTGGCTTGGTGTTCTTGCAAAACTCCTACAGAATGGAGCTGGGGAGTCTCTGGCCCTTTGTCCTGCCTTTGGGACCCTTTTGCTCCTGCTAGATTGCCTCGTCTGCCCTTGATGTAAAGTGTTTGGTCTTGTTCCATCTTGTTATGCCGTGCCCTGTTTGAATGGTAACCTTGGGAAGATTGTTCTTTTCTAGGGAGAATCTGGGGGAGGGGTTTGGGGTTTGGCTAGGCGGGGGGTGGCTGGCGGGTGGGGGCAAGAGGGTAGATCTGAGGAAGAGGGGAGATGGAACAGGGAGAAGTGGAGGAAGAGAAAGAAGGAAGGGGCTGGGATGTATTATACAGGAAAAAATAAATTAAAAAGAACTCCTGCTAATAAAAATCCCACATACTTGTGCATGTGCATATGCACACACAAATAAATAAATTATAAGAATGTTGCATTTAAATCTGGTTGCTCTATGTCTATTAGCCATCATTCTGTCAACTTAGATTTTTGCAAATGGCTTTAAAATCTTTTTGTTTTTGTGGAATCATGTATTACTTAGACTCCCAAAACAATATTTCAAACAGTAAGATTCTATTTATATAACGCTTTTAAGATGACAAAGTGAAGATGAAGGAGGGCAGGTAGTGGTTGCTCGTATCCAGAGAGGAGTGGGCGGAGAAGATGGGCATGGCTTTACAAGGGCAGCCCAGTGGGCCCCGTGGACTTATGAACTGCTTCAGAATCTTGAGCGTAGCAGTTGATACATCAGTACACACGTGATCGAACTGTATACAACCACATAGAACACTCTGTGATAACACTGTGACAAAACACTAACACTGCAACAATGTAACAAACACTGTAACAATGTAATAAGGGACAAATCATCTTATAAAGGGAGACAGTTTAATTTGGCTTAAGCCTTTGGATATCCTCATCCTTGATCACTTGGTACTAATTGCTTCTGGCCTGTGGTAGAACCAAATTGCCAACCCCATGGGTGGGAGCAACAGAAAGAGTAGAAAAGGCGGGGCTGGGGCTCCGTTATCGCCTTTGGGATAGAACATCAACAGCTTGAAGGATGCACCTCTGAGAGGTTCTACCGCCTCACAGTAATATTCTAGAAACATGTGAGAATTGGGTGTGTATTTATGGTTAAAATCAGAACATATATGCCCAAATGCTCACCTACAAAGTTGGAAGAGAAAAATGATGGATGGATTTTTATCATTGACAACTTACTATAATAAAGAGTCACCATTAGGGAGGGACAGGAAAGATGCCTCAGTAATTAAGAACACTTGTTCTTGTAGAGGAACTGGATCCGGTTCTGGGTACCCGGCACCCACACAGAGGCTCAACGATGCCTGTAACTCCAGTTCTAAGGGATCTTCTGCTCTCCTCTGACCTCTTTGGGTGCAAGACACACACATGGCTCACAAACACACCTGTTAACAAGACATTCATACACATAAACTACATAAAAACTTAAAAGGAAGGACCATCAATGTGAACCGATAAAGCAGCTGTTCTCAACCTGTGGGTTGCAACTCTTTTGGGGATCAAAAGACCCTTTCATAGAGGTCACCTAACATATCTGTATATCAGATATTGACATTATGTTCAGCACAGTAGCAAAATTACAGTTATGAAGTAGCAACACAAGTAATTTTATGGTTGTGTGTCGCTACAACATGAACTGTTGAGAACTACTGGTGTAGTTGTATGCTGCTGCTGGGGTGGCTCACCAAGGAAGAAAGAGAGGTGCTTTCATAGTTGCAAACCCTGCTAGACCTCCCCAGAGGGCCCTCCTGTCATGGCCAGCACCATACTGGACAATGGAAATCCAAGCATCTGAGCTAAGGTTTTGTTTTTTTTTGTAATCCAGAACCCTAAGGTGTTCTACTGATAGCACATGCAGATCATTAGCAATTCAACATTCTCCACATAAATCCATTACCTGAAGGCAATCCAAAATGCCAAGATCTAGGAAGCCCTTCATTCAGCAGTATACAAAGCAATTATTTTATACATAACTAAAAATAAGCTGCTACAACATTTCCCCTTTTCTGTATAAGCCAATCCAAAAAAAGTGCTTTATCTCTACAACACAATTTAACACTACACCAGCAAAACTATTCACAAGTGGAACCATCCTGAGGGTTTCTAGTGCACAGGACCAAATGAAACCAAACACCAAGCTTTTCACAATGTCTTTGGACATTGTCTCTTTTTCTCTCTTCCTTGTCTCCATGTCAGATGTAGCTGGCATGATGTTTTGCCCTTCTTTACTTTCTGCCTACCATGTTGGGTGTCATTTGTAGCAGTACACTTAAAAGGTGGCTCAGCAAGGATGACACAGAGGCATAATCATAGTGGAAACTCTGTCAGACCTCAGCAGAGGGAACCACCATCATGGCCTGTGTCATACTGGACAGTGGAACCGTGAGCATCTCAGCTCAGGTGTTTTTGTTGATACAGAAGTCTGTAGGTTTTGTACTGATAGCACATGTAAACCATGTGCAATCAAACATCCCCCACATAATATCCTGAAGACCATACAAAATACCACGACTTAAGTAGTCCCTCACCCTCACAGTGCACTAAATTATTTTATACACAACTAAAAATAAACTTCTACAACATTTTCCCTCTTCTGTATAAGACAAAGAGAAATTTCATTTATCTCTACAACACAATTTGACACTACATCAGCAAAACTATTTACAAGAGGAACAATCACAAGGACAGGGCCAAATGTAACCAAATATCTATCAAGCTTTTCACAATGTCTTTGGACAGCAGAAAAGCATTATGAATGTCCAATAATCTGGAATTGACTCAGACCTTCTGGGCTCCTCCAAAGGGCTTGGGTCACTTCTCTGGCTCTGCCCTCTGCAGCATACACAGTTTGTCCTCCAGGGTCTGGCTGGTTTCCTTCCATTGTTGCTGCTGTTTTTGGTGGTCATCCCATGGTACTGATATCTCAGAAACTGCTGGGGTCTCTTGATGCAACTGGGCTGCACTTTTACCAATGACCTCTCCTGGCTCTCTTTATGGTGTAAAGCCTCAACTTATGTGAATGACTCCCTTCATTATGGGCCTTCAACTGCTACTGAGACTGCATCTTCACTAATGGCCTCTCTTGGCCTTTCATAGTGCCAAGCCTCAGTTGCTGTCCAAAGACCCTTCATGTCTTTAAAACCAGGACCACGTGGGTGACTCTTTCAGTATCAAGCATGGCATAGAACCTCAGCCAGTTCTGGAAGACAGCTTTTGTGTGCTGATCCTGAGGAAATGCTTTCCAGATTTGAAGATAGAGTCTGGTTGTCAGGAAAAACAACTGGTCACCTTGTCTGCTGGAAGAGTTCCCTCATAGGGTGGAGTTCTCATCACCATAGCAGATGTGTCTTGTTAGGACCGCCTCACCTCATCAGTATCTGGACAGGTTTGCAGAAAACAAAACAAAACAGACTCAGAGGTCTGGAGTTTCTTTTTCTTTCTTCCTTGTCTCCATGTTGGATGCAGCTGGCATGATGTAGTACCCTACTTTGGTAGGTCATTTGTAGTTGTTTTGCTGCTGTGGTGGCTCAGCAAGGAGACACAGAGGCAGTCTCATATGTGCAATCCCCACCATACCTCAGCAGAGGGACCCACTGTCCTGGCCAGCTCCATATGGGCCAGTGGAATCTCAAGCATTTGAGATCGGGTGTTTTTTTTGAGTTAGAACTCTTCAAGTGTTCTACTGATAGCACATGCAGACAATGACCAATCAAACATCCCCCACATGAATCCAAAACCTGCAAACAATACAATACACCAAGACCTAGGGAGTCCATCATGCAGTAGTGCATAAACAATTATTTTATATGTAACTAAAAATAAACTTCTACAACTATCCCCTTTTTCCGTACAAGCCAATCAAAAATTTGCTTTATCTCTACAACACACTTTAATACTATACCAGTAAAAAAAAAAAAAAAAAAAAATTACAAGAGGGACAATTACAAGGGTTGCTAGTGCACAGGACCGAATGAAACCAAACATCTCTATCAAGCTTTCACAATGTCTTTGGACAGCAGAAAAGCATTATCAATGCCCAATTATCTGGAATTTACTCACGATCCTCTGGGCTTCTCCAATGGCTTAGATCGCTTCTCTGGCTCTGCCATCTGCAGCACACACAGCTTGTCCTCTAGGCTCTAGCTGGCTCCACTCCATTGCTGTTGCTATTCTTGGTGGTCGTCCCATGGTACTGGCATCTTCAGAACTGCTGGTGTCCTTGCTGCAACTGGGCTGCACTTTCACCAATGACTTCTAGTTTCTCCTCATAGTGCCAAGCCTCAGTTGCTCTCCATGATGCCTTCAGTCCTTCAAAACTAGCATTCAACTGCTACTGAGGCTTCACTTTTACAAACGGCCTCTCACACTGCCAAAGGGATAAAGGGTAAATGGGATGTTTTCGCATTGCTTCTTATAACCCCAAGTGAACCAACAATGATGTAAAACTTAAATATTCATATATATGTTTATTTTATTTTCTTTGATTTTCCATTGGAAAAATAAATTTCATTTCAAAACACTTCATGGCATATTTTTTCTTCAGTTGCACACTTCTGTAATGTCAATGTACTATGTGACACAACTTAGAAAGCAAACGGTATCAAGACATTGAATAAAACTTCTTTTTTTCAAACTTGTAATTGATTTTTTTTCCCCTACCTATTTCCTGCCTCATATTTTAGTAGAATGATCCCAGGTCTTCATTATGGATATTTTCAGAAGGAAACATCTTTGTGCCAAAATAAAAGCAAACTATTTATTTCTATAAAAAAGAAATATGATATAATCTAAACTTAGCATATTCTGTACTTTTAAATCTCTAGAGAATGCATTTACATTAAATACTGATGAGTTATTATGGACTAAAGGCATGCATATTGATTTCTCATTGATTACACACCATTTTGGAATTTTGAAATAAAAAGTATGCCATCAATGCTGATTACTAACTGATGTCATGTATTATCATGACTTAGGAAGAAATAAAAACAACCACACCACTTTTTATCATAAGTTTATCTAATCACCAGAGACATTCCAAACCAACTGGATCCTACTAAGTATGCCGTGGAATCCCTACGACTCCGTTATATGATAAATTAGGGTACTCAGAGTTTTGACAATTTCTACAACCAACAGGAAGCTATTTTCAGAACTCCAATCCAACAATGCTTGAATAATTGATTCTGTATGAGCTATAGTCCCCATGAGCTTGCAAGTACCTGCTCTCAGACATGTGGTTGACTGTATGGTCAGTCTCAGGGATGCCAGATAACTTCAATCTGCTCAGGACCCTCAGATGTCTTGATTCAGTGGCGAGCAGATCCTACGTACAGAAATTCAGCCAAGCCCACTTTTCTCTGGTGACTGTACCTCCCAACAGAGTTTACTGCTTGCCAATTGCTGTCTGCTGTGATTTGTTCTCTAGCCAAATTTTATACTAGTGAAGTAGAAGTAAATTTCCTCATTGCTAAAAATCCATGTAGAATAATAAAAGCCATTTTTTTTTGCATTGTTGAAAATTCTAGTTTGCATTATAGGGAATGCTGAAATCCATCAACACCTAGGAGAGATCCAGATTAATTCTGGACCTGGAAACCTTCAGGATATTAATAAAGGAACCTCGCAAGGCACCCTTAGCACTTTAACAAAGCCGTAGGATTCACAGAGAAAGAAGGGATAGCAGTAACAGGCACTTTCCATAGCGTTCTGATAAAAGAGGTTTGTTTACTTACCAAGTCTTAGAAACCCACAAAATTGCAATAACCTTTTCATCTTTTTACCATCAAAATTTGCCCTGCCTTTTCCATTTGTATATCTTGAAATTAGATTCATCTCTAAATTGGTTAGTCTATCTGTAGTTCCTTACAGATGAGCAACAGCAGAAATAGTAATTCTAACTTGGAGCCAGCTCCGTGATGTGTGTTATACAGTCCTTCACACTCAGCCCGAAGAGGAGTAGCGCTGTAGGCGGCTGAACTACTCCAGGGTAGGTTACTCATCTACAGCTGTCTGATTTTAATTTTAATTTTAATTTTTGACATTTTAAAACTTTCCATACATTAGTCATACAAATCCTTTGGTAACACACAAAACCCTCGTTTGATTGTTGAGGTAAATCATTTATAAATATACGTTCTTTTGATATTTTTCTCAAAAGAATGTTGGATAAGTTGTTTTCTTCCCCCCGAGGTTTGTGTCTCCTGTTCATTCATTCACCCAGGGATATTGAAAAGTCTCTTCAGACTCGGTATCTTCAGCGGACAGGGTGTGTAGCCGGCTCTTGGCCCCCTCACCCACCACTTGCGAGCTCTGCATCCTCGTTGCCTGTTTCGTACTGAGGACTGTGTGAAGGATGGTGTGACATGCCCAGCACATGGTACTAGCTCGATAAAAGCCAGTAGTATTATTTAAATTATTATTCATCTTTAAGGAATTACGGGTATGCTAGCCAATTTAGACAGTGGAATCTAACCTCAGAATCTAAAAGCAGGAGGGCAAGTTGCTGTTCTGAGCTGATTCTAATGTCTGGCGAACAGACATTTGCCTAATACATCTTGAGGACTTATACTTTCTTCCACGGTCTCTGAACGACTCACTGATGACATGTAAGCATGCATTTTAGTGTGCCTCTTACCATGGGTCTCAGGTTCACCCTGTCTTTGTTCTCCACCTCACCACAGGTACCATAGGGCTATAGTCTCGACCAATCAGCGCGCAGTGTGCCATTAGCATGTCCTACATTTCGGATGTGTGTGAATGTATTTTCTTTAAAATATTATAGTTTCTAAATACATATCCAAAGAGGAGGGTATGATGAAAACTATACTGTTTGACAGTGCTTACTTAGCCCACAGGGAATGGCTGGCCAGTTTTCTGGTTAGTCCGATTTCTAGGTTTCCCAGCCAAATTCTAATCACCATATGCCACGTCAGCTGATAATGCAGGCACTGGCTGCTGAGGTTTCCTTGTTGAGTCCCTCTCGTGTTTTAGGTCGGATTTTCTATCAGATTGCAGCAGTGCATTCTTATTTGGGCTGCTTTGAATAAATCTGTTCTGGGTTTCATTAAAAACAATTGTTGCAGTGTTGGAAGAAGTTGTTTCCCACACTAAATCAGCTCCACGAATTTAAAAAACGATATCCATGATTAAATGTTGATAATTAGTTTTGAAGGATTTTTTTTTTTTTATATCATTTCTAACTTGCTGATAACCCTCCATTCTGGTTCTCATTCATAGTGCTGATCTCCTGACATCTCCTGTGAGGCTTCTTGTTAGGCTTTTTCTGAATGCTGTGTTTAGGATTCCTGTGATAAGACCTTTGTGCCTCCTCCCACTAATCTGGGAGCTCACCTCCTGATTTAGTGCATTACCGTCCTGCATGATGTGCAAAACCTGTGCGTGTATTAAGTCTGCAGAGCTCTTTGCTTAGACAGCCACTCTGCAGAAACACAAAAGACAAGCAGAAGAGAACTGGAGTCCTCTCTAGACAGCCTGCTGAAATCTAATTGACGTTTGCTGTGCTAACTAATGTAAGGAAACATTACAGGAAGAAGGGAGGAGATGGGACGCAGCAGAACATTTCTTGGGCAATGCTGCCCTTCAGCAGAGAGGGCAATGTGATAATCTTCCCGGAATAGGAAATGAGACTGAATTGCCAAGAATGGAGCTCCTAGATACAGAGGGTAGAAACTTCCTTGAGGTATCTGCTTTCGGACACCTCATCCAGTCATATTCTAGCTAGCAAAAAAGAGTTATAGTCAGTAATTCCACGCCCTTTGGCATGATTTAAGACCATATGTGGTGATTTTTTTTCAACCTCTGAACATTTTGCCTCCCCCACCCCAAAGTTAAGAAAATATTCATGAGTACCGTTAAATATTAAATATTCTTTGTCTTTCATAAAACGAGATCATAAGAAATACTTGAACCATATACTAAATGAGGTAGGACACTTAACTATAGGTTAGAAAGATATCTTATCTACGTGTTATTATTTTTAAGGATGTTTTTAGAGATTGACTTTTATAAGTTGAATATTAGGTAACTCTTGAAGTTTAATATATATTCAACCGAAGTGAACTAGAATGTAATTTCCTAAAGGAGTTACTTTAAGCCTATAGAAAACTCTTGTTGGTCGTAAGTCCATGTAGTACACTCTGTAAGAACTATAACAGAATCCCACCCACACTGAAGGACGGTTTCCTTTTCTCACATGCTCTCCGGCTGTGATGCATATGAACCACAATGATCAGCACAGCGAGACAACCTTCCAGATTTATTACTACCTACTTACTTATCTAGAGAAATAAACTGGGACAGGCACACACTGAAGCAACCTTTCAATATACCACTGGGCTAGTCTCATCCACCTCGGTATCGTGGCTGATCTCTGAGCCTTGTATTTGGATGTTCGCTGTGCCTTTCCCATGGATTTTTGGAGTGGCTTTTTACTTTGACCTCATTGTGTTTCTTCAGTTCCCCCGAGAGATCACCTGTGCTTTATTTTCTATTCCGATTACTAGTCTACTATTCACTTAATTACCACACCACCACCACCACCACCACCACCACCACCACCACCACCACCACCGTGATAACAGAGAACATGATCTCTTGCCCTCATGTCCTTAAGACCCTCCCTTTTGCGTTGACTGCCTTGTTAGCTGTTGCTCAGATGTGGCAATGACATCTTTATCAAATTACTCGCATGAGTATCTGTGACACTGTCCTCTCTAAAACCCTTCAGTGACTCACTTGTCTTCAGAGTAAAATGGAAGCACTTGCTCATGGAATGCAGGTCCTTTTGGTGATCTGGTCTGGTCACTTGATGGCCTGTTCCTTTGCCAACCTTGTCTCAAACTATAAACTGCACCGAATGTCGCTCGGGTGGGTTTTAGCTGGCCTGCCTCCCGGGCCTGTGCTGATTCTCGTGTCCATGTCCAGGACACCTCCCACCTTTACTCCCTTGGTTTCCATGCTTCTGAGCGGAGTTGTCCCTCCTCTGTTCCCGTCCAGTTCTTGAGCTGGGTGCTGTCCATGTGCTCAGCTGACCCTGATTTCACCCCTGCTCCACACTTGCTCGTGTGCACACCTGTTTACATGCCTTCCCCACTGAACTATGTGGTTTTAGGGTGGGAATTAAGTCCAATGAAGAGTCCGTAAGGGGGAGCTGCACCTAAGAACTCAGAGACTGCGGCAGCGTGCACAACGCCCGCCCGGGTCTGCTTCAGATGGGGTCCTGGAGCTGAAAGGAGAGGTGAGCATGTTTCCCCATCCCTAACCCAGAAGCAATTTCAATTGATAATCACCTTCAAATTAAAATTTAATTTTCTCCAAGGAGTCTCACTGGGGAAACAAACTACTTTTAAGGATGGGTTGCATGCCCAGCAGTAGAGGGCCTACAGAAAATGAACTCGGGGAGATCTTTTGAGGTTCCCTGTCTCATAATGTTGTATCAGAGCTTTTAAAAATTATTTTCATTTTTACTTTCATTTTATGTATGTATGTATGTGCATTATTTTTATTTCTTTTAACCCTACAGGCATTGTGTATATATTATGGCTCCTGGTTTCATATTTTTATGGGACTCCTGAATATGTGAATGCATGTCTCAGTGTGTATATCTGGCTCTTGTACTTTTGCGTGGGCTCTTAGTCTTCTGTTTTGTCCTACTTCATTTCTGCAGGATTGCCTGGGTATCCTATTTTGCATACAGTTTACATGTAAAGAAACACAGCTGGTTTTGTGTATTAACTTTTGTTTGTGGCCTTTTTCCTGCATTTCTGTCAGTTTCTATGGGCGTGGCTTGGGGCTCTCTAAACTTCTATAAGATCAAGCCATTTGCAAATACTTACCATTTTCCTTCTCTTTTCTGATTGGATGTCTTCATTTTATTTGCATAATTATTTTGATTATGAACTTCGTTCTATGTTGAACAGGGGCAGCAAGAGTGGACATTGTAGTGCGCTCCAAGCTTCATCTCTGGCTGCGGAAGCCGTGGGCTTGCCTCAGGAAGTCTCTGTTGTGTTGAGGCCCGCCCCTTCTATATCTAATTTGTTGCAAGTTTTTAATCACAACAGGAAATTCCGCATTGTCAGATGCTTTCTGTTTCTCTTAAGATGATCATGTGATCATCATCTTTTTTATTATTGTTTCTATTATTTTTTTGAAATTGTAGTATAATTACATCATTTCCCTTTCCAGCCCTGAAAACACGATTTCTATCTTTTATTCTCCAAATGTGGTATATCACATCTATTAATTGGTATGTATTAAAACATTCTTGTATCCCTGGGATAAACATCACTTGCCACTGTTAGGGTCCGTATAAAGCGCTGTTGAAATTGGTTTGTGAGTGTTTTGTGGGGCCCTTACATCTGTGTTTCTCAGTGATACTGACTTATACTATTTTTCCTAGAGTATTCTCACGTGGCTCTGGTATTAGAGGGATGCAGGCTTTGTGCGGTGAGCTGAGATGTGCTTCCCAGTACGGTTTGCTCCCCATAGTTCCATGTGCTCCAAGTGTGATCAGCAGTGTGGTGGGGCAGGGTAGGAAGACCTGCGAGGGTGGGCATGTTCTGAGGTAGTCAGGTCTAAGAAGGACCATTCTTAGAAGGGGTTAGTAAACTTTTCCCAGGGTGGAGTTGGATCTCCTGCAAAAAAAAGGACCCAGTCCTTTCCCAGACCTTGTGCCTCCTGTATCTGTAGCCACTTCTTTGCGGCATCTCTTACCATGATGTGACACAGCAGACCCGTGCTGAGATGTCAGAATCAAGCTTTCACTTATGGAACTTTGAGATACATCAGTCTCATTTCTTTTTAAAGTGCTCAGCCTTGTGTGTTTTGTTCTAGGAACTGAAAATGACAGAGGCACCTCCTCCTCAGTTTTTATTAGCGTTTTAGAAAGAGTGGTGTTAATTCTTCTATAAGTGGAACCACCTGGATTTAGACTTTTCTTCCTTAAGAGAAAGTTAGAAAAAAAATATCGACTTAATCTGGTTACTCCTTATTTGCTGATTTCTTAATGTTTCTTGTATATTATTCAGCTTGGTGGTTTATAACTGTCAACAAGCGCTTAGAATTTTTCTATTCCGTGGCCCAGTTAGATGGTTTATTCTTTCATTTATGACAATTAAAAGCCTTTTCTTAGCATGCTTCATATTTTGCTGGTCCTGTTTACCTCTTGGAAACAACACCACTTAATTTCTCTTTAATATTATTTTTATAATTCCCATCTCACTCACTTCAGCTCTGAGTTTTTACTGTTTCCTTCCTTCTACTAACTTTGGACTTAATGTGTTTTTTTAAAAATATTTCCTTGAGGTACAAAGTCAAAGACTTTCTTTTTTCCAGTGTAGGTGTTTATTGCCACAGACTTTCATCTTGGCTTTTACTGCATCCCATAAGTTTTGGTCATGGTGTGTTTCCATTTTGGTTTGTCTCAAGATATTTTTAAATTCCCCTCTTGATTCTTCTCTGACTCATTGTTTATTCCGGTGATTAGTTTGCACGTCTTCATCCTCCTGTTGCAGATTTCTGCTTCCTTACTGTTGCGGATAGAAAGGGTGCATGATCCGATCCCAGTCTCCGTATATGTGTTAAGTGTTGTCAGTGTCTGCGTGTCCAGATGTCTCCCATCCATGGTCCGTGTGCTCTCAGAAGGAGTGTCTTCTGCTGGTAGGCAGAATGTAATATGTCAAGTCTTATGTGTGCATTTGGCCCTTAGTGTAGTTCAAGACCAATGTTTCCTGTTAGTTTTCTGTTTAGAAAGTCTTCATTTTTTTGGGAGGGGGGTTGGTTTTTCCAAGACAGGGTTTCTCTGTTGTAATTCTGGCTGTCCTAGAACTCATTCTGTAGACCAGGCTGGCCTCGAACTCAGAGATCCGCCTGCCTCTGCCTCCCAAGTGTGGGAGGATCTTCATGTTTGAAAGTGGGATTCTTTTAACATCACTTACTGTTATTGTATTGTTCTCCATTTTGTCTACTCAGTTGTTAAGTTTTTCTTTTTGCATTTCAGTTTTATGATACTTAAAGCACATATGTCTATGCTTATTATATCCTCAACAAAGCGACTGCCTGTGTCATGACCTTCCTTGTCTTCTGTTAAGTCAAAAAAACCTAAAGCCCATTTTGTCTGACACAGGTGTAGCTATACCCTGACTCTTTGCTTTCTGCTTGAATGAAATGCTTTTCTATCCTTTCTTTGTAGCTTACATGTGCCCTTGAACCTACAGTGAGTCTCTGATAGGCAAGATACCATTCAGCCACTCACTCACACACACACACACACACACACACACACACACACACACACACACACACACACACACCCCAGATCTGGCTGGACAGAAAGGGAAATTGCCACCAAGCCTGACAACTGAGCTTTTATTCCTGGAACCTTTATCGTGGATGCAGAGAGCTGGCTTTTGTATGCTGCTCTCCGCCCTCCACACACAGGCCTGGGTTATATACCCTCTTCATAGATAAGTGTCCACGCAGATGTGCACATATGTCCAACTGCTCCTGTCTTCTGATTAGAGATTTAGCAGGCACAAAAGAAAAGCTGTTTCTTGGTGAGGACTTGCATTGAGATCTTGTTGGTTGTCTCACTGACCGTTTTGTAGGTCTTGTCTTTCCTCCCCTTTTACTGTATCTCTTGTGACTCCATGATTTGGTCTACTGGGATGATTTGAGTCATGAGTCATGATTTCTCTATTTTTATGCATCTACTAGTCTTTTGCTTTCTGTTTACCACGGGTCTTACATAGAGCATCTTAACCTCATAACAGTACAGTTTAGGTTAATAACTAAACTTGGATGTGTTTACAAAGCCCTATAGCTTTATGGATTCCCACATTTGCTTGGGATGTCATAATTTGTATTATATATCCATTAGCAGATCATTAGCAGTATTTGTAAATGTTTTGCCTTTTAACCTCTACACTAGAGTTCACTTTAGCTTACATATTATAATTGCAGCTTTAGAGCATTCTGGACTTAGCTATGGACTCCTCATTGCCGGGAATTGTATGAGATGCTCTTCTTAATAACACAGTTCATAACTCAGTCACAGGATATGCGCTTTCTATATGTGTCATCACCTCCCTTACACACCGGTGTCCTCCCATATTGTTTGACAGTTTCTCTTCCAGTTGTGTATAATCACCGCTGATGTGACACAACACAAGTCTTGCGGTAGTCTTAAATTATACAGCATTCAACCCAATATCATTTAAATATTTATGTGTCGTGGCTTTCTCTGTCAGACATGAAGATTATGAATAGGATTAAGAGTCAGAGTAGGCAGGAAGCAAAACTATCCAAGAGTGTGTGGAATTACAGGCTCAATTTAAAGGATTGATTCAGTTCACGGGTTGCCCATGTACACATATAGGGAATTAATTATTTAAGGAGACTCACTCAAGTTTCGTGATGGGGATTCAGCATCATGGTCAGGCCCCCAGACGCCACCAACATACAAAAGCAGTCTCAGTTTGTCCCCGCTTAGCATGGACTGGTGATGCCGGGTCTTCCTAGATGGTACCCTTTCCTTAGACCAGAGGTCCCATGCCATGGGCACATATTACCAACAGCTGTTGGCAGTGAAGCCTCCCCAGAGACTCTTACTTGCATCAGTTACGCTAATGCTAATCATCGTATCGCCTTTCCAACCTGTGAAGAATACTGGCTGATTTTGATGTGTAGTGAGGACTGAGAACGTCTCGCATACTAGCTAGGTCCTTTAGCCCTTGACATTTTAGTATTAACTATAACAACAAAAATAATTGATATGCACTGCATTAAAATGTTGCTGTTCGTCTGCGTATGAATTCTAATGTTGGCTTAAAAATTTTGTTAATATTTAAGAGATTTGCTGTTATGTAATTAAGTGGACTAGTGAGTCTAAAGTGTGTAATTAGTTTTAAGGTTTGAGATTTTCAAAATGAAAAGTATTAGGGGATAGGTAAAATAATAGAATCAGGATGTAGAAATGTGAAGAAACAGTATTTTTTGTCTAATTTATCATACCTATTTGAAACAGTAGCTCAGGAACATTTTGTTAGATTAGTTTCTTTCTTAATCCCACATATCAAAATTTAAAATATCTTTTGGAATATTTGGTCAGGTAACAAATGTTACTCAAATTTGTCCTGAAATGTATTTAAATATTAATTTTAGAAATATATAATTGTCTCTTAAACAGATGATGTTTTAAACTCACATTTAAGAACTTAGACTGCTGAAGTACTTGAACTCTTAAGTTAGTTAACTGAACACCGGTTTTACAGTAGCCACGCCTGGTCCTGTTTTCTTCCCTTGTAACATTTAAGAACCATTGTCAAGGTTATGAAAAGTTTACTTGGAAAAGGCCAGGCTCTTTTTCAAAGTTAGGATCTTTTTCGTCCTTGCAACGGCGACACAGTTTGTGGTGCACTAAGACAGGGGTGGAGCCGGCTTCTCCCGCAGCGCAGGCCTGCGGCCGTGAGCCGCGTGGTATCCCACTTACTGCGAGCAGCGAGGCTGGCTGCTCGTCTTTACCGTCTCTGTCCTCCCTTGGCGTGACTGAAAAATACGGCACCGTACGTGCTGCCGTTTAAAAGCGCTTGCTTTTATTCTTCCTTTACTAGTCTCTTTTGGACACATTTTTCTCATAAATTTTAACTCTAAGGATTGTATTATATTTTATTATGGGGATGTATAAGAGTTTATACGGGCACTATACAATTTATAAATTATTTCCAAACTTTCCTAATATAAATATTCCGGGGAGCATGTCCGATTTTCTTACATATAGGCATATGTATGACTATTTCCAGAAATTTCATTCCTAGAACTGGAAGCTGCTTTCCGGGTTATTAAATTTCGGGTCTATTATCAAGCTGCCTTTCAGAGCGTACCCACACTGCAAAGGTCTGAGACCTAACCTAACATTTCTACAGCAAGCGACATCTGCTCGCTGTCCCAGGCTTCATGGCTTTCAAATGTCCTATCTCTACTTCCATCCTCCGCTCTCGCTTTGGGCCAGGCCTTACTGACATCTTTGGAGGCCTCAATCAAAACTCTAATCGTACCTCGTCTATATTTGTAACTCTGAGAGATGTTTAAGTTCTCAAAGTCAACGTTCTCCTTGCACAGAGTGAACCTTGTAAGGTACTGCGGTTTATAGCTGTGAGGCTGTGCCTTGGTGCCTCACACAGAGCAAAGAGGCCAGCAAACACATTTCCTCCCTGCTTACAAACGGCATAGTTGAGTGTCCTTGGTTCCGCCACCTCCGTTGCCTAAGAAGCTGGGATACTGTTTAACATCTCAGCTCCTGTTTTAGCCTTTGCTCTTTCTCTTTCCAAGTAACTGACGCTTCGAGCATTTTGAATAAAATATTGTGATGATTCTGTTCACCAAAGAAGCTTTTCTTTTTTTTGTAACTGGGATCTGTTTTTAAAATGTCGTCACTTCCAATGCCATCGTGTGATGGCCAGACAGACCAGTTAACGCAGCCACGACAGTATTGCCTGTCTCTACCTGTCACAACTTTGTAATGTGGAGATTTAACTGCAAGAAAAATAAATTGGGTATCACCTTTTTAGTCCCGAGAACTACAGACAGGCGCTAGAGTGGGCAGATGAAGATAAGCATTAGCATAGGACTGGGTTGGCAAATATGCAAGCAACTCAGTGAGAAGAAGTTGTCCTCTGTGTGCAGCATGGCATCAATGACATCATTGTACACAGATCCCCACAGTCTCCACCCCAGGGGAAGCAAGTGCCTTCCACAAATGAGCAAATGAGAAGCAAGGAGTTTTGAATGTGTGCTTGGTTTCACTGACGACCATCCACTGGAGTTTTACTAGAATGAATTGCAGGTACCCGCTTCTCATCTGTTGAGGGAACCAGCACCAGAAAACACTGCAGCATGCTGGTCTGGTGCTCTAGTTCCAGGTTCCTCTACCACCGCCTAGGACACACCCTAAATAACAAATGGCCTTATTATTCAGGAAGACTTTGGTTTGGAAAATGCAGCAAAATGAAACTCAGAAAAGGTGTTCATCATGGAGTCAAGGAATACCGTACCAGTCACATATCCCCCACAGCAAACTGGGTTTTAGAAGATGCGTATTCCTTTAACTTCCCAGAGTCAGTGACAGTTGTCCTTGGGATTTAGCTGTGACTCTCTCCAGGTAGTCACATAAAGATAGGCCCATCCATTTAGTCCACTTGCACACATGGCCGGGGTCCAGGATGTTTGTAGATAGCCAAAGAAACAGCTCTGAGTATGTGCTAAAGGAGGAAGCCAGGGGTGTGGGAAAGGACAACTCGACATAAGCAATGTGAGCAACCAGAATGGTCTGTAATCCACAGTGGTCTAAGTGTCCTCTTTGCCCTTTCCTGCCAAATGCTCCTGTCGAAGGTAAGATGTGTGCCCAGCTAAAGCTGTGTTGAGTTCAAATGGTACAGGCACAGGAATCTGTTTACAATTCTGTTCAGTGTCCATCTAGATTTCTAGGGTTTCAAATACATCTTTACCCTTTGCCCATGGCTAACGAATCCTGGGGGTGTATTGTCACATAAAAACTTGTTCCAAACTCCAGGTGTGTACGCAGTACCAATATTTGGCCTTAAAAAAATTTATTGCAGATGTCTGGAATTGAGACTGTTGACTAGGTGCAAACATTACCTCATATGCCACTCGACACTAACATGGTTGGGGGAGATTATAAAGGTAAATAAAAATGTGCTAAAATGTAAACGTGTGATATTTCTTTAGCAAATTGGGTTTTCTTGTTATAGCCATGTTAGTGTTTTATGAGTCAGATAATAGAAATCCTGAAATTAAGTACAGATTTACAGCTTGTTAGAAAACCAGTTTCTACTAAGCCCTTGGATTTCTCATGGAAAGAATAACTTCATGTCATGTCTCTTTGAGAGTCGTCGGGGAGTATCTGTACATTTTGATAATAGACAAAAGGTTTAGTGTCCAATATTTAAGGAGGCAAAGCAGTGTGGGGACTGTACCTCTTAACTGGTGCCCATCACTGCCCTGTTCTTGGTTTCACGCATCATTTCGCCGTATTATAATTGCCCTAGCTCCCCTCATCTGTAGGATACAAGTTAGTAGATGTTCAAGCATACTTTAGGCTTTGGACAATACTTAACCTCTTTATGCAATGTGCTTATATGCATGCGTGTATATAAATCTGTCTATCACCTATCTGTCTGTCTGTCTATCATCTATCACCAATCAATATATCTTTCTATGATAAGTTTTAACAAGTTAGGCACAAATAAAAATTAGCACTAATAATTAATAGTAAAATAATTATAAACATGCTGCAGCAAAAACTATGTAATACATCAACTTTCTTGCTTCTAGTGTTTTCTATTCATAATGTTTAGACTGTAGTTGATCATGGGCATCTGAAATTGCTGGGAGCAAAGTCACAAATAAGGGGGGGACTACTGTATTTTGGATGGCAAAGAGCCTGGGAAAACAGAATAAGTTTTCTCAGAAGCAGTAGAAGTGGCTACAGAAAATTAAATACCCTCGCACTCTGAAACTACTGTTCTGTTACAAAAGTTGAAAATATCACACATGTATGACAGGTACCCTAAAGGAAATATAACTTAAATATAGGAGAAGGAAGGTGATGGAATATTTGGGTCCTTTTGGATTTGCACACAGCATGTGTGAAATAGGGAGTTAAATCTAGTGAGGGTATGGGGGGAGAGAACCCTGTTTACATTGCTGGCGGGAAGATGAATTAGTTCAGTCATTATAGAAGTCATTGTGGAGGTTCAGACAACCAAGCAAAACACCCTCAGAGCAGAACGATCATATGACTTAACTCTAATAGTTCTGTTTTTGTTTTGTTTTGGTTTTTTTTTACAGGAAACACTCCTAAGTGAGATACCTCAAATTCATTTTTGTAGCAAAATCATTTACAAAAGCCAAGTTATAGAATAAACCCATGCGTCCATCAGCAGATGAATAAAGAACACATGGTACAAAAACACACGTGCAAGTGCGTGCACGCACACACACACACACACCAAGCACACATGCATGCACATATACATACATGCACATAGAGAAGAATACAATTATGCCTTTCCTTGGAAAATGGATGCAAATAGTTGTCACCATATTAAGCAAAGTAAGCCAGATTGAAAAATATTGCATATTTTTCTCGTTTGTGGATACTAGGTTTTGTACAGACACATGAAATATTCATATATATACACATGCACACAGGTGGAAATTCATATATGTATTTCTGTATGTATGTGTGTGTATATATATATATATGCAGAGGTGAGACTGGGAAGGAAGGAGAATGGAGAGGGAGGAGGGAGAGAGGGATGGGTGGAAATGGAATGCAGCAAAAGTACATGATATATTGAAAATAGATTGTCTTCAGGACAATGAATATATACCAATTAAGATAAAACAAAGAGGAAATAGTTTCAACAGTCTTGCAGAAAGGGTTGAGCAGCTAAGACCCTCTTGACTCATGGAAGCAGTTAAAATGTGCCTCCGGAGCCCTTGGTAATGAAAGCGATGAACTATCAGATCCTTGTTAACTTTGCCAGCGATGTGCTCACGGTGCCCCAAGTTTCCTGTTATTGGTGGGAGCCACTAGTGCCCTTTCCTGTTTCTCCTCCAAAAGCCAGTGGCATCAGATCCCCTGAATCTATGCTTGGCTGCCAGAGTGGAGTGCAGGCTGAGACAGCAGAGGATGAGGCAGTGGTGCTCAAGGCACCCACATTCAGTCGTTAATCTTTCTGATACCCTGAAATGTGCAGGTCCAACCCCACCCTGGAACACTAGATTAATTTTTGTATGTTTCTCTGAATTACAGGGCTAAGACATGCATGTGTTAGCCCGTTCGGCCAGTCATTGCAAAAAGCCACTCTTAAAATTTAGTAGTGTGGGTTTTGAATATATGTGCCTGGTGTTGACTGTTGATTCCGCTATTCTGACATTTACGCTTCTGTTTCATTGTTGAAAAAACATACAGGTGTATCCAGGAGTTGGCAGGTGCAAGTGAAGGTTAAGGGACTCTTTATTGGTGGTGTTGTATTTCGCAAAATTCCTTTCAGAAGGTAAAATAAAAAAATATTGACTAAATTAAAAGACTATAATGTTCAAGGCAGCTAATAGCACGACATTCTTCTGAGTTCATGTTACTATGTCCTGCTCTCATTGCTAAAGTGGCAAATATCATATTGGATTTCAAATATTTAATAATGTATTTTCCCACTAATACAGGATTCAGGAACAGAGGCCTTCGGGATGGTATTTCACGTGTCCCTGGAGTTTATCACACTGATTTGGAAAACCTCTAGAGCATTCAGACCTGGCTCCATATGCTAGTGTTTATGTAAGCCTTCTTCACTTAAAAATCCCATTATTGTTTAAAAAATCAATTCACTGAAGATGATGGCTAAGAATTTCATCATTATAAAGTACAAGAAGTGATTTCACTTGCCAAGAGGAGCCATTTTGATAGGAAGGTTTGCTAATGATCATCTGCTAACTAGGGCTGTGTTGCTGAGGTCAGTGGAGGTGAGCTCTCTGCCCTCTTACAGGAGGCATACATGACAAAGATATTAGAATGATGATTTTCAAAAACAAATCATGATTTTTTCCCTTCATGTGAAAACTGGTGGCAACACTCTCTTCTTGATCTAGTATTATGTTTCTTTAGCTTTCTCCCACCCAAGCAGTTCATTTTAGCCGTTGTTTTAAACCAAATTATTCTCACCTTTCCCTGTGTGAAATTAATCAGAATGGTTATGATCCCAATGAAAATGTATGGTTTTGGAAATATATATATAAAACTTTAAAGACAGGAATCTTCACAGCCTCTTTTAGGCTGTCCTAAGCTTGAAGAGGACTAGCTGACAGTGAGTCAGACTAGCATCTCAGCTCAAGGTCTGTAAACTCATTCTCTCCAACCTTTGTTCTTTTAGGAACTATCACACTAAGGACAGCAACCCAACCAGCAAACCACCCACCCTGACTCTCAGGGCTTCAGACTTTTTATAACCTAAGCCAAAAGCTCCCATATACCCATGTGACACCCAATCCTCAAAGCAACCTACAGGTGCCAGAAAGACTGTACCTAACCAAATTATATCCACCTGCATCAAGCGTTCCGAATCCAACTCGTAAACAACTATACCACAGCTGGGGTGGGAACACAAACCTAATCCAAACACCATTTTGCATTTTTAAAGAAACCAAAATAACAAAAACTTTCCCAAGGGTTCCTCTACAGCAGAGTATCTGGTCACGAGTCTCTTCTGCATTATTCAGATCACCTTCCTCCATACACATATGTACATATGTGCCTCCTACAGTCTGGACCTAGGCTGACAAAGAAAAATTGACTTTATCCACTCTACTCCCTTGCCAGGTAGTTTGCAGTTAGGTGTTCTCTGGATTCATGGTTACATATGTGTCTTTTTCCCCCACATAATTTCTTTACTAATCAAAAAGTAGTTGAATAAGTGATTCTGCCAATTCATGAGGAGTTCTTGCTTTCTCATAGAGGAGTTTCACAGGGAACACAAGACAGGGCTTTGTCCCTAGCATGTGGCGTTGACCTACTTTTGTGTATTTTTGGGGGTTATTAGAGAATAGTACAACATAGACATATTACAAGCCACAGGTGAAAGATAAATACAATCGGAAGAAACAAAAGCCAATATTGAGAGGCCACGTTTCTGTTGCTGTCACTTCATGGTAGAAGGCATTTATTGCAAGAGAGCTTACACACAAGAAGCTGGATACCGAACTCCCCATCACAACGAAACGACTATTTTCTCCTTTTACAACTCACCTACTCATGAGAGTATGGCATTAATCCATGTGCATACAGAGCCCCATGCACCACTAACCGCTCAACATTCCAGTGTCTCGACCCTTTTACAATGACAGTTAGATTTTAACATGGATTATTGGTGGGACTTTAAAGACTTGGTATTTCTTTCTCATTTTCCTCCATATTGAATGGAAACTTGTGATTACCCAGGACTCTCTGTACTTCTTATATCAGCAGGGGCCCAGGTTGTATATTGCTGCTTTCTGGCCATCTTCTCATCTTACTGCAGTGATATTTATTCTTGACCCTTCTATGGGTATGTGGACCCACTGTCTCACAGGCCATGAATAATTGTAGCAGGAAGCAGGAAGACCCCTTTCCTTCATCTCATATATATTATCCATTCCTGGTTATATTTCAGCCTCTCTGGAGAGGTTGTGGAGGCAGAGGATGTAGGAGAATTGGGCATCTCTTGCTAGTAGCCCAATTTCTGTGAAAGTTATCCCCAGTAAAATTCCTTCTTCTATTTTCCTTTGTTTTAGAACTGAAGATTTTTTCAGCACTTTGTCCCTTATAAAGCACATTGAATGTTATTCACGTTGTTTAATATCAGCCATACATATTTTAAAATGATCTTCAACATTTTACCCACAATAGTTTTGGGTGCTCTCTTTAGAAATGAATGCTCGTGCTTGATCTCTTCAGTGTCTGGAGATTAGGTACTACTGTCATGTCTCTCGTGATGGGAAAACGGAGAGGTTACGTAAGTATGGAGCAAAGGCGAGGCTGTGGCATTATGTTAGATACAATTGCGTACAAGCTTTTACTGCATTTGAATATGAAATGGAATGGCGAATTGCAAATATGGAAAGAGGAGTATGCATGACTTTGTTAGTAAATTTATTGAAGCTAACAGCCACGTTGTGAGTTGTAAATAATACAATCTATCGCAATGCTGTCTTAAAAGATGACGGGCACAAGCGATTGATTCTGGCTGGTATGGGATTCACTTCTCTAGAGATTTAATAATGGCTTTCCATGGAAGAAAGGGAGATCATAAACATGCTGGTAGGTTATCTTGTTGGGTGGAGTTCTCAGAATTATGAAATCATGCAGAAGGGTGTGGCACGTAGCTGGCTGTTTACGAAGTTAGAGGGAGTGTGATATTTATTCAGATTCAGCCTGTTAAATTACATCTTTGGTTGGGACTGTTTTCCCACTCACTTGAGGGGTTCTCTCTGTGTCTGTTGTCTGAGAATAAATAGGTACCTTGAACACATCAGTGGACATAATGATTAAAGTTCCTGTTTTTCATGTTTTTTGGTACAACTTGCTCAGACTTGTACCAAATAGATACTCTTTGGCTTTTGGAAATATGTTTGCATTCATGTCTTTTGCTCATAAATTTTTATATTCTAGAAACCTGTTCAAATCCAATGAAAAGATGTTTCTATCCTTCTTAACAGCCTTGATCTTGGCCTCTGCTAACCTTTTAGTTGCTTTTTCTTACAGAAATAACAATTGTTGTTACTGGTGATAAGTTGGGGGCTGGGTGATACCTAGAAATTTTTAGTACAGAACAATATTTGGCAGCTTATTTTTGTAGGTGAGATAGAACATTGTGTAGTTGTTGATTCACCAGATGTAGATGTAGATTCAGGGCAAAACTTTTTATTCTTTGGCTAATTCAATCCCCAGTCCTAGTCCCGAAGCCGTGGGACATTTCGGCCTCCATACAATCTAACCTAAAAGATAGAAGCCCAGACCTAGAAGGCTTCAGCCTCAACCTCTGTACAATTTAGAATGTTTAAGCCTCCAAGACTTACTACTCACTAAGCCACTCTGTCTAGCTCCTTCTGAATTCACAGCTGTACCGAACTCTGACTCTTCTGGTTGGCTGATTCAATTCACTTGCTGTTCTGGCTCAAACTTTTCTCCAAGCTGCTGGTTCCAACTGACCTTCTGAACCAGTTGACTGTTTCTGACTGAACTCTTCTGATTCTGGCTGACTCCAGTTGACTCCCACAACTTCTCTGAATGAACTTCTCTGCTTGGCTTCTAACTGACTCACTCTTCCCTTATGATGCTGACTTATTTTCCTGAACTGCCTTTGTATCTCTACCTCAGATGCCTCAGACTGCTCCTTACAGACTGCTTCTATATACTCATCCTCCTCTGTGTGCCTCTCTAACTGACTCTTTGATTCATCACTTTTCCTTCACTCTGACTCATCTTAGACATCACTTCTTGTCTGACACTGACTCCTTCTGAGCTCTGCTTCCTGACTTTGCTTCTACTTGTTCCTGTCTTGCTGATTAAAGGTGCTAGTTACCACTGCCTTCTGAATACTGAGATTGAAGGTGTATACTAGCATTCTTTCTACATTCCATCCAGACCACACAGGCCTCTGAATGTGATCCCTTCATATACACCTTTGCATCTGATACCTTCCTGGTTATCACACAAGCCTTTCAATGTGATCTTTTCCCAGAGCAACCATGTTGCTGAATTAAATGATTAAATATTCCTCTACAACATTATATTTTGCAAAATCTTGTTTGTGTTTGCATTTGGAAACTTATTGTTGTCCTGAATTTCATAGTGAAAACTATCCACAATGTCTAAGGTTTGGATTTGTCTATGTTAAGCAACAAGAATCTAACATGTTCCTTAAGACCTGAATCTCCATATTAGTAGCAATCAGACCTTGTTTTTTAAACTTATATTTGTCTGTTTATTGAGATAACAGAGATGCCTTCAGAGATTATCTGAAGTTTATTAAGATATCTTTTTAAAATTTTGAGCATTTTCCCCATTTTTAGACCACAATTGTATTTTTTTTTTCACCAGAGATTACTTTTCCCCTTTGGTAGAAAGTAGTCTTTTTGGGTCTTCTGTATGGTTGACAAGGTGAACACTGTTCATCCTTTCATCATAAGTACGTACAAATCTGAGTAGCCTCTGGCCAATGACAGTGGGCACCAACTATAAAGATGGGCATGGCTGTGTCCATGTATCAAGGGTGATTGGTTGATGGCTGGGGATACTCATGGAGCATATCTCAAATATCTCTTCGTTTTTCGCTTTTCAATCACTCCGCCATCGGTATTACAGACTATCGGTGATGATGACAGAGAAGCCACCACAGCAGCCATTTAAAGGGAGTCTGCTAAAACCAGTCACGAGGCAGCTCCTCTGTTGTTTCTCCTGGGACTGTCATAAGTAGGTGGTTCAGTGCAATTCAGAAAGGGGTGCATTGAGCCCTGCCTTTGTGTTATTTTCTTCTGTCAATGCAACGAGAATTCACAGGTATCCATTCTAAGCACTGTGCATACTGTTTGAGAGTTGACCACTCTCTACTTCAGGTACAGCTGACAAAGAGGCAGATTAATATGAATGCTGTTATGTCACTGGTAAGCTTAGGCTCAGCGATGAAGACAAGAGTTCATTTCCAACCTGTGCTTTCACAGTGCTTTGAAGTTCAGGAATGAACTCTTCCAGTTAGACAGGATAGTTTATTTTAATATTTAAACCGGGCTTGGAGAAAGTGATTAGCCATCTTAACAAGAAATGTGCTCTACTTTTGTCTATTTCTTTTTCACCTGAGATCCCTTCTCATACTCGGATGCTGCTTAGCTCTGCTGAGGTAATTTTCTTTTTTCCTACTGGAAGTTGAGGACCAGATGGTTTCTCTTTCAACTTCCCTACTCCATTTTCTTTTCTTTTCTCCCAAAACTTAATCATAGGAATCCTGGGCAGGAACAGAGAGAACAGCAACTGGCATTGCTTTCTCTCTGGGTTCTAATCACAGCAAAGGAGTTATATTTCTCAAGGCATTTGGGAGATTTCCTCTGCATAGATAGACAGAGACTACAGGTTGAACATTCCTGACCCCAAAACCTGAAGAAATTGCAATCTGAGACTTCTGATGCGTTATGACTAAAAGTTTTGGATGCTGGAACATTCCACATTTCAGAATTTTAGATTTTGTATGCTCAACCAGCAAGGTCTATCTAGGCAGATATTCTCGAATTAAAACAAACACGCACTCAACAGAAACCTCATAAATCTGAAACACTTCTGGTTCCAAGTCCTTTGGATTAGGGGAAGGTACCCTGCACTGAGAGAATGAGGTATGAGCTCTGCTGGCAGAAGGGGCAGCCAGGGAATTGGGGCTGGCAGTTTGAAGTAGGACCATGATAAACTGAAAGGCTCAACAAGGAGGAAATTGCATATTTGGACCAAAGAAAAAGAAGCGCTCAATTCTTAAGTGCCACAAAGCCCTTTTAGTCGGGGTTCATTGGAAATAGTTTTGCGTGAATTAATGAAAAGTCTAAAAAGTAAACTTATAGCTGTGTTATTTTCAAAATTGCAGCAATTTGTTTTAATTTGCGTTTTCCCCCCTCCTGGTTATTGGCCAAGTATTTTCTAATAGAAGACATGCAGGAATGGGGGCTGCCAAGTCTGTTTAAATCAACGGGAAAGCTCAATTTATAATTAGTAATAGTTCTGTAATAGGAGATTGCTGAAAGCTGAAACATAGTTTAATCTTTGTGGCACAGTAGATTGAATTCTGGTTCTAATTTAGGTTATCTAAATCCGAATCCTGGCTCTGTTCTTTCCTGGAATTTGGACATGGACTTAAACTTTCTCTGCCTGGGGTTCTCCCTCCAGCTGAGTAAGTCCTTAGAAAGGCTCCTTGCCCATAGTAGTGCTCTATAAAAATGTGAGTTTTTAAACATAGTTTTACTGTTTCTTTTTGAGAAAATACATGATCCTTGCATCTACATTAGCTCTCTCCATTTCTCCTCATTTACAACTTCCCATGTCCCTGCTCCAAGATTTATTATCTCTTGATATATATATAACATATGTACATACATGCACACATGTATGCACATATATGTATAACCTACTGAGTTCATTTTGCTTTGTTTATATATACATGTATGTATCCAGGGATGACCACTTGGGAGTGAATATCCTATTTGGAGCTTGTCCCTAGAGGAAACAGATTCCCCCTCTCTCACTGGTCTTTGACCACCTGCAATAGTTAACCTCGGGGTGGAACCAGATGAAGATTCCTGTCCACATTGGCTTTTTTACAGGTGGTGGCATTCTGCTGGGTTTGTTCATGTAACTGTATTGTTGGAAGTCCATAAGTGTGTCTCCTTGTCATGACTAGGGGTACCATCTGTCAGCAGGCCTCTGGCTCTTAGAGTCTCTCTGCTCCCTCTTTGGTGATTTTACCTGAAACCTAAGGAATGGGGATTGTGTTGCAGATGTATCAGTTGGGGGTGAGCACCCCACAGACAGTTATTCTCTGCATTTTATAGCCAGTGGCTGTTCTTTGTAACGGTTTCTTGATGAGGATGAGAGCAATATTTATCTGTGGATATAAGGATAGGCATTTAGAAGACAGAAATTATTCTGGTTTCAGAAACTGGCAGCAGTAATTTCTTTCCTCAAGTATGGATATCTGGCTAGGTTTACAGTACCAGGCAAGAGTTCTTTCCTGTTGTATGAGCCTTAAGTCCAATTAAATAGTTGTTGGTTACTCCCACGATAAAAGTGCCACTAATGCACCATTGTAGATATCTGTCCAGTGTAATATTATTGCGGTTCTAGGGTAGGTGTTAACACAGCTGGGGAAGACTACTGATTGCTCCTCTTTCTTAGCAGGTGACGCGGAACTTTCTGATACCCTGAGAACTACCAGTAAGCCACCAGGTCAGTTCCAGTTCGTTCCTCTGAGTCCTAGGTTCAAAGTGTGTGATGTGTTCTGTAAAAGGTCTTACCTTCGAAGTCTGAGAGGCCACCAAAGGCAACAGCAGTGGCCTATATTGTTTGGGAGTCTCTTGGACTTCCATGACTAACAACTCAAGGGGAGATTTCTAATACTTAGTACTGGGGTTTTGTTAGTCTGTGGCTCTTTGGGGGAACATCGTCAGCCCAAGTGGTATGACTTTACTTGAACTGTATCTCCTTGGGTATACTCACATAAAAACTGTGTATACTTTCAGATAAACATAAATGATTCCCCATGTCTTTTAAAAACACCCCTATTATTATTTATTTCTTCTCCCACCCTCTCCCCCCCGTATTATCTTCCTTCCTCCTCCACAGTTAAAGCTCTCCTCCCGGTTTCTCCTCTTCATATCTCCTGTGCTCTACTGTTCTCTACCAGTGATCTTTCTCCAACCCGGCTTCGTGCCTCTTTCTCTTCCCACATTTCTGCCGTGACTCCAGGTGACATATTCATATATGAACACTCAGAGCTAGGAACCGCAAATGAGCGAGAACATGTGACGTTTGTCTTCCTCAGCCTGGGATACCTCCCTTTGTCTTTTTATATGGCTGGGGTCCTCATTTTCTTTCTCGTGAATAGCCATGTCTCCTCCGTGCCATGCTTTCACATCAGTTAAGATGATTTTTAGGTTTTGTTATTGTTTTGAACAAGATTTTCTGCAGGTTTCCCACTGTTAGTTCTCCCCCACTCGCCCCTCACCCTAGCTTTCCGAGAAAAGGTTGTTAATACTATGTTAATTATGATGACGATCACAGGCATTGGCTTGGTTTTCCCTTGGGTACACACAGTGCAAGACACGACGAGGCAGTATGGGCTCAGAGGTAGCAGAGACCCTCTCTGGGTAGGTAGGGATGATGCTCTGCTATTTTCAGATGTATTAACAACCTCTTTGTTACCTGTTAGGAATGGGTGCAGGGGTGAAGGTTAAAGCCGGAGATTCTTGAGTAAGACATAATGGATTCTGGGAGTCCTTGTAGCTCGGTGCGCCAGGATGTTGAGAGGCCATCAGCGTGCTACTGAATGTTCTCAACCCACAGGGTGTTGTTTCCCATGCTGAATCCCAGTGTTTAACCACTGTCCGTTGCCAATGCAACTGGAGTTTCTGTCTTCTTTTCCTTTCCCTCCCTCACTTCCCCGACCCTGTATTCCCCCAATATCCTTTCTCCTTGTTCCATGTTTAATTATGTGTAACCCCTTCTCATAACCACCTCCGTTTGCATTTTATGGCAAATAAAATAATTATACGACGCATGCCCACTGGGGCAGTGCAGCATTTCTTTTGGGTGACACAAGCCACGGAGGAAAGATGAATACCCCTTTGTTTACAAACAGTGTACCAGTAGTCCCACTTAGCTGGGGATGATAAGTTAAGTTGCTTTCTGATCCAACCCCATCGCTATTTCCGATAAGAACCAATGTACACTTCCATTTGAACAGGCCTTTTGCCTCAGGCTTGACCCTTTGATAGTGAGGGTCTCAGGGTACTCTGCATCCCACTGGTGTCATTAGGCTTCGGCATACATGCCGGAAAGTCGAGTTGGCTACCTCCCAATCAGTTTGGAATCCAGCTAAAACTTGCTCAAAGAAACAAAGCCGTTGAATCAAACCAATTGGTCTCCAATTAGGTTCTCTATTCAGATTGTGAATATAGGGGCTAAGAGCCTTTCAATTTGATATTAATTGTAGCAAACTAGGGTGCTGGCCGCAATTTTATAATGCCCGACTGTTTTGCTGAGTGAAATGTGAGGCAGCATTGGTTGTGATTAAACATTCTCGTGTCATGTATATGCACAAGAGAACGCACGTGTATTTTATCATCAGTGAGAACAATTGTTCTTCCTAAGTATTCCAGCAAGAAAATTAATTCATTGCAAGTCTTATCTGCACATCTGATGGTAGAATTTATTACTTGTTGGTGATAAATAAGTGGCCCGCGTGTAAAGACAAGAGTCCGTTTGGAAGTGAGATTGTATCCCAGCAGGGCCCTCAGGGCTCCTGATCTGTGTATATAAATAAGGCGCTACCTACTGAACTGATGTATTTGAATCTGCATAGGAACAAAAGATGTCATGACACCTACCACTAAGAACTCTTTGAGGGTCATGTGTGTAATGCATTCAGTATACAGCACATGCTAGCATTTCACAAATAGCAATTTGTATTATTGTAAGAAAACAAAAATCTCTAAAATTTTTGATGGACTATCCTGGCAAAAATCTCCCGTTTCTTACCGGGTCCCTTGTTTCCAAGTATCTGATGCTCTCAGCTGGATACTACCTACAGCTGCTGTTCCCAACAAGAGGCCATAATGATAATTATGCTTTTGTGTTACCTGGAATAATTAGCCCCACTATAGTTTCACTAATTAAATTCAAATAGTATTCTCCATTAATAAAATGTGACTGCCTTCTATAAATAATGATCTCTACCAAATATTTCCTATTACAATACTTGGATCACTTTTCCATCTATATAGTAAGCCCTCGCTTTTGTATCCTTCAAAAAAATCTTATTTGATTTTTTTGTGTGTGTTTATATGCGCATACATTCTCTCTATGTGTGTATATATGTGTTAGCGTGTTAGCATGTGTGTGCCATGGCATACATGTGGTCAGAGGACATTTTATAGGAGTCAGTTCTTTCCATACACCATGTGGATTCCAGGGATCAAACTCAGGTTGCCAGACTTGGCGGTCAAAGACTCTATCAGCTGGGCCATCTCAGCAGCCAGGCTTTTCCATTCTTAACAAGCTAAACAAATGAAAATAGCCAGTTTAACCTAATAAGAAGAAGGACTTCCATTAAAAACCAGTATATACCAAATATACCCACAGATGCTCACACATATCCACACACCCCTGCAGTTGTGGGGATCCAAGCACTGTGTCATTTACTAATGGAAACCAGTACCTGTAGAGAACGCAAGGCATGGTACTCCAGAGAGTAAAAGTGAGAAACCATGAACCAGTGTGGTTAGAACACATCAGGAGATATGGGAGTTAGGCTCCAGGAGCCAGGGCTGGCTGGAAGAGGATGGGTGAAACAGAGGCGTGGCTTGCTAGCAATGTAAACTTAGCAAGCTGGTTGGTAGCACCAGCAGAGTACAGGCCTGGCAGTAGACGCAGAGTAACGCCACATCGACTGACCTGGGAGAAAGAAGGAAATGTCTTGTACGGCTCTGAGGACTTGAGTAACCCTGAAAGAAGTGTAGCTCTGTAGCATTTCTTTTCTCTTCATATTAACCTGATATTATGAAGTCATCTAGGCAAGGGGAAGGAAGTGATAATGAGGGAAAGTCTTAGACATCAGACTGGACCGGGTTGGTGGGTTCTTTCTAAGTATTTAATTTCCTGTCTGGGAGGTAGGTTTCTGACTTTGTGTCTTATTAGTGAGGTGACCTACCAAGCCATTTGCTGTGCTGTTGGCTGCTTTCCTGTCTGTTTTATCTCCTGCGTGTCTAGAACAATCTGAGAAAAGACAGCAGAAAGCAAGCACATGTTCAGTACAAAGGCCGCATGGAATCTGCGAGCCTGCTGTGCATCAAGCCCGTGTAATTCATTTATTTTTTAAAGCAGCGATGATACACTCTTTCCTCTGGATGACAGATTACAGAGCACATCTGAAAAACCCCTCTTAAGGGAAAACATTATGCCTCTTTTTTTTCCCCTGCTTACAATCTTTATTATGTATGATGGATAAAGGAAAAATGACCTTCGTTAAATAGCTGTAAAGAGAAAATAATTATAAAAATAGTAGAATTGAATGTGTGTTTATATTATTGATCACCGAGATATTGTACACACTGAATACACAGCTCCAAATTAGGAAGGCAGTATCTCTCTCTCTCTCTCTGTCTCTCTGTCTTTCTCTTTCCATATACATACATATATATGTATATGTGTGTGTGTGTGTGTGTAGGATATATAATACATATATATGTGTGTGTGTGTATATATATATGTGTGTGTGTGTGTGTATATATATATATATATATATATATATGATTCAGTGAATTAGGTGAAAATTGTTGCTACCTTCCCAAGAAATGTGCCCAGAGAATAGGCTTACATTTTCTCAAAGACTACTCTTCCCAGTAATCACTAAGGCTTTCCTTAGGCATTGTAGATCATTAATGGGCTTTCAATGAAGGTTTGCCAGTAGGGTTTTCCAATATATTGATAATTGTTTTCAAGCTTCCCAGTCATCCTCAAGATACTTTTCTTCTCTCCTGAAATCTCCTGTCTTCTTGTTTCCACTAACTGCCTCATTTCCCCAACTAAAGCCACAGCCATTCCACCATGCCAGCTCCTTTGCTCTTCTCTTTAGCCATCCATCCGTCTTGTGCCCTAGATGCAGGGGGGTGTTCTGTGCCCATTATCTGTCTATTGAGCGTACACATCTCTCTCCAATTCTTCATGCTTTTAGGAATTTTAGTTCCTTTTTACTCAGAAAAAATAATCCTCCCTTTGATGTTCCTTCAGCAAACACTTGTCAAGCGTGTGTGTATCACTCAATGTTGGTGGTTTACAAATGACAGAAACAGATTTTGTGGTTTTCCCAAAGAAGAGACGTATTTGAAGACCACGAGGCGATGTGGGCTATGCACAGAACAGACAGCGGCTCTGCCTTTGGAGATGATGACACAGACGAGCATGTCTCGGGAGAGTTCCGGTGACAGTAACTCAAGACTTTCTTTGGGAATGAATTGACTTCAACCCCTCTTATTCTGCATCACTCTTTCCCAAATGTAAGTCCTAGGGCGTGACTTCCTGATTGGCTCGGTGAAGTGCATGTGGTAATTTGGTAATTTGAATGAGAATGGCTCCCATAGGCTCATATACGTGAATCCTTGGTCCCTACTCTTTGGGAAGGATTAGGAAGTGGAACCTTGTTGGAAGAGGTGTGTGACTGGAAGCAGGCTTCGAGGTTCTTAAAGACTTGTGCCATCCGCAGGGTCCTCTCTCTGCCTCCTACTTAGAGATCAAGATGTGAGCATTCAGTTCTTCCTGCCACCACGCCTTTGCTCTGCCATCATGGAGGACTCTAACCCTCTGAAATCATAAGTTCAATTAAATGTTTTCTTTTATAAGTTGCCTTGCTCACAGTGTTTTTGTCACAGCAATAGAACAGTACCTAATGCAGTTCCCCATTCCTAGATCTAGAAGTGTAAATGCTCTATATTGGTACTCTTTTCAGCTTTGTAGCCAATTTCCAACAGGAACATCACGATACCATTGTGGCCAGAAAGAGAATGGGTGTCAGGAAAGTGAGGACAATGGCTGGTGGCTATAGTCTACCATATGCCAATGTCCATCCTGGCCTTTGAAAGAGAAAAATGAACAGAAGAAACAATTCTTGCTAAAAAGGAAAAACAAAGAGGGGGTAAGATGTGAGATCCGGAGAGATATTCCAGTTAGTAAAGTGCATGCACTGTAAGTATAAGGACCCGTGTTCAAACCTCAGTACAGTACAAAAGTCAAAGTATATGCATTGTGGACAAATGACACTGTCTTGTCTCAAGGCTTGGACATCGATGGGCGCTGGTCCTGTGTGCATGAGAAAGTGACTATCATCATGTAGCTCGTGGGGCAAAGGCCTGATGTAGGGTGATGTAACTGAGAAACAAAGTGATAGCTACTGATACCACAAGGAACAGAGGAGGGAAGGGCATCTCAAGATTGAGTCTGTTCTTAAGAGTGTTTCCAGGAAACTGTCTTAGGTAAAACACAAGAAGAAATTGTATGTGGTAGAAAAATGCAACAAGGAGAGGCATTCTGGGAAGAGGGAAGAGGAAGAAGACAGACAGACAGATGGCACATGTGTAAAATATATTTTCTGAGTGTGGTCACGTTGAATAAACTCTTCTGCTGGTAACTATTAGTCGTCTCTTAACTTTCCTTCTTGGGGGTATGTCCCTGAGATTACTATTTCTATGATTGTCAGGGCCCAGGAGGTGGCCCTTAAATCTCTGAAAATAACTGTAGAGAGTGGGTTGGAGGGATCAGAAGGTGGGTGTGCAAAGTCCTGAGCACTGTCAGCTTTCCAGGAGATAACAGAGAGAAAAATACCTTTCGACTTCGGCGGGCAGGAAGATTGGGAAGCTGGGGAAGGAGAGTGTGTGTGTGTAGGGGGCGAAGTAGGTGGGTAGCAGAAGGTGAAAGGAAGCGAAGGTTCTTGTTCTGGGGTTCACGTGAGGTCGACTCAAGGCTGGCAGGGAGGGAGGAACAAAGGCTGTGTCTCTCCCTACTGAAAGATACAGTCAAGCCTCAGTGGGGCAAAGAAGGATCACAGTGAAGGGGAGGGTGCTGACCTGAAATGGAGATTATGACTCTTGGGCACCAGAGAGACAGATATAAGAGTAGCTGAGAGCGTAAGGAATCGGGGACAGGAGAAGGAGAATGTTGACAGCAGCCATCAGGGATAGTGTCAAGTCTGTCAGAGAAGTAAAATACCGATCATACTTTGGAGTTTAAAACACTTGCCTGACTTCAAATTCTGTTTCTGAAGTCAAGGAGCTGGGGGACCTTAAACTCAGTCTGTTTCCTCGTCTGGTGAATGGAGATGTCATAGAGAGAACGTGAAAGGACTGTGATGATGCTTACTAGTATAATTTATGTTACGACTGCTGGCTCTGATACTGCATGCATGTACTATCTATTATCAGTCAGGTAACTCTATGAGGACATAGAGCAACTTTATAATAAGCACTGCCTCATGCGTATTTAGGAGTGTTCTATGAAGACAGTAGTCCAAGACCTGTCAACTGTGGGCCGTGTGACCTTGGTGACAATCACAGCATCTTTCTTACAGTGCTCCTCCGATGATTGAATGACAAGTCATACAAGACACTGAGTGGGAATTCTATAATGCTAACTGTTACTGAGCACTGTTATTTTTATCCAAGGCTGAGAAGAACAGTAAATAGCATACATGCTTATCTCTGTTTTGTAAGAGAAGTCACATAGCAGCAGACTTGGAAGACTTATCCAAAGCCACACGACTTAGAAAGGGCAGAGTTGAGCCAAGACCCCACGTTCTTTGTGTTTCCAAAATTCTACTTCCGTGCCATTAAACACATGACTTCTAGCCCACTGCCAGCTTTGACCTTTGACCCATGTTCTGAACTGCTCATTATCAGATCCTCTGTGAGCTCCTCTTAACCACGGCTTCCAGACTCTTCCTACAGTTCAGTCCACGTTTACTCTGACTTCTTGTGTTGCTTTTGTGACCTGCTTGTCAAACTATAGGCAGAGGCACAGATCAGCCCCACCCTGGTGGTGGTCTGTGAGTACGTGATGGAGGTTGTTTATACTCCAGAAATAGAGTCACCATCTCCACCAGTAAAATCTACTGCAATTACCTCTATGAATATAGTGAAAGAAATCTGTTCTGACCAGTCCTGACAACGCCGTACGTCTGTCTGTGTTCTGTCTGTGCCCCTGTCTAATCTCCCTCCTCCAAATCCATGGAAGAAGTTGTTTGCCGGCAGCGTGGGCATAGACTTGGGAACACTGCTGGAGACGTACTGTTTTGATGGAAGTGTGGATGGTTAATGATAAAAATCTGGTGCTGTTTTCATTCTTATGGCAAACCTTGTGGAGATTCAGTCCCCAGTGCTGTGGATCGTGACGTTTTTCTGATGTGTCACGGTATAGCTAACAGATGTACTTCAGTGTATACGTTTAGCATATTTTAAACCAACATTACTCTTTAAAACAGGATTAAGAGGTAGAATGGTCTTTTGTGTAACTAAGCTTTAGTACATGAAGGAAAAATTACATGAAAAACAGTCTAAATTTAGGAGTAATGTTTTTGGAGGAGAAGTTTGATTTAATTTAAATACACTTAGGTTTTAAACTTATATTGTTTCCCCAACTCATGAGTCTGTGACTCAAATATTAAACTTGGAAAAAGAATTTAAATAGTGTTTTCAAACAATTAACCTGCATAATGTCAATATTTGGATAACACACACATGCGCGCGCGCGCACACACACACACACCAGTTCTTTTAATGGTTACCATGATCATTTTTAAGCGAAAGAAGAGTCCATTGACTTCATAATGTTTTAAGAAAAATTTGCTTTCATCCAACTGCAGAGGAAATGTCTCATTGTAGCTAAGAATAAAATAGTTTTGTATGGAAATGAAAGGATTTTATACTATGGGAAGGGTTCTGGCATACACATATGCAGGAGAGAGAGGGAGAGATGGAGAGAGAGAGACAGAGAGAGAGAGAGGAGAGACAGAGAGAGGAGACACGACCCCAGAGATTAGAGCTGCGACATAGAAAAGGTGGAAGATGGACAGGACACAGGAAGCCAGGCTGATGGGTGCTGCAGCAGAGCCCCGGCCACTTCTGTTGGGGACTAAGTGGGGAAGGTGATTCTATACGTGGCAAAGAAACAGTTACATAGAGCCCAAGGCCATTCATAGATGGTAATGTGTACCCGAAAAACAGGATAAGCAAAGATCCCATTAATGAGGTGGGGGCAAAGCAGGGAAGAGCACAGTGGTAGACCACACAGACCCATGAATGTCTACAGGCTGAGTTATCTCCCAGACGCAGGGCAGAGGTCAACTTCAAGCCAAGTCTACTGGTTTTGGGCCCTAGATTCCTTGATGCCTCTTTATCACCTATAGAAAACCTATGTCAGTATCAGAGAGGCTAAGGAGCACTACTTTAGGTAGGTCACATAGTCCAATGAAGGATAAAATCTTATTGTTTACATTTTCTGGAAGGCATGGGAAACTAGATATCATTTCTTAGAAGTATTGAGGCAGCAGGGCTTACCCAAGTGTTGATAGATGGAGGAAAATTTAAACGGCAATTTTGGTGACAAAAAGTGAACAATATGCTAAATGTAATGAACAGTCCAAAAAGACCCAAACAGATCATTGTTGAACAAGTATTTGAAAAACGCTCACTGAGTGTTATGCATTATCGCTGGGCCCTTTGTTGATGAGAGAAAGTAAAATAGGCCCAATTCCCGGCTTCAAGGAATGTTCGGATCAGTGAACAGGCAGCGACTTTGAGGTTAGAATTGTGTTGTTGGAAGGTTACACTCCAGGAGGACAGAGATTCAAGAGCTACTCACCAAGTCCCAGTGCATCACGGCAGGCTTCCTAAAAGAGGGTCCCGTGAAAACTGAAGACAACAGGAAGCCTGGCCTGGGGTAGGAGAAAAGCCTTTTAAGGAGAATGAACATTGTAGGCTCAGAGAGCTCAGGAAGACCGACCAGCTCACTAGAGAATTCTTCAAATTAGGCAACTGCTGTGCAAAATCGGAGGATGGGAAGTTGTGTTTCCTGAGAATTTTCTAGAAGCCCTGTACAGTATGAATACAGCATCATATTTAATTTTCTCAAACAGTGTTTGTTTCCATCCCTTGGATAAAAAAGAGGCACAGAAATACTTAGAGCACAGAGCGAGTGCCAGTCTGTCTAGAACTCAGCCCCCACCCGCCTCTCGCTACTGTGTTACTCCTCATGATTTGGAAGAAATAACAGTCTGTTATGCATGGCGTACCCTGGACCTCCTTAGAGGTTTATGTCTGGCACACAGGTGCTCAGCAGGTAAGTGATTGTAGCGCACAATGACCAGAGGTTGCTGGAGGCACAACCATCTTCAGTTTGGTTGGGTTTTCAGCCCATCACCTGAATTTAAGTGAATTTACAAAATCTAAACACACCTGTCTTCTGCTCTCTGAACTGTCATACAGAATCTGTCGATTCTCCCGTTCACCATGTGTTCCTAGGACTTTCTGGATGGTAGCTACTTTTGCAAAGGTCCGTGTCTTCTTGGGGACAGGAAGTCTGCTCAAAGACTGGAGGCGATGAGATGGTGGATGTATGAGTGACTGGTCGAATCATGCTGGATGCTGTACCACAGTAACGTGCATGGCGCGCATCTCAGGTGAATGCTGTCCTGAGGTAGTCCTGTCGAACAGCTGTCAATAAGTAAAACATTTCACACTGTCATTTACCAACACTCCCAACGTAACCACCTGATTTCAAGTTTCCTTTGTGAATTCACTGTGTTCTGACTTGAGAAGAGCTGTGTCACATTCTATCATGTAACTTTCCTCCTGTCGACATGCATGACAAATAACCTCAGTGACAAACTTAATAAAGCAATGGACAAGTTCTGTGTGTTGAAACTTTGTGTGTTTATCTTTTTGTTTTTCTAGTACTTAGTGTACAGACTAGAATTCAAAAGATTCGGCTCAATAGATGAGTTAAATATGAACAAGTGAAATTTAAAGCCAGGTTGATTATACATATGAAGATCTTGGGTCTATCCCGTGGCCTTTTGAGGCCCTGGGTTCCTCATCTGTAAGGCCAGGGCCTGAGGGAGGTCTGATAGACAAATGCTAACTCTGGCTTTCTCGTTCTGTTGGCCGGAAGCAAAGCCTGTGATTATGCTCCGAGTAGCTGTGCGTGCACATTGTGGTGACAACGTCCAACCATCTCACCTGGAGCTTAAATACTAAGTGAGCGGGGCACTTAGAATTGATGCAGTTTATCTTCAGCGGTGCTGACATAGTAGAAGTTTGTCTCAGTCTGGTGGAACAGGGCACCATTGCATGCTCTTATATTTTAGGATATAACCCAACATTCAGCTATTTTCAATGTTATAAAAAAAGATATAGAAATAGGAATTTCCTCATTTTCAAATGTTTACGTCATTCAAATGTTTAAGATTAGTTTTACCAAGCATTTCCTTTTAAGAGGGTATCAGAATAAACCTTAACACTTATTTTTTTTTTAACCATAGCAGTTTTAATCCAGGTTCTTAGAACTCCTAAACCCTCCTTCCATGGGCTGTACAGCAATTCATGCACATTGGTATTTTTGGAAATAGTTTAGAAGATGCAGTTTTGATTCCTCTTTCTAAGAAACAACTGTGAAGTGAATTTTAAAAAATGGCTCTTGAGAGTTTCTTGTCATGTCTGTTGGAATCATCCCTGTTTACATCATGTCTAGGAAGCCACATGGATAAACTTCATGGTTAGACTCCCTGTCATTTCTATGAGATGCAATCTCACAGTAGACTTCCTGTTCCCCTGGCTCTTAGAATCTTTCTTCCCTGTCTTCTGAAATGTTCTTTGAGCCTTAGGTGCAGGCAGGGGGCTATCTCAGGGTCCCCAACCCTAGACAAGGAAATGTATGCAGCTAAGGAATACCGAAAGTGGGAGGAATAGTCTTCCCCAGGAATGGCTGGTTATCTATATCAAGTGATCAGCCCTGAAATCACACATGTACGAGTAACATTACATAGACAGAACAGGTTGTATTCACAGATTTAGGAAGAGTATGTGTGTGTGTGTATGCATGCATGCATGTATATATGTATGTAAAACAACAATTAGAGAAAAAGAGGTTATGAATTAGAAAGACAGGGGACATGGGAAGAGTTAGAGGGAGGAAAGAGAAGTGGGGAAATGGCGTAGTTGTAATTTAATTTTAAAAAAGATCATTTTAAAAAAGAAAAAGAGTTGCTTGTTTCTGTTGAAGAGTCTGTGGCTTCAAACAGTGTAATATTTTCAGTTATAATGTGGAATGTGCCTCTGTAGTAGCACGTTTCCATACATGAATGTTTAACTTCCTTTAGAATGACAGGCTGAAGCATTGTGTGGTGTGTTAGAACCGGAGCATCGCCCATGCCCATATTCCTTGATGAATCTTCCTCTAGTTTGGCACCTCAGTCACAGTCACTTTCAAGAAGCCAGATGGGTTAAGTAAGCTCATGGCTCACGACTTATCCCTTTATATTCTTCTAGACCCCACATGTAAGGGGCCACACTTGCAAAGGAACCTCTGGCAATGAGGAGGATTATGGTCCTGAAACGTGAAACACAGTCACAGAATTGAACCGGGAACTGCAGAGGAGTTTAATTAAGCTAAACACGTTCTGACGTTCGAACGTTGATACACTCAACCATACTTAGATCCAAGAGAATTTAAAAAATTCCCCTGGGGAGAATAGACTTGATTTACATGGTACTTCTTTCATTAAACTCAGTGAAGCCTGCAAAACTTGCTAATGAAGGAAAATTATGAAGTATTTGGACTCAATTTACTTGCTCTTTCCATAATAATTTGGCCTCAGACCATCTGACGCGGAATCTGAAGGAATCAGATTTCAAAGGCATCACTTCCTTGTTCCTCAGCATAAATTCATAAGAAACATGGTCTATGCTTACTGGAAAGAAGGTGCTCTGGTAAAAGTGGATTTTGTGTCATAAAGGGACGTTTAGGTTATATGAGTGCTCTTCCGATCTCTTCAGAGCCAAATTAGTGCTAAGCCCAAGGCAAAAGCACTAGAGGAGGCACTGAGCCATCAAATGATAAAAAGTCATCGCGGTTTAGGAGCTTGTCACTTTCTTGATCACTTCTAGTCCGCACTATACGTTCAGAGTGATGATCGACATTAGCTCGCACACCTGATTAGAACTCCTTTTAAATCCGTGTACCGGGACGCTGGTGTTCTCAGCCTGAGCTGCAGACATTTTAGCAAGGCTCTGAGGCTCTGCAGACATCACCTCTCTAGGCCGAGCTGCCTCCTCATCTTTAATAAGCTGGAACATCTGGGTAATAGGAGATGACCCATGGTATCAACAGCCCTAAAAGTCAAAAGTTCAACCTGGTTTGCTCAGCAACAAGGCCTTGCTGGGTCTGCAGCATGGACTCGTTCAGTGTAGTTCACTCAGGAACTCCAGGTCACTCTGAATCGCCACCGTGAGTGCTGCCGCTTGTTGTACCCGAGGAAGATCCCTTCCCAGCAGTTAGATGATCTCACCTGGACATAACACCTTCACTCATAACTTATGACCACCACTAGTCACATGACACTGACTGATCATGGTCTGCCAACTCAGAGAGAGGCGGGGTCTGCAGTCATGAAGATCCCTTCCCAGCAGTTAGATGATCTCGCCTGGACATAACACCTTCACTCATAACTTATGACCACCACTAGTCACATGACACTGACTGATCATGGTCTGGAAGACAACTCAGAGAGAGGCGGGGTCTGCAGTCATGAACATCAGTGTCCGTCACAGACTGTGTGCCTCCTGCTTCTTCTCTGCAGCTCTGTCTTCCGGCTCTGTTTTTGTTGCCACTTGTTCCTTCTTGCCCTTTGTCACCCCAGGAGATCTGGTGCCAGTGAAATTCATTCCTCCATTTCACTCTCCTCGGTTTTTTTTCCCCTTTTCATCTTTGCCTTGGTTAACATTTTCTTCCTCTTTCCTTTAACATTTTGGCATCAGATTCTCTGTTCCTTTACTATGTAGATTTTCCATCATCTTCCTCCAAAGCTCTTTCTGGTTACTCCCAAAGAACCAAATGATCTCCTCCTTCTCTGGTCTCTATAACCTGTGGCACTCGCTTTTCAAATAGACCTTCATCATGGCACTGTGGATGTATATTTAACCCCTTCTGTCTCACAGGAGTGTGCAAAGCTTACTCATTTACTCGTCTACTTGAGGAGTGCCTGGAAAGTAGCCAGTTAACAAACCTTTGGTCACCTCTTTGGCTCTTTGAGTGAATTAGTTGCAAGAGATTCTCGACATTAAAAAGTCTAGCATTATAGTGGACATGAGAAACTCCTTGTCTCCTGTTTTCAGACTATTGTGTTAATTAAAAACTTACTCTAGGCTGGGGATATGGCTCCATGGTTAAAGCATTTGTCACATAAACAAGAGGATGATAGTTTGGATCCCTATAACCCATGTAAATTCTGGGTGGGTGTGTCAGCTCTCTTGTTCCAGCCTTGGAAGACAGAGACAAGTGATCCCCACAGGAAGCTGGCTAGCCAAACTAGCTACGCTCGCAATATCTGTGCTTGATAAAGAGACCCTGGGTCAAAGAATATGGTAGAAGAGTAGTTGTGGAAGATTCCTGGTGTCAGTCTCAGCCACACATTCGTGCAAACATGTGCATGCACACCACACACACCTGTCCACAAAAACATAAACACACAACAGACACACATGAGAAGGATAGTAAAAATCTACTCCAGCACAGGTCATTGGTTTTACTGTGTTGGCTGCAAATATAATCTTGTCACAGAAGCCAATGGTCCAGGGAATGAGGTTGAATGGTAGCATGTAAAATTGAATTTAAATTAGAAGAATATGTGAACGTAATGGACCTTATAAAGCCGAAACAAATAGTCACCAAGAAATCCCCCTTGTTCTTACGCTCCAGCCTTGCAGATAAAGGCATTTATCACAAACATACCACTTTTCTTTAACACACATTTTTCCATTTCTTAACATTTAGAAAATAGCGCATAGGGCAGAGCTAAACTAAACATTACATGACTTTTAACTTCACAAACTTGAGGGGAAACTTCCAACCCATGCATCAATGATATGGGGAATTTAAACTCAATCTAAGAATGATGCTTTCTCATTCCACAACTGATACAGTGTGTGGTAAGTTACCCCTGGGGGCAGTTTAGAATATCAAGCACTGTAAACTGGCCTGCATTTCAAATTCAACTTCACAGATTTGCCAAGTTTCTCAGATGAGGCTCAGGGAGCCCTGAGATTTAACAAAATTGTTAAAAATATAGTCTCAGAGTATGAGTAGCAGACGTTAGAACTGAGCTCTCTATAGTATAAAAAGTGTCATAAAGTTAGATGTGCAATATCATGGAAGCAGAAATAAAGTTTGCCAATTACATATACATGTACATATGTGTGCATGTGTGTGTGTGTGTGTGTGTATACACTCCTGCATTCAAATCTGGAAAAAAATTGTTACTAGAGCATGAAACACCAGGGAGAACAGCTTTATGGAAAAGGAACAGATCCAAGAAAAGGATTAAACAACAAATAGTCTAACTCTGGAAAGTACTTCCCACAATTTCAAGAACTGGTCTTAGTTCCCTCGGAGCCAGAATTAGAAGTCACTGCAAACCAGAGTAAGACTTGGACCAAAACTCGACACCTGCTAGAGGATAGGTGTCCACTGGGGAGAAACTGCTGGAAACCTGAAAGCTGCTGCTTTGTTTTCTTCACCTCAGAAATGGAAACAGCAGAGAGGGTAGAGAGACCACTAAGCCAAATCCAACTCCCAGGCTTAGATTTGTTCTACTTGCTCGGTGAAATCTTACACCTAGGCACATTCACATGACCACCAACACCACTTTGCAATGCACTCCAGTAATCTTCAGTTTGTCACAGCTGTGGTACACACTTAGTTTTGATTATAAATTTTATGTGATCATTGTACTTGGATATATCTTATTTACATTTTAGGTGGTCAGTTGAAGACATGGATCCTGACATATAGAAACCCAAATTTCTAGTTGTAATATTTTTTTTGTTATCTTATAGGTGACAAAATTTGTTCCCGAAAATAATGAGGAAAAAGAAAAACTGTTCATAAAATGATACAGACTTGGGGATACATCTCTATTTGTAGAGTGCTTGTCTAAAAAGTTGGAGAACTTGAATAGCCCCAACACTGAGGAAGAAGAGACAGGGGATGACAGGGCAAGCTAGCCATGTAGATTAGCCAAAATTGCCAGGGATTAGATTCACTGAGACCTTGCCTCAATGAACCAGGTGAAGAGTGATCAAGGAAGATACCAGAAATCAATGTAGATTCTACACTTAAATGCACACACATTTACATGTGACCTGCACAAACACATATAACCACACACATGCAAATCCACACACACATGCAAATATACCACATACACGTCTGAAAAGATGATTTAAAGGAGCTTTGAATATTTTATTGACAGTCTAGAGCTCATGTCTAATGTTGCTTTGATGAACAAAGCAGATGTTCCAGCAAAGTCCTTCTGAAACCCTTGAAAGAGATATAAGCTGATTGAGAGCTAATATTTAAGACAGAACTTGCTCAACTTTTGTCTACATAATTGTGGCTCAGTCAAACATTACCAAAGATTTTAGGAGAAGAAATATTCAAACACCTTCAGTGAACTCTTTTTGGTCATGGGGTAGATCATGCAAACAATTACTGCACATTGTGGCCAGGAATGGTGTATCTACCATGATGGGGTGGAGAGGTCCCCACATATATGCAAGAAGGATGCAGGATGGCAAACAGCTTCCTCAACACTGGGGCACAGGCTCCCACATTGTGGAGAGGTAGTCACAACAAGGACCCTGAGTCTTTAATCTTCCTTGAATTCTACTAAGATGTTCTTGTGTTTGCTGAGTCTGGGTCTGGTCTGAAAGCAGTCAACGAGGGAATACTACATGACAAGACGTGTAAAACCCAGTGTAATGGATCTCAAAGCAACAGAAGACCCCTACTGCCTTCATTTCACAGATGGGAAGCCCGAAGCTAACAAGGGTCCTTTCTGTGACTTGCCCAAGTTTACCGAGCAAGTAACTCAGAAGCCAGATTCTTGATGTGTAGCCCAACGTACTTTCCATGACACAATGCAACACATGCGTCATCTGGAGAAAGAAGCCTAGAATTACAAGGGTGGGACAGCAATTGAGAGCTTTAGGTATAGAGCTTGGTAAGAATGCTCTCTCTTAGTCAAAGGGGCCATTCTAGAGAAAATGCCCTACTTTAAATAAATAGCACAAAGAGTTCCATTAAGAGCTTCGGTTGTGAGAATGAAAAGGTTCCTTCTTTACTGCAAAAACAGCTTGCTCTGGTGAAAGTCCAAAAATTGCAGGTGATCTCAGTTGGGCCATATCCACAAAGACGCACTTGGGACTGACAGAGATAATCTCAGTGTAGAAGAGTCTCCCCAAGAAATGACGTCCAGGTCCCTGTGGGCAGTGAGAAAGGTGGCGTTGGGAAAGGTGGTTGTCTTCCAACAGATGTCTCCCATTTGACCACCAAGTCAGAATTGCTTTTCTGCAAAGACTGCTGCTTTCCAGGGTTTCTGGCATTTGTGTTCCAAACAGGATCAAGAACATCTGGGGAACTTGGACCCAGCAATGCACTTAGGTCACGGCCTCTAGGCAAGCGATCAGCAAACTGAGTCACTAAAATTGCTCTTCACGAGGCATTAGCTGTGGGTCTGGAAGCAGCACCCAGGCAAGCCTGTGTAAGTGGAGTCTGCCCCCACCCATTTTCCTGGGCTGGGCTAGGACCCAAACCCAGGTCTTTTATGTGAATGCTGCTTTCCAGTGAAATCATTTAATAGCTAATAGCAAAGAGTCATAGGTTTGATTGTAGAGGAATACTGAGACAGGTGGCAGAAGCCCCAGTCTTGAACCCTTACACATATCTGTGATTTGTGGTTGGAATTAGGAAGGAAGATATAGAGTGGGCTTCTCCAAGGAGATTCAAAGTCCTCTGGGGAATTTCAGTCGTCCTTGTCTTTGTGTGTGTGTGTGTGTGTGTGTGTGTGTGTGTGTGTGTGTGTGTATGTGTACATATGTGTGCATGTGATGTGTATATCTGTGTGTGTGTGCATGTGTGTGCATGTGTGTGTACGTGTGTGTGCATGTGATATGTGTATCTATGCGTGTGTGCATGTGTGTGCATGTGTGTGTATTCATGTGTATGTATGTGTATGTGTGTGTATATGTGTGTGTGTGTGTGTGTGTGTGTGTTTGATTGAAAATCAAGTAGGGGCTCTGCCTGCTTCCTCCTCCTTGTATATTTTGTGCTCCCTTAAATGGCTGGAAACTCGAGCATAAATACATATTTTACTCACCTGTAGGCAGGGTATTTGTAGAAAAGTATCTGCAGGTAAGATCAGAATCTATGGTAGTGTCTTTTTATTTTGTGTTGGTATTGTTCCCACCATCACTTACTCACATAGTAGTTTATTTTAGCACACACTTTTTAAAATTTTTATCTTCTTGTCCATTTTTAGTTTTAAGTACTTTAAAGGTATCATTTCGTGATCTATCATTCTATAATCTCAGCACCTAAAATTATACTTATAAAGAAAGCTGAAAATAATGAAAATAAGAATTGATGATTCTTAATAACTATGTGTGGAGCGTTCTACACATAGCTGGCAGGGTGCTTCCATTTATATTGCACTATTTCAGTGTTTCATTAAGCCAGATGGAACTTTGAGGCCTGCCCAGGAAAAATCAGGTGCTCATCAAGTGATCAGAAAGGTATTTGTATGTTACTTTCTTGCCACTATCAGAAAGCACTAAAGAAGGAATACATGGGCTCACAGTTTGAGGTTATACAGTCCATCATGGTAGAAAAGGCTTGGTAGTGGGTGTGTCTCCCAGCTATGGAGATGGGAGCATGAGGTACGGCTGGTTACCTCATACAGCAAGGAAGCAGAGGGACCTCACTAGAACCAGAGTCAGTCTATAAATAGTTACCCTTGATCAAATGGCCTGAAGTTCACCAACTAGTCCTTACACTCTAAAAGCTCCATGATCTCTCAGAACAGTGCCACCAACTTGGGATCAAGCATTCAAACATGAGCATATGGTTGACATTTCACATCCAAACCATAATATATATGATATGTACTCCAAGGTCATCAGAGCACAGAATGACCAATAATAATTTTGATACATATATAACATGAGAGATGTAGGCATGGATAGAGCTCCATAGTTAAGTCAAAATTTTTGAAAAAACAGAATTGTGTGCATTTTTAAATGAAGGACTTTTGTATTTTGGTTGTGAGCCTAGTCTTCAATGGCTGAGCCATCTCTAAAACCCATGAAGGACTTTTATAATGAACTTTTATTATAGAATCTGTTCATTAACCAAATGAAACTAAACAGAAAAGGTAAAGGATCAACAAAAACTTAAAATAAGAGCGTTCTCGAGTAAAGAAATAACCCTAGGTTCTGGGTCACAGTTAGTGGTGTCTTTCTATCATTTAAGCTAGCATCCTTATCTGAAAATGGATTGATTTGAATCACATGATGCCCTGCCACTTCCTTTGACTAAAATCCCATGCTTTGGTTTATCTAAAGAAGAACTGAACAGTTAGCATTTAATCAAGTCATGCCATGCTTAGCAGCATTTCGTCAATGAGGTACTCTTTGTGCCAAGGTGCTTCGTGTGACTATTGGGACTTAAGACATAGTTGCTCTTTTAGCTTGTGTTAGCATAATTTACGATGCTCATACTACAAAAAACCCACTTAAAGGTTAATTTCCCAGAACACTCTCTGTCATTAAGCAACACATGACCATACAAACACACTGCTTTGTAGTGGCACATAAAGTTACTAAACATACTGTTATTTATGTTTTTTACATGTGCAGAATTACTAAGAGGTATAGGTGAAGTTGGAGAAGGTCATTTGTAGCTGCCTCAGGACTACAAGAAAACAGCGTGTGTCTGTGTGTTCGTGGCGGGGCTGTTCACCGGGCTTTTGAAGCTTGTGTCCTGTAAGGTCCCCTCCTGTTACCTTCTACAGCTTACCAGCAGTCAAGAACATGGCTAAGTAACTCTGGTAAAACTTCCCCATACTTCATATTCTCAATATAAATGCTCATTAAGTAGAGCCTTGCTTCTATTTAACACTGGAACTTTGTCCCTCATGGGAGTCGGTCCAGGAACGCCACCTGTAAGGACCTTCTGTCGGTACTCGGTACTCGGTACTCTTCTGTTGAGATACAGTGCTAATGAACAGCGACCCTGAAGGACAAAGCCACTGAAAGAACTCAGTACTTCGAGAGCAGCCCTGTGGGTGGGGTTTCCGGTCACATCCAAGGATAGTTAGAACATAGAAATCTTGATTGTTGTCTAGGAAGTTCGAGCATAAATCTGATCCTTATCCACTCCTAAGAATCCTTAAAGAACACTTAGTTAACGTCTCTGATGAGAGAATTCAGAACTTAGAACTATTTTGATGATAAATTAAGATCTATGGTTTGCGTCTTGAAATTTGTATTGATATTTAATGCTTTGTGAAGTGTGAAGTGGGTAGAAATATAATTGTTTTAAAGTTCTGCATGGTTAGAGGTGTTTGCAGGGATGGGAGTGATTAGGTTAAGACAAAATGATTCCACTGGCCAATACCGTAAATGAATCCTGGTGGCTTTTAAGAAGGAGAAAGCCCAAAACACATACAATGCATGCATGTTTCCTACCTCTTGTCATGAAGGCATGTCTTGGGATTCTACCAGGAAGAAGGCTATCATTAGGTGTGGTCCCTTGGCCTTGGGCCTCCAGAGTGAAATAAATGTCCTTACTATGTAACTCACCTTGTCTGTACTGTAATGTTGTGTTATTGACAACAGAAAACAGACTTAAAAATACCCTGGTGAGAAAAGGAATTCACTTAGGGCTTATACCTCAAACACTGAAAGCTGACATGATTTCAGTGCAAGTTGAGTACACGTGAAGGGCCTAGAAAACTGCAGGCTGAGATCTTAATGTAGCCGTCTCCGCACACAAAGTATTTCAACTGTGCTTCGAAGCCCAGCTGTTAATGCTGGAGGATCATGTCGGATCAGCAGGAACTGCCTGCAGAGGCATGAGATGGAGGCCAAGACAGGGGAGGCTGATGACAGCTCGAGTCTGAATCATTTAGTATGGCATCAGTTGCTGGACCGAAAAAACATCAAAACCATTTTCTCTGAGCATCAGAGTCATTTCTAGGAGTGTATGCAGCTTGTGGAGAAATCACTCATTCCATGGAGACTTGTCTCTCTGTTTAGGTTTGCAGTGGAAAAACCCAAAGGCAGAGAGCATCAAGAAAAATCATGATAGAACTGATCTGCAGAGTAGATATCGCCAGTCTGAGGATGGTAACGGGGACGGTGGCAGTAATAAGCTAAGGAGCCATATTCAGTATTTACAGTGCTGGAATGATGTTTAAGTCTCTCAGCCACCACATGGGGTAGGTGTTAATATCCTGGATTTGTCAAAGTAGGAACCGAGATTTGGAAAAGTAGTGGCAGGACCTGGTACACAGGTGTGTGTCTCCCTGTATCCTTCTTCTGGGAAGATCTAGGATGATGAAGCTTTGGGGAGTTTCTGGAGAAGGAGAAGGGGGAGTTATGTGAAAGTGACTGTCTAACCTCACATACCGATGAACTTCATATTGAATGTTAGCTTCCAGATGTGCAAAGCACCCCACAGCCTGCCACATAGCTTCGCCTCTGCCCTGTGATCACTCCCTGCTCGGAGCATGATTTCTTGATTCTAGCACTTATATGCTTTGTGTTAATTCCTCAGAATTGGTGGTGTTCTAAGGTGTTCTAAATAAAGTTGGGTCAGAGGGATTAGATGGAAGCCAAGACAGGGGAGGCTGGTGACAGCTCGAGTCTGAATCATTTAGTATGGCATCAGTTGCTGGACCGAAAAAACATCAAAACCATTTTCTCTGAGCTTATTTGGTGCTTATTTTGCATTCACCATTGTCTTTAGCCTCTTGATGACTTGGTATACTGTGTATGGTGGGTGTTCCTCCCATCAGTGGTTGACGGATAGGTCTCTGAATGTTTCTGTAATGACTGCCATGTATTGGCCCCAGTGATGGAGCAAGGTATGACCCAAGAGCTCCTGCCACCAAGACTCTTCCCCTAGGGCCAGGGCTTTCTTATGTATAGCTGCTTACTGGAAATACATAGGACGTCTCTAGATCCTAGATCCCTAGATCCTGCAGCAGATCAATGAAGTCGGAACAGTGATGAGAATGCACACGGGCCTCGATCCCACAGATGCATAGGCAGGACTGAGGCCTGTTGCCATATGCAGCTTCCAGCCTTCCTCCAGAACATAAATGCCCCCCCACAACGCACTGTCACTCGACAATTAGCTTTCTTTATCTACTATGATAGCTCTAATCCCTTTTGTGAATCCCTTTATGTCAGGTAAATAATATGTATGCCTTGAGGTAGGCCTATTACATTCTCCCAGAATTTGCTTTTTCCTGGCTCCTGATCTGTTCCCCAAACCCAGTTTACTAGATACGTGGTAAATAATTATGAAATGGAATAGAAGTTGTGGGAGTAATCAGATTCAGAAGAAAGGGATTTCCTGAGGTGATTATCCTAGGCTACATTAAAGTATGATGTGAAAACCATACCTTAACGATTTGTGTCAGCAATAAAGTAAGACATTTCACTTCAAATTTGTGAATATCCAGAAGAATATGGTCTCTGGATTTAGAGTATCAGAATTCTTTGTCAGATTTCAAGTCCATATTCATAAGCTGTGAAGTTGTCTTTGTAGTAGATAATTTTTACTCAAATGGAAATTAACTGTGAATAAATTCAGGGTGATAAAGCTTTAGATTTGCATACTAGTTCAGGGTGGGTATCCAGCATGTACACACCTCTGTCCTGGAAGGCTCAATGTGTTGTCCATTGTTAAGCTTTCTCCTCATTCTGGCTCAGCAATGGCATGGATTCAGAAAGAAATGCTTTCAACACCAGGGTATCATGTAAGAAGTAATAATAGATCAAAGTTTAGAAATGACATTAATGCCTAAGACTTCGTTAATGTTGCCTTTGCCAAGTTCAAAGCTCTATGAGTACACAGTGGTGTGATAATAGACAAAATGGTAGAATTCTACATACTCCCCTTGAACACTAGGCATACACTAACAAGAATTTGTATGTTTCTAAATCCAGCAGAAGACATAACCTCCTTTCCCAGAGCCACTTTTAACACCATGATGATTTATTTTGTAGTCTTCCCGAGTTGGAGGATGTAGTTTGTAAAGGTTGTGTTGAAGCCTGACCGGATAGATCTATTAATAAGTCAGGGTTCAATCCCCCACCACTTGTGACTTCCTATCTGTGATACCTCTTACTATTCCATCGCATTTGGCACCAAATCTAACAATGTGAACCTCATGTATTTTTTTTCTTGAAATTATATCTCAACTGATCATGAAATTATGATCAAATTCTCTTTTGAGTATAATAGATCTCATTATTTTTCCCTACACACAGAAGCTGTGTACTGACCAGGTATTGACTTAGGTAATGCTACCCAGCCTTCTAGATTCCTCCTTAGTTTCTGTGGTCCACTTTCTCTACTTGTCTCCATTAAAATTATTTTGGTAAAGGAAAACTGTGGCATTCCTTGTAGGTAGAGATTATATTTCCCTGGTATGTGAAGTGCCACCTCTCTTCTAGATGGTACCATCTCTCTCCCAGAAGTGCACGGGCAATGGGGTGATATATGGTATAAACATTATCATTTTTCAGTGCCAGGAATTAGCAAGAATAAAGCCCGTGGATTCTTTAGGCAAAATTATTGAGGTGAAAATTAATTTTTCATTCTTAAAGGATGCAAAACAAGCAAAGTCCCCAAACTGCACAGATAAAATGAATATGTAACAGAGATGCTATGCATATCACAAAACTTAGTCTTTCATCCCTTGTATGGAATGTTTGCTGACTTCTACTAAACATAGAGATAGTAGTGTAATATATATTCATATTGATCTACCATATATATTGTAATATTCTATGCATTCTTTATGTTCTAATTTGGTCAATCTTCAAAGGGACTGGAATATATTGTGGCAGGCGACCTTTATGATTATCACCAATAATTCTTTCCTGTGGCATTTCTCCCCACTTTAACCCCTTACCCTCAAGTGTAGGCTTTTCTGATTGTTACTTTCTTCTAATAGGATATGGCATGGTAGGTAATATATAGATATAATTATGCAAAATGTCATCAAGCTTAGATTATTTAAGGCTGGATTTCTTGAGCGTGCCTTCGTTCTCCCATGGATGCATCGCTACAGCCTGCCAATTAACCCCAGATGTGAGTCAGAAAGCAATTCCCTTGCTCATTTACTTCAGCTGAGCCTTCTTGTAAACCTGCAGCCCCAGTCATCAATTTGCCTGTGATCTCTTGAGAATCTGGGAGCTGAAGGCACCCAGCAAAGATGTATCAAGATTCTTGACCCAGAGAAACCATGACATTATTGTTTAAAGTCACTGTGCTTGGTGCACGTGGGTGGGGGGATTGTGAGGTATCAATAAAGATATAGACGCTGGAAAAAGGATGTGGGAATATTGCCAATAACAAATGAAGCACTGGGTTGGATTTTAAAACAGACGATGGGCAGAGACTAGACTTCAAGCCTTGAATGTCTAGGAGAATATTACCACCTTGGCTAAAGTACCTGAAACACAGTGGTCACAGAATTTTGAGTGGTAAATGCAGAAAGGTGAAAAGACATTAGTGAACATTGTTTGAACAGGGATTGGTTTTTCTGTAATAGCAGGATGCCCAGCGATGCTGGGACATGTAGTTATAGAGAAGGTATAAACATGCCTAACATGCTGGGAAGTTTTCAAACAGTGTGTCGGAGATGCTGACTGGTTTCTTAAAAGTAACAAGAACGAGAGAAATCAGAGGAAGAACTATTAACACAGAGCAGCCAACACTTGATTGCTTTGAAAATTCTCAGGCTCCTACATGGCAAAGATGCTAAAGTTAAGAAAACACTATAAACAGGTATCGAATAAAGACCACAGTTGAGGGCTTCAGTAAACTGAAGGCTTAGTCTTTAAGCCATGTCAATAGGTACCCAAGAAAGCAACGGACTTACCTGGAGGTGTCCAGAGGATGCGACTTATACAGATTAGTTCTCGTAGATTCGAGAGAGACTCACTGAGGTCTTGCAACAGTGACATACGTCGATGTTGCAGTTGGACTTAAGGGAACAGACCTTGTGTAAGATGAGATCCTTAGGTCCTCACAGGTCTGTTGGGAAGCAGTCTGGAAAAACCATTCAGCTGAAATCATGCTACAACTTCTATGTTTTTTGTTTTAACTTTTGGAAATGTCTCCTATTATAGCCAAGGCTTGCCTTGAACTCTGACAGTCCTTCTGCCTCAGCTTCCTGAACAGTGGGATAATAGGCATTACCCACCATGCCCTGCAATGCTATATTTTATTTAATTAAAATTTTTTAAAAGCAGAAAGATAAGTGCAGGAAAGTGTGCCCAACCTCTTAATACAACCATACAACACTGTTGATGCTCAATATTTTACAAAAAGAACTCCAAAAAGCTCATAATAGATTTTGTGTTGGACTACTATCCCTGGCCCCATGCAACTCACAGGCATTAGTTTGGACATGCGCAAATGGAGCCCCGTGAGCATGACTGAGAGGAGAGAGTTAATCTTAGCTTTGAGGCCTCATCAGAGTGCCCTGAACAAGGTATTGGCTGAATTGTGGATAGAATTTCTATAGACCAGGTTCCCTGTATGTGCCAATTTGAGGACAGTGTACAGTGGGTCCCTGTCCTTGTCTCTGCAGTAGGGTATGTGTGGAAAACGGAGTTTCTCTTCTTTAATTTCAGTCTGGAGTCTGACTTGAGCAACAGTGCTCAGGGACATGTCTAGGAGAATCATCCGCACCTGGACCTCATTTACCTACCATGATGTCATTGTGTGAAACAATTAGAGGTCTTGAGAGTGGGTGGTGGCTATTCCACGTGCAAGGGACGTGAATCATTGAGCGGGAGGGGTCAGAAAGAGGACTGTAGGAGACAGTCTCTAAGATGTGTGCCATCTATACAGGTTCATTCTCCTGAGTGTGAGCAGCATGTAGCGGTTCATTTTAACAAAGTGTCACAGAGAGGATGGCATGTTCCTTCCAGTTTAGAGTTATAAAAACCAACTGTGACTTTTATCTTGCATACTCTGCTTTTCTGAGGGAGCAAGCTCCTGGCGGAAGGTCTAGGAAAAGGGAGCACACATACCAAGAGTACTACTAGAGGGACTGGAGAGCTCATTCCCTGCCTTGCCATCAAGCCTTTGGGTGTGACCACAGCCCAAGCTTGCAGCTGGAGTGCAGAGAGAGCAGGAGATAAATGCCACACTAAGCTGTACCTGGAATACTGACTCGTAGAGACCAAGATGATAGCTGATATTGTTTTGTGATGTTAAATGAAAAATGATCGCAAGTTGATACAATCCATGTGGTTTAGGCTAAGAGATTAAAGTGTAAATACCTACTCAGTGTGCTACAACCAGTGAGAAGTAGAGCTGAAATTTGAACTCAGGAGGTCTTGAGGCAGAGTTTGCATTTCTAATCACCAATATCATAAGGAGACAAAGGCAATTGAGTTTCTACCCATTGGGTGGATAGGCCACAGAAGCAGGAGAAGTTACTTGGCTGGGGATGGAACATGGATGTTTACAGCACACACGTACTTCTTATGACACAGTGAGTGAATGAGTGCCTTTGAGGACTTTCTGTTTCTAGCTGCGGCTCGGCACATTGCACCCTTGACTTAAAGCTGTGCTTGCTTAAAGATTAGCCTTCTGCTACAACCTGGGAATTCCAGAGCAGCTCCAGCCCCAAGCGATGAAAATTTAGGAAGAGTATATGGACATAGGTTAGGTTAAAATGATCAAGCAGGTCCTATGCCCTGGTTTTCCCTTCCCTACCTTAATGTTTATACTAATGTATACACCATGAAGGAAGTACGGACTCCAAGGTGCTGGGCACAGGGCTGGTTATTGGGAGGCCTTGGTTTGAATAGAAAGGAGAGTCACATCGGTTACCTTTGTGTTTACACGTATTTTTAAGACAATTTAATAGACTCTACCTTAGAGAAGTACTCTACTTTAAAAGAAGCAAAATTGAATGGGAGGTAAAGATGTGTCCCGTATAACCCTTGCCTCCTCCCATGCAGAACCTCCAATAATACCTCATAAAGGAGGAGGATTACTAGGTTACCTCTAAGGAATCTTAGCATTCTACAAGCAAGTTAGTGTGAGTTGGCAGGGCACACAGATTTCCTTGGTTCAGGGCTGTAATAACTTCTAAGTGACACCTTCATTTCCAAGAACTTGACAAACCACTACTTTCATTTTTCTGTGCTAATTGTTTCTCTTTTGGTACAAGATGCTACCATAAGACCAGGGTTTTACAGACAGCTCAGTGATTAGGTGCTCAGTCCCATTTACTTACCTTTCCTCACTTTAAAAGTGGGGTGTTTGTGTATGTGTGTGTGCACCCGTGTACCTGGGGACCCTGGGATTTGTCAAGGGGCATATAGCTTTTAGTAAGGGCAGGCTGTATCTGACTCACTACTGACTTTATATGTGTGTGTGTGTGTGTATGTATGTATGTGTGTGTATATGTATGTATATATGTGTGTGTGAGCACTGCATATGTAACAAAAATTCAAACTCCTGTTTAAAAACCAGGACTATTATCAAAGAAAAAGGTGCTGATCTCTAGCTTGCTGTGTACCTCAGTGGTGGAGGGCTTGGATGACTCTGACTATATGACGTCAGTACTATCTTTCTTTTGTTCTGAAAAGTCCTAATCATCAGGCCATGATAATTCCAGTATCATTCAAAGGTATCTGCACAAAGTGGAAGCAATATTACCTGGGATCTTATGAAAGTACTGATGTTAGGGCCCCATGGTAGGTGTGCTGTACCAGGCTGTCTGGGGCTAGGATCTGCTTTAGTAGGTGATTCTTGTACATACTATACTTGAGAAGATCTTCTGAGCCTTTACTACAGTCCGATTAATTCAGCTACAGGTTTTTGAAATCTGAAATATACAGTTTTAATGCTTTTGGCAAGAGTTACTTTGTTCACAGTGAATTTTTCTCTTCACACCTCATTTTTTTCTCTTGCTGAGTAGTGGTGTTTGAAACATGGTTTGTAACAAATCACTTAGAAGGTGGAGGCTCCTTAACAGAATAGATGATTCTCTTATAGCGCCATGTTCCCCTCCGGACCTTCAGATAATATTGGATTGTCTGGAAAGCCTTTTCCCTTTTCATTTGAAAACTGTGTTAATGTCTCCAATCGTAACAGGTTTAGATTTCATGTTTGTTACTGAAACGAAAACATCTGTCCTTAAATAGCCTCTTTCCAGGACAGGTGATTGTTGTCATGATGCCGTGAGCCGAGCTCAAGCTCTTTGTGCCACTAGAAAACAAATGTTAGCAAGTTCTAGGACCGCTGGTCATAGGTAATAAGTTTGTTATGTAACTTCTCAGAGGATGCTCTTTAAAAGGAGACAGTTATCTCCTCATCCATCTGGGGTCTTCTTTTGCCTGCTGAGCTGTGCCAGGCAATTATTATGCTATTTATGTAGTATTTCAAGCTTATGGCAGATGTGGTGCCTCATGTCAAGACTGGAACATTCCTATCTCTCCTGCCTCTTAAAACAAGAAGATAATAAACACTCTGACAAAGCTGTAATCAGGAACTGGCTTGGTATTAATGAACGGGTCAGAGGTGGCCATCAGGGATGTTTCTGAAGAATATTCCCAGGAAAAGCTATGGCTCTCTCAGAGGTGATAACAGGCATTGGTAAGAGAAAGGGAAATTAAAAGGAGAGAAATCCACATGCCCAATTTTCTCTCTCTTCTTTTGTTTCCCTAAAAGAGAGACTCTGGGTCATTTCTAAACAATGCCCGGAACTCATCGACACTTCAGAGAGTGAGGATATTTTTTTCCAGTACCTTCTCTATGCCACATGGAAAAGACGATCTAAAAGAAGGTGGAAAGCATTTGAAGTCAGCTGAGCACTCTCCTCCACATTGACCCCCAGGGAGTTGAAGTTGCTTGCACAATTGCTTTGCTATGGAGAGATACAGCACTTAATGGGCAGCAGAATTCAGAAGAGACAGCATGCTGGGTGATGCCAATCTGCAATCCCATCTACTCCAGAAGGAGGCCAAGACTGAAGTATCACAAGTTCAAGATCAGCCTAAGCTGCTTTCAAGGCTGCCAGCATGGACAACTCAGTGAGATCCAGCCTTAGGATAAAAGCGAGAAGATGGCCGACGATGTAGCTTGGTGGTAGAGAAGCCTCAGTTTCAATTTGGATATAAGGGTGGGGTAGGGGCTAATGATTTGGTGACATATTTCCTCCCACTCTCACCAGTGCTACTCTGTTCCATAAGAGGATGTCTATGTGTTATTGCAGCCTTGATATCCTCCCTCCAAGCTGACTGAACATGAAGGCCAGGGAATCAAATCCTCCAATGATTCTTGTCCCCTCTCCTACCTCTTCTAGGTTACAGTAGAAACATAACTTTTGTTTTCATTTGAAGACACACGTTTATGTAATTAAAAGCAAGCACACATGGAATCTGATTTTCTATTAGTATAATACAAGTGTGTGAACTGCACACACATCACATCAACATATTCATTGGCTAACAGGGCACGTGAAGCTGAGCAGTCTAGTATCACAAAGATACACAAAATTATTGATATTGGAAATTCTGGGAGCCCCACCTGTACTGCCACACGTTGCCAGGGAATTTGAGATTCCCTTCTCAGGGCTCTTAGTCTTGTTAGTAAAAGAATTTAAGAATAAACTCAGAAGAAACCCTGAGGACAGTTTTATTAGAGCGAAAGCAAGTATTAAATTTGCTAGATGATTTAGACAATATGTGGTCATGTGGAGACATCAGTCAAAAATTCGATAAAACTAAATTGCTAAAGAATTTCAATCTATTAAACTGTCATAGGAAGAAAAATGAAAATATTTTCTTTTGCTGCAACATTCAATTAAGTGCTTTTTCTCTATGCTTGTGTATTTCCCCATCCTCTGAAGGAGCTTTATCGCTCTTAGTTATTATTTTGTGTCCAGTTGCATTTAAATGGATCAGCTACTTTCATACAGTGTGATGCTTAATTTTCAAGTGGGAAAATCAGACAGCTCTGTTGTTTGTTTGTGAGCCAAACTATGTACAACTGGACATCAAATCTGGTCCTCAGAGAGCACAGCCAGTGCTCGTAACTGCTGAGTCATCTTTCCAGCTTCTCGATAATTAATTTTTTTATGTCTTGCACATGCCAAGGACCATGCTAAAGAAAGGATATATAATGTACACCAAACAGAATTTGTCTTTGCCCTCTCATAATTTATGGTACCCCCAGAAAAGCCTTTACTATTGTTGCAATATAGTGAATGTTTTGTCCTAAGGAGACTGAATAAACACGGTGCCTATGTTGAATGAGGGATGATTACACTGAGATCTGAAGAGTCGGCCAGGTAAATGATGGCAGAGGGAAGAAGCCTCTTCTAAGCACAAAGTGTCCCTCATTTAAAGAATCGCAAGGAGATAAGTGTCCATACAGCAGTACGTAGAATGAAGACTGACTGATGCCAGGAAGAGAACACAGAGGCTGGAAGGGCTTTTCTACATTTAGTGAAAGTTTCGTTTCCCCAAAAGCTGAAGTGCTTGCTCTAACAACAGAAGCCCTGAGTGTGAATTCCCATCACCCACATAAATCTGGGCGTGAAAGTGTGCACCATCAATCCCAGCACTGTGAGGTTAAGACGGGAAGAAACTCTGGACTAGGTGACCAGCAAGTCTAGCCAATTGGTGAACTTCAGGTTCTGTGGGAGATCCTGTCTCTAAAAATAAAAAAATAAAATAAAAATGTAAAGCCCAATAGAAGAAGGCACTGATGTTGACCGTTGGCTTCCATACACGCACGCACACAAACACATTGCGCACACATACGCACAGATGTAAAAAAAAAAAAAAAATGTGAATATCCTCCAGCCGTCTATTTGAATGGCCTGGGAAGGTACTTATTTTAGAAAAAAAAAAAAACCACAAGTACAGAGTCCAAAGAATTCTAGGTCTAATAGCACATTTTTATTTTTAGTATGTGTGGTTGTGTAGCACTGTCAGTTCATAGCATACATGTTTGATTTGGCTTCAGCCAATAGCTTGTTATTCAAATAGCATTTAGATAATTGCTTCAAACAGTATAGTGAATTGTAGCATTAATTAGGTCACTGGCATGTATTGGGGAAACAAAGAAAATAGATTCAGGAGAGATTACATGTCTTGTTCTGATAGCGCCTACGGCAGTGGAGGACTCTTTTAGCTAGTTGTACGTGAGTATCTTCCCACGTTAGTGTAAAAGGCATGGCTGAGAGCAGCTTGTGAAGATGAGTGCAGATTTGCTTAGATTTTGTCTTAATATTCCCTCCTTTTCTCTCACTCTGCTTTTAGGGTTCCCTGATGGGAATATTAGGGTTCTCCACTTTCTGGTTCCCTGAAGAGAGAGACAGTGACCCATGACTGTGTGTCAATACTGGATTCACACCTATTAAATTTGCCGTTAGACCTCAAACATCACCTCCTTTCAGCCCAAGCCTCTTAAGTCTTTTTAGGTGACTTGCTTATTGAGTCTCTAGCAATGGAAGTTAGTCTGTCCTCAAGGTGACGAACCTCCTACAAGGGTTTGCAGTGTAATTGATGAAGGAGGTAACGCAAACCTTCGTTTGTGCAAACCTGCACACCTCGGCTGAGCGAGGAAAACCTTTTTTCTAAGGAACAGAGAGAATATGCGGCTGGTCCTTGACGCCCCTTTAATTTGATCCTTACCTTGCTAGTATTTATTTAGCCTCTTTCCATGGCCTTTTGGGGTCCAGAGAGCCTTTTAAGATCCACAGAATCTTTTCAAGGCCCACGGAATCTATCTTCATGGTCAAATGTGACATGATCTTTAGATACCTTTGTAGCTTATAACAAATCTGGCTAAAACTTCTGAGTCCTTCAGAACGAAGGCATCTCAAGGACAGCCACAGGGACCACCATTCGGCCCGACTTTCTGTTTTTTCATGCACCCCTGCTCTTTCTAAAATGCTCTTCTTTCTATGGAGAGTCAAATGAGTATACAGCTATTGAAAGTGTTGCAAAACTATGCAGGAGAAGCAAAAAGGAGATTCTACTTAGAAGTTTCTTTTTAGAGATTTAAATACCTCTCTTAAATACCTCTGATTTGTATAAGATTTAGAGGAGTTCATCTGAATGATTCCAGGCCTATTAGAACCAAAATAAGAGTCTCTCTCTCTCTCTTTATCTCTCTTTCTCCCTCTCTCTCTTTCTCTTTTACACACACACACACACACACACACACACACACACACACACACACACACAGACATCTAATTGTAAACACACACTTGAAAGGCCATGTAATGAACACAACTCACAATTATAACTGGTAACATGCCTCAACTAAAAATTATTCTTTGTAAGAGAAATACATCCTCTTCAAATAGGATATACAGAAATAGCATCTAAAGATCTATTTCAGAAAGAAAACAAATGGCACACTGTTAAAATAGGCATGTTCTCCAGGAAAAACAGTACCCAGGCATTACAGGCATTACAGCCCCCACTCCACTTTGGGGTTTGTCTGGCCTGCCATGTATACCAAGAATCTGAAGTATTTTGTGATGATGCAGTCTTTTATCTGAATAATTGTTACGATACAAGATGGCCGAAGGTCACGGAGGAACATGTGATTCAAACTTTGCCCACAAGCGGCTGTATCTATAGATGGCATTGACAGTCTTAACCCAACCTCTAGGTGGGAGCCATCATGGCCATCAATTATGCATGCCTGTCACTGACAGTGTCAACCACACACCAGGTCCACCATCTATTCATACTATACGTCCCCTTGGACAGTCTTAGTTTCTTTACACCAGGGCGACTGTTATTCGGGGAAGTGGCGTGGGGACATTTCAAAGTGGTTTTTTTGGCCAGTACCCATTTCGGGGCCCCTGGGGATCACAGTGTAGTCAATTCTCCGTACATTCCAAAGCCCAAACCCAAACCATTCCTGCCAGAGTTTCAATTAATTAGGAAATCAAGAAGGCCCCAATCTCCCAGAAAGATCAGCTTGCAAAGACTTCTTTCACTCCAAATCGATGCCCGATTTTGAAAGCACTAAACACATTAGGAATCATAATAGTTTTCAACCTAAGAACAACTTGATATTGTAACTTTTATAGTCGGTATTACGTGTTCAGTACTTCAAAGGGAGACCACAGAAATGATGAAGAATGGAGAAATGGGTTGGATGGAGTGGCGTGGCTGAGGGAAGGGCATTAGGTTCAGGCTCGGGAAGCCTGACTCAGGTCGAAGCCCAGTTCCACTAGCTTCCCTCTCCATCTGACTTTGAACAACTTCTCACCAACCTTCCACATGGAGCCTTAGGGGAGACAGGGTCGATAAGAACGTAAGGCGCCTATCAGCAAGGTGAAGAATGTGTGTTCACGTGTTGGTTTCACGTCTCTGTAAGAAGAAAGCATGATAGGGAAAACGTTGTGCAAAACTCACTGATTTCCAAATGGTGATGCCAGCAGCTGTGGATTTGAAGAATGAGGAAAATCTGCTGTATGATATATACATCTTTCCATAGGCATGAATCCTAGCTTTGATGTTTATGTAGAGCATGGTAGCCCAGGACTGTGCATTGTAATAGCATCCAAAGCAAAAACTCTGATGCTTGATGCTGTCTTAGAATTTTATGGGGTGGGGTAAATACAAAATGCTCCGTTATTTTAGGAACACACAAATCCAGAAAAACTTGGCTTATTTCCGTTTGCTCCTCATTCTGATGACTGGTAGATCAACAATAGTTGAAATTGTAATTTTAAGGAATCCACTTAGTTCCGATCCAGTTAAAGACAACTGGCTCTCCTGAAAATCAAATCTGAATTCTCTCTTTTTTTGACACATGCACATAAAAGATAACATCTTTCCTCTTCAGGGTTAACATTTTATATATTTCTCTATTCATGAATATCTACAAAGAGAAGTTTCCCATGTATCCTGGTGTTCCAAAGACAATTCTGTTTTCCACCTATGTCTTGATATTTTTTTCTGATGTATTTATTAATTTTCTAAATGAGTATCATTAATGTCCTTTAAAGAATAAGTAATGTTGGCTTCTACATGGTCTCACTCAGAGGTGTGAGATATCAATGCAACAAGCTGGGCTCTCTCTCTAAATGATGAAGGCTGGAAGGACAATAAGCAATCACTTTCTCAAGTGATTGAAAATCAGTGGGGAACACACAGATTGTTTATTGATATTCAGTATCCACTGGGTAGAGAGTGGATTGCAATAGTGTCCGAAACCATATGCAGCTATGTAAACAAATGTGATGAAGGGGCATCAGAAACTAGTTGAGACACGAGTAGTAATTTCAGAAGACAAGAGAGGGTCAAGATAATGTCGCACAGCAGCTGTAGAAAGTACTGGGTGATTACTCTGAGGAGCCTGCCCTCTCACTTGGAACAATTGACTGTTTACACAAATTAGCTGAGCTCATTTGTTTCATTGTTTCTTGTGCAAAAAGTGAAGCAAGAACTATTAATGTGTTAGTTCTATTTGCAGTAGAACTTTATAAATATTTAATGGATCTGTTTTATGTGTCATTAGCTGATTCAAGTAGAAAAATCAGTTAAGTAAATTCCAGTAATACTTGGTTATTGGCATTTCACTCTGGGGATTAAGGGAACAGTGGAAATTAATTCAGTTGAAGTTGAAATAGTCAACACTATGGTAAATGCTGTTGTAGATTTGGTTGAAAATTAAAACTCATGGGTGGGATTGTTTGTTTTGGCTACAGTAGAGTTACACTTATTTGTGGAGAACAGACTCGTTCAAAAGCAACTGGGGCTGGGGAGATGGCCCAACAGTTAAGACGAATACTGCTCTTGCAGAAGACCTGAGTTAATTTGTCAATCCCAACCATGCTGGGTGGCTCATGACCATCTGTAATGCAAAGTGAAGGAGGATCCAATACCTCTGGCTTCTGTGGGCTCACATGAATGCACAATGCCCCTCTGGGACACATACCCGTAATTTAAAATAATAAAAATAAATCTTTAGAAAAACCATCTTACCAAAGAGTCTGTGGAGCAAACGTAACTTGAATTGGATGTGGTGTGTTGGATTGTGTGAACCGAGTCATCATCGTATCCAAATAAACCAAAGTCTACCAATGATATTATTTTATTGTTGTTATAATGGCTGAGGAACGTACCAGCTGTCAACATCTGTCCTCCACACAGATACACCTCACATATACACAGTCACAAAATATAAATCATATCATATGATTTATATTATAAATATATAATATTATAGTTCAACTACCCCCTTATGATCAATTCCTAAAAATCGAGTTGCAAGGTCAGAAGCTTTCATATAGCTTTCAAAATGTGTAAAGATTTGCCTTATACAGACTGCCACTAATCTCACGCAAAAAAGCAAACAAAACAAAACAAACCCAAAAACAAACAAAATCCCAAACCAAATGAACAAAAAGAAAAAGGCAGCAGGGAAGCACATGCTTGTGCAGCCTTATTCTCTGCACATTAGATTCTGAGCTCATTTGAAGCTCTTTGGACCCCTTGGAGCGTCCTGTAATCACGGTGAGCTCTTTGTAACCGGATCCTCTAAGTTTTGATTACACATTGTTCAAAATCAGTTCAATGGTGACTTTGTTGAATTTAGTCAATGTATGAAATGCCAAAGCTTTTAATTTTGATGTTTTGTGTGGATTGCAGAAACTGGGAAAAGTAAAAGGTTGCAAAGAGTGAGGGTTTGAGACTCTTTCTCCATTAGACGGGAGGCACTGCACGGATGGGCTCAGGGAGCCTAACTGGTGAGCAAAGCACAGAGTGGAGCAATGTGTACGGTGTGAATAAACAGTCTTAGGTAGGTTGATTTGAGAAGGATTGTTTGACTTAGCCAACTATGTACAAAATAGAATTTGAATTCTGACTGAACCTGGAAAGAAAATGAGTGAGTTTCTATCTGAAGGGAAATAAGGAGTATTTGTTAGCTAGCTATTCAGTAGGTAGATACAACATTTTAGGGATCATCTCACTAAATTCTTATTTGTACTCTTGGGGATGAGTTAGAATGATGTTTTCTAGAGGAAGATGGGAGGGATTTTATGCAAAGCAGCTCATTGAAAACCAGGATGAAAACAAAGGCTCGTAATGTAGGTGTGCTTGGTAACAAACTCTCCTCTAGTGGCTTTCTGTAATATAGTGGTTGTTGTACTTTCTCCACAAAGGTCCAGTCCCCATCAATGCACACTGTAGCCCCTGTGTAGTCAGAATCAGAGCTACCAGGACAGCGCTAACAACCAGAGTGCGGTTCACACTTACCATTCCTACTTCATCTCTGCTGCTTTGTGGATGTCAGTTGCATTTGGTGGAGTTTAGGCTTATGAAAGCCGGAAGTTACACATTTAACCTACTTGTCAGAGAAATGCCAATAAGATGACCTTGAAGTCTTCTGGCTCACTGAAGCGACATCTTCCCAACTCATGCTCACTAGTAGCTCTTTAATATAAGAAATTTACCAGCGAGAATACCCATAAAGGAACCCTTGTAAATTTTTTTGTGACAGAGAATGACTAAAGCTAGCCTTCACAGCTGGGTGATTAAGTAAAGATCCTCTTTGTGAGTCAAATCTTAGGGAACTACTCATCTCTGCTGAGATACGTGACAGATAAATGCAGCATGATACAGATCATTATTTACTAAACCTGCTGCATATCAAAGTTACCTGGGACATAAGAAATAGCTCGTACACCCTCACTTAAACAATAGCTTCTGAATTTCTGTTAGGTGGACCTGTGTATGTTTCCCAGAGTTTCTAAGATTTTTCTCATGAGCCTGAGTTTGGAATCACCATGCCAGACTTCTCCAAACATTTGAATAGTTGGGGAAAGTTGCTTCAAGAAAATGACTGGATCTCTCTAAAATTCATATTTATTCACAGAATTTTGGGGGGGTATTTATAACAGAACAGTGAGAAGTTCTGAAATAACTAGACAATATGACTTCTTCTCATGCTAGAACAAACAAAACACTAAGTATCCTCTGCCTACCCACTTCTGAGTCTGTGCTTTGAAAGAGGCCCATGACCAGTAAAAGGAAGACCTGTTTAGCAATTAAACCAGATGGAATTTTGCAAGGAATGCATTTATAAATTGTTTGATGTCAATCTGTATGTGACAATTATTCTCAGGTTGTCAGCGACTCATTTTGCATAATAAAAATATAGTCTAGATTTTAGTAAACTCTCCCAGATTATACTTTAGGATCATGGAAAAGGAAGAGATGCAATTTAGAAATAGGGAACAAATTTCTTTGGGGGGTTTAATTCTAAGCTCCCTGATACTCATCTTCCCCTTTGACCTTCTTTCCTAGTATTGCCTTATATCCAATTTCACGTTACGTTCCTTCTTTTTGGTCACATGCTCTCCTTCCCATCCTTCCTTTGTCATCCCTAGGAACCACTGTCATCATCATAATCAACAGCAAATATTTATTGAGCACCTGCTACGTGTAGGCTATCACACTGGGTGTAAAAATAGGTCTGTCATATTTCCTGTAGGGAACAGCCTTTGATCTAGTTTGGACAGTGGCCATTCACCAAAGTTACATGCCAGGTGGTTATGCATCAAACAGATGGTCCAAAAGGCCTAAGAATGGACAGCTGCTGCTTTACATAGATGGGGTTCAAGTTGAGTCCTGAAGGAAAAAATAAGACTTCAGATGAGAGAAACAAAAGAGGATATTGATCCATTAGCAAATGTTTGACAGCAGTGTCCAAACACTGGACATTTCAAAATGACATTGTCATCTATAAATATTTTGGGCTGCATTCATAGTTCTCTCCTGCCCTAGGTTGGACACACCTGGTAGGGTTAGGAAATAATGTGATATCTCCAGGAAACGGCGAATAGACTGGGTAGTTGAAGGACGGGTTTGCTCTTACTTCTTAGAAAGGAGGTTCTGAGCTAGGTTAGAGCTGAGCTTCATGGCTTGTGGCTTGCTATGGTGCGGGGAGTCTCAGGTGGAAGACAATACTAACAAAGCTTTCATTTGGTTGGACTGGCTTTCCAGTTTCTTTAGTGTCTTATTAGCAGGTGGTGTAAAGACGGGAAAACAAGAAGGACCCTGATTATTGATAAACCAGTTCAAACTGCCAAGCAGAGGTCAGGATAGTCAAGTATCTCTTTACTGGTTATGAAATCATAGAACTGAATACTGTTAGGGACCCGTAAGCGTGTTATTCAGCTCTTGAATCCCTTAGATTTTCACATTGCCTAGATATATCCAAGTCAACAGCCAACTACTATCATAGTTACTCCTACAGTGTAGGTGAGTTGAACCCTAGTCTAAAACGTTTCTGCCAACTGTGGCTTTTGTGAGCTATACAATGTTGCAAGGTTTTACTGTTTTTTTCAATAGCAGAGAATATATAATTTGGAACAGTTCAACTTAATTTATAAATTTCAGGGTTGGTTTTACTGCAGTTGAGTAGAAGCCAGAGGGAAGTGCTTTGTAGTGGCACCTGGGGTCCTGGTTTCTGCAATCTTGGCCATGTGTTAGCCTATTCTGACCTTGGTATAGTCTATTTACCTCTTTGGGCTTCCAGTTCCAAGTCAGCTGAAAAGGATGCTATATTAGAATAGCTTTACCAACCCCGAGGCTTTTAAAAAATAATTTTGGTATTTTCTGTTTCAAAATGTTGCTGACCAGGAAGAACAATACTACACCTGAGAATGTGTAGCATGAGGATTTGAAGAGTCACTGCTTTCCTAAATGGACTCTAATGCATCTGGTTACTCTACTCTTACTTAAACACTTCTAAAATCAGCAGTTGGAGTTGGCGCTAGTGAATCAGGCACCGATAAGCGGAGGTCTGAAGTGTTCACACAAAGAAAGTGATTTGGCTTCTTTTGCCAGCTCTGGGCAAATTCAGCAAGAATGAAGAAATCTGGAGAGATGGTTTTGACTAAAACTTGGCATTATGCTTTAAGTCTGACCACAAAGATGCCCATTCATGATCAACGAGCGCTTATTAAATTAGATGAATGGGTAGATCCCAGAATTTCATTGCCCAAATACAAAAGCATTGCCCTTTTGTAGAAATGTACACATATGCTGATAGGCCATAACTCTCTGCAGTGAATTTAACTCTTTTTTATCCTCGCATGTACTAGTCATCAACTTCTGTGGGTGGGTGAGACTTTATTTTTGGTTTTATATTTGTTTGGTTTAATTTAGCCTAGAATTGTTTCTTTAAGGAAAGGTGCATGGCCCCTTAAACCCTTGTGCTCACCTGGTGCCTTTATTTTATGTGTAATGTTGACATAACTAAGTTCAGTGTGTTTACATTTCACTCGACAGCATTGGAGGAAAAAAAAACAAACCTCCTTATCTGAAATAAAAGAGGAAAAGGGATAGTATAAACATAGCCAAGGTAGATAAGGAGCTTTTGAGAAACCATTTGTAATTAAAACTAGTATCCTAGCATTGGGGGGGAGGATGGAGGAGGAAGTGCTGAATTTGTAGCCATGATGGAGAGAGTTGTTCTATTTCTGAATGATATGTTGTATTATTATTTTTTAATGTTCAAATCCTTAAAAAAACACACATACAATACTTTAAGAAATATGAACAGAGACTAAATTATAGATTTGTGTAATAAAGGGACTTTGTTAGGTAAGATATCAATGTGGCTGCCTCAGTAGAGAGATTCACAATAAGAAACTCAGAGTGAGACCAAAAATAAACAGCAATTCATGTCTGTCACCCAGAGTCTGGCTGGGGGTGGGAAGGATCTCCCGGTCCCTGTGGTGGCTCTTTAGTGCTGAGCAGGTGGCAATTGTGTAGCTTGTTGCTCTGCTTCTTCAATGTATAGCTTCTATATTGTGATTCAACATGGCTGTTCCAGTGCTAATCACCACATAGGCATGTCAGCAGGGGAGAGGAGAGGAAAGAAATCTGTAAACCCTTTCATCTTATAGGCCTGAGCCAAAGGTCGGATTCACATTTACATTCACATTTACAGTTATACCTATTTGTGCTTGTGAGGTATGTAGTATATAGATCGGTAGCCATGTGTCCAAGACAAACACTATTAGCATGCTCGGGTAAAATGAAAGCAGCCCTGTTGCAAGAAATAAAATTTGCTAAGACCTTACTTTCTTCAGTTGTCAGTTTGCGTTAGTAAAGATAATGACAGCAATAGTCTGTTTGGATCATGCATGTATATAATCTCACAGCAACAACATATGAAGTGAAAAATCATCTGACAGATGAAAACTGGCAGGCATATGTAAAATATAAACTCAGGCAAGTAAATAAAAAAAAGACAAAAAAAATCCTCAGGAAAATAAACTCAGGCAAGTTAATAAAGTTGTCCAGTGAAACATGGTAATCAGTATCTGTGGAATTGTAGAAATACTCTGCTTCTTGGAGGATTTAATGACCAAATTAGGCTGGTCTTTCTTTCTAGGATGCTAGCAGCTATGATAAAGAAAACCTGATGAGAATTAGGATAAGGATTTTCAGGAGCACGAGGCTCAAAAGGCCTTATAATGTGGAAACATTGGAGGCAGCCGAGTGGCTTAGTGGGGACTGTAGGTGAACCTCGGGCCTCCGGAGGGAATAAAATGTGACTAACGGAGGGGCAAATGCAGGTGTGAGCACAGAGCCCTGGTGGGGTCGCGAGATAACACAAACCATAGCAGTTGTTTGAACGCAGAGAATTTAATACAGAGAAGTATCAATTAGGGGAAAAATAGGCCATAACAATAAAATCCGAGGTAGTGGTTTTTAACCAGGGAGATTCTGCCACTCCAGGGATCAGCTGGCCACATCTTGGTTCCCACAGCCGGGTAGGGAGGCTTCGTTGGCATTTAGGAGGTAAAGTTTAGGAATGCAGAAATCCACTGGTCCCTGTGACGCAGAAGCCTCTAGCCCACAAAGGCAATGTTGCTGAGCTGGGGAAGCCTTCTCTAAGGTGTGAAACGTCAGTAACTCCAAAAGCAGCAGCTCCTGAGGTTGGAGGTGGGAATGGGTGTGTGAGTGTGTGAGGAAACTGGGGCTCTGTGGATGGATGTCGATTGGCTGGTCCTGATGTTGGACTGGCTGAGTGTAGGATGTTAAGATTAATTCAGAGAGATCTTTGCAAACACATACAGCAGATCCTGGAGACTTTAAACTGGCAGCTCAGTACACAATCAGACTTGCAGGGCAGGCCAAGAAACATCAAGATGGACTCGGAAATGTGCTGTTCCATATTGCCGAGAGAAAAGCTCCCTCAGCTACTTAGTTTGGTAGAAAAGGATCAGTTCAGCGTTCAATTGGTGACACCAACTCAGAATCACATGGCATGCAGAAAGCAGGGTTGGTAAGGTGAGGCAGACTTGAGTCCTCTACCCAGAGGTCAGTCGAGGTTGAGTTGAAGCTCCGTGAGAAGAGGACACCAGCAAGGGAGAAGCTGTGGCAAGTGGTCCAGGGTGTAAAACTCCCCATCTCAGAATTGCCCAGTTCTGGGAAGAAGGCTCATGTGTGAGATCATGAGATCCTTGCCTTGGAGGAGCTGCAGGGTTTTCTATTCTTAGATGTTACAGTTTTGATGGTGGTGGTCATTTGATGGTGTCATAGGGTTTTGCAGGGCCATTGTGGAATAGTTATCTTTGGAATACTCTAGAAGAAAAGTGGAATTTTATATAATATAAGAATGAGAGAGTTTGAGTATGTGTTATATATGAGCTGCATTATCCTTGCTTTTTGTTTGCAAGTAACAAACTACTTAAAAATAAGAAAGTCCATTTTTTAAAATTGGATTTTTGAGGGAGATGGAGGCATAGGAAAATACCAACAGATACAAAGTTAAGTTTACATAGAAGTTTCTGTGTTGCTGAAAAGTAAAACAACCATAGGTAATGTATGTGTTTTTAAAATCACCATGAGGACAGAATTACAATGTTTTCTCAAGAAACACCACATGTGTGAAGGAGATAGATAGAATGGCCTTAATAATAACATCACACATCACAGGGTGGGGAAGTGGTGGTGCACACCTTTGATCCCAGCACTCGGGAGGCAGAGGCAGGTGGATCTCTGTGAGTTTGAGACCAGCCTGGTTTACAGAGTGAGTTCCAGGACAGCCATAGTTACAACAGAGAAACCTTGTCTAAATAATAATAATAATAATAATAATAATAATAATAATAATAATAATAAACCAAAAAAATCACGCAATACAGGCAGGCATTGAAACATCACATTGTCCCCCATTAACACAGATGATTTTTATATTATCACTTAAAATAAATAGTCTTAAAAATTTTTAAAAAGTAGGTTCCTCCAAGTGATTGAGGACTGAAAATTAAGAGTGTCTAGATCAGAATACTTCCTCCTTTCCCCCAAGACAGTAGCCTTGCTCCTGTGCCCTCACCCCCTCCTGGCTCTCCACACCCTTCAGCAGACTTGCTCCTGTGCCCTCACCCCACAGGGTCTTTACTGTGTGATGACTGGTCCAGAAAGGGAGCAGATCCCAAGCATCTGTTTCCTAGGGCAACTGCATCAATCTAACACAGGCTGGGCAACAAAACCCACAGAAACTTATTCAGTGACAGTTCCAGGTTGCAGAATTCTATCTCTAAAGCGTCACCATGATCGGTTCTACATGGGAGCTCTGGGGATGACCTGGGGCTGGCCCATCCCATGTCTCTCTCCTAGTTTCTAGAAGTTGGCGGCAATGCTGATGTTCTTGGTTTGTAGATGGATGTAGCCCTATGGGGAATGTAATTTTCAAATTACTCTTCTCACATATACATGGGAAATTTAACCTCTAGGCAGATGAGAGTGGAATTTCTCTTTTCCTAGACTAAGCAGAGTGTTCACATTTGTGCAGTAGCATCAGGGACTGTTCTAACCTCAAAGGTAATATACTTATCCCATTGGCCAGTCAACTCAATTTCTTTACATTTGAAGACATGGCCCTTGCCTGTCTGGGGTTTCCAATCAAGATCAGAAAGTAGCACAAAAGAAGGGGAAGAGGAGGAAGAGGAGGAAGAGGAGGAGGAGGAGAAGAGGAAGAAGAGGAAGAAGAAAGAAGGAAGGAAGGAAGGAAGGAAGGAAGGAAGGAAGGAAGGAAGGAAGGAAGGAAAAAGAAGAAAGGAAAGAAAGAAGAAGACTGTGCACTTGGTTGCTGCAGGAAAAAGAACCAGTGCTGAACAGGAAAGTGACTTGTCCGTCCTTCCCCCATGGAATGGCTGAGTGGTAAAAGAGGCCTCTCAGAAGCACTGATGGACAGGCTGTGCAGGGAGGCATGAGGGAGACTTGATCTTTTGACACTGAGGAAAACATTTGAGTAACATTCCTAGAATGTGCAAAATCACAGAGGGCATGGATTTACTCATGCCAAGACACTCAGGGCATAGCCTAGTCAAGCCCTCCTCTTCTGGGCTTTCAGGCTCAGTGATGCAGACCATGTTAGCTAATGACTTAGGGACTCATGCCCCTGGGGTGGACGCTGAGGATGGCAGTGAGCCCTTGAAGCGTGGTCCTGAGACTTGAAGATGCTGACGATGTGCGGTGAGCCGGATGGGCGCTGTACCAGCAGCAGCAACATTGTATTCTTCTTTTAAAAAGTCTTTCTGCCACATTGTTTCTTTACTCTAGATACGCTTTATATCTCGGCTGGGGAACACATTCTTGGAAATTAGAGCTATGTGTGCCCCGAGTCTTTAGAAAGCTGTTACAATCAGCAGAAACGAAAATAAAATCGGCACAGCTACCTTATGATGGCCACCATGCTTTCATATAGCATTCAAAGAGATCGTGAACTGCTGATTCAGAAAAGGATTATCTTTCTTCAGATTTCATCCTTATATCTCCTCTAATTATTTTTTTACCACTTTCTTTGGCCAAATAGGGTAAACAAAAAAAAAAAGCTCACCAGCTAAAGGAACAGCAGAGAGTTGGCAGAACCAGGTCAAGGTGGACTCCAAGCCAGGCCCTCCCGTGGGGCGGCTGTGCTCAGGGTCAGGACAGTCTCGCACGTGTTTTCCGCTCTAGGTCTTGTCCTTGGCTTTCTGATGAGACAAAGAGGACAGGAGGGAGGAGGCATCTCTGTCATTGCTCATTATATTGCACTTTTATTTTCTCAAAAAAGAAAAAAAAGAGTCCTATTGGGAATTAAAATTTTTCATGCTTTCTCACAGTGAACAGATGAATTTATTTCCAAAAATCATAAGAAAATTGTTTCAGCATGTTTCATACGTGACGCTCTCTTAATTTTTGAAAACAAGAGGCATATTCTGATCTCATGTAAATCTGTGTATTGTAATACTAATAGAACGCACTCCACCTTCTTAATTACCAAGCAATTCTTGTCTCATTCTGAATGTATTCAGCCGACCATCGCATCCCCAAGTCCTTTGTTAACAAATCAATCCACCAGAAACCGTGAAAACAACCATTATTCCCCATCACTCCCATGTCACGTTCCCTTGTTAATTATTTGCGAAATTGTTTCCTGAACACTTGCCACGTAGCGGGTTCTGGGTAGGCTTCGGAATGAGCCGGTCTCTGGATTTTTTGCTCGGTATCTTCAGAGTCCTAACAGTCATCAGACTGACGACCTAAGTTCGGTTCCCAGAACTCCCATGGTAGGAGAAGAAAACTGATTCCTCCAAGTTGTTCCCTGACCCCCACACGTGTGCTGTGTACTTTACCTACACAACAAACAGACAGAACTGTAAAACACACGCACTCAGTGATGACATACCGAGTGTCACAGCATTTCACTGTGTGGTGAAACCTACCGGAGGACAGGGCAACAGAGGATCTAGGCAGCACTTTGGCCTAGCTCAGAGTAGCCCCTCTCACTCAGGCCTGGATGCAGCACTCTTAAATGGGCTTGGGTATGCACATAGCACATGTGCCTGCCTCTGGTGAACGGTTCTCCTAAAAAGCCAGATAAAGTTACAAGACTTAGTATCTCAACCAAAATACTAAAGTAGTACTAACTAATATCATTTTAGCACCTACTCAGCAGTAGTTAAAAACAGCCATGTAGCTGCCCTTATAGACTGAGTTATAAAACATAAGACTTTGGGCCTCATAGACATAGGCTCTGTTTTCAAAGCATTTGTTTGTAATAATCATACTTATATTACCTTTGCTCCACAGAGTAAGATCTGCAATAGGCCCATCAAAGGTAGCGTGTAAAACAGGGCCAACTCCCTTGTGCTTCTGCAGATTAAAGCTTTCTCATGGAAACTATAAAGGCTAGCCTAAAAGCCCTTCTACAAACTATAAATAAGCCCATAAGACTACTTGAATGTCAGTTTGTTAAATGCTTAACACACATACCAAGAGCACAATGAGAGTTGATGTTTCTGTGCTTCCCTTCTGAAATTCCAGAGTCTTTCAAAGTTAAGAACTGCAAGGAGTCACAAGCTCATGCATCATATAGATGTCACCTAATTGCTGGGGTGTTTGCCTAGTGAATTCTGCATCAGGTCGATTCTGAACGTGCCTGTGGCATTGGGAATATTCATGATGGAGAAGGATGGTGAAGTAAATTAGGAAGGAGCTCTGGCTCTAGTTAAATTCCCAAGGTTTTACAAGTCTAAGCCATCCATTTGCAATCCTTGCAAGGCTTAATACTCAAAATATAGACTTGAAACATTTGGAGGGGGTGGGGGCCAGATGCTAAGAGCTAAGCTTACATGTTTTGTTCTTTTATATGTTTAAAAATACATTACTAATTTGAATGGTTACTATTGTAACATTAAAAAAAAATCAGTCTGAGCTGTTGTCCAGATAACCATGAGCAAAAATGTTTTCCTAGATCTGCTGCAAAAATCATGTGCTTTTGTAACATATTCCATCCAATTAGTGATGAAGCATGTTTTCCAGCGTTATGAATTATTGATGTAGAAAGGACATACTCATGCAAAATTGTATATTGTAATAATAATATAATGTATTCCAACTTCTTAATTATCAACCAATTCTTGTCTCATTTTTGGTAAGGAAACCTGTACAGCTTCTTTGGTGGCTGTGGAGGCAGGCAGCCTAGGCTCAGGTAGCCCATGCTGTCCTAGACAAGGGCTTGGCCACATCCTGACTCTTCAGACTTGGCTCTGAGACTGGGGTTACCCACAGCTCCCTCCGGAAAGCACATGAGTAACTAGTAAACCCTCCTTTGGAGGGGGATCTATTGGCACTTCCTCACACAGTCTCCGTATAAACAACACAGACGCAGTGGATTGTGTGCTGGCAAGGTATCTTCCGTGGGTGGTAGAGAGCAAAGAAGAGGCAATAAAAAGAGACTTAGGTGGTAGGAACCTTCAAATCTTCGCATGGCAGCAGTTCAGACTGGTAAATGGCCAAGAAGAAGGAACTCAAATGCACAAACACATGTCTGAGCTCCGAGACCCTCCAGGTAGAACCCCTGTGGGGAAATGCCCAGCTGCACCACATTCAGCACGATCTCTAGGCTCCTGGAGCAACAGCTCTGGCTTTCAGCTAGCTCCCTCCTCCCAAGGATGTTATTCTCAGCCCTTCCCCCGTGCCTCTACTCTCTGCTTCATTTGTCTCCTCTTCCATGTTTCCTTCAAGACAGACCCTTAACATATTACTCACTGGCAGGGTGACAAAGAAAAGCAAGCACACCAATTTCATCTAATTCTCTCTTTAATCAACCGGGAATCTCTCAGGGCAAATTTCTAGAGGCGTCTGGAAGCTGCCAGCTGGACTTACATTGTCCTGGTAGAGCTGAGAACATCCTTTTTGGAGGGTGACCTATCCTGGAGGCGGAAGCAGCCTGTTTAGAACATAGCCAATCTCAGGGCATTGCATTCTACAGTTTGAAGACTAACTGCACTTGGTTTTCATGTGCTTAGGGCTCGTGTACGGCCGTGGGTCAGGTGACTTTCTCTTCGTAATAGAAAAACGTCTATAAATAGCTCGATGGGAAACTTGTTTTCCCCTAATAAGTCGTTTGGGGGTGAAAATTAGTTATGAGATGTCAGACTAAGAAATGATGTTTATAAGTATTTCATATAAAAATAATAATAATAATGCACAAATTGTGCTCACCCTGCGTGATGTTTTGAAGCTTGTCCGTAAATCTCCTATGAAGACCAGGGAAAGCTGGCTGCAGTGAACTCAGAAACTGCCCCACCGTACCTTAAAAACATATGTGACTGAAGCGTAGAAATAAATATATCAAGACTTAGTAGGTTCCTTAACATAGCAGTTAGAGTGGACTTTTGAAAAGTGATGTCCAGGTGTGGCCTGCCCATGCATCGTCCCACTTCACCTGGGTCTGGTCCATTGTCAAGTCTTGCCACCACTGTCCATGTTCCCTGAGTGTCAACTCTACCCACTGAACCCACCAAGCTTTCTTTGCACATGCTGCTTCTCTTCTGGTATTTGGTCTCTTTAGCATTTTTTATATGGCTAATTTTTTTTCTTTGACTTGAGTTACTGTCACTTTTAAAGGCAGTTCATCTCTTGTGAGCCTCCTGTTTTGGTTCGATCCCCACATATGCGTCTCCATTGTCTGTAGCATTTTTTTCAGAAAGTGCCTCTCTCAACCATGGTTAGATAACTGTCTCATAGTTGGTCCTTGTCTCCTGTGCTAGGATGTCATTTATAAATATGGGAAGATCTGTTTCCTATTTGTCATTTCTTCAATATCTAGCACACAATATAGAACATGGATTCATCTCAATGAACATTTGCTTTTTATAAACGATTAGAGAAATGGATAGATGGAAGAGTAGATGGTTAGAAGAATAACTGAATATGAATCTAGAACATTCCTTTGGTTTCTACATAGTTAGCAATTCGAATCTAATTATATTAATTAAAAATCAGTAGAGAAACTCTTTCATCCCTGAAGAATATACTTCCAGATGTTAGATGAATCTTGCCTGATGGGTACTTGAAAATAAGATGCCTACCAAGAGGAGAAACCAGATGGGTATGTTAGCTTCCTAGAGATCTCTGTTTAGGGTGAAACATTCACTTTACTGTTTGTCTAATCATAAGATTACCCATTGATGACAAACTAATTTCATTGGTATAGATACCATTTGTTATGTTTCAGAATATACATGCTCCAACATTGTAAATATTGTGAACATGTTCCTTTTTAATGAAGATAATTGTAAGTGAGAATTGGAAATCCATAGAATTTGACTGATACAATATGAATACTGGCATGGCTCACATGGGGGGAATTATGTAAAAACTGAAATTGTTGGCAATGAAATGAGTCTCACTGAGTTTTTCCCAGACCGAGAACTCCTTTTGTTCTAGTGTTGTGAGTGCACAGAAAGACTATACTAAAACATCTTTTGCATCTGTACATCATTTTCTTTTATGGATATGCCAAGGAGGAACGTTTGCCTCTCATAAATCTTTAACGAGAATAATTCAAGCAAAAGAGACTGCAGATGGAGCTGTCTGCTTTAAATTTCTAACAAATTACTCTTCTAGCCCCCATGAGCTTCCAAGTTGAAAGCCTGAAATGCTTGGAAATTTGGTTGGGATTCCTGCATTTCTGTATGGGAATGAAGTTCGCCAATGATAAGGGCACACTTATTTGTGCCTAAGCCGCCATATGGCGTTTAGTGTTTACTTAAGATTATCTTTGGGGCTGGAGAGATGGCTCAGCAGTTAAAAACACTGGCTGTTCTTCCAGAGGCCCTGGGTTCAATTCCCAGCACCCACATGGCAGCTCACAACTGTTTGTAACTCCAGTTCCAGGGGATCTGACCATACCAGATGCACATTAACTGAAATTAAATGAATTATATAGAAAAGGTTATCTTCTGTGTTGCTCCTCTCCATTCTTCTGCCCTTCTGCACTTCCTTCTTTACAAACAACTCCAATTTTCCAGCATGGTACATGGTAGGGCTCCCTGGAAAAGGGTAATTTTACTCTTAGACTGAGGGCTCTCAGTCTACAGGATGACAGTCTACGGGACTGTCATCGTGATGCACAGTCACCATGTGTAGAGTCAAACTAAAGCCATTTCTGGTATCATATATCTGGTAAAATTTATTGTCTCATATTTTGCATCACATATATATTAAAATGATGGAGTGTGATAAAGTTGGACAAATGGTGATGAAAAACTACACTTAAGAGTAGTACCATTTTGATATACTTAATCTGCATTACAATAAAATTTATGAAACCATGTCGAAAGATGTTATAAGAAAATGGCTTTTTTCTTACAACCATAAAGAAGTGGGTGGTTTTATACCCACACAACCTGTGCATGCACACGCATGTGACAGCATGGCATTAGGTTCAAGTCCATAAGTGAAAGCGAGTTCAAGGTCTGCTCTTGAATTGATTATCCTTGACTTATTAAATCTTGCCTGAGAGTGTTATGCAGCCTACAGTTTGATTCTCTTCTTGAAAAATTATAAAAGTGTTTTTCTACTTGACTTGATTGAACTTTGAGGCTTTACAATATATAATTAAATGCAAAACATAACTTGATTTGCAGCCCGTCTTTTTTTGGGCTCTATCTATCTATCTGTCATCTATCACATAGGAATGGTAATAACATGCTAAATGTGCTTTCACTTTAGAGATTATGTTCAGTAGTTAACCGCCATCAAAGTTTATGTTTGGAATAACTTTGTACCCATGAGCTCACCTGAATGGTTGCTTCAAGTTTGTTCAGTTGCTATTGTATGTAACACAGCTAATCCGTAAAATGACCCTATGAGCTAAGCAACCTCAAGTATTTTGTTTGCTTCATTTCAAACATGCATAAGAACCTGGCTTCTGTCCAGTGAGGGTCACAGTTTTTAGGATTATCCTGATTTCAAGTGTCAGCTTCTGACACACTGGGCAAGACTGAGCGCACAGCTACTTAGGTAAAATGCCTATAGAAATCTGGCAGAGGAACAAGAATTGCCTGTCATTTATTTCTTATACTCAGACTGCTCAAAAACAATCTCATTTTCTCTGTTGACATGTCTATCCTACTGATTTGAGTCAGGTTTACTTCATAATGCTGCTCATATTCCCTATCCCCAACTTCTGGAAATTCTTAGGTTTTCTGTTTCCGTTCTTAGAAAATGCTTTGTAACATTTTATGCTAAGCATCAAGTCCTGACTAATCTGCCGCGTGGTTAGGATATGCGCCAGTGATGGCAAGCCTGCGTTTCTTTCTTCTTGAATTTCTTTATAACAGTCATAAAACAGTTACTGCATCATCTAACTTTAAGAACAAGAAAAGCAGAGCTTCAGCATAATTCTGCTATTTAAAAATGGCAGTTTTCTGCGAGTCAACCCCTTTACAATGGGACTGATAGTGTCATGTGACCTACAAATGGGCTTCCTCTGGTTTAATGGTTAGGAAACTCTGAATTCTGTAGCACTAGAGGCAGAGGCTGGGGCTAACAGAAGAAATGTCTGTCTTACCAAACCAAAGCAGTGACACCCAAGTAGCTGTGTAACATCAAGAGGTTTGCCTTGCTTACAGTCACAAAGCAAATGTATTTACGAAGCGCTTTGATGCTTATGTACAGTGATTCCTTCAATCCCTTCGATGCCCCATCCTTCTGAACTCTTTTAATATCTGTTTGCTTGTACCAAAATCCAGGGTAGCTTCGGTTCATTTCACTCGTTGGCACTATGCTTTTCTGGATTGAACCACTAAATTACTGTAGAGACAGACAAGTGTCTGTGACTGCCCTGAAGTGTAGGGTCCTCTGTACCTTACTTACATATGAACTGAAAGTGGACCTCATGTTCCCTCTGCAGGGGTGTGTCAGGGTGGGTTCCTGGAAGAGCTGGGTTGTACTGTGTACAGAATGTCCCTGAAATTCGTTTTTCTAAAGTTGGTGTCAGGTAAACAAGTTAACATTTCTCTGTCTTTTATGAATCCTTTCTTTGTGTATTTGAAAGAGATTCGTTTGAGGTTTCTTTAGCTCAGTCTGTGTAACAGATTAAGTACATTGGCAGCTTCAGAATCAGCAACAGCAATACTTCAACTTAACAAGTGGCGTCCTTAGTTTTCAGTAGATAAAGTGAGCATTCACACACAGTCTGAAGATGAGTAAGAGGCAGCACAGTGTCTCCTTTGTTGTGAATGTGGGGACAGAATTGAGGAAATGCAAGCATTGGTACAGGAGATGCAGGAGGCCACAGCCACAGGCAGCCAAATAATCCAGTTGTTTTAGAGGGCTCTGATGCTTAGGGGTAGATTTTTAAAACAGAAAAGCAAAACCACATAGTTTTGTAGACCATGTGGTTTCTCCAAAGAGACACAGCTAAGTCTGACCTAGAAAAAGGTTGATAGAGTGTCACAAAATCATCCACCGTTGTGCTCTCGATGTTTCAATGCAATGATTTGATTTATGAAACATTTCAGGTTTACATTATTTTATTTTGACTGAAAAGTGAAGTGATTAGCTTTTATACATAAATGATAATACATTTATTTAAACAAACATTTTCAAAAAAAAAGAGATAGCCAAAGTTTGGTGTTTAATTAAAACTATTGAATAACTGAGGGAGTATTTGAGTACTGTTGTGAAGGGTATTGATTAGCCTTAAAAATGTGATATGAAAATGAAATAGAATAGAATGAACATCAATGTGCATAGTGCAGTAATGGGATTTTTTAATTCAGCCAACACTTCACATTAAGTAGCCATTGTAGGCTACTTAATGTACTTTAATCAATATACAATTAGTTTTAAATGAGTTCAATAAGAACATTAGACATTTATGAGCAGAATAAATGGATGGGGAGGCTGGTACGGGTATGTTGGGATTGAACCTGGGGCCTGACACTGGTTGCACAGCCATGCTGCACCAGGCTATATCTCCAGTACCAAGAAACCACTTTGAGCAGCTTGTGAGGAGAGCACTCACTACCTACTCATTCAGAATTAAAGAATTATGCCGGGTACTAAAGATGTATAGTGCCTTCCTGAAAAATTACATTTTATCCATTGAATCTATGGGGTAATGTGATGACATTGGTAAAGAATTCAAATGACTTCATATTTTCAGAAGTGATTTTTAATCCACTTCTTCCAATGTGTGCTTAATTCTTCGATGAAACCTTCCAGTAAACAACTGTGAAGGTTACCTTCTCTTTGGTTTTTCTAATTTCCTTAAATTTACTTCATTTTGTCTCTTAGATTGTTGAAAAGAAACTAGTTTTCATTGTATTTGCCAAAAAAGAAAATCACGTTATTGAATAGACTCAAGAACACGATGTCTTCCTGTTTCATAGTTAACACAAACCTCTGTGTCTTCTTTGTTTTTTACTTTGTAATGGTTAAACAAGAGCAGCCTTTAGTAACCGGGAAGAAAATATTATATCCCTAAGAATTTTGTATTCTTAAGGCTATTTTCTCTTTCATCCAAACGTACTCACGAGGTGCTTATGTTCAGTATTGCGGGAGGCCACAGGAACGTGACTTGTTCAGAACAGGCAGGATTCAAGGCTCCGGGCTGTAAGTGAGGCCATGTCTCAAAGGGCCCAGCTGATGGGGCCGTGCCGGGAGAGTGGGAATGTGTCTCTTGGGACAGTACAGCAAGATCTAGTTGCTTAGCCAAAAGGAGACTTCTGATAGTCCACACAGGTGGCATGTTCTGGCTCCACTTATTTAAACAAAATGATTGGGAAAAGTATCACCTTTTGAGCAGCCCTCATGCACAAGGGCCTTTGGGTTCGGTGATTTGGGGGTCACAGAACAGCCTCCTCTCTTGCAGCTCATTCTTCTGTTGAAGAGACATTTGGGTCTGCATCTCCTTTAGACTGGGTTTTCTGAGCCAGAGCTGGGACTTCAGTTTCTCTGCAGGTTCAGAATCTGTAATCACAGTCAAAAACGTCACTCTCTTTGCCCACCATCCCTGCCTTTGTGTGCAATATTTTATGATCTCCTTCTTCTTTAGAGTGAAAAAAGAAACAAGTAAACAAAGATCCTGTAGCTGTAGCTCCACATAGAAACCCATTTTCCAAATAAGCAAGTTGTAGGTCTTGGAGGTACGCTGAGCTCTGTTGAGTGTCTCCTCTGGGAGTGTACATCTGGATGTGATTCTATTTGAAACAGCAAAGGAGAAAAGTGCACATTATAGGGGGCATCTCAGTGGAACGATCCATGTGCTCTGTGGGGACGTGCGTGGAAAACATTGCGAAACATTCATCCCCCTGTCTCAGATGATCCTTACTTGTTTGATTTCAGTGGCTATCTAGAACCTCTTGAAGTCTGAGACCTAGAGTCCATGCACTTTCTGTATTTTTGTAAGCATTCATAACTGATGTGTTTTATTCCATGAGATTTAATTCCATGCTTCTTGTAGGAACATAAATTGAAAGTCCTGGTACCTTCCTTTTGATTCACAGTTTCTATATTTTGTTTGTAAGAATCCAATCAAGAATTCAGATGCAGGTCAATGGAGCAGAAACATACTCTCTTTTTTATGTGTCCTTAACATGAAATGAGTACCTTGTGCAAGAATGCGCAGGTGGGTTTGTAAGGAACTGTTACACAAGACTTAAATTTAGTGATTTCTGTCTAATTCTGTGAAATTATGTAAGACCATTTGTGTGTGTGTGTGTGTGTAATTTATAATGTAATTTAATATACATACTATGTATGTATAATATCCTTTTGATGTATGTAAATGTTTAATTAAAAATTGTGTGTGTGTGTTCTTAGAAAACTTCAGGGACATCTGGTAGAATAAACATTTTTTTTGAAATGTCTTTGATTTAAGAAATTGGAAGAAAATACCAAATATGACTGTGGTCCTTCCCAACAGAATCACTCTGCTGTTCAATAAATGATTTTCACAGCAACATTCACCATAGAATTTTTTTAGTAAGCTCTTCGTCAATCTGGGAGCATGAAGAAGGTTGAAAATGATGTGGGATTTTATTAAATGTGTGTGAAGCAATTCAGTACCTTAGGGGAAAATCAACTGAAATGTCCAAAAAGCATCTCTGCAGCTGGGAAAGGAAATTCCTATAAACTATCTTCATGGTTAGCTCCAAAACATGAAGGTTGGCTCCATACATCAGATTCACGTTCACCCAGAGGGACAGACTCCCATCTCTGTGGGGATGTGCAGGCGAGGATTTCCTGTATGTAGAGAGATGGAATAAGTTGCTGGCAGTTTCTAACCAGAGAGCATGAAGACTGAATGCCTTTAAAGGATTTAGGTTTTCATCTTTAATAAGAGTGGATTAACTCATAGTGCTTCATCATTCTCAGCTCAGCAATCCATCATTTGCACATTCTCCTTATAATTGTTGCCATTTGGGGGGTGGGGAGGACCGTGGTACTTTTGATATGTCACTAAGTCAGCTTACTTTATAACTCAATTAATTTAAAAAATGAACTGTATGTCACTACTAAACAACGGAAAGTCCTTGCCATGGGCCATAGATCAAAAGGAAATATAAAAAGAAAACAAAATGATGCCTTAGCATTCTGATTTTGTGTTATTGTCTGCTCAAGTCTGCATGCTTCATGTTCTGTTCACTCTCTGTGAAGCAGGAGGCTCTTTTTTTTTTAATGCTAGTGATGAATTAAAGAACGGAGGATGGGGACGGAGCTCAGTTTGCAGAGTGTTTGCACGGATCCCTGGTTTCCAACCCACAGCTGCACAAACTGGTGGGGCATGTCTGTAGTCCCAGTACTCAGGAAGTAGAGGTAAAAGGACCCTGGACTATAGGGCAGAGGAGCTTGAAGTCATCCTGGGTGCATGGACATCGTCTCAAACCCTCCAAATTATTTAATGAGTGATTTAAAAATAAGTTTCATAACAGTGTTACTCTTCACTAGTCAGGATGATTAAATAAGTTGAGAAAGAGAAGCTGGCCAGATAGGGTGCCCTTTGCCTATAATTCCAGCACTTGGAAGATGAAGCAGGAGGATTGTCTCAAGGATGAGACCAGTCTGGTCTACATAGTGAAGTTCCTGGACATCCAGAGCTCATAACAAAAAGACCAACAATGTTACTTAATGAAAGAAACATCATGATTTTTTTTCAAGTCGTCTCCCATAGTTCATACAATTTGAGTGAACCTCAATGTTCATGCCTCATGAACCATCAGTGTTGAAGCACTCCTGACTTGAGACCACTGTTCTATAATAAAGGATTCATCACAGAGGTGGCAATAATAAGGTGATAAAGTTTCCTCCTAACTTTTTCATATTACCTGGATGACAGCACTACCGGGGTAATTAGTTCAGAATAGCATAGGAAAAGATAGTTACAAATGTTCAAACAACCTAGATACTGAAGGTGTGATCGCATAAATCTAGTGAGTTTAAGGTAGTTTTGAAATAACTAGGCAATACCTTTATAATTAATCAGAATCCAGACCTTCTGGGAAAAAAAATCCAATACCTTTTGCAATGTATCCTGTAGTATGTCCAATGCATGTGGTTTTTAGAAGTTTGACTCTTGACTGAGATGTTACTCATATATTTTTAGGTCATTAACTACTATTATACTTCAGAATTTTATATAAATATTGTATTAGTTCTTAGATATAAAGCTTTCTGTGGCTGTGAGATCTTTAACAAAGATAGTAACAGTGGAGTCAATTAGCCAGCTATTTAACCAGAACTCAAGGTGATTCAAGAGGCGCTCAGACTCTTCAGCTTGCAAGCCCAACTCTGTGATTTATTAGGCCTGTAATCAAATAATGATGCCTATTTTGGTTTATTATACTTATTGCAAGAGTTAATACGAAGAATGAACAGAACATTACCTGGCACCGTATGTATTAAAAACATTCCTCAGCTGAAGACATTGCTCAGTGGTTAAGAGCTATTCTCTCAGGGGACCAGATTTGATTTCCACATGGAAGCTCACAACCACTGTAATTCTGACTCAAGGCGATCAATGTCCTCTTCCACAGGCACCAGGGACACGCAAGGTACGTGAGCACACATGCAGACAATACAACGATTCACGTTTTAAAAATTAGCATGTATCACTCCTGCTGCCAGTCATCTCAGCTAGCTCTGGGTTGTAACATGGGGTCAATAATACAGAGCATAAAATGCCACACGGCACAGTGACTTCCAGAGGTGAGCAACTCAAACACAATCTTATTGACAGTGAGCGTTACCATGGTGCTAATTTGTATTCCAGCCTCCTTGAGTGCATTACATGCTATGCAAGGATGTACTGCACAGGAAGGATCGAGCAGCTCACTTGGAGCATGCTCAGCACTGAGCTCTGCAACAGCAGTGGACTGAGAATCTTGGAGAGAGTCATACGGAGGTGGTGATTAAAAGCTTGTAAAAGAAGATCTATGAAGGAAGGCTAAAGAAATTTGGCTTGTTTACCCTGGAGAAGAGAGGACTTATGGGTGATTTAATGCTGCTATTGAAGCATAAGAGGGTTCTTTTCTAGAGCCTCGTGGTAATCTCTCCTATAACTCTCCAGAGAGCCTCTCAGGAGGGGGTGGGCTGACAGTGCAGTGAAGGATTTACAGGAGGTAGGAAAAGCTTTCAACATGGAATTACAGAAAAAGTAAAAGAACAGAAAAGCTAAAGTGAAACTGCAAGTTCAGCTTGGGGAGGTTTCAATAAGAAGAGTCATCTGAAGTGGTGGCCGACTTCCTGCCTCAAGAAGGTGGGAAATACTTTCTGCCAACCTGAAGGCCCAGCCCACCAGGCTCAAACAGCCATTTTGTTAAGATGAAAATTCTTCCCATCAACAACGGTGCAAACACTTTAAAATGACGAGCCTTTCGAGGAAGGGCTCAACCCAGGCTTGTCAATGTGGAAACCCAAGCCAATCAGTTCTGAAGGTTCTTAGCACAAGCCATGCTTGTGGGCCCTGACCCTTTTATACGTTCTCCATATTGTCAGTCCAGAAACTCCAATGTGCTTATAAAGCATTCAATGGAAACATTGAAAGTATTGGTAGCTGTACTTAGTTCTAATGATACCTATGCAAATGAGATACCATCTTTACCTGTACTAAAGCACCATCCTAAACAGTTCAGACAGCATGGAAAAGAACAATTCATATGGTTGCTTGGAAGCTTTTTTACTGAGACCTTGGAAAAGGGTGGCTAATGCCCTATACAGTCAGAGAAGGAGTACATTGCAGTTGGCCCTTGAGATGAACTTACATTATAAACATAACTAGGGAATTACCAGGTCTATTCAAAGAAAAAAGCCAGTGTATCAGGAGATTTAGTGAACGGCTGTGTGTAGCAGGACACTGAGAGTCTGTAGTTGAGACCTTTCTTTCTGGTTTGAGGGATGAAATGGATGTGGTGCTGTTGGCAGTAATAACAAACAAGAAGATAGAGCTGATAGCTTCACACAGTTTTCAAGGAAGTTTTGCCATGGAAGAAGTGCGAAGATGAGGAAGGAGAGGCTAAGAATGTATGGTTACGTAGCTGCCAATAAAAAAGCCATGCTTCTCAGGAGACATTGGGTCTTACAGGTAAGCCAGAAGCTGTAGAATTGACTGTGGATGGAACACTGGAGAAATGGAAGGCCTGGGCAAGGAATCACGAGCAGATGGGAGGGTGTCAAGGCTGTGGGGTAGGTTTCTGGGTAGCACAGGTCCTCCCTCCACAGCTGCAATGGGAACCCCTAAACAGCTGCAGCACCCAACACAGCAGGGTGCGGTTTTCTCCTGTAGCAGTGCTGAGTAATTCCACTCCACAGCCAGAGAGAAAGGTGATGATTTGACCGAGGCTCATGTTTATGCCAGAGGTACAAAGCATGAGCTAGACATGGCAAGAAGCAGGGCAAAACAAGCATAAATAGAATTAGGGGTGAAGGACCATAAGGAAGTCAAAGATCAAGTGTACTTGGAGGAAGAAAAGAGAAAGGAGGAGAGATTGTATCAGCGTTTAAGGTTTGAGACCAGTGTTCACAGACAGAGCCATTGTAAGGAATATCATGTACTCAAGTTGATGACATTCCCATGAAAATACTGGACAGGATCTCCAACTTCGTTATATTCCTTGTTTGCCATCAGATATTTTCAGGTCCAAACTGTTTAAAGCTGACCCTCATTTCAAACGATATCCATGTGCACATGGGGAAAAAATTCTTTGAAGCAAAGACTACTGTGTATGTGCCAGAGAAACGGGGTGGGTAGAGGAAGGGAGGGAGAGAGAGGAACACTCGAGAGTGCACACACACACACACACACACACACACACACACACACACACACACACACACACGGAGAGACAGAGAGAGAGAACGAGGAGATGGTAGTAAAGAATACTTTATCAAGATGCTTCGGATGGCAAAGGTTCTTGCCTTATACAAATTACTTTTTGAAGAAAAAAAATATGTAATTGAAGTTCAAGATGCAGTTGGAAGATCAAATATGAAAACTATTTCCAAGCTTATCAAACTATATTAAAATGTAAAAGTAGAGGCTAATATACTAATGACAGGACTCGTGGTAGGTACTGGTGACATGACATTTGTAATGGTTCCCTGCTTCTGTGCATACCTGGCAGAGCAGGGGTGAAGCACAGGAAGGGGGTGTCCCTCAGAAGTGTGGGTGACTGCTGTATGCCTGCGCCTGTCCCTCAGAGGTCCACTGTGTGTTCCAGGGTGACTGGGTGTGGGGCTTGGAACTCAGTGCTAAGAAACGTCCCGAAGGGTGCTGGCCAGTGGAATGATTTGCTGCTGTCTCTATACGCCTTTTGCTACAACTTGATCTCCAGCTCCGTTTCCACTTGCAGAAAGGGCTCTGGGCTCCAATTTAATATAAGACAGACAATAGTTCCAAGTCTTTCCTGTGCCAGAAACATCCTAAGGCATCCAGCTATGCTGGCAACTGCCGGAGCAGGAATGTTGCCCTTCATATGGCCACCATTGTATTCTTCTGGGTGGTCCCACAGCCATGGCCATAGGGATTCCACTTTGGACATTATCTGTCATTTTTTCGTGATAGTTACAATGGGGTGGGGGGAATCCTGGCCGATGGCCCCTCTGAATATTTTCGTTTCATTCAGTGGCAACTGATGGTTCTTATGTTTCTTCCTTCTTTCAAATGTTTGTTTCACTACTTTTAATGAAAACTGCAATTTCATGTTGCTGGATATGTAAGAAGAGGCAGAAAATAACCAAGGTAAGGCTTCAAATCATAATCACAATAGAGTAGCCCATGCCTGAAATGTCTGGCTCACCTTGCAGCCCTTGATCTCTTGAAGAGGTCCCTGGTTAATGTTTGAGAGGCTAAATCTGAAAGTTTGAAAGTCTTTCTTTTTTCTTTTTCTTTTCTTTCTTTTTTTTTTCAAGACAAGGTTTCTATGTTGTAATAATGGCTGTCCTGGAACTCACTCTGTAGACCAGGCTGGCCTTGAACTGACAGAGAGATCCACCTGCCTCTGTCTCCCGAGTGCTGGGATTAAAGGCATATGCTACTACCACCCAGCTGAAAACCTTAATCTCATCTTTAAAACCCACATGGTTTACCTGTTTAACTGTGAACTGTATGTAGAAGCACAGTACGACGTATTTGGTTTGGTCTTTAATGTAAAAATGCGTTGTTTCTAGCTTACCTACCGTATGCCTCGATATCGATACTGTTAGAATCAAGCATGCTAGCTCAAGTCAGTATCATTCAGGAAGGAGAACAGATCCTGGCCCACCTGTGTCTTTTACGCAGACATCTGTGTAGAGTTGACTCTTCTTTGAAGGGTTGCTCATAATTAGACTGACAATGGTCATGTTCATGAAAGATGATGAGGAGCGCTGTGCCCAGCATCCTCTGCTTCGCCATTGACCACTGTGCAGAACTGTCTTCCCTCCTACGTGATGCTCTGAGAAAAAGACATTTAATCTGTCCAGTGAAGTCTGTCCCTGATACTCATTTGCCACTCGATGGCTGCGCTGAGAATGCTTTCCCTCCTGCCTGGCTTTGTATTCAGTCCATTTAGGGAGCGCGAGGATGGCTGCACTGTCCAGACGGTCTCTTTGAGTAGATGATAGAGCCACATTCACATCCGCCTTCATCAATGACGCACATTCACGTTCACAGCATTGTAAGAGGTACGGAATGACCCCCAGCCCTTCTACCTGCTCTTATTCCTTCCAAATTCTAGGATTCCTTGGAATTCGAGGACTAAATATACTTATCTGTCAACTCTTCAGTGTTACCCTCCATGACATGAAGCAACGCATAACTTGAGTTGCATGCCTGTGAGGAGCCAGGGGATGGATGGTTTAGCCAGTGTGGGTGCCCAGTTGATAGAAATCCACACTGGAGTGCGCGTTGCTGCTTTCTGCCTGGTCACCTGATCTCTTCTGAAGCCCTGCCTAGTCTAGATGGTATTTATAGACCCATGAAGGGGCGAAAGAGGTCGTGTATACTTTACATTTGTATTTTATACACATGCAGAGGAAATTCCATGCCACAATGGTGTTTGTGACTGGGGTTGGTGAATGCTTTTGGATGTAGTGTGTGTGTGTGTGTGTGTGTGTGTGTGTGTGTATGTATGTATGTATGTGTGTGTGCGTGCCCAGGAACAGTACAGCTCAGAAGGAGACTGTTGTTATTCCTGGATGATGTGTGCACTGCATGTGACCCAGGAGGCCTAGGTGCTCTGGGTCACCTGCACGGTACAGGGAGGGAGGCTTATGGAGCTCTTGCACTATGCTGCCTCCTGCACTGAGCTTCTCCCAGGGAGCCATCTCTGATCACATATTGCCCATAAGTTGGCTAAGTTCACCCTGGAAAGATTCAAGTGAGACAGTATCTCCTCCCAGGCACCTTATTCTAACTACCACACTGGCCATTTTTCAATTGACATATTCATCCACTTGAATAAACATACATGTATTTATGACATCCTGAAACAATACTAAGATGGGAGACAAGGTGAGATATTTTAGGTCATTCTGAGAAGGAGCAAAAGTCATAGATTCCAACTCTTACTAAACTGAGTGGCACTGAAGAACTTACTGGGACTCAAGAGTTACTATTTGTTAGATAAGGTGGCATTGGTTATATTCCAGGCAATAGATAGAGAATGCAGATTCTATACCAGAATCCTCAAATCTCCTTTTAGGCTGGAGTTACAAGATGTGACATTATACAGAAACTCAGCCTGTTTTATGCTTTGCTTTTGCAAAAGTGCTAAACCTTAGGTCCTTAAGTGAGATCAAATCATAGGAGGAGCCATATATGTTTAAGTTTCCGTAAGTGGTCTGCCTCTCTGTGTTTGTTTCTTGAAGCATCTCAGAAGTCTCTAGACTTTGAGTATAGGAGATATGAGGTCACAAATCAAATCCCTGTCCTACTTTGCTGTGGGTCCAAGATGCCCGGCAGCTGACCCAGTCTGCAGCCTCTCTATTTTTGCTTCTGTTTTCCTTAACATTGTCCTTGTTTTCTGGGGTGTGGTTGCTTGAATGAATACTGTTTCCTGTAGGCTCACGTATTTGAACATTTGACTTCCCCAGCTGATAGTGCTGTTTTTGAAGGTTATGGAACCTTAAGCAGGTAGATCCTTGTTGAAGGAAGTAGGTCTCTGGGGGAAGACATTGAGGTGTGTATTGCCTGTTCTTATTTCCTGTTCTCCCCCCCCCTCTCTCCTTCCTGTGTGTGGATGAAAATGTGACCAATCAGCTTCCTGCTCCTGCTTCTATGGCTCCCCTTCTTGTTGCCATGGCTTTTTGCATGATGGACTCCATATCTCTGGAACCTAATCCAAAATAAACAGTTTCTTTCTCTAAGTTGCTTTTGGTCATAGTATTTGGTCATAGTCACAATAGAAAAGTAAGTAAATTTGGGGTTATTTTTCTTATTTATTTATTTAGCAAACCATGAATGCAATTCTAGAAGCACTATCTTGGTTGTCTGTGCATCCAAAATTGGTACACAGGATAGAGATACCCGAAGACCCAGGTGATGTACACAGAAAAGCCAATAGGATATTGAATGGTGTCAGGAGACTGTAGGGCAATGTCTCTGAACCTGCGGGTCATGGTTCCTTTGGGTGTTAAGTGACCCTTTCACAGGTGTCATGTGAGACCCTCTGCACATCATATATTTACATTGTGATCCACAACAGTAGCAAAACTACAGCTATGAAGTAGCAAAGAAAATAGTTTTATGGTTGAGGGTCACCGCAGCGTGAACTGTCACAGGGTCTCAGTGTTAGGAAGGCTGAGAGCCACTGCTCTGAAAGAAGGACTCACCAGCAGTTTCTCTTCCTCTCCTCCTCCCTTGCTTTTTTTTTGTCCTTTCTTTCATTGTTTACTTATGAAAGTTTTATAGCAAGGAGAGAAAAAATCCCTACATTTTATGAACCCTGATACATATTTCTTCCCTACAAGGATTATTGATATTTATGTCATGTATGTATTCCAATGAGAACAAGACTATAATGATTGCAACATTTGACGGAACTTTCATGGCATGAAGTTCCTAAGATGCGTTTTGTAAGCATTTTCTTAACAACGAAAAAATTCCTGAGCACCTAATCCGAGTGAGAGTGGATGTCCAAGAAAGTATTAGTTGAAGAAAAAAAAAATATGTCATGCTTGTTAAACATGTGTGGGAGCCACTGAGGATTTGGGGTTCACCCCACCCTGTCCCACCCTTCTGAAGCTGTGTGGTTTGGTTACTGTGTAATAAAATGGGTTTAATGTGTGGAGTTTGAAGAAGTCAGTTTCAGTCTAAAGGTTTTATACAAGTCTATTTTGTTCCTTTATAGCACACCAAAATCATTTAGTCCTGGCATGTGCCCTAGCTGACTGCATTGATTTATCTAAGTAGAAAAACAGTTTTGTTTTACAAGGAAGACAAGACAGAAATCATAGCCAACATCACAAAGTGGATTAAGAGGGAAAGTAATGATCTTGGACTCAGTCCACCTGGGAGGGCTTTGCATCCCTGAAGGAGGCTGACCCAGCCTGTGGGGGAGTCTCCAATCTGAAAATTGACCTAATGTGGGAAATGCCTGGTTGGCGGGCCTCCTTCTATACAGGGAGATGACTAAGTATCTGCTGAACATGCTATTCTCCGAGTCCTAAGTAGGTGTTCGGCCCACCTGGATCCAAAGGAAGTCAAGGCCTATCTGTGTAAGTCTCTTAAGGAAATAGCACACAATTTCAATATCACCTCCTGCTGAAACCAACTCAAGAATGGGACATCAGTTCTCTTTTACTAGGTTCTTGTTAGATCACAAACACTCAGGCATTCGACAGCTGCAGCTTCCTTGAGTCCTTCCAAGCAAAGGCTTAAGCTGAGGCCCGATAAGTTCATTGCACTGTACAGGAAATACCCAGGATAACTTGTGAAATTCAGGTCACAGCCATGCTGCTGTACTGTGACCTCAACATAGCTTTCCCTCATTTCTCTCGATTTCCAAATTCCATCTCCAGGCCCTCACCTGGTACCCTCCTCAACGTATAAGAGCAAGTGAAAGACTCCAAAAAAAAAAAAATCCTCATGTTTAAAGAGCTTAAAACTTTGAGGAAAAGATACTTCAGCACACATGTGGATAGCGATAGGTAGCCAGTAAGTGCTGTGACAGATGTAATGAAGACACAGCAACAAAGACCCAAGGCATGGAGTGATGAAGGCCTCTTCCAGGAGCTGAGCATTATGGGTCAGAGTCTGGAAGGTTAGAGTCCCTTGTGTTTAGGTAGGAGCACCTGAGTGTTCCAGTGATAGAATCAGCCTATTTAAAGGCTCTGTTGAAGTATGGTTGGGGAACCAAGTGAAGAGGAGTCAGAGGCACATTCTTGGTGAATGCTTGAGGGACCTTCGTGAGAAAGGATATGGATGAGGCTGACATTGTTGGAATGCCACTTCTGATAATGTGTGGTGTGGCGTCTGGGAACAGATCAGAGGGAAGTGGGAAGGCTTTTGCAAAAGTCTGGGTGAGACATGAGAGGTATAGATGGAGACAGATGGACTAATTTAGGATACTTGGAATGGTCAGATTTAGATTGCAGACATAGCAGGATAGGGGAAGAAAGGAAGGGAACTAAAGCCAAGGGGAAAAAAGGGAGACCGAGTTGAGAATTGAAAGAAAAGAAATAATAGAATTGAGACAGAGAGAGGAGAGAGAGCGAGAGTGAGAGAGAGTCAGAGAGAGAGAGAGACAGAGAGGGCACTAGGCAGTGGTGGCTGATCTCAGCACTCAGGAAGCGGAGGCAGGTAGATTTACCAGTTCAAGGCCAGCCTGGTCTAAAGAGTGAGTTCCAGGACAGCCAGAGTTACAACAGAGAAACTATTTCTCTAAAAATAAATAGAGTTGAGAGAGAAGATAGGAAATCTGTCTTAGATAATATTGAGAAACAGGCTTACTTGAGACATGGACATAGCAGCTTGTAGGACTCTCTGAGGGCTCACCAATGTCCTATGAATATCGAATGCAGGTAGCACCACTCTGATGAGCATGACTTATAATATAGAATATGAAACAAATTGTCTTTCCTCCCATTGTTCCTTTTACTGTTGTTTTAGGAAATGTTTTCTCGTAGCCACAGAGAAAACTCTGGGCCAGTCCCCAAGTCCCCAGTTGTTATGGGACATCGAATAAGGTTCTATACTCAAATGTAGGGATAGATTTCCCATTTGGTGAGCAGTGGGGAATTCACAGCCTTCCCTACTTGCAGTCAATACTTCTTTCTTGACTTGTCAGCATTTGTGCCCAGAGAGACAAGAGAAGAGATGCAGGAGGCCTGTCAGGGACCGGATGTTTCATTTTCTCTTGTGTATTTTGTGTTGTTGTTTTTCTTCCCTAGAATTTCTTTCTAAGCCTGTCTAATTGCAACTACTATGATTCAGGTGTAGTCTGTCTCCAGATCTCACTCTCTTCTCAGCTCCTAATTTTCCAGAAGTCCAGGCCGTTGACGTAATCACAGCAGGAATCTACCAATGGGTTCTTGCAGTAAACCCAAAGATTTCAAGCTGTTGCTCTGCCACTGGGCTCATCTCTGGCCTCAGAAAACAACCACACTGATGCATTTCAAAAACTATACAATCAAGGGTTCCATGTAGCTGCTTCTCCTTGGCTTCTCCTTGGCTCAGAGGGAGACTGTGGGGTGAGGGAGAAGGGAAGACTGGAGGAAATGGTAATGCGAGGTCAAAGAAAGAAAAGGTGGATGGGAACCATGTTCATCTTCTATTCACATGCTGATGGAATGGAGAATAGATGGTAAGAACGAGCAGGAAGCAAAATTATCACTGAATAAGGAGTCGTGGGTATCACAGAGTTGGTAGAAAGCTGAGGAGACACAGGATTGAAGGTAGATGGTTTGGATGTTGTGTGTCTCAGAGGAGTGCTCTGTAAATCTTAAGGATGAGATACAATCATGCCTACAGGACACCTCTGAAATAATCTCAAAATGCTCTTACGTCCATGAATTGTGATTTTGTGATTATTATATTTTTATAATTTCATTGTCTACATGTATGAGATCTCCGAGGTTTTCATACATGCATACACTGAGTTATTATTGTCACTTAGTCTAAGTCTCTCCAACAGGCCCCCTGTTGCCCTCAACACGTTCTCCTCCCAACCTTGTGTATTCTTGTTTGAGATATTTTTTTGACAACCCATAAGTCTAGTTCCTGCAGCACATATGTATGTAGGTGTGGAGCTATCCATTGTAGCACAGGAAACCTACCAATGGCCACACCCTCAAAGAAGAATGATTCTCCCTGCCCTAGCAACGATCAGATACCCACAGATCAATAAGACGGTAAGGCCTGGAGATCTCTGGGGGACTTCCGCCTGGCTTGGTTTAATACAGGTCATGTGAAGTTAACCACAGCTGGTGTGAGTTCATGAGTGCCATGGGCACGTCATATCCGGAAGACAGGATTTTTATAGCCCTCCTCTGCATTCGCTCACTCTTGCATCCTTCCATGATGGTTCCCGGACCTTAGTGGAGGCAGAGGATGCAGGTTGCTAAGGATGTCCCTTCTAAGGCTGAGCACGCACAGTCTCATCTCTTCACTTTGCTCAGTTGACAGTCTCTGAATCGAATGCTGCCCACCATAAAAAAGAAGCTTCTCTGACCAAGGTTGCAAGCAGCCCGGGTCTAGTAGGTATCAATATAAATATCTAGAAGGCAATTTGACAAGATGAGCATTTATCAAATTAACAACAGCAGGTTCTCCTTAGGACCTTTGCCCTCACCAGTCATTGGCTATAGATCAGGATTACAAGAGAGGCATGAAATTCCCCCTGTGGAACCGGTCTCAAAACCAATCAGAAAAAGTATTTATCCCATAAGAGGCATTATCTCCATTCCAAGAGCAAATAAACAGCACCACAAACAGGGTTCAACTTAACACCAAGGGCACGGATAACATCCGAGGACCCAGATTACTGCAAATTATGCTACTATTACTGCCTGATCAGGGACAAATCTCAATCCCTGATTAAGAACTCTACATTTAAAGAATGACTTGCAGAACACATTCAAATAAATCCAACTACCAATGAGTAAAGGCAAATATACTGTGTGCTAGACACTATTTTCTTCCCCTGAGAACACTGGGGTACAGAGATACTGAATTACTTTCCTCACATAGTAGAATTAGACTGGCATGTAGATTTTCTAGTTTAAATGTGTGTATCATTTCTGCTTTATAATCAGCCTTTGCTCTAAACACTCTTCATTCTAAAGAATGTAGCTATCTTGACTCATAAAACTTGTTTGAATTTTTAAAAAGTTCCCTCACTGTGATGACAGCACTGAAATATTCTATTACCGAGCTTCACTGTAACTTCTTCATGCATGCATATTCCATGCACACCACATTCAGCATATACATACATGTCTAATATACGCACACAACTGATATCATCATTCTGTTCCTTCTGCTTCCCTCAGCAACCATCTACTACTTTGGGAATGCTCCTTCAACACTGATGTGTCTTTCTCTCTCTTAGCTCCATGCATGAATTCAAACACGCAGTTTTTACCTAAATCCGGCTGATTGCGCTTAACATGATGACCTCCAGTTCAATTCATTTTCCTGCAAGTGAAATGATTTTGTTCTTTTCTATAGCTGAATGTTGCAGAAGCTTATTTCTAATATGCTTAAAACGGTTGTGCTTTGTGCCTTGTTGGGGGAAGGGCTGCCTAGGCCTTGGCATTTTGTGTTATCTGCAGGAGTTTTCTTTATGAAAAGGTTGTTTGACTGCTCATAATCTGCACCTGCCCACCGCTGTCTGGCAGAGCCAGGCCTTTGGATGAGAGGGCAGAGTTTTTCTATCAATAGAATACCTGAGGGGCTTCTGCGTCAATAAAAACCCCCGAGATCAGAAGATTGGGGTTTCACTGTCCAGGATGGTGTCTGCTGTGACAGGTGGTTCCCTCTGCTGAGGTCAGGCAGGGCTTGCAACTATGAAAATATCCCCTTGTCTTTATTGCTGAGCCAACACAGTAGATATTTGCTATAGCTGAATAACACTTCATTGTATGTATGTACAATATCTTATTTATCTATACACCTCTTGATCAGCACTTAGGTTGATTCTATAATTTAGTTATTGTTAGGAGTACTGTGTTACACAGGGATGTACAGATAACTCTGTTGTATGCTGAATTGGATTTATTGAAGTACATACTAAGGAGTGGTATATTTGGATCCAAAATTAGTTCTATTTTCAGTTGTTTCTGGGGCTCCCACACTGGTTTCCATGGGGCCAAACCAATTTACATTCCCACAATATAGTATAAGGGTCCCTTTCTCTGCATCCTTTGTCAGCATGCATTGTTGGCTTTGTTCTGTGGTAATCATTTTGACATAAGTCAGATGCAATCTCAGTGCAGGTTTAATATGTGTTTTCCTAATCGTTAAAATGATAAGCACCATATTCATATTAGTGTCAGCCATTTATATGTATTCTTTTGAGAATTGTCTGTTCAGTTCATTTATTTATACTTTACATGTGTGTCTATAAATAAAAACTCAACAAGAATCAACTTTGGGAAGAAAGGGTTCTTTTCAGCTTATGGTTTTGGGCAGAAAGAGTCCATATGGTGGGAAGGCATGGCATGGCAGGAGATTCATGAAGCCGACTGACCACATTCCCGCATGTGCACAAACAGTAGAGAAAAGGAACAGGAAGACAATGTAATTGACCAGCAGTTCTCAACCTGTGGGTCACAGCCCCTTTGAGGTCAAACGACCCCTCGTAGGGGTCACCTACGACTATCTGCATATCAGATATTTGCATTACAATTCATGACAGTAAAAAAAATTACAGTTATGAGTAGCAATGAAAATAATTTTATGGTTGGGGGTTACCACAATATGAGGGATTGTATTAAAGAGTTGCAGCATTAAGAAGGTTGAGAACCACTCTACTAGGCAATAGAATGGTTTGGATTACTTAAATACCCAATTCTCATTCAGAAAAAAAAATCAAGAAAGAAGATTCTGTATTAAAATATGCTCCAGATAAATGGACCTAAGTGACAGCTGCAAAACATTTTACATAGCAACCAAAGAACATATAATTTTTTTCAGTAGCCCATGGACTATTCTCCAAATGGAACATAAAGCTATTCTTGACAAATGCGGAATCTTGAAATAATCTCTATCACCTGACTGGATTGCGAGTGAAGGAAACTAGAAATCACTAGCCAAAGGAAACGTGCAAACACATAGAAACTGGACAACATGTTTTTTAACAGTGTGTGGGCCATTGTAGAAATCCTGCAAGGAATTTACAAAATGCCTAGGCCCAAAGGCAGTGGAGGATGCAGCACATCAGAATCGGTGGCCTGTAGCAGAGGCGGTTCTCACAGGCACATTTGCTGCCTTGAGGGCACGCATTAATAACCAGAGAGCGCAGATAAAACAACCTAATGTTGCCCTTCAGGTTCAAGAGCAATCAAGAGCAACCAGTGCATAAAACCAATTGAAGGGAGGAGATGGCAGAAACCGGAGCTGAAGGTAATGGAATGGAGTCTTAACTAACATAGCACCCATGAAACAAGGGTTGGTTCTTTGAAGTTTAGCAAGAATGACCTACCCTTAGCTAGACTAACCAAAAGAAATAGAGAGAAGTCCCAATGTGGTGGAATAAGAGAACAGAAGTGGATACTACAGAAGATCCCACTGAAATCTGGAGGGTTCTTAATTCGGAAAATGTATACATTGGCGTACTGGAAACTTTAGAATAAGCAGATGAAATTTCTAGTTCCATATCACTTATGAAAAGTGAACCTAGAGGGTATCGGTAGCTTAAGCCAAATCGTAGCAAGTAGTGATTCTAATGCCCTAAGGACATATTACAACAATAAAATATCCCCTTCAATTCTACCTGACCTTAAGAGAGACCCAGCAACACCCCTCAGGTTATCCCATCTAATGGCATGTTTCTGAACTCATTCTGTGAAGCCAGTATTACGCTGGTACAAAACACACATTAACTGTAGCTTTAAAATGTTAATATTTAATAACATTTTATGTGTCGGGGAGTCAATTAAAAAAAAAAACAACTATTCATTATTTAGCTAGAACATTTCTAGTTCTACCTTTCACGTAAAGATGACTTGGCACCCTGAACTGACTAATCTTCCGGGATACAAAAAGAAAAGAACTCGCACAGCTTGGCAGCATTTATGCGCTTTGCGTCTGTGAATGACGTGGTCATGGGAAGTGTGTCCCTTCCGAGGGCTGCCCGGGAGCCGCACTCTTTACTGCGCTTACAGATGCGCTTCTCGGTTCCCCTTTGTGTTCACCCTTGCCTGACTGTGATCGACTTCTTCGGCCTCGAATACAAATCACTTTCCTTGTTTCCTCTGCCTTCTATTGCTGACACTTTATAAAACATTCCCGATCTTTAAGAACAGCTCATTGCCCGACAGCTGACCTCACATGCGGGAGGCCTCGCTAGTCCTGTTAAATGTTTAATGAGCTTTCACCAAAATTGTACGCAGGTGGAGGTGGATCTGGGCAAAACTTTTGAATAAGCATGTCAGAATGACATGCATTTTTCTCTCTTTTTTTTTTACAGATTCCCCTAAATCAAGTGCATGCTATTAGAGGAAACTGATTTTCTTCATCCAATCAAAATCAAGGAAACATTTTAAAATTAGAAAATTATTTGATCTCTTGTTTGTTTAGACTTATCCCAAACAGGAGAACAAAAGTGAAACCCCTGGTTTCTTTTTAAATGGAATTAATTAAATTTAATTAACGTGTTAACCGAAGCGCATGTATGTGATATCTGGACTCTTTTGATAATTTCTTAATAAGTGAAGGAAACTACAGACCCATGGAAGTAAAAGTTTGTCATAAACAAACACTGGATGAACTCTTCACCTGAACCGTTATGATCGGCGAAGAGTGTTTATTAATATTCATTCTGTAGCGCTTATGAAGTTGCAGCTTGCCATGTATTCAATGGCTTTTCTTACAATTGCGATTATATATTTACTTTTAAAGAAAATATTCCACTGAACTTAATAATCAAGAACATAATGTAGGTAAGCTGATGTTCAATTGTAATTTCCATATTGGAAGTTCAAATTATGTTGTAGTGCGGATGGCTTTGTGAAGGTGTAGCACTTCTTTTATTTTTAGAAGTAATGTGCAGAGGGTATGGCGTGTGAAACTGTATGTGTGTATGTCCAAGTTCTGAAGAGCTAGGAAAAGTAAACACAGGTGTATGTTTGCGGTTTGATTATTTCCAATTACCGAGATCAATCTACCGTCCTTCGCTCCTAACCGCATGGCAAGGCACCACAGCCAGCTTACACGACCACTATCGCTTGAAGCATTCCCAAGCCCCAAATCTATCCAGAGTCCAGACATCACTGTTCCCACTCCACATGGCTTCCTGCTGTAGGCACAAAAGTGTGCATTGGATCTGTTGCTCCAGTGTCTCCCTGGGAGCCTGCCAAGGATGGAGGAGCCTGGAGGTGGGAGAGGCAGAAGCAAGAAAGATAAAGAGACCGAGGATTAATTAATTAAAGTCTTCAATCCTTAGCAGTCCTTAAATTACATATAATGTGGGAAATACAGTGTAGAAAAACCCAATGTGACATTTTGTGAACTAAAAGTGTTATGTGAAAAGTGACATCTCTAGGAAGTTGCATTCCCAAGTACTTCACTAGCACAATCCTGGGTACAGATTCACCATGCGGAATAATTAAAAGTATACCTTTGCTGCACAGCCGTGTAAATCAATGTACAAAACATAGAACACGAGAGAAAGGAGAATTTTATTTTGAGAATTAGGGGCCAAACATGTAACCTGGTATCTTAAGTTTGGTCATTATTTAGGTTCATGCTTGACATTCTTCTGGCTTTGAGACTATGGTGGGTGAGCTGGGATTGGAAAGGCACTGGTAGGTGTGCTCTAAAGCATTTTCAATCAAATATCGAAGCTTAGGGTTTAAATTTACAACACTGAAGAATTTCAGGGTATCTGTAGGCACTGATCTCAGAACCAAGTCTGGTAACTCTCTCAACACCAGCTGTAGCCGGGCTCTTCTGGGTAAAATGCCCACGTGACTGACACTGCTACAAATCACCAAGAAAAATCCATTCCTGGTTTTAATGTTGATTTTTAGCCTCTAGCATGGTTCAGATGTTTTAGCCAATTTCACGCTTAAACCTTTGCCTGTGCAAAGCGATGAAAATTTTAGAGCGCTTCAGAGTTGTGTGAAAAACAGGCTTGCAGTCATCTGGAATTCCAGCTCTGGACCTGGGTGCAGCCAGAGCTCTTTATGAGGGACAGTTTATTGTTCCATGCCTCCTGTTCAGAGCTGTGTGAATAACCTTACCCAGCAGTGGCTCTGGGTATGCTATGTACCTCGTCACTGTTACCCCTGTCCTTACTGTTAGTGCAGCTGCTGCCACCGTAGCTTTCTCATCCTAGCCCTAGAGATCGGGTCATGCACCCTCTCCTAAAGCATTGATTAACTCCAAAGCCCCTTGCCCTGAATGCTCATTTCTAAAATGTACTCTAGAAAAGAAGCTATCACATCACCGGGCAGTGTTTCAGGCACCAACATATTTGAGAGTGAGCATGAGTTGGGTCTCTCCCCTGGCTTTGTCATTGCTTAGCTATGGAAATGTGAACGAGAGTCTGTTGCTCTTCTTTATTCCGTGTTCTCATTTGCTAAGCTCAGAGCATCCGCAAAAACTTAAAGAGAAATGTGGCTACAAGAAGTTGGCCAACAGCATGAGTCAAAAGAAAATGGAGCATGATAGTTACTGAGTCGTAGCCTCATCTATGTAGATCTGTAGAGACAGACCTTGTCCCCAAGTATTAGACGACAGAACTGAGCTGCATGGGTGCTGTGAGTCCGTGCTGGAGAAAGCCACAAGGCTATCAACAGGTTTTTGTCAAGACCCAAGGAACCCTCTCCTGCTTGAATCATCTGGGAATGTTCACTGTTGTTCCCAACTCCATGTGAGTAGTTCTGTTCATCTGTGTGGATTTCTGAGACATTTCATCTCTAGTCACATAACTTAGTCACTATCATGTTCTCATTTTCTTACAGGCCATAATGTCTGCCAACTTCTTTTGGCCATTTAATGTTAGCTGGGCATTGCCTAGGCTTGGCTGTGGAAGCTGGCACAGGAAATAGACATCGGCTCTATCCCATGAACCTCCAAAGGGAGCAGGAGAGGATGGCACCCAGAGGTGATCATAGCCTTCTGTGACACCCCCATTGGTGTGTGCCCAAGGCTGTGAGAGAACTGAAAGGTGGGATTCTCTCCCTGGGAAGAAAAAGAAGTCACAGGCAAAGTGATGTGTGCATTGGGTCATAAAGGAAGAGCACACCTTGTTAGACAGAGGAGGGTGGCCAGACTGTCTAGTACGAGTAAATTTCCCTAGCATGGGGGACCTGTGTGCACACATATACATTTGCTCGAATGTGAATAACTTGGAAGCTCTCTGCTGCTTTTGGCCTATCCACTGCCGTTTCCTCTGACTGTAGACAACTGAGAAATGACTCTAATGACAAAGAAGCCTCAGAAGCTCACACTTGGCATTTGCACGTAGATTTTCCCAGTCTCTCCCCAGTGCTCATGCTCCAGAGGTTCCTAGCAGGGTGTTTTTCATTCACTCCAAAGGACCCCAGCTCCACGGCTCTCCCAAAGATAGCGCAGTCAGGGTACTTTGAGGCCACCAGCAGAATAGAAAGTTGCCAAAATAAATGTTTTCCATCAAGATTTCACACTTACACTTAATGAAATCGACGTTTTCCGAACTGTTTCTTTAAAGCTACGTTTTTCTTTAAGATTTGTAATGAAAATATTTCATGACCTGTTGACATATTCATATGGTGATTTTCAGAAGGTAGATTTCATTTACAAAATGGACTTGGCAACCAGGAGTAATATCTGAGAAGTGGAACAAGGCTGTTGACAGGGAAAATTAGGGCCCTGTCACAAGTGACATTGTTTTGTAGCTGTGCCAAGACTGGCCAATAGGGTGGGTTTGTGGTGCCCTCGTGGTAATGATGCCGAGAATGGAAGCCTGTAACCACTCTTCATTGAGCTGCCTGGGTAACAGCCGATCAGCACGGGGTCTGTGTCCCAACAACCTGTCTTTCCTGATACTGCCTTTTAGAATGAAGGTCATAAAGGCACAATTCTTGAGTAGTTCACAAAGGAATAGATTTGGAAGCCAGAAAGCATTCTTTGTATTCTGGTCCCTGCACTGTAACTTGTCATCTTGTTCATATAACTCTGTAGCTGATGAATTACATGCCTGACAGACATCGAACTAAAATTTCAGATGCCACTCAGTCTGAATAGAATGTATATTTTGTGTGTCTTTCTGCCAGGAGAATCCTGTCATAGTACTGACTGTAAGCTGCTTCTTTGTGAGCAGTCATTAGGCCATTTGTAGTTTGTATTTTTTCAGAAATACATCTTGGTGGTATTCTTTTGGACTTTGGAAATAAATTCCCTCCCTCCCCTCCCTTGTTCCCTGCTTCCCTCTCGCCCCCCCAACTTTGCTCCTCCTTCCCTCCCTGTCCCCTACTTCCCTCTCCTTCTCTCCTCCCCCCACCCTTCTCCTCCTCCTCTACCCACTCTGTGCTGAGGTTTGAATAAAGCATGCTAGGTAAATGTTCTACCATTGAACTGCATCTAAATCCTAACATGTTACTTTATATATTTCTGCCACAATTTGGTTTGTTTTTCAAAAAAAAAAAGTTCCTTTCATAATTAATTTTCTTATATCTAAGATCTTAGATATTTTTGCTTTGCTACCCAACACTATTTAAAATATTTTTATTATTGTGTTTGTGTGTTACAAATGCAGTGCATTGCTTGTTGTTTCTGACAACCTGACACAAACCTAGACATATCTGGGAAGACAGAATCTTAACTGAGAAAAGGTCTTTGTAAGTTCAGCCTATAGTCAAGTCTGTCAAACACTTTCTTGATTAAGGATTGATGATGTCCCAGCCCATTGTGGGTGGTGTCACCCCTGGGCTGGCGGTCCTGAGTTTTATAAGAAAGCAGACGGAGCAAACCAGGAGAAGCAAGCAAGTAAGCACAGTATGCTTCAGTTCCAACTTCCAGATTTCTGTCTTGACTTTCCACAGTGATGCACTGTGATGAGGAAGTGGAATAAGCCTTCCTCCCTGATGTGCTTTTGGTTATGGCGTCTTATCCCAGCAATGAATACTCCGAGACGTGCAGTGATGTGTGCTGAAGGTCACAAGGCGACTTTTGTGCAGTCGCTTCTCTCCTTCCACCCTAACAAGGTTTCTAGAGTTTGAACTCAGGTCTCTAGTGCCTGGCTGTACTGTCTGGAACCTTCAAATTACAATGTTGAAGATTAGTGGTAAAAGTAGAAATCCTTGTCTTGCTCCTTATGCTAGAGAAAAGCAAGAATTAACTAAGCAGCACATAAATTATGAACGGTTTGTTTGAAGCTTGTGTACCAAGAAATCTCTACCCATCGAACTAACTTATTGTCCCCCCAAACAAATATTTGTACACAAAATCTAGCAATTCTACTCCAGTCTATCTTGGTTATTTGATATAAAGTATAAATTTTCATTATTTTTGAAAGTTCACTTTTTCAAGTTCTTCAGATACACAGACATACTATTTTTCCTGTATCATGTACTCTGATCTTTTTTTTTTTTTTACACCATTTGCATGCATGGTTATTTGTGACATGGTGATACTCACAAGTTAGATTGTGAAAGGTGTAGAAAATACACTAAGATAAAGATGTATGGGCTTTTCATTGTAAATATATTTCATGCTTGTAACTTGGCTAACTAATGATTTTAGGGACATTTTGCAATACAATTTATGACTATGTGGAGGGTTGGATGGGAGTATTGGTCTCATTCACCTGAAGGATTAAGAGAGCATCGAGAGTGAATGGGCAGTGTCTCGGTGATGGCAGGAATCTGACCAGAAGGATATGGGAACTGGTAATAAGAAAGCATAACCCTAACCTTGAAACATCAGCATAAACTTGAGGAAAGGCCCCAGTGAAGAAAGTTGGGCATCTGAGGTGGTTCCAACCAGAGTAGCTCACTGAGACCATGCGATATGCATGAAGAAAATGCAGGGGTCGCCACATGCGTGTCATGTAATCAAGGACTGAGTCACGTATGGATCTGTATTTGATGGAGATGGAGATACCTTTCCCATTGTACAAAAATAGATGTACATAAGAGCTAAGGAACAGCTCTACAGCAGTAAGTCAGAGAGGAGACAGCACAAAGTCAAGGAGCCCAGTCATGATGCCTTTGGCCAGGATTGTGACAAAGCTGGGTAGTTTTCCTCAGTTCTGAATGGATTCCTTTGGCTCTCAGTTTGCCTTCTTCCTGTACACAATGTGAATGCACCAATTCTATGTCTTTCCTCTGAAAGGGAGAATTAGCTTCCCTATTGTTAAGTAATTTCATAGTGCGTAGAGAGGCCAACATTTCCAGGATAAGGAGATCTTTGATGATAGTCACAAATTAGATTGTGAAAGGTCAAGAAAACACAAAACGTATGTTAAGTTTAAAATAAAAAACATATGGGCTTTTCATTACACATATTTTACATGCTTACAACTAGGCTAAGTGATGACTTTAGGGACAATTTCAATAATATATGAGGCTTATTAAGCTCATGACATGTCACAGTCATTTTAAAATCAGAGTTAGAATGATACTTACATTGTCTCAAGAACTATAATCTTTTTTTTTGGAGGGTTTTTATGATGTTCAGTATGTGGATGTAACTTAATGAATAACCTAAGAAGGAGACTGGAGCCCAGACTTTTCTCCCTGCAATCTCAGCAGTACAAATTTGGTAAAAAAAAATTGTTACACAACGTTCTTAAATCCCACTCACAAATGAGCACCACAGGATTCTTTTCTCTGCTTGAGCTCATGCTTCGAAGCATGAGGATTGTGTATTTTAGGCTTACCAGATATAACATGTCTGTCATTGTAAGTTTATAATAACATCTGTATACTTGGTATGTAAAAACAACAGTATGCGATGTGAGAAACGTCTCAAAAACCAAAATTTAAATCCTTCAACCTGTGTCCCAGGTAGTCATACTTAGGAATTTGTGAGCCAGGGGAGTGCTGATATCTCCTAGGTCAGTATTTCTGAGTGTGTGCTCTGTGGAACACTAGTCAAAAAATGCTCAACCACCACCACCACCATCACAACAATGGAATCTGTTTGGTTTTGTCTAACTATCCCCAGTCACGGGGTCTATACCCAGTGACACTCCATTGGAGAAAACTAATTTTCTTTTTCTCAGAAGGTTTGAGGGCTTTTGGAACCTCGTAGATACATATGTTTATTAGCGTATTAAAGGCCCTACTGCCATTAACAGCTTAGCTTTGTATAACCCATCAGTTGAACATGTTTGACTATGTGTATACATGCATGCTGTGTGCATAATAAATGTTAATAGTCTGTGGCAGTATTTTTATGATATGTGTCGAGCAAACAATTGCTCAAGCTTTATTTCGTGGAAACAGATGCCTGGGGAGATTTTTTTTTAAGTTTGTTTATTTTTATTTTTAAAAAAATTTTTTACAATTATTTTGATCATATTCTGTTGTCTCTCTAAATCCTCCCCACCTACCTACCCATGAAACTTCATGTTGTCTCTCTCTCTCTCTCTCTCTCTCTCTCTCTCTCTCTCTCTCTCTCTCTGTCTCAGAACAAACAAACAAAAATCAAGAAAAGCAATGAATAATAAAACTTGAAAGTCAAAACAGGCAAACAAGTTATCATAAAATCAATAACACAAAAAAAATACTAAAACAAAAAATGCTCAAAAAACCCACAAAACGAAACAGATGGAGTCTGCTTTGCGTTGACTCACTACTCCTAATCGTGCGACCTGCCCTCGATGGCATTGATGTAGCCAGTGACACTCCATTGGAGAAAACTGACTTTCCTTTCCCATCAAGTGTCAATAGTTTCTCAATTAGGGGAGAAACTTTTCAGCGCTGTGATTTTGTCCGTCTTGAGCCTGTGAGTTCTCGCACGTGCAGTCACAGTCTCTGAGTCTACACGTGCCCCAGTACTGTTGTGTTGGGATGACACTTTCCTCAGAGTCATCTACAACCTCTGGCTCTTACAGACTCCCACCTCCTCTTCTGTGTTGATCCTTGAGCCTGGAAGGGAGGGGTTTGATAACCATATCCCATTTAGGGCTGAGTGCTCAAAAGTCTCTCCCAGTCTGCACACTATCCAACTGTGAGTCTTAGCTAATTACCCTCTACTTCTAGGAGAAGCTTCTCTGATGGGAGTTGAGTGATGATCTGCTCTATGAGTATAGCAATACGTCATTAGGAGTCATTTTATTGACACATTTCTCCATCGAAATAGTAGTAGTGGGTTTTACTTCTGGGCCTGTGATTTATCTTGTTTCGGGTTCTTGGCTACTTTAGCGGTGCCACGAGTTTGATCTCATAGAGCAGGTGTTCAATCCAATCAAAAAGTGGTCAGTCCTGCGGTGTTTGTGCCATACCAGTATATCTTGAAGCAGATTGCTGCTGTAGGTCATAGCTGGGTGAGATTGGTGACTACTTTTCCTCTTTGGTCGCATGAAAAGCCTCTTCCAGCACCATGAATACCAGTCCGTAGGGTTGAAGCTTTTAGTTTGGCACTAGCTTGATTTCTCCACATGCCATGACATGTTTAGCAATAGGGTCTTACCATCAGTTTATGGAGAGTAACTAGTAGCCTTGGCAATAGCCTGTGATGTTTTGAGGTGGAGGGAGTCTGTGGGATCCCTTTGAGCAATAAGATGTCACTCATTTTTGGCACTGAGGATTCTTTTCATACATGTATGTTTTTGAAGCTTCAACTGCAGTGGGTTTTCATGTCGCTTTTGAAAAGGCCTTCTGTGTAGGTTGTGCAGCCCCATGTTTCCTTCTTTACTCTGACTTCCCATTCCTCTCTCCATTTAATCCTCCTATCCTAGTTTCTTTCCCCTTTATCTTTTTATAATAGTGCACTCCCCTTGCTTGGAGGATACCCTCCTTCCCTCTGGTCCCTTACCAGATACCTAACTTCTGTAGTCATCCAGATTGAAACAGAGATACCTAACCCCTAAAAACTGTCATTCACATCTAAGAGACACATATAATATTTGTCTATTTGAGTCTGGGTTACCTCATGCAGGATGATTGTTCTGAGCTCCATCCATATACAGGCAAATGATATACCTTTCATAATTTCATTTTTCTTAACAGTTGAATATTCATTCGGTTGTGTAAATGTAGCACGTTTTCATTATCCAATCATCATCTAGGTTATTTCCAGTTTCTGGTGATTATGGGCAGGGCAGCAATGAACACGGACAAGCAGGTATCTCTCTAGGAAGATGCAGAGTCCTTTGGATACACGCCCAAGAGCAGTATAGCTGGGTCTTGTGATAGATTGAGTTTTAGCTTTTTGAAGAATCTCCACATTGATTTCTGTAGTGATGTTACCTGTTCGTGCTCCCACTAGCAGTGAATTAGTGTTCCCTCTCCCCACACATCCTCGACAGCTTGTGTTACCATTTGACTTATTGATCATCGCCACTCTGACTGGGGTAAGATGAAAACTCAATTTCTAATTGACATCTCCTATGAAGGTTCAGCCACTCTTCCCGGATTGCTCAGACTTTGGTACTGGCGTGAACCAGGTCTTCCGCTTTCCAGACCAATCCTCTTTTCAGCTGTTGTCAATGCTAGTCCACAACAGTGTCGCGATTACCCTTTTCCTCTTTCCCTGCTTATGAAAACTTCAACCCACTGGCAAACATGTCATCCAAATGGAAGGATGAAGTCAAAGGAGCCACTCCATCCTAAGCAGGAAGCCTTGTTCTTGAAGCCTGCAGTCTTCATTTCCACATCAGCACTTTCTCCCATCTGCCCAGTGTTGGTCACTACCTGTGCTTTATGTGACCTGCAAGTGGCTATGATGCAGACATCAAGCTCTTGAAGAGCTGAAACACGCTTGGCTAGACCACCAAGACCCCATAGTTAATCAGTCATAGCCTCTGCCCCTTTTTATGCTGTTTAGCCCTATTCTTACCTGGAGCTTCAAACCAAGAACATGCTGGAGAGAAGTAGGGAAAGTTTAAATGGATGGTTAGTGTTTACTCTATAAAAGCATTTACTTTGGAGAAAAGAGATCAATCGTGTATGCTCAGATAAATACGTAAGCTGCTTGTGAAGAGAGAGAGCAAAAGGGAGATGTAAGTATTATGTTGGGAATGGTGCTAATCTGTGCCCTACCCCTGTGCCCAGGTATATGAATCTGGGCAGGACACTTCACCTCCTCCTGACTGTCTCACTTGAAAATGAATGAGCCGGACTACACGCTTGCTGAGTTTCCTCTTAGTTCGAATGTTCTGTCTTTATAAGCTGTAAGTCTTAATTATCCGTGACCTGATCACTGTGGATAATCATGATTTGGCCATACTTGTTCAGTCTGACAGCATCCTAAAGGAATGGCCTGGGAAGAGAGGGTGAAGCCAGATCTCCAGAGCTTCTCAGAACTCCGCAAAAAGGCCAGTTTATATTCTCATCGCCTTTCAAGTTATGGATCTTAATTTTTAATATTGCAAAATTGAGATCACCTCGTTTTCTGTGACAGGGTATTGAAAGCCCGTTATTTTACAAGTGGTCATCGTCTTAGTTTTTGACGTGTCAGCACAGGTAAAAAAAAATGTACTTCAAAGAAAATTTCTACCGTGGAGAAATGACATAGCACAAGCAAGGGGAAAGAAAACTGACCTCACAAAGAATGTTGCACACACCTTACTCAACAATGCTGATCGAAATAACGGGCCCAGGTTGTTTCCATGGGGAAGATACAGAGAGGCACAACCCCATTAGAATGTACACAGAGACATCATTCTGTGCAAGTTGGTGACATCTTACACGGCAAAAGCGCTTTTCCCTGTGGGTAATGACGGATGAATCAAGCGATGCTCCCCAGAGAGTAGAACAGAGAGCAGCTGACTGTACCACGTCACAGTCGTTAAAAAATTAAGCAAGCCCCTCAAACAAACCCTATGTGGAGAGTTTAAAGCTTAGCGATTGTGTGCCTCATCCTGGGACTGTTCTGCAACGCCGGGCACGGGGAGCTTCATTCTCTGCACAGATGTTTCTTATCTTTGAGCTTCTATGGTGCACTCATCACCCTTTCCCCGTGAGCTTCTTACAGTGCCGTTTCAGAGCTAACCCGTTTACCACCAGGGTGAGTGGGAACACACTGCTTAAGCCAAGCATCTTGCTTCAGACCTCTGACTCCCTGTGTTGTTCTCCCTGCTTCTGAATGAAAGTGGCTCCCTAGGGGTGAGGGTGCAGGTCCATGAATAGACACTTGTTTCCAGATACAATGTGGCACTGGAACGGCTGGCCATGCTGTTTTGCATCAGCAGATGCTTTAAGAACACAGTGAAAACATCTTAACACAGCGAAAACCTATCATTTGTAAAGCTGCAGAGAGGGAGCTTTGTTTGCCCGCAGAGTGTTTCTGAACAGAGCCCTGAGGCCCTGCTTTCTCAGGGCAAGCTTCAACTCTGCTTCGCACACATTTATTGTGCTAGAGAGGCTAAGCCCGAGTAAGCAGGGCATGCGATTGTGGAGCTTGTAAAGCCTGCAAGTGCTTAAGAGCTCTGTTTGTCTGGCTTTAAGTCAGAGCCCGTTCACAATTACCTGATATCACAATGGCAGAATGTAGACAATTGAAAACGAACTCTCCCTAATCCTCGATATTGAAATTGCCGTGCTCGCATTCATTCGGCTATTTCTAATGGACTCTTTCACAGCTGCTAGCCAGTTGTACCTCTGAGTTTGGGGTTTTGAGTGCTCTAGTTAAGAGGAAAAATACCAGAGGTTTAGATTATATGAACGGCATTCACGACCACACCCTGTTATAACCAAGCGGATTCTATCTTTCTGGGTCCATATTCTAGAACAAAAATTTCTGAAAGATCTTGCAAAACCCACAAGGACTTTATCCACTAGAATGACTAGGACACAGACTGTCTAAAGTCGGGCTTCTTAATGCAACCTTGCTTAGCCACCGTGGGACTAAATCCCACTTTCGTCCCTTGCTTTTTTAAATTCAGTCTCATCCCCACATACCCTGTCTTTCTCACACACACATCCTCCACCCTGTCATGGGAATAAAGGAATGGGTGGATTAGACAATGCCGTTGCTCTTGTGATTCAGGAGGGGAGTGCTCCACAGTTAGTCTGTGGTGTTGTCTCTCTCTGTCACCTAGGAGCTAGATGGCTCATCACCCCATGCTTTGCATTGCTTTGATCTAAGGGCAGAGGGTTTCCTTTTCTGGGATCTAAAGGCAAATTTTCCTTGTGTCAGTACTAATAGCCATCTCTTCCTCTAAGACAGAAGTTCTTTCTTTACATGCATGACCCGGGGGAAGCCCACAGGGAGAGATGCCACTGACAGGGAGTGTGTGGCAGTGGACGTGGCCCATGCCAGGGCCTTGGGCAACAGCAGTGAGGGTAGAAATAGGAATAATATGACATTTGATAACAAAACTGTGGGGTCCAGGAAGAGAAAAAAATATGGATTTGAATTTGAGAAAAGACAGAAAAAAAGAAAAAAAACAGTTTGAAAACTCGAAAATAGTTTAAACAATCAAACAAAAACAAAGCAAAAATCACAGCATGAATTTCCTTGAATTTCAGACCCGAAAGGTTCATGAAGGCCGTGCTATTTTATGCATCGCCTTTCCTTGGAACAGAGAGTGCTCCCTAGGAATGAGTCTCGCCTGCAGGCATTTAGACCCTGATTGGAGTGCAGGTGTCTATCCTGGCGTGGATTAGGAAGCTCTGCCTCCAGGACTTCAGACTGAGCAAGAATGAAATCTGGACAGGCCCCGCCCTGCAGACAAGAAGTGCTGATACTCCATTGCAGTTTCCTGCTCCCCACCTACTGCCAATTTTTGATGGACACAAACGCGTTCTTCGTAAAGCTTAGCTGTTGACGTTTGGCACCCTTGGAGTTGTGTAGGGCACAGCATCCTCTGGCATGCTCATGGGAGTGAGTCATAGTCACACTCTTAATGCTGCTTGCCTCTACCTGTAAAAGCAAAGAGATCGGAGACAGACACGGGAACCATATGCTCTTTCATTAATGGTAGTTTTTTTTTGTTGTTTTTTGCATGGTTCCATGAAAATTAGTTTGGGAGATGAAAGAAATGGATAATCAGCCAGAAGACAAGGTGAAAGATAGGAAAGAGAAAGAGGGGAGGATAAAAGGCTCGACAAGGATGAGAGCGAGCCCTGGCTTCCAGATGCCTTTTGTTTCTTCATTACTTCATAGCTCGCTTCTTTCCCTATAGACTATTTTCAGTAATTCAATTTTCTTTAAATTGCGCTCTCCTCATGGGTGCCCAAGGGCTCCACTCTCTGAATAATTTGAACAAGCAAATGTTGTTGCTTTCCTTGATCTGAGGCCAGTTGGCCTTGTAGGTCCTTGCTCTCAGCTCTTGGGCATCTCAAGGCTAACCCATGGTGACAGTCATTTTCACTCCATGTTGATTCCAGGGCAGTGAGGCAACTCGCGGAAAGAATCTACTTTTATGAGTTGTGGCCCCGGAGACTACTGCAGGTAGTGTGTAGGACTGAGCAGCTTCAGGATGCAGCCTGCTGGGGTCTAGGACTGCAATTAAAACACTAGTCCAGGAAGCAAACCTCGAGAAGCCCTTAGCAAAGCTACAGCTCCCACGGGGACACCATTTTCTATAAACTTTGAAGGGTCTTGATTTGAGTCAGTTCATCACCTCATTTGAAGACGAATCACCTGTAGCTACTGCTGTCCTCTCTGTGGTAACCACAGAGCTTGGCAGTGGGAAGATCTGGAGGCTAAATGGAAAACAACCCTTTATATATGTAAAACAACCTTTTAAGAAATGCACTCCATGTTAACAAATGGTAGAGGCCGATGGCAGAGGTCTTTTTCTTCCCTTCTTTCAGTTTTTTATTTTTTTACCACTTTTTAATTTTGTTTTCTGTGTATGGGTGTTTTTACTTACATGTATATTGGTGTCCTGCTTGCATGCCTCCTGTCAGCAGAACCTAGAAGAGAGAGAGCATCAGATCCCCTGGAACTGGAGTCAGAAATGGTTGTGAGCTACTATGTATGTGCTGGGAATCAAACCCAGGCTCTCTCTAAGAGTATCTAGTGCTCTTAACTGCTGAGCCATGGCCTCAGCCCCTAATTTTTTACCACCTTCTCAATCCCAGTTTGCTGTGTCCATCTGTACAACTGGGTAAGGAACAACCATTAGACTGCTTGTATGTGACCAGTGTGACTCAGCCCACTCCCACCCCTCGTGAAATACTGACTGGTTGATTCAGGGTGATAAAAAACTTAAGAGTTTTTTCTTGATGTTATCTTCTTGTTTTGTTTTTTTTTTTCACCCCTTGGTGATCAAACCCCAGACCTTATATGTGCCAATCACTCTATTACTAAGCTGCAACCTAGCCCTTAAATCTTCATTTTATTCAATATCCTTTAACAAATTTAAGGAAAGCAAATACCCTCACACCTAGCCTCTAACCTGTTTCAGTGTACATTAAGACGTATTCAAAATGTCGTTCTCTAGACTGGTGCCCTTCCCAGATTTTCATTTCTCAGAAGGGAGTACAGAAATGTTCGTCAGTTTCTAAAAATCGTAGCAAGAGGATTAGCCTTCACATTTTAAATAATCGTTGAAGAATTGTCCCTTAGAAGGGTCAGAGTTGGGTTCTCGTATCTGTCTATACTATCTTTCCAATTATTATATGACAGGCATTATTTTAATACATCAAGAGTTTGTGCTCAAGCTGAACACATTGAATTGTAATTTGCTTTAATATCCAAACTAAAAATAACTGTTGCAGTGGGCAAAACCCCAGATGTACTTTGTCAGTCTCTCTTTCATTTAATGACTAAAGCTTTATGTATTTAAGGAAAATTTTATCCATGTGTTTCTCATTTATTTACACTTAACTCATCAGTATGTTTAGTATGGGTTATTTGATGTCCAAGAAGTCTTTTTAACTATTTTATGTGCTTATTTTATGAGCCTATGAAATGGGAAGTCATTTTGTGCCAAAAAGAAAACTGTGTGAAGCCTATCACCATTGTAAAACAAATATTTACCCGTAAAATTTCATGTTTGATTTTAAAGTCGGAGCAGTAAACTTCTGAGTCCAGTCTAGATTGAACAATATGAAAGCTTCCATCTCTTCCATCCTGCAAACAGTATTGAGGGTATGCAGACATGGAGGGGATCTTAAAATTACACACAGCCCCATGTTTAAAAGGAAGTTGGAGTCGCCTCTCCTAAGGTCAAGTGTTGATGCAGAGGGAAGTCTTAAAGTCATGGAGGGGTCTATCCTAGAGGTATGGGTGATAGTTGGGCATAAACCATGCATTGAGGCAGCTACTCAGTGAATTTTGTATCTGAAATTGCATCAAGAAAACTCTCTCCCCAACAGGTGGCCTGCACCTTTTTAGTCTCCCTTGAAAAACAAAAAGGAGCCTGTTTCTAGTGCTTTTTCCAATCTATTGTTATATTAGAGACGTATTCATTCATTCAAACATGTTGAGTAATCACTCTGCCCCGGAGATTCTGGTAAGTCTCGTGAGGAGGAGCATGGGTAATTGTTTTGTGATTGGAGCACTGGGCCAGGGTAGTGGTGTCTTTGAGGTCCTGCCTATTCTTGCCTGGATTCTGCTGAGTTCACACCACAGCTTTGGCATTTGAAAGAGCAATTTGGAAGTTCAGTGGAGTCCAGAACATGACACACTCCATGAACAGGGACCAGCAGGTTCTGCGGTCACATCTTCTGGAGTAATTAAACTGAGATATGTTCCACACAGCTGCCCAGATGTTAGGGGGCCTGAGATCGAGTCATGACTGAAGCCATCTGTTGGGTTTCCTGCATTCCCGCCCTCACTTTTATCTCCTGTTCTTCCCAAGGTAGCTCTCTAAAACTACCCGATCCCTCATCTGACCACTTCTCTCTTGGACATGCCTAAGATAAAGCACAGAGAAAGCCAACAGGTAAATACAATGCAGCAGAAGCCTGTACAATAGAAGAGGACATTAGCAAAACACAGAGTGATTTTATTTGGTGGGCATGTATAGAGGACTTGCTTGCTGAAATAACTTCTCCCACCAAGGTAAACCTTGTAAAGTTAGAGCATTTATTCGGTGCTGTTTCCCTTGGGGCTAGCATAGGGGCTGGCATAGAAGAGCTTAGCACAAATTTAGCAAATGGGTAATAGGGAAACAGAATTGAAAGGGGATTGTCACTTGTAAAGTTAGTCAACCAGTATTGGTAGACCTGACGTAAATCCCAGGTCTTCAAATATCTAGTCTAGTCTAGTCTTCTCCAACCTGACTCTAACAGGAAAATGTGATAACTAGAATTAACCAGAAGTTTTTGGGAGTCAGGAGTATTATGGTATATAGTAATATTGAGTTGTGTGCGGTACCCTCAACAAAATCAGTCCTTTAATGTGGTTGGATTGTAAAGACAGCTGAGAGTTGGGTGAAAAAAAATGATTAAAGGCAATAATTGGCAATAAAGGCAATCAGGAAGTCATGATAAATGTGAGGCATTTGGATTCCCACTGACTAATGGAAGTTATTGTCGAGGTGGTAGAAATGGGGATATAATTCAGGCACTTTTATTAGTGGTTATAAATCTATTCGCATCTCAGGAAGAAAACTCTGGCCATGATGAGTAGTCTGAAAAGGACTAGGCAAGCATGGAGACAGTAAGAGAGAGTCTGACCTTCATGAGAAAAAAAGTTAACAGGGTTAAAGTTGATGTCTGAAAGCTGAGGCAGAAGAATCAGCCAGGGTCAAGCGCCTGGAGTGCGTGACCATGTGGTGTCCATTCTTGAAATAGAGAAAGTACAAGAAAGTATATTATGAGATCTTATAGATTTCAAGATATTCATCTAGGGCACACTGTTACATTAACTTCTAACACTATAGAAAGATACCTGAGGAAATCTATTATAAAGAGGAAAATACCATTTTGGCTAATGGTTTTAGAGCTTCAAGTTCACAATTTGGGTAGGGAGAGCATTGCTTTTAGGCCTCTGTTTTGGATGCTGGCTGGGGATGGAGAGTGTGAGGTATAAGGTGTTAAATATTGTGCTCTGACGAATGGCCTTGGTGTGATTATCTTGCATCAGAGTGTCTCATTGACAGTAACATTCTGTAGTTGGTTATGCTGCTCTTTAGGTTAACTTTCTCAGTAACATTCTGTAGATTTTTATCATCTATTATGAAAGTGAATGTATAACGATTGCAAATGACACAGGAATCTACAGAAATCCCATTTATTAACTCCTCTTTATTTATTAAACCAATAAACAATTAAACGCCTCATTGTATATGCTCTTTTTTTATACTCTCTCCATATTTTGTACATTTTACATTCACTTTTATTTCTGAATATAATTACTAATTTTTGACCAGAGAGAGAGAATGTGGTGGGTCAAACTGGTCAATTTATTGCAGGAAATAAGAGAACAAGAGGCCAGAACAACATAATTCTCTTTGAGGACATGTCTACAATGACTTAAGGTTCTTCTACCAGGTTGCAATTCTGATTTTTGCCATTGCCCAGTGATACCACTCTGAGCTGAGTCTCTAACAAATGGTCCTTGGGGGATCATTTAGAATCCAAACTACAGATATGTAGATTCTGGGGAGCCTTTGATTGAAAAAAATGGATCTAGAAATTTATCAGTGTGAGAGTGTGTATTAAAACCATGAGAGAGAACAAAATATCAAATATTGTTTTTGTTATATGCTAATCACTGTTCTGAGTACTTACTAATATTAACTGTTGTATATTCCTCATATTAATTATATTCTTATTATATTATAAATATGAATGAATCTAAATCAGTTCTAACTCAACACTTCTATGAGATAGATGCCATTGTTATGCTATGTAGACAGGGAAAGCTAGGCACAGAGAAGCTAGCTTTCTCAAATTCACAATGCAAGTGCATGTGGAAGCCGAGATTGCTCCTCTGTAGAAACAGACAAGGAATAGAATAGGAACTTGAGATAGATTAAAATCTATAAGCAATGTCAAGGCATGTGACAGAAGATCATGAAGAAAGGTAGAACCTTAGGATATCAGAAGAAGAATTTCCTTGGGACACGTGCCACTGAGAGACCTAGCAACTGGAAGATCAAAATGCATTCATTGGATTTATGTTGAAAAACATCTGAGTGACAATTTTGGTAAAGTTGGGGTTGGCCATTCAACATTAATGCTTTTCCAGAATTGGGAGATGCAGCTATAGACACAGCTACACAAACAAGATGTTTGAGCAAGCAGAGAGACTGATTCTAGAAAATGAGTTTAACCCAACATGTCTGTGCTAAAGCTCTCTGTGTGGAGACATTTAAAACGAGCCAACCTTTCTTGAGCCTGTAGATAGAGTCTGATATCAGAAGGGAGTAGCTTGAGCAGCAGAATTCCTAAAAGGAAGAGACAAGACAGAGGCTCCTGAGCTTAAAGACTGTAAGCTCATATATATATATGAATATCAAAGATTCCATCGTGAAGAATTCACTCAAACTTCATTTTTTGAGACTCCAGTATTTTGCTTCTGATACTGCTCAAATATGAGTAGATAAGAGTCCCACCTCCCACCCAGGGTTCAAACTATCAAGCAGAAAAAAAAAAAAAAAGAAAGGGGAAGGTCTCTGTCCAGTCCTTGCTGATGCATACTGGCCGCCTGTGCGAACCATGCGGCGGAAGTTCCCCACCCTGAGTTCAAGATGAACAACTTTTGCACACACCGAGGTAGATGTCAAAGCCAGCAGGGAGGGAAGAAGCAGCCGTGGGAGTCTGAAATCAGTGGATGCAGCCTGAAGGGCACAGCTATTCTTTCCTCTGTCCTGTTGTAGAGCATTTGGCTAAAAGCTGCCATGGTCAACTTTCTCTGTAAAAGACGTTCGATGCCACCTGCCAAGAATTCATTAGTTGTCAATGATAATTGAGTCAGTTTGGGGTGTTGGCCAGGTAAAGGGTCCTACTTTCATTCCAGCTTGCCAGGCTTTAGAAAATAAAACCTTACATCAGTCAGCTGATGTTGGTTTATGAATTGCTGGAAGTCCCTAGACAGATTTCCATCGATTCAAAACATCACAGACCATCCTGTGTTTGTGGCGGCGTCTGAGTTATTCATGAAATCCTACTGAACATCTTTTTTGCATTAATTTAGTGATATTTCTCACTGACGTCAAGGTGATGAAAAATAACAGTAAACCTTACTTGGCTGACCGTGGAGAACTTGGAAGAGCACCAGGCATGCTGCAGGCAATTCTGGAAGGCAGGCAAGGGGACCTGGGACCCTGCGTGCCTCAGAAACTACCTCAGAGATGAGCTTGAGAGAGAAGCAAGCCTGCAGTTACGGGAATAGAAGTCCAGAGCATTCCGCCACAGCCAGCACTTTCTGAAAAGCTGTAAGAATTATGAAAAACATACACCCGTGGCAGGAAAAAAAAAAAGAAGAGAAATAGACTGGAAAAGAGAAAAAAAGCCTCAGCACTCTATTTACTTGTCAGTGTTTCTAAAGGACCTACTGTGTGTTGGATACCTTTCTAAGGTCCTCTTGAACATGAACATGTTTTGTATTGTTAACCCTTCTGAGGAGATTACTGCAGTTATCCTCATTTTCCAAAGAGGAGTGAGTGCTCCAGAAGGGGCAGGTACCTTGCAAGTGACCCCAGAGTTGGTACTAAGCTGGGATTAAACCTGGCCCCAGTGCCCATGCTTTGTGTCGCCACCCATGATCTCCCTCAAAGGAAAGGTCAACAAGCAGCACTTCCTTGTAGGAATTCAAACCCATTGTCTCTCATACACAGAACCGGTTTCCCATGTGGTAGCTTCTCGAAGATGCTAGCTAGCTTTACTAAGTTGTGCCTTAGGACTCTGTGTAGGAGGAGTTACTGTTTTCTGATTGGGGGAGGGGTGTTTTGAAGAGGTCACAATGCGATCTGTACCATGTTAGGCTGGCACTGCTAGCAGACACAGAGACACTTAGCACTAGAGATGCTTCATGGCAAGAGGGGGTTATTCTCCATGCACCTGAAGTCTCGTATGTGGTGTATCTTGAAAGATTATGAATAGGGATGGTGTCCATTGCATAAACCCACTGTCTCAGGCATGTACAGTCAGTGATTGTGCCTTAGCAGTCTGTAGATGCTGTCAGCAGCTTCGAGCATGTCGAGCTGCTAGCAGAAAGTGAGGGGGAGAGACGTAAATAGCTTTGACGTGGTGTTTTTCTCTTGAGATCTACATTTCTGGGAACAAAACAAGTTACATTTTCAACAGTTACATTAATTATTTCAAATGAGATTTGTGTCCCAGACATAAAGGCAGTTGCTTACCGCCATTCTGTTTTACACACTCGTCTTTCTGGCAGGTTGCTCAGAAGTAGTATTTTCACTGTGCTAGCAGGCACTCACTCCCTCCTTTCCTTTCCACAGCCGACAGGTTTTCCCCCACAAGTCAACTGCTCACCAAGGAGGGGCATGCGCTTTATATGGTAGATATCATTTCTGGCTTAGTCATTTTTGTTAAAATGCCCTGCCTCTAGCCCAAACTTCTGGTTTTAGTTCTACTGCCCAACTATTATCTTGACATATCTTAAAAATGCACAATATCATTTCATTGAGACCTTAATGCATACAATACATTTTGATCACATTCACCTTCTGCTTTTCCTTCTAACTCCTCCAAGATTCCTCTTCTAACTTTACTCCCTTTCATCTGTTTATAATCCAGAGTCCAATTTTTGATGCTCATTTATTCTTGGGTGTGGGCCATCCTCTGACATGTCTTCTTAGACACTTAATGAGTATCTAAAGTGTAAATATCCATCCAAAACAACCATCTTCTACCGACAGCCACCTTCCTCCTTCAGGGAATAAGAAGCGTCCTTCAGATTGCTAATGTCTACAGCTTGGAGCCATTTTGACTTTTTTATCCTCTTCATCCAGTTCAGCTCTGACCCCGTTTGTGCCTTCGAAGCGTATTCAGAACCCCGTCTGTCCTCACGGCTTCAGGCTCTCACTCCCTGTGCACCACATTCCTCTCACAATTCGTTCCCTATAGGAGTTTCTTTATGTTTTTTTTTTTTATTGTGCAGTGTGATTTTAATTTCTTTACATTTACTTTAATTTATGAGAATGTCGTACATGAGTGTTTGAATAGTTTTCACTACATCCTTTCTCCTTCCAGTTTCTCCCATATCCCTCTCATTCCCTTTCAAATTCGTGACATCTTCTTAAATTGTTGTTACACACACACACACACATATTGCTAAGTTTATTTAGTGTTGATCATATGTATATATGTTGGGTGTTATGGCTGACTACTTGGGATGGGATAACCTATCAGAAGGCTCATTCCTGGAGAAGATCGATGTTCCCTCTTGTTGGAGCCATTGATTGTTTGTAGCTCTTCATTTAGGGATGAGTCTTTGTGTGGCTTCCCTCATCTTCACTGGGCTCTCAACTAGTGCTGTCATCCTGTGGGTCATGTTTAGGCAGCCTTATTGGAAAGGTTTTATGAGTACACCCCTCTTTATTGAAGCTTCTTTTTGCAGCAAAGTGAGGCCCTCACAGAAACATACAACTTGTCAAAATGCAGAGGACAGCTGACTCTGGAGGGCCCATCCCCAGTTCACACACCTCCAAGACGACCTCTACACCTAAGGCTCAGGGAACTTCAAGGAAGGAGAGGCAGGAAGGTTATGAGAACCAGAGGACCAGGATGGATGCAGGAGTTTCTAGGTTGATTCCTTGAACCTTTCCATAGCCCAAGTATCCAGTAAAGGTTATTATCCTGATAAAGTCCTTGTGGTAGGTTCCTCTTTCAGAGTTAAGGTAAGAGTACTCTAACTGATCTTGCCAGGCCTGACATTAACAAGCCCCAGTTTCCTCCTTGCCTGCCCTTGATTCTCTGGTCCGGCTATTCTGGCTCACTGCTGATTCTTATCCAGAGCCATACTTTTGCCTTTGCCATTATCTGTTTTCTCTCAGGGGAAAGCTCTTTTCCCAGATACCCCAAAGTTTGTCCTCCTTCTTTGAATCTCACTTGGATTCATATTATTAATAAGATTATTTGGACTATTTTATTAAAGTAGGACTTCTAGAGCTCTCAACACCTCTCCCCATCTTCTTTTCCTATGGCAGGTATCATCTGGCATGTGAAAAAATTCCCTTGGGAGGCATGGGGGATTACTTCTAGGACCGCTGGCAGATGATAAAACCCAAGCAGTCTCAAATCCTTTATATAAAGTGGTACAGTGTATGTGTGTAAGTTGTGCACCTCTCCTATGGACTTTAAATCATCTCTACATTACTTATAATGCACGTCGAATATGAATGCTAGGAAAGCAGTTGCTGTTCTAGATTACTGAGTGAAAAAGATAAGGAAAAATAGTTTATGCTAATTTCAGAGACAATTTTATGCATCTATTTGCTCAAGAGTTTGTTGAAATCCTAGATGCAGAGAACAGTTGTACTCATTTATTTCATCTGTTATTTATTATCTGTCTCCCTGTCTTCAAGGCTGTGACTCTTAGTCTCCAAAGCATCCTAGGAGTGTTGCAAATTTCTACTAAATTTTTATTTTGCTTCAATGCTTGATTATTTAAAGGTTTAATTTCTTAAGCTTCTTTTTGATAGGTGTGTTTAGAAGGTTCTCCTAAAGCTGGCCTTCATTATTGCAGTGAAACCCATCATCGATTAGAGCTTATCTAAAACATAAAAATTAACTCCTGTAGAAACACCTGGTTAATAGGGATGGATTGCATAACACTTCAAACTTTCATAAACTGTCCTTCTGTTTTGAGAATCAAAATGAGGCACTTGTATCATGATTCGACTTAGGAAGAGCTTTTGCTGCTATCCAGAGGTGAAATGGCAGGTACCCATTCTGCTTCACGCAGAGATTCATGTTAAATAACAGTTCTGCTGCAGAAGGATGGAGACCTTGCCTGAGGAGGCATATGTTGGAATCAGAGAGCCCAGCAAGAAATCTCCTTCGATTTTGATTTAAGATCCTGAGCAATAAACAGTCCTTGAAGTTCCCAGTATCCAAGGACACAAGTCTAGTGTTTTCCACCTTGTTTGAGAGTTCTGTTTAGGTGACACGTGACGGCTGGCTTTAGTTCTCTTGTTAGGGACATCCCTACGAACGTACCCGGTCATTACTCACTGGTACGTTAGAGGAGTGGGCCAATCAGCTTTGAGTCTGAGATTTTTTTTTTAAATGGGTGAGAAAGAAAAATGTTTGGAAGCAAGAAACAGAAAACAAAGATAAACATAGAAACAGTGTGGACAAATGTGGGAATTGCAAAATGCAGAGTGGAGAATTTTAGCTTTCTCCACTCAGCATTAGGCTTTGATGGGCCTTAAGAAGTCTGCAGTGTCTTCTGCACTGACACTCTGATATGGAGCTACGGAGCAGAGCCAGAGACTCACCTCATATGCCTTTATTCAAAACAGTAGTTGATTTGAAGGTTGCTCTAGTCCTCGGTACTTCTTAACTAAAAAAAAGCAAGTACTATAAGAGGATCTATTTCCACATAACCCACCTCGTGACTTCTGAATGACTATTATGTTGGCATAGTGCCCACAGTTATGTAGAAGAAATGCAGTTGCTTATATTCTGGAATCCACATGCTCCATCATGGGCCGGCTGTAAGATTTGAAGTCCGTTATGTCACCAATAATTGCTTCATCTATAAATGAGAATAATCACGGAACCCGCTCCAACAGCATGTAAGAACTAACATAAAAAAGGACAGCACCAGAAACCATAAAGGACCCTGTGAGGATTATAATCACAAGTTCTTGTCATCATTGTGCTCTTATTTTGGAGGGAGGCTAGGTGCTGTGAGTTTGACTTATGAATTAGGTCTTGCTTCCCACACATCTTTAACATGAAACTGTTTCCTCATTTGGCGTATGTTGTAGATGAGGCCAGGTATTTCTTCCCACCACATTATTTGCTACTACGTTGGAAGAGGAATCTATAGAAGGATGCTGCTGTTTGGCTTGCTTCCACATTCACATTCAGTTACTTACTTGGTAGAGCCCAGGCCAATCTGGGTAAAGATGGCACAGCACAAGGTGGGTTAGGCCCTCCTATGTCAAATCGCAATCGAGAGGAGCCCACAGACACACGCACAGGTCAGTCTTACCGAGGCAGTTCTTCCGTTGGTTGAGGGTCCTTTTCCCCATGCATGTCAAGTTGACAATCAAGATTAGCCTTCATGGCAGGAAGCAGGGGTTTTGAGCAAGGATAGTGTTGCCAACTATGGAATTTGGGGTCCATATCTGTGAGACAGTGCTAGCTTCAGATTCACCCTCTCCCAACACTACCCCGAGTGTCACACGCAGAAAAAGATGGAGAAAGTGTCCTAAATTACAAACATTGACTTTCACCTATAGAGATCAAAAAAGTCCTTTAGAAACAGTCTCCCACGCTCCCGGAACAGGCTGATTTCCCACAGACTCCTTGCCCTCTCTGTGTATCTTTTCTGACCTTGTACTTGGTATTTAGTACCGTCTACAAAGAATCACACGAGTTAGTAACAACAAGCTTTTTGAGCGCATAGGTTGAAAGACAAAAATCCAACAGCAGCGTAGCTAAGGGGTTGTGCATCATGCTTTCCTTGTAGTTACAGATGTGGCCTGGGCTGCGGTCCTCTGGGGACTTCGGCTGCGGGATCCTCAGGCACTGATATGTATAAAGGCAGCCGACCTTCTTCTTTACTCTGCATGACCTTGTTTTACCCAGAGGGGGTGTTGGAGAGAGCTTTAAAGATAGCCTAAGATGTCAGCCATTGTACCCTTGTAACTCGTACATTAGTGTTGTTCCCAGTCCTGCTGGCCATCTATGATCCCACGTGGCAGAAGAGCGGACTAGAAGAGGATGTAAATCCTAGACATAGGGATGGTTGGGGACCATCTTGGAAGCTTTGCTACCATAGCCATATTTAACTTTGGAGCAAGAGTTAGTGTGTCTGGTTTTTGTAAGAGACTTGTAGCTTCAGAGAAGTCTAAATTAAAAGTAATATGATAAAACGTATATGCAATGTCATATATCCACCTTAAATATGGTAATTTGTATATTACTACATTATTATTGCACAGAGACCCACATTTATGAGAAAGGTGGAATCTTAATTCTCCACAAACCGAGTTGGTATCCACATCTTAACCAGATATGTTGAAAATTAACATATAATATTAAAAAAAAAACACTGGACTCAGTGGATTATAAATTTTTACAAAGATGATGTTAACTTGGGCAGGAGATTCATTTATTGCGGATGTGTGTGGAGGGGGAAATGGGAGGTGGGTACTACCAAAATGTTTAGTCATAACATTAATGTATCCTGAAATTATTAAGGGGACAGAACTAATATTACACATTGATTGTATACAAAAATTCCCACTAACAAGCCCCTTCCTAGACCCCTTTCCAAATTCCTTCCATGTCCTGGTCTCATAGAAACAGTCTGGCCCCAGAATGTGCAGATCAAACCAAAGCTTTGTCTTTCATCACCAAAAACTAGCTGGAGTAGTGTAGTGACATTTCAAAAGCTGTGTTCTGAGATAAAGTTTGCTTTTATTGATGGCAGATGGTAAGAGACTTCCAAAGGACACAATTGGCTGCAGGAAAAAGAAAGAGTTTGAAATCTTCAATTGGTATTAGCCAAATGTCATCAAGAACTTCTCTTCCACTTGCTTAAGACAAGTACAGACTCTCCTGCCCAGAGAGAAAGCGTGTGCGTAAAACCTAGCCATATGTTTGAAATGGTTTGATTTTTCAGAAGACAGATTAAAGTACCATGTAGACAAAAACTCAGACTAATTTGTTTCTTGGTATTAATGACTTTGTATTAGTCATGTTGGCCTGGAGAGTGAAATGCCCACCCTCTCTCTTATTAAAGAAGGACAGATCCTAAAAGGGAAACTTTGAAGTAAAGACAATTCCATAGCTTGTAGTCTATTAAATAAATGATTAAAATGTGTTTCTCTAATTACAAAAGCAATGCAAACTCATTATAGAACATTTAGGAGAGGGCAAAACCCCTGACAAAAATAGTTACTTGAAATCACGCTGAATAATGAGTATGATAGGATAGACTCTACCAATATTTTCTCCTGTCTCCCGGCAGTCTCTTCCTGTCATGTGTCTGAGATGTGTGCTACAGCAACAGACAATGCACATCATACAGGAAGAGATGCCCAGGACTCCTGCTGTCAGGACAGACACAAATGCTGAAAGGGGTGAATCCCTGGTGGCCATTTTCAGTGTTTGTCTACCATTGAGCTACCCACCCAGTATTTCTAACCATCCCCACTCTCAAAATACTTTAAAACATATTTATTATCTCAAAAAGAACCCCTGTGCCAGTGAGCTGTTGTGATTTCCTTCCCTAGTCTTTAGCAACCACTGTGCTATAGTCTGTGTGTATGGATTTGCCTATTCTGAGCATTTCATAGAGAAATAATCATATGATTATTTATGTGCCCTTCTGATTTTTGGTTGTTTTGTTCTGTACACACACACACACACACACACACACACGCACGCACGCACACACACTAGAGATTGACATGCTGCTTCCTTAGCCACTTCCTGCCTTCATTTTAAATCACATACTTCGTCTCTTACCCAATCACCACATTTCCCTCTCAACTTCATGTTCTGTTTTAAAACAATCCAATGAGTCACAGTGCTGCTTGCATGTACATGGTACAGGCCTCTCTACTGGAGCAATTTTAGCCTCTCAGGGGCCTCAACCCTGAAGAAAATGACTTCCCCCTTCCCAGCAGTCATCAGTTTTCAATAACTCCTCAGCTAGGGGTGGGACTTCACAAGCCCCTCCTCCATCCATGCTGGGGTTTTGCTGGCTTGGTCTTGTGCGTCCGGTCACAAGACTGTGTGTTCATGGGTACAACTGCCCCATGTCTGCCATGTCCAGACGGTACTGTTTTGCTGCAGAAACCTACTACCTGTGGCTCGCACAGCCTTTCTACCCTCTCTTCCTCTGCGATCCCTGAGCCTTGGTGGGAGTGAGCGTGGTATAAGTTGCATATTTAGGGCTGAATGCCGCATTATAACAGTGGCTCTCAACCTTCCCAATCGATGTTTAGACCCTTCAGTACGGTTCCGCATGTTGTGGTGACTTCCTCAACCATAACATTATTTCCATTGCTATTTTATAACTGGAATTCTGCCACTGCTATGTAAACATATGATATGCAGGATGGTCGTAGGTGACCCTTGTGGAAAGGTCATTTGACTCTCACAGGGGTTACAACCCACAGGTTGAAAACTGCTGATCTACAGTCTTTTTACAGTTGGGGGGGGTCTGTATTTTAATTGTCATCCATTGCAAAAAGAGGCTTCTTTGATTGATGGTTGAGAGATACATTAATCTATGAGTATAAAGGCAAGAATTTAGGGAAGAGTTTATTACTATGTCCACCCAGCAGAATCATAGTGCCAGGTTCTCTCCTAAGGCCTGTGACTTGGCCAATCACAAGTTTTGGCTCAGTTGGCAGGAGCAGGTCTGAGTTGTGGAGCAGGATTTGAAGCCAATCCAGAAGTGATCGGTTACTCTTAGGACATTTGTGCCGCTGTTCTACAGTGATCCCCTCTTGCCAAGCTGGTCATTATTCTGAGTTTTAGGGTTCCTAGCTGGTAAGTGAGACAGTCGATTATTTTTCTCACCTGGTAGCTTTTATGTATCCTTCCAAAACTGAAACACAGCTGGCAGGGTTGAAGACTCAAGATGAGCACCAGCTTGAATACGCCATGTTCTATTATTTAAATATGTGGTATCTTGAAGAATGTGGTTCTCCCATCACGTTCTGGAGAGTAACCAGTTTGAAACAAAGTTTTATCGCTAACCTGAAGCTCCCTGATTCAGACAGGTGGAGAACGGAAGCATGCTCCGGGGATCTGTCCATCTCTTCCTTCCCAGTATTGAGGGTTGGGACGCGTGCAACCACACCTGTCTTTTTGTGTGGGTTTCAGCGATCTGAAACCAGGTTTTCAAGCTCTCATGGCAAACTCTTCACCATTTGCTCTATCTCCCGGCCCCTAGGCGCTTTCACTCTTGAGAGCTTTCAAACTTGACGTGCTTTCAAGTTTCATCTTTGTTTTACCTTGAATCAACATGACACTTCTTGTTTATGGTTGGATATACCAAACTGCGTACCCGTTCATAAGTTCATAGACAGATAGGTTATTCCTACGTTCGGATTTCTACAAATAATGGTGCTTCAGACATTCTTCCACAATGTTTGATTTTGTTTGATTTTAAGTGTTTTAAAGACAAGGTCTTACTGTATCGCTCAGGCTGACCTTCACTCATGATCCCTCCTGCATCAGCCTCCCAAGAGATGAGACGACAGGATTTTGCAAGACCTGACCACATATGTTTTGAAATGGGCATAGGATGTCAGTATTTTTTTTTTGGTTTGTTTTTTTATTGCAATGCTGTAAGTGGAAAGACTTACATTAACCTCCATGCTTAAGTAGGCTCCGTGTTAAACTCCATGCTCTCCTTTCAAAAAAAAATGACCACGACAATTTGCATCCTAGACTCTCCCTTGTAAATATATCCCTTCCTTAAAAGCAGCCATTTATTTTAAGATTGAATTTCAATGCTGGCTTTTTCCTAGGCATCCTTCTTTAGGCCCCACTTAGGGTTCAGTATGCTTCCACATGCTTCCGAAGCCCCTTTAGAAGAGCCTGTATTGCAGCTGTCTGCTTTGCTTTCCCCGACATTTTACATCACCCACTCAAGGCAGAGTGCCTACCACTTATAATAGGCAATGCAATAAGCAAATTTTAAACCTTGTCTCAAACCCTTGGGAAAAAGAGCAGTGGGTGCCATTTGGAACAAATGGAAACAACAGGCACGTAATTTAAAATATCCTTATATTACTTTAAAAGTCCCAAAGCAACAGTAGTTTGGCATCCTAGCATAGGAATGGAAGAAGACCAGGAAAAGTCATCGTTAGGGTAAACCAGAAAACCGAGCCGTTATCTAAACAGCTCTGTGCCTCTTAATTAGTTACCTCTGAATCTTTGATAAATGTGTTTCTGCTTCTGCCTCTGGATGGCAAAAGTGTTGAAAACAACAGACTTCAGCAAATAGTTGCAGTGTGAGAAGACAGAGGGAGTTTCCTACACAAGTCATTTCATCTGAACCACGGCACTGGCTGCCAACCTGGGTGGGGAAGGAGAAGTAATGAGGGAGATCTTCTTCCAACCCCGAGTCTGTCAAGATGTGAGACAGCCAGCATCAAGCCATCTAGGATCTGTAAAGATGGCCCTGGAATTGTAACTGTGTGTATTCTTGGCACAGCAATGAGGGGTTTGTGCTTATACCAGCCATGGTGAGCAAATGACTGTGCGTGGTAGTTACCAGCCTGTTCATAAAGCTGAGGGAGGCTTGCTGACCACAGGAGAAAGAGATCTTCCTTCACAGTCTATGGAAATACATTTGGTGATTCAGTATCTACACTACCAGATTTATTGTACCAAGGACATCCAGAGATATCATTTTCTGATGTAACAGTCATGTAAAATGGGCGTGGATGTGGGAGTTTGTGAGTGGAGTTGATTTGGGAAAAATTAAAGGAAATTTTAAACAAATGGAGTGTGGGTCACATGTATGTTTTCACCACACACACACACACACACACACACTAGGGGAATCCGAACATTTTCACCAGTGCCAAAAATGTTCCTCTAGCTTGGTGGGCTTGAAAAGTGACACATCCAATTGAGATGCTTGGCCAGCTGCACGTGGAAAGCTTTCACATACTGTCATTCTTGTTTAAAGGCCTCTTCCCTGTCAGCACAGAGAAGGTTAGTGACCTCAGAACTGGGTGGGGAGAGCAAAGAGATGTGTATCATTTTGGCAGTCCACAGATGATGAGAAATGATCACCAGAAAACTAGCCATGGTCCTGCAGTCCTGTTTAACATGAAGGCCACCAGCAATTCTCTCTTTGGCTTTGTTTCCCAATAACAGGAGTCCTCCATATGCACTCCAGGGTCTCTATCCATGGGGTGGCGATGCTTAGGGCAGAGATGGGGCTTTGACATTTTAGATTGCACGTTTGCAAATAAATGAGAATGATTGTCAGCTTGGTGAGATTTAGAGTCACTATGGAGACAAACTTTTGAGAGTGTATTTTGGGGTGCTTTGAGAAATATTTCACTGATCAGGAGAGACTCACTATGAATATGGGCATCAGTATTCTTTGGGCTGGGGTCCTGGACACAATTAAAAGAGAAAGCTAGCCGAGCCAGTCATCTCATTTTGCTTCCTAACAGTAGATGTGATGTGACCAGCTGCCTAAAGCTCCAACAGCCATGCCTTTCCTACCACAACAGACCCTATCACTAGACTGTAAACCAAAATAAACTCTTCCTTCCTTAAGTGGCCTTTGTCAAGTACTTTGTCACAACAATGAGAAAAGTAACTGATGAAGTCATGGTCATTTTGTGTGTTTTTCACTCAAAGGTGATGGGTTGCTAATGGCTGCTCCGCTGACGTTTATGACTGGCCATATAAAGTTGTCAAGTGCCTTGTGTTATACTGTCACCAGAGTGTTTTAAGAAGCGAGACATCTGGGGATACGCAGTCCCTAATCCAGGAGAAACTCAGGGAGAATTTCGCCGTCTTATAGTTTTCCTGGGTTATGATAATAGACGGTAATGTTTCCTTCTAAACTGTTAGTGGATTGTCAAGGAGATGAGTTTCACGTTTACACAGCTCAGCTGACAGCATTTCTGAATACTCTGGTCCTGGAACAGGCTGCAGGTTGTTTAATGTGAATCGAGACATGAAACCTCACACCTAATGAAGTAGAGGGTCCCTGAGGCAGAGGGAGCTTTCTCCTTCCATCCTTTCCCCTTTCTCTTCATCGTCTTCCTTCCCTCCCTCCCTCCAGTCACTGTCTCCTCTCAGCCTCCCTCCCAAGTTCTCCTTTCTCTTCCTTATGTTGTCCAGAAAATAAAGTAGGTAGTTGGTCTGGAAGAGACAACCCTTGCAAATAACACACAAAAGTTAACTCAGGAAGGTGTTTGTGGATCTTATTTGAAGAATGACAAGTTAGAGAACAATTTCCTTCAGGAAAGAAAGAAATTGTGTTCTGGATGCATTTATAATAAAAACATAGAGACAACCTATAAAATTTTCTATAAACCATGCCAGGATACATTAATATTGTAAGTATGTCTCTCTCCTATTTTTACTAAATAATTTGAAGGAATTTCTCATTTCAATAACACATTATTTTACCAGTGGCAGACTCTGTTTCATATCTATGTCTAGTGAAGAGTAAACCTTGGTCAGCTTAGCATAATATTATGATTAAAAAGAGACAAAAGGCCCACTTGCTAAATATATCTTTCCTGCAGAGCATACTTTGTACTAATGTTAAGCTATGGAATCCCAAAAGCTTCTCTGGATGTAGATATTCTTATCAGGGATGCATATTATGACTTAGGTTCAGAATTGCAGCCTACTGGAGCTTGCAAATAATTTGTAAGGATATTTACACTGTATTCCTTTTAAACATAACGTCCTTCAAAGGAGAGCAATGGCTTTTTCCAGGTCACATGGCTTATTGGTGTCCAGCTGGGACTAGCCACATTTTTCCTTGGAAGAAGTAAAGGTATTCATGGACAACTTATTGTCTCACCTCAATTCTCTTTTTATTACGTTTCCAATCTTATCTCTTTTCTGTGGGGTCGGTCTCTTCATGGTGTCGATTCACAGATGATATATAATAAAGCAGGAGAATGCACAGACTTTTACATGATTCTATTTGATTAACTTAGTATTAAGATAATTAGGTAATGTGGACTAAAACTATAGACGGGTTAGTTCTTTGGTGAGTGTTCTGTTAGGTGTGGGAGGTAGCTGGAGAAAGTAGTGACTGGAGGCACAACCTCTTGAAGGAGATATCTTACCCTTAAGCTCTCCTCCATCCCTCTCTCTCTCTTTCTTTCTCCCTCTCTCTCTCTCTCTCTCTCTCTCTCCCCCTCCCCCCCCACATTTATTTTCCACACCCCCACCACCAGATATCATCTTTCTTCTACTGCATACTCCCCACTGTGATGATGCTATGTCATAGAATATAGCCCTGAAACATCAGAACCAAGTGACCACGGACTGATGCCACTGAAACTATGAGCCAAAGTAAACATTCCCTCTTTTAGTTTGACACCCCCTCTTGCCGGTGTATTGTTGCCATGATAAAAAGTGACTAACACAGACAGCATCTTATTGGTGCTTCATCCCCAAGAGGAAGTGGCCTGGAATCAAGGAATCATCTCAGTCCCATAGGGAAACAGAAAGAGGAAGAGGAAAATGTGATTGTTAGTGTTGTCAATTTAATGAGATCTAGAAACTCCTTGGACAGGAGCTTGTGGGAAGTATCTTAATTGCATTCACTGAAGTGGGAAGGGCAGTGGCCCTGTCTTTGGTGGGGATCCTGAGCTGCACAAATGGGGAAAGGGAACTAGGAAGTAGTGTGCATTCATTATCCTTTGCTTCTGGACCTGCTCTAAGCTCCTGCTTTCCCGTCACCTCAGATCATGAGCTCGACTAGACCTGCTCTCCCTTTTGTTACTCTGTCACAGACCTTTCATTATAGCAACAGGAAAATAAACTAAGACAGGAAGATTACATAGGAAGATGTAGAGGAAGACTAGGAATTTTTATGTGAAGAAAAGCTTTTTGCTTTAACTGACTAGTCACTAGAAGTTCGTGTTCCCACCCCAGCTGTGGTAGATCTTTATGAGATGGGATTGGAAGGCTTGATGCAGGTGGCTATAATTTGGCCGGGTGCAGTCATTCTAGCACCTGTAGCTTGTCTTTGGGATTGTGTGCTGCATGGGTTCATGGGAACTTTTGGCTTAGGACATAAAAGGTCTGAAGTCCTGAGAGTCGGGGTGGGCGTTGGTTAGTGGTTCATTGGTTGGGTTGCTGCTGTTAGTTAGTGAGAACAAAGGTTGAGAGATTCGAGCTTAGGACAGGCTAAAAAGAGGCTGTGAGGATTTCTACCTTTCTTTCTGTATTAAGGGGTCACTTGTAAAAGCGATGAAGATTTCTATCTTTCCTTCCTCCTTTCCCAAATTGAGGGTAAAAGACTGTAGTGTACTGCTACAGGAAGCCATTGCAAATAGTCCTTGTCAACGGCGTACTCTGCTGGTTGTCCACCACTGGCTCACATCTTCAAGTGTGTTGGAGTCTTAATGAGATGGTGTCCACGAGTTCAAGGAGTAGGGACTCCTATCCCACCTCAAAACACTGGCTCGGAGAGAGGGGCTGGATGAAGGGTCACTTCCTGTGGGGCCTCTTAGAACGGGTCATCACAGTGGCTTCTGCCGTTGCCCACTCTGTCCTCACTGGGGCATTCTCTGCTTCCTCTTCTGGAAGACAGGAAGTAGTGTGGCCATCAAGCAGAGCTTGCTTTTAGGCATGTGCAAAGCTATGAAGATTCACTGACAGCCATCTTCTTACAGGGGATAAAGGAAATGTTTGATGGAAAAATATAAATGAGTATTTACTGCACACTGCTAGTGTACTTTCTCATTTCACAGCTTCTACTCCATGACCCCATTAACCAGTCTTTTTGCTGACGTCTCCTATGTTGGCGGTCATGCGTGCACATTTGTAATGTCCTTCTGGGTAGAGTCAGGCTGGCAGCAGCTGAGATGAAGCATCATCCTGTTGTCAAACGCGGGTGAAGACCTCTATAGCTGGGTACAGAACCTCCTCTTTTTCCTGGTTTGTCTTCACACAGAGGACTTAACAAGTTCTTTAAAATACACACATTAAAAATTTCAGGTGGCCAGGAAAACACATTATTGAAGTTTTAGAGCATCTTAGAAATATAATCCAGCAAATAATGATATAAAACACAGCCTTGCCACCAGACAGAGAAGGAACATTTTTTTCTCTCCGCAGACAGTTGTCTCCTACAACGCCCACGGGAGATAATGAATGATTAATTTTTCTGCCACCAACTGAAAGCAGAGGAAAGGGCCCACTGGGACCTGGGGGCTGGAGCTTCCATCACTAACATTTCTTGAAATGTAGTTGCTGTTGCCTGTTAGAGGTTTCTCTCAGTGCCAGCAGAAACTCAAGCCTGCGTGGGCTGGCGATCTCAAAAACTGGTTAAGAAGCCAGAGAAACCAAGGTCTCCATGGAGTAACCAGTCAGAACTAGACAGGGTTGTGGAAACAGAGTACATCTTGATTGTTGTCCTGGGGCAAGACCCAAGGCCCCTGGATCCCGTGTCCTTTCTTCTGCTATTTTCCTAAAGCATAAGTTTAGTGCCCATGTTCATCTTTTGGTCTCATTTATTTTAACTAAATTATTTAAGGGAATTTCAGTAAGTTATTCTAACTTTTCTCCTTATTTTATGGTATAGCAAGCCATTTGAGAATTCTCTGGGAACAAAACCCAAAGATACACCAATATTTTTATGGTAAATTTGCCCTTGAATAACTTGTTAAATAAGCCTGACATTGCAAAAGACCATGACCAGACCGTTACTGAGATGCAGGTTGCATGGGTGCTAGGGGTCCTGGAGCAGGGATATGCTCACTGTTTTTTTTTTTGTTGTTGTTGTTTGGTTGTTTGGTTGGGGTTTGTTTTTTTTCAAGACAGGGTTTCTCTGTTGTAATTCTGGCTGTCCTGGAACTCTCTGTAGACCTGACTGGCTTTGAACTCATGCAGATCCACCTGCCTCTGCCTCCCGAGTGCTGGGATCAAAGGCATGTGCCAGCACCGTCTGGTGGATGTGGTCACTATTACGGACTTCTTCGAAGTCAGGCTTAAATGATGGACGTATGAAGCAGCTCAGCAAGGTTGCTAAAATTGGGGCTGGAGGTCCAGGTTCAGGTCCAGTGCCAGCTTTCATGGTGTTGCTCTCCTCTTGAAGCTGTTTCTTCTAGTGTCCATGGACCTCCGGAGCCTCTCATCTTTCCTGATGCTTCACTAGACTGTCTTAAATGTGACTGCACTGTAGAGTGACTGTCGCCTCTCCCATAGTTTTCATCACTTTTCTAAAGAACTCTGTGTGTGTGTGTACATGTGTGCACATTTGTGTGTGTGTGTGTGTACATGTGTGCACATTTGTGTGTGTGTGTGTGTGTGAGAGGGAGAGAGAGAGAGAGAGAGAGAGAGAGAGAGAGAGAGAGAGAAAGATGTGCATGTATGCCATGCAATGTATGTAGAGGTTAAAGGACAGCCTCTGGTGTTGGTCCTCACTTTACACATTGCTTGGCTTTCCTTGTCTTTCTGATGCTCATGCCATGCTCGCTGGCAAGAGTACCCCAGTGGGAGTTGATGGCGGATTACACAGAGGGGAAAATGGCAAGCAGAGAGAAAGGAGGCCAGGAAGAGAGCAGAACTTCTAGACTGGTTTATGCAATGAAGAGGCTAACCATAGATTGACCTCTTTTCTATTTTATTGGTGTGTTTTCTTTTACTCTAAATAGGAAAAATGTAAGCTTGAAAGTAAATGATACCAATGACTATTTTAAGATAATTATTTAAAGCCAGGCGGTGGTGGCGCACACCTTTAATCCCAGCACTCTGGAGGCAGAGGCGGATGAATTGCTGTGAGTCGGAGGCCTGCCTGAGTTCCAGGCAGAGTTCCAGGACAGCCAGAGTTACTACAGAGAAAGCCTGTCTTGAAAAACCAAAAAAATAAATAACAAATAATAAAATTATAATTATTTATAGAAAGGGATATATAGTTCTTTATGTTTTTATTTAGCTAAATAAGGGCTGGCCTAAGCCTTGAGCTTTCAGTGTTCATCTTTGGAAAACACATGAGGGTTTGAAAACATGAAAAGGGATTCTGATGCACTGATATTGTAAGCTCAGGCCCTATAAGGTCCAGCACCCAGGTTGAAATCTCTTAGCTCATATGTCTTTCTGGAGTTGCTTCTAACCATAAAGTGGGTGATGGAATTTTTCAGAAAACATTTTATGGCTCTGCAATGGATGGATTTTTCCAGTGGGATTTATATAATGACTTGGAGAGAAAGCTGAAACAATGTGTAAAGTAAACCCCATGGAAGAAAAATAATTAGAAAGAATTCCCACCTGAAATACTGGAATGCCTAATAGCTGTGGAGACCTGTGTTCTGCCTCACTATCTGTCTAGCTACTAATGTGATTGTTAATAACCAGAAATTTCACATTAAAGCACTTTTTCTAGATTGCTAAGAATTCTGTCGGTAGAGACTCACAACCGTTCCAAATATGTAAGGGAAGCAGCATTGAAGAGAATGCCTGTGACCGAAGGCTCGTGGGCGGGGACGGGAGTTCATGTTGGGTAACAGAGCTCTTAAGCAAGAATCACCCGGGGGGAAAGGAGGACCGAGAGTCAGGCAGCTCTGAGATGGAAAGCCTTTGTGCGATTTGAGGTGCCCTGGTGTCAGGATTGAGTCTCTGCCTTGCCACTTGTTGGCCACAGGCTTTTAAGTTTAAATCTTCTGAACTCTTCTCTTAACTTTGAAACTTACTCACGGGAATATTGTTGAAGGTACCTAAATGAGGTCATAGGTATTTGAATACTTTGTAATCACAAGTTGTTACGTAATTGCAATTATTACAGTTTTAGGATTGTCTTCAAATAAGACTAAATTATGTCTCCGTTTTTAAATTAAGCATGCTATGTCAAATTTTTGTTTTACAGTTGACTCTTATTTTTTTCTTCATCCAAGTAGCTAGCAAGTAAAGTGTGAAGGAAGGTATGCTGTGCTTAGGGACTAAGGAGCTTGAGGCGACTCTGGGTTTTTATTATTTACATTTGAGAGACAAGTGATTTGTGGCTTTTAACATGACTAGCTCTGTCGTGCACCAAGCAGCTGCTGTACCATCATGGGCTCAGCCATAGGTTTTGCTGTGGTTGTCCACAACACTTAGTGTAAAAATGAGGGTCCTCACATTGTGACCATTGCAAAGAGCTGGATGGAAAACAGGTACGTGGAGGAGGCAAAGCATACTCTTTCTAGGACTTCAAGGGAACAGCAACAACAATGAAGAAGTGTGGGGCTATGCTATCTGAATTGTTTGAAGCACCCTCCTTAGCTCCCTGGAACAATGCCAGATTCCACGTAAGATTGGGTAGCTTCATGTGGATCTTGTCTGAGGTGGTCTGAGTGTCAAGACATAGCTATAACACCATGACACACATAGATTACACTACGAGCCAGAAGTCCCTCATATGTCCATTTCCCTGTGAGTACTGTGCGTGCACATGTGTGTGTGCAAAGACCAACAGTCTTCTAGAGTCTGGTGTCTTTCACCAGGAATTAATAGAAATAATAGAAAGTCATCCTAGCAGTCTAAAGGTTCTCCATAGCTTGGGGAGGTTAAAATGAATCCTAAAATTCTTTCCTCTGTCATCTAATGGTGTTTTGATCAATTGCCTCATCCAATGTTGGAAAGACAATCTTATTGAATTAGTTTCTACTTCAAGGAGTCACAAGCTTTCTCTAAGTCATTATATTCCATCCCCTCCATCTCAAGACCAAGAAGGACACACGGGAGCATATCCAGCTAATTCTACACAGCTCTCCATAAGGGTGCCTTCATGAAGAACTGTTAATTCTGCTTGTTAGGGAAGTTTAATCACATAAAGAACGTTTTCATTCGTGGGCAGAAGAGATGACTCCGTGGTTAAGAACATTGGCTGTTCTTCCAGAGAACCCAGGGCTTCAATTTCCAGCACCTACAGGGTGGCTCACAACTGTTTCTATTTCTGGGGCATCCGACACCCTCTTCTGGCCTCAGTGGGCATTGCATGCCAGTGGTGCGTAGACATACAAGCAAGCAAAAATCCCATACCAAAAAAAAAAGTTAAAAGAATATTTTCATTTGCTACACATAGAGATATGGCGCACACACGCGCGCGTGCGCGCGCACGCGCACACACACACACACACACACACACACACAGACAGAGAGGGGAGGAGGCTTCATTTTGATGAATGAAGTTTCCAAGTTGGTGATAGAAGGCAACTAAAAAAAGGCAAAACCACATCTCTGTTGCATTCGAACTTCTGCTACCATTCCAATCTGGAAAAATACTGGAAAAACCCACTTCTAGAATGATTCTTCTAGTTGAGAATCGGAGTGGAACACTCGGAGGAAGTTTTTGTTATTTTGGTTTCTTTAAAAACACAAAATGGCGTTTGGATTAGGTTTGCGTTCCCACCCCAGGTGTGGGGTAGTTGTTTATGAGTTGGGTTTGGAATGCTTGATGCAGGTGGCTATAATTTGGGTAGAAGCAGTTGTTCTGGCACCTGTAGCTTGTTTTTTGGATTGTGTGCCACTTGGGTTTATGGGAACTTTTGGCTTAGGTTATAAAATGTCTGAAGCCCCGAGAGTCGGGGAGGGGTTGTTGGTTCGTTGGTTGGATTGTTGTTATTAGTGTGCTAATTCTTAAAAGAACAAAAGTTGGAGGGATTGAGTTTACAGACTGTGAGCTGAGATGCTAGTCTGACTCACTGTCAGCTAGTCCTCTTTAAGTTTAGGATAGCCTAAAAGAGGCCGTAAAGATTTCTACCTTTCTCTCATTCTATATCAAGGCCGCTTGCAAAAGCGGTGAAAATTCCCTTCTATCCTTCCTTTCTCTTTCCCTAAATTGAGGGTAGAAGATTGTAGTGTACTGCTACAGAGTACAACCTCAAGAAAAGGAGTTTCATGAAACTTTTAAGTAATCAGGGAATGATGAATTAACAGACACTAAATGCATGGCATGCTACAAAACCTTCGTAGCAAATGATAAGTACAAATAGTCTAATTGCTATGTGGGTTCTAATGTAGACTTCACAACACAATGACTTCACATTCAAATAAGTCAAATAAAGAATATAGTTTTGTGATCTAGGCCTTCCAATTGAGAGAACTAAGGGACTGCCATCCTTTAAGACACCGTCTGTTTTCTCTGTGCGTATAAAGCACTGAACTGCATGGTGCAAAGCAAACTGAGCTTTAGCCTACATTTAAGGAACTCATGACCCAGAAGGGCAGCTAGGTTTGGACAAAAATGAGAGAAAAAACAAACTAAACAGAAATGAGTGCATATAGCAATTACAGGGAAGGTGTGTGAGATTGTAGAACAGCCTCTTCATGCTTTGGTGACTTTGCTGAAGCTTATGGGGCTCAGCGAGTGTCAGTACTCACGGCTCTGGGACAACATCAAACAACCGAGTGGAGAAGATGGATGGGACAAATTACAGACGAGGCCAACAGCTAATTTCTCTCCTTTGAAAATTATTATTTCATATGTTTGCATGTTTTGTCTACATGTATGTCTGGGAACCATGTGCCCGACGCCTGCCTAGGTCCGAAGAGGGTGTTGGATCCCCCAGAACTGGAGTTGCAGAAGGTTTTGAATGGCCGTGTAGGTGCCAGGAATTGAACCTGGATCCTCTGAAAGAGGAGCCAGTATACCTAACCACTGAGCCATCTCTTTGGCCCCTTGGAGCTAGTTTCTAAGATTTTTCCTTCCAGTGCTGTCAACTTAGTGAAGGGAATGCTGGGAACTGTGGAAAGTGCTGTTTGCCAGGGTGGTCTCTTGGAGAATCCACATTTTTAATGGAGGCTTGTCACGAAGGCACCCTCTGCCTGGATTATCCCAAATTTCAGACCCCCAGAAGGACCGGGGGTGGTATGTATAAGTCACACAGTGGGATATCATTATCAGCTCTGAGAATCATGGAAGACCACTGAGCACCCAAGTGCCAACCATGACCTGACCCATGACATAAGGTCCAGCACTCTGCCCTGGATTTGTTTGTTTTGCTTTTAGTTTAAATTAATTAATTTATTTATTTTTAGACACCATCAAAAGTTAACAGACCTAAAAACATGCATATAAAACCATATATAATATATATATATTTATATATATGTATATACCAACAATTAATAAAAACAGAGGACAGGAATTTGAGAGAGATCAAGGAGAAGTATATAGAAGGGTTTTGAGGGATTCAGGGAATGGGAGAAATGATGCAATTATTTTATAATCTCAAAAAACTAAAAGAAAATTTCAAATCTTCAAAAAATACCCAGCAATGAAAAACTAGGCCCCATAGTAAGCTGTATACAGAGGTCTCTCCAGTAAGGCAACTGACAGCACAAACCACAGACGAAAAACTCAGTGTGACAACTCCATTCGTGCAATCATTTTGGTGTCAGAGTGAACAAGAATGTCCTCTGAGTCAGGGCAGTCTACCTTGTGAACCAGCATCTGGGACAGAGAATCAACTTTACTAAATTCACAAATTCTCATTGAGTGACTCCACTGAGCCAGGGGCACAGCTGCTCAGAGCAGACTCCTGCCCTCCGAGCTCAGACATGACACAGCGTGGTTTCTGAAGCCCAGCTCAATGATGTTCATCTCAGTGCAAAGGTGAATGTGGGATGAGAGCAGAGGAAGGTTTGGATTTTCATTCATCCCGGGGACATATGCTCCCCTGGCCAGGGACCTCTGGAGCAGAAAGAAGACTCTGAGCAAACAACTGTGAACACTGTCCACACACTGTCTTCCCTCTGGAGCACTGGACCAGGACTTCTAGGGGGCAGGATCATTGGCCTGGGTGTGAAAAAAGTTGAAGCAAGCATCAGGCCATGGTTAGAGATCTGATAGCAAGCCAAAGGCAGCGTAGTGTGGCCCAACAGTCCTGTTTACACAGGTGTGGCCAGAATGGCCTCCTGCTGGCCTTCCATCTCCAGACTAGTGGCCTGTTCCTAGGGGAGATCTTATTGAACTGGAGAAGTACCCCTTAACAATACTACTGTTGGCAGGTTCTTCACAACAGTTACCCAACAGCACCTCCTCCAGGCCAGATATCCTGCTTGATTTCTACCACATACTTTCCCAGGAGACATTACTGAGAAAGGAGTTACTGCTACTACCTCATGGAACTGGCCAGATCTTCCCCACAAATCATGTATAGTCACAAGCAAGATATTTAACCTTTCCAAGTAAGCGTTTTATCACCAAGACAAGAATATAGCAATGCTTCTCAGAGCTATGCCAGGTTTACATGAAACTTTATACCTTTAACCACCTGGCATGGTCTCTAATACAGGAGCCAAACTTAGTGAGTGGGTATGTCTTTGCAGTAGTTTGCTGTGGATGTTAAAAATGCTTACAAATTTTCCTATGGCTATAGAACTATGGACTCCAAAATACTCATGTCTTCCTATCTCTGGCTTGTAGTATGTTCTATGGAGACATTACAGAAAAATCTAGAGAGGACCTTTGCTTCTCTGGCTCCATCCTACACACACACACTGGATGCATTAGGAAGTTGATGTTTCTTCCCACGGGGCTAATTCTTCCACTCTGGTTTGTCTTGTCTTTGCTAACAAGGGCAAAGAGATAGTGAAGATCCGGGTTATTTCCACAACCCAGACACTTGTTTCCTTGACATTTGCCATCTGTTTTAAAACACCGAAAAAGCCCTCTTGAGTCTAAGTCCTTTGATCTCCATAATACAACCAAGTAGTCCAAGATCAGAGATGCTCATTCATGCTACAGTTCTAGCTAATTTACCGTACATAGTTCCTTGACCCCAAGAAATAGTCTGGGTGCTCAAGAATGGGCCTAGGAAAGAACTTTAACCATGATTGTCATTATAAGCTAAGCTAGTGATGTTTGTGAAAATATATTAATATTATCTGGGTTATACCAAAATATATGTTGTGGAAACCTTTCTATAATAGCATCCTCACAGCACTGAGGGTAGGAGACAGATGTCACCAGTGGACTGAAGCCAGGATAGCTCTTGAAAAGCTTCAATATTGGGTCCAGTTTGTGTTCTCATTTTATACTCTACAACCATGAGGTTAGGTGGGCAAACAAACGAGGTTTTACAGAAGCTTACATACATGGCAGTCAGCATGTTGTTAAGGGCAATAACCCAATTTTGTAGCCATTTCTCAGGTCATTCTATTCTAGGTAGCAAGTGAAGTCACGCTTGGCAAATAGGCAGTACAAGCAGTGCTTTAAGTCGATCGCTGAATAAATGAATAAATCAGTATCTTATAATTGGCGTTTTCTACCTTATTCTCCGTCACATGCGATTCTAGAGTGGAAGACTAGAGAATCATGCATGTAATGCCAGCCGTATCTGAGCTACACTGGTACTCTGTCTCCAAAATCCAAGGACTGGGAATGGAGGTCTGCGATAGTCTTACCTAGCATGTACAAAAGCCTGGGAAACAGTAATTGCATGGATACTTTTGAGTCCTCCCTTCTTTCTGAAGCAATGATAACTTTCATGTGGATATTTTACTCCCCCTTGATTTTAAGAGTAATGACTCTCCTCAAACCTCGCCAAGAATGTAGTCAAAAGAAGAATATGAGTCAGGGGAAGAATGTATTGAGAATTGGGAATTACGGGTTGTGTTTAGTCTAACTATTGATTTAACCTCTAAGTGAGTTACTTAACCTCTTGTTCTCAGGCACTCTTCCCCACCTCTTATAAAATCATTCTTGACCAACAGATGCTTTAGCAACAACATTAAAAAAAAAATTGGCAAGATGATTGACTGACTCCAAGTTTATTGGCTGCGTCCACGGCACAGCTTAGAACCGTTGTGGCTTAATGGCAATGACACAACATGACAAAGAGCCTAGTCTCACATCATCCTGAATTCCCTATAAAATCTGTGCACAGTACATTGTGTGTCTCTCTCAGACAACCATGGCTGCCAGGAGTGATTTGGCATAATTCATTATGACACAGTCCTCTTTCATCAGACGGCTGTGAGCAAAGCAATATTAGTAAACACTCAGTGGTTCTCTTCTATAAGTTAAGTGTTCCTCTAATAGCTTGACAGTTAATGTCTACCCCAACCCCAAACAACTTCTGAAGTAGGTACAACTGAGGAAATTGAGACAAGAAGAAGTTGCCTGCCAAATTTCCGTATTTGAAACATAGTAATCCTACAGTCCTGGTACTTGCTGACTATGCCATACCTCTTATCTAAAAATGAAGATGGCCTTCCATGGCGTTACACCATCGAGTCAGCAAGTGACCAAAGCTACAGGTGCATGTCCATATCCATACAGTGCTAAAATCTTCCAAACCTTGGAATGAATAAGTCTGAATTCAAATACTGAACAGCCAGTGTTTACCCTGATCTCCCTATTCTAGTCTGTGAACCTGAACTCATAGTGTTTGCTTTTGATACAATTTTGAAGTAAGATAGAGTAAGCACTGGCATAGGTTGAGGAGCTTAGCCAATGTTAACTGTGATGAAGGTGCTCAAGGTTAGGGAACTGTTCCTTCCAACCTTGACAGGGCAGTGATGAGCCTGGACAAAGGAGAAATGATTGGCAATAAAAAGTCTGCAGAGACACTATTTACTCTGGTACTCTGGGCTACCACCTCAGCAAGTAGAACCAGAGACATGGGGCACATGCACTGTTTTATAGCTCTGGAGTTTCTTCCTTCAGTGTTCTGTGTGAGGGTGAGTGAACCGGCTCTCACTGAAGATTTTGAAAAGTGGCCTGCAGCTTCCCTGTCTGAAAAGTACATCTTCCATTCCCACAGTCAAAGACTTCCACTTTCCTCCTTTTCTCTGGCAGCTGAGAGGAGCAGGGCAGTGTTGCTTAGCAGTGAGTCCCAGAGCCCTGCACACTCCACCTTCTGTTTTCACCCAGGGTTTTCATCACTGTGCCTACTAGAACCATGTCGGCATCCTCTCTTGTCAGAACCCCACCGGGTCAAGTGTAGGCATGTGCATGCTTCGTAGATGGAGCCCCATCCCAGCCCCATGCCTGTGGGAGTCTATGTTTTGTTTTAGAGATACTTCATGCTGCAAACCCTCAAGTGCACACCACCTCTTGTTTCTTTTATCCATGTCAATAATGAAGAGCTGTACTGGAGCTTAAATAATTCCTTTGATGAATACATTAAACAGACTCTTTCATTATACATGTTAAAGGAATGAAAATAATGTGCACAAAGCCACATTTCCCTCACAAACTTTTAAAAGGAGTGAGGGAAGGGCCATTGAGGGAACAATTAATTTTGGTTTTGGAGGAAAAATGGGGAAGGGGCAAATGAAATAACATTTCAAGACTTTCAAAACGACTTCTGGTGGGAACTCTTAACAACCCAGTCCCACAATCCTGCAAGAAACACAGTGGATCCAGCGTGTGCTGGATCAGTGCTTTCATGGCAGTTTCTTACCACCTCCTCAGTAGATGCTTGTCAGATCTCTCCTGATTTTGTGAGTTGAAAGGCCTGATAAAGAAAAATAATTTTTAGATTGGCATCACTACAGAGGTTAGGGGAGCCACCTAGCATCGTTCAGCCGGACGGATACGTAGGAAATGCTGGCTTTAGAACCACTGACTTCCATTCAGCGCCTCCTGCATCCTTCCTACTGTTCTCGATATAGCCAGGTACTTTTTCCACTATTTATCTTTACTTTTGTTGACTTAAAACACACTTTTGTGAAGATAAGAGATTTTTATAAGTACAGAATTTTCACATTTGTCCTAAGAATAGGATTCATACTTGTAGAAGTAAAACACCCCGTGCAAAAATCATCCGGCTCAGATTGTTATCTCAGTTCTGTAAGTTAATACTCTCTACCAGATACCCAGCCTAGGATGTTACTTTGTCTCTCAGAATACCAGGACTACGGTGGAGTTACCAGGAAACATCTGAGTCTTCACGATGAAGATGTGTCCCCCATGTATTTGGTGCTGTCAACAGGCTGCCTTCAGGAGAAGCAAGTTTACAAATAGGAGTCTCCAGGCAGAGGCCATGAGTGCTGCTTTTAGGTTGGAGAGCTGAAGTGGCCTCAGGCTAGCCCTGAGTCTTTAGTGCTGTTATGGAGATGCACCCTGGTAACCCTGACCCCTGAAGAGGTATTTAGAAATTAAAAGTCAGCTGCTGACCATAAAGGGGTGGTGGTAACTGGAGTTGGGTCTTCCTGAACACTACCACACTGATGTTACAGATCATGTGCAACTGCCCTAAGCACTTGCTTCGATTCTTTGTAAATTTAAATTCTACATCTGTTGAGTTTTGGGTTCCTCTCTCTTGCCCATGACTCAGATTCCCAGTTCCTAATGGTTCCTAAACTAAAGATGTTTCATCATCATGCTAATTTTATTCATTAAGCCACCAATAAGCGCAAATGGCTACCAAAGACATTTGCCTTCCACGGCCATTAAAACTGCAAAGTGATGCTGAAACACCTGGATGTTTACCTCATACAACAACATGAACCTGCACACAGCTGTTAAAGCTTTCCCAACTGCTGGCCCAAAGGTGGTTCATGGACACAAACGTAAGCTGCAAACTGTAACTCCTCTAGACTAAAACACGGAAGAGCTCTGTGACCCTGTGTTTGGGGGATGAGATCTAGACATAACACCATTGAAAGAAACTGATAAGCTGGACCTTTCTCCAGACATTCTGGTCTCTGAAACATGCCGTCAGGAGAAGGGAGAGGCAGCCCCGGGCTGGAAGAAAACTTGTGCATGACACATATCTGATGCAAGACTTCTACCCAGAGTGCACAGGGAGGCCCTACCATCATCAAGAAGTGAATGATTAAATGGGCAAAAGCCCCCAGCTGCATATCAGCAAAGAGAAGTACAGTGGGAGGCATGCAGGATAACGATGCTCACATAACCTTTCATTAGGGGATGCAAATGAAAACTAATGAAGTTTGAGATTCAACCATCCAGTAATTCAAAAGTAACAAAAACTCCACATGCCTTTAAAATCCCCAAGCCTGGCAATCATTCTTGCTGGGGGAGGATTCAGAGCTACAGAAACTCTTATTTTTACTGGGATTATAAAATATTACATTTACTTTGAAATAGAGTTTCACAGCTTTGTGTGTGTGTGTATGTGTGTGTGTGTGTGTGTGTGTGTCTCAGAAACAAACATAGTCTTGCCATGTGGTACATAATCAACTCTAAAATATATATTCTCAATTTTGAAAAGCGGCCTGTGGTCGAGAGCTTACAGTAGCTTTATTCCTAGTCATCAGAATCTGAAAGTCAGGCTTGGAGAGATGGTCAGTGATCAAGAGCTCATACTTTTCTTGTACAAGAATGGAGTCTGGCTTCCAGCACCCGAGTTAGGTGGCTCACAACAGTCTGGAACTCCAGATCCGTGGGACCTGACATCTTCTTCTGGACCCCAGGAAGAACACCTACATACACAGGCATGTCCCACCACCATATACACATATTCATAATTAAAAATTAAAAATAAAAACAAATTAGAGTCAACCAACATATCCTTCAGTATGTAAATGGAATATTATTCAGTAATACATGTAATGAACTATAAAGCCATGTGATGACAGTAATGCACTATAAAGGCATAATGTCAAGTGAAAACAAGCCACTCTGAAAAAAAAATGGCCGATTATAAGCTTCTAATGTTATACCATTTCAGAAAAGGCTGACATATAAAGACAATAGACAGATCATTGATTGCCACAATTAAGGGTGGGTTTGCGGGGTGGGGATTTGAAGAGGTGAGGCAGATGGGATTTTTAGAATGGCCAAGTTATTCTACATAACGTAGAGTGTAGGCGTGTTACACTAAAGAATGGAAGTTCCTTACTGAATTATTATTATTATTACTATTATTATTATTATTATTATTATTCTTTATTATTCCTTTTTAACACATGTTCGCTGATAGATGTATGCTAAGGAAACATTTTCTGAAAGCATTTTTTAAAAAATTATTCCTTTTAGTTTTTGAGATTATAATATAATTACATCATTCACCCCTTCCTATTCTCCCTTCAAACTTTCTCACAGACCCCTTTCTGCTTTCTTTCAAATTTATTGTCCCTTTTTCATTAATTGTTGTTATGCACGTATATGTATATATCTAAACATGGGTGGAACAAGGTTAACAACAACAGTCATGCTGAAGTAGACCAGACGAAAGTCCACAAGGCCTCAATCCTATGCAAAGAACTACAGGCAACTAAGGAATTCTGGGAACAGAAGAAATAGTCTTCCCCAGAGAAGAGCACACCATTTAGTTATCCAATACCTAAAAACATACAGTAACATTTTACACATTGAGGAGGTTTTCTTCATGTATTTAGGAATATATATGTATGTGCTTGAATGTATGCAACCTCAGTTCATGAAAATCCCTTCTTTATCGAGTGTGGCAGTGTGCCCTTAAAAACTAGGAGCTCTGCTGTGTACATGATTCTTGCATTTATTCATGCATTTACATTTGAAGCACGGAGCCTGTTGTGCAGTCTTTGAGAGCATTAGTACCAATATGGGCAAATGTATTATTCCACATTTCTGAGTGGCTCCTCCCCTTTCTTCTCTTCTCTGTCTCTCATGTTAAAGGATACAATTTTGAGGAATCAAATCATATGTTTGAACTTTTTGCAACTGGCATGACAGTGCATGCTCAAGAATATTTATTTATAGAACTTTGTGCCTTCATTTCTAAAAAAAACAAAACCATAGCCCTGGATTCAGAGTCCAGCTCTCTCACTGGGCAGGATATATGACTTATCTGAAACTTAATTCTATCAAGTTTAAGATTAAAGACAGGAGAAACTGATCTTGATATTTGTGAGACTATGGACCAAGTTTTAGAAGACTCAGGATAAATCTTAATAAAAATTAGGGATGCGATCATTTTGACAAATGAAATGAGTAAGATTTATATAGCAAGCGGTGACATGATATTTTGATTAATCAAGAAAATTGGATCATACCCTAAATGGGATATCTGTAAGCTACCTCCTCCTCTCAGGGCTCACATATCAGCATAGAAGAGGGGCTGGAGAATTGTGAGAATCAGAGGTAGTAGAAGACTCTAGCAAAGAGCATTTCCTGAGCAAGAAAAGGCTGTTGTTTGCATGAACTCACAGCGACTTGATTGCATGCCCAAGACCTGCACAAGATCAAACCAGATAGAGAGGCTGCTCGTACTCCAGCAGGTGGCCCTGAACTCATGCACCTACTGAAAGCTCTAATGGATTCAGTAGCCTTAAAAAATAAGTGGCACATGGAATTGGGGGGGGGGTAGCAGTGCATGTTGTGGGGGGTAAATAGAAAGCAGGCAGTGGAAGATGAGGTAGATTTGATCATTTGCTTTTTGAAATATAAAAATTAAATTAAAAAAACTTAAATAGCATATTCTGTTTGGATGAATAATGACATAGAACATGAACATGGCATGTGTTTCCTTTATAATCATGGAAAATTCCTTCTTTTTGGGGATGCTATTTTAAGTCATCAGAATCTTATCATGCAATGGTGCTTAATGGATGAGATGTCTTCAAATAAAATTTCTTTAAATAAAAAAAAAAAAAAGTAGAAAGCCTCAGCAGGTAGACGGAAAGGTGTGGATGGGAGGGAAGTAGAGAGCACCTACTGAGCATAGTCTTGGTTTCCATCTACCCATTCTTTGGTGAGGACAAAGTTAAAGCCATTTACCTGCATTAAAAAAAATACACATAAGTTGTAGGCTTTTCCTCTTCCTTCTGTCGTTAGCATTGGCAAAAGATGGGGATAAGTGGCTACTGTATATTCCTATTTTCACAGACATTGCTAGCTAGACTAAAACATTCATAGAGCCTTGCACACAGAATAAAGGCTCAATTGCTGTTTGTTGATGGACCCACCCCCTTGTTTCAGAAGACCAGGGCAAACAAATTACATGTCATCTAGAAACTCTGCCATTGCCTTGACTGGACTCCCTCTGAAGTGCTCACAAGTGGTTATGATTGTAAACATGGGTGGTTTGCAGTTCTCAGAGCTCATGCCATTGTCTTTTACAAGAAATTCTATCTCACACTTCACTGCACAAGCACACACAGCGGTTCTGTCTCCATAGAGCAGGCTTCACTTTCTCTTTGGTAGTTCAGTAAGCTCTTGCCTACAGTTCTCTTTTCTCCTACTGGGTTTTAAAGGTGGGAAGCCATATTTACTGTGACGTCTACTGTTCCTTACCATGTGCGTGTTTGCAATTCCTACAAAGCAACAGTAGCAGCAGGAGTAACACTACCAGTTAGGAAGCTTTAACAACAATGAGTCCTTCGAAAACATCATTATTTTCACAGCAAAAAAAAAGAAAATCCTAACAAACTTTTAGGGTTTAACTGGAGTGTGAAGGCTGGTAACATGAGTAAGCGAGACAAGAAAGGCATTTGCCACCAAGCCTAAAGACGTGAGTTCTACCCTGAAACCCACGTAGTGGAAGGCAAGAACTGACTGCAAGTTATCCTCTGCTCACCATACGTGTGCTGTGGCAGACACATGTATGCATGCATCAGAGACACACACACACACACACACACACACACACACACACACGTTAAAAAAAGATAAGCTGGGCAGTGGTGGCCCATGTCTTTAATCCCAGCACTCAGGAGGCAGAGGCAGGTGGATCTCTGTGAGTTCAAGGCCAGCCTGGGCTACAGAGTGAGTTCCAGGACATCCAGAGTTACAACAGAGAAACCCTGTCTTAAAAAAAAAAAAAACAAAAAAACAAAACAAACAAACAAAAAAAAAAAAACAAAAAGTGGAGGGGGGAGTAAAAGAAATAGGATTTTGCAAGTGAAAGGGAAGGGCTTTTGGAATCTAAAAAGAAAACTCTGACATTTTTTTTTTCCTGTCTAGATAGTATAAACAAATGGAACATCCCAGTTCCAGTTGGAGTTTGAAAAAGAATGTTTGTTTAACATCCAGTCACCTACACTTCACTGACAGCCAAGAGAAAATGATTAACAGACTATAGGAATTTGTTTGGTAACTATAAAACAGAAACGTCTCTTAAAGATCGGATGCCGAAGTCACATCCAAGGAGAATCTGCAGAAGTGTGAGGCAGAGCCTCCGGCATCACTCAGGAATGATCAGCCCTGGCAGTGCCTGTGACTTCTGCCAAAGAGAACTGAGTTCTGCAGTGATAAGGAATCTTACCTTTAATAAATCAGGACTCTTTTCATTTCTCCCAGGGTATTGATAACAGCTGATGATTAGGTTCCAGGCAATGAGGCTATAAAAATTAACAAGCAGGACCTTCAAGTGACTCATTAGCCAATCCTTCGCGATTATCCATTTTGTAATAGGTGACACATTTAACACATTGAGTAATATACTCAAGGGTCCTTTTTAATTAAAAAGGTTTAGTGAAGCAATTCAAATAACACGCAAATATTTTATTGGTTTCAAATCTGCCTAACCTCGAGTTGATTAAGCATTAGATAGGCTCTAACTCTGTATATGATACATACATTCTAGATCTTTCTTTCATTTACCACTTTTTTAATCATTGAAAAGTAAAGTTAAAAAAAAAAGGATTGCAGGATTTATCTCACTGACGTTTTGTTTTATGATTATTAGTCAGCATATCCTCCAGTAGAAAGTGTTTATGGGAAGCTGGGAATTTTGCAGGGGCTTATGCTGCAGTGGAGTTGATTAGGGACCAATTCTTCAAGCTTTGCCAGCTAGCTTCTCTGGCCAGGGTACTGTGCTAGAGTTAGGACTTTGGAGATGAGAGAATTAGATTTTTCTCTTATGGAGCTCAGGCTTGTGTAAGGAGTTGAACCAGTAGCAATTAAGCCAATAGACTTCTTTAGGGGTTAAGCAGGTCGGGTGGACTTAAAGTGCAAAGTCATGAAGAGCAGATTACCTTGATATGTTTGGACATCCGTAAGCCATTCAGGTTTGTGCAAGCACAAGAAGGGTAAAAAAGAGGCTGCAATGATAGATAATGGCCCCCAAAATAATACTTTCATGAAGTGATTCTCAACCTGTGGGTCATGACTCCTTTGGGGGTTGAATGATCCTTTCACAGGATCATTATGTAGGCTTCAATAATTTTGTTGCCATCATTAGTAAAAGTTGTTCACCAAGAAAAGGCTTAAAATGTATGAGAGTTCTCCTTTATTTACCTTTGGATTGCATATTGCATTGGAAACATTTTTCAAACAATCAAAATATAGTGATGCCCTGCAGAGATGTTTGAAGTCTTGGATGCAGACAATATTTATGTTTCCATAAACAATCATACATTATGATTCATAACAGTAGCAAAATTACAGTTATGAGGTAGCAACAAAAATAACTTAATGGTTGGGGGTCACCGCAACATGAGGGACTGTATTAAAGGGTCGCAGCATTAGGGAGGTTGAGCTTTTAGAGGGTTTTAAAAACAGGTTAATTTATGATCGATAGAGTCTTGGTACTGACTTGTGGCTGCCTGACCCCAAGTCATCCTCACCCGCATACATATCAGTAACACATATTCACAGGTTCCAACACAGACCTATTTAGTCCAGAAAATGACAATATGATGAGAACAAATCCCTATTTGACTCTTCAGCACATTCAAATGTGAAGAACATGAAAGCAAGTGGAAGAAGATGTATTATTGAAGCATTCCATGTCAGAGGAAGATGTGAATGGGATTGCTGTATTAGAGTGCTCACTTGGAAGCTAGGTGTTAGGCTGTAACGGGACTGTGATTAAGACTAGAAAGACTACTAACCAGAAGGCACTGGAGTCCAGGGGAATGCTAAATAAACGCAGGATGGAGCAATCAGGCAGAGAGGACTTTGTGGAGACAGCAGCTCCAGAATTCGGCAACAATGTAATGCAAAGAGAGAAGAGGCTGATTCTGGGTAGACTAACAGGTTTCCGGCTCAGGCCACCAGGGAAGCTTTGGTGCCAGGATGGGTCGAATATGCAGAGGAAGGAGCACATTTGTAAAAGGTGAGCAAGATGATGCCTTGTCCAACTCGCACTGTCTGCCCGGACGTACCCATGAGATACTTGGTGATTCTTGGTAGACAATTAGGAGATGCACATCTGGAATTTTAGACAGAGACACATATATTTAAAAGTTACATCTCTTATCAGTGCTGCCCAAATCCATGGTCCTGGAAAAGACTTCCGGGAATAGCTTAGACTAATAGACAGCTGACATAAAGATGAAGCACTAGAGGACAATAGCTTCTTTGGGACGAATAGAATAATACCAAACTGTGCGGAGTATTGTAGAGAATCCGGAGGGTGTGGGGTCATGGGAAAGACGGGAGAAGATATTCTCCAGCAAAAGGGAGTAACCAGCCGAGTGATGAGTCATGTGTGTAAAACACAGAGTGACAAATACCTCTTAGATTTGATACCTAACTTTTGGTATGTGTAATCTGATTAACTAGCCAAAGAAATTTCCATTGGACGGTAGTATAAAAAGTCAGAGTTGCTTATTTCTGAGCTTAAAGTCGTCTTTAAATTAATAATTCTTTTTAGAAAAAGTAACTAAGAAAGGAAGGCAGTTGTTGGCTCCTAGACCAAAGGAAAAGATCTCTCTCTGTCTCCCTCTCCCTCCCTCCCTCCCTCCCTCCTTTCCTCCCTCCCTCCCTCCTTCCCTCCCTCCTTCCCTCCCTCCTTCCCTCCCTCCTCTCTTAGACACACACACACACACACACACACACACACACACCTCTATCTTTCCAACATGAAGAAATGAGCACAGACAAAAATCAGTGCAGGGAAATGGGGGTGGGGTGGGAGGAGAAATAGATTGTGGGACGAGATTCTTTTGGGTCCGGATGGCATGGACAAAACATACAGGTGCATTTGTTTGCTTAACCAAGAAGGAAAATTATGGTCACCTGTGAGACACCTACAGAGGAATGGGGCCTGGGGCATATAATTGAGGGCACAGTAAGCAGGGATCTTACATGAGCCTCTATTTTAGCCTGTGTAATAAGGGATCTGGACATTCACAGAGTGAGGAAACAGACTAGAAGACATGCCATCCCGGAGGGAAAAGACTGAAGAAGCTTTCTAGGAAACACACTGCATCTAGGCAACTTATCTGAAAACCACTCAGTTTATATTTTTAACCATAGGCAGTATATTCTGGTATTGTGGCCATTTCTGTATGTTGAGTGGCTTTTCCTGATAAGATGGCAACAGATGTCTAGCTACCCAAGAGAGGGCACCAGAAGAGACCAAGGAAACAATTTGATTTGACGCAAGTCTAGCATGATGAACCAATGAGTTTACTGGTGTTACTGCAGGAGTGTGGGTGATGGCTGTTTGCAGACGCATGGCTGATGCAAACTCAGCTGCATTGCCAAAAAGCCCATTGCAGATCAGTCATCAACTTGCAGGCAACTCAGCGTTTGAAGAGTTCCCCCCTCCCCGCCCCCAGCAATTGTAACAGTTACAAAACCCTGGGAGGGACCTTGTGAGTTTACATCTTCCCGAGCTTCCTAGGTTGCATGAGCTTCCTCAGCATTGTAAATTAAATGGATTTTCTCCTCTCTCCAAGTGGCAGTATTTCAATTCTGGAAGGAAAAAAAAAAGAGGCTACACAATACTGCATTACCTGCTAGGAGTAAGCGGGATGGATGAACGCTCTTGGTTATTCATGGTTCGTGCTCTCAGTGTGTGGCCAAAGGGGCGATTATTCAGATCTTAAGAAGTAGACAGAGGTCCAGACATGCTAAGCACATGAAGACTTTTGCACCCCCGTGGTGTAGGGGAAGCAAATTCCACACATAGCCTGTTGTCAAACACCCGTTATCCAGAAAGTGTGGGGTAACATTGAGAACAGTAGTGATAATTTTGACTGGTTCACAGGTTTTCAAAGTTGAAAACACTAACTCCGTGAAAAGGCTCTCTTGAGCTTGTAGGTGGATGCTCAAAGATCTGGTCTTTGTTACCTGCTAAGTAGCTAAGGCTAATTTCATCCCCTAGACTCCATTTGAAGGGTCTATTTTTATCAGGATTTGGAGTCTCTCTTGATACTCTATGTGCCCCCTTTTCACCATTCATTTTCATTATCTTTAATTGTATGTGTGTGTGTGTCTATGTACGGATATGTGCGCATGCACACAAATGCTCCCAGAGCAGTGGTTCTCAACCTTGCTAATGCTGCAGCCCTTTAATACAGTTCCTCATGTTGTGGTGATGGCCAACCCTAAAGTTATTTCCATTACTACTTCATAACTGTAATTGTGCCAATGTTATGAATCATAATATAAACATCAGATGGTTTTAGGTGACCCACAAAGGGCTCCCACCCCACAGGTTGAGAATTGCTTCCTCAGAGACAAGAGGCATCAGAACCCATGGAACTGGAGTTACAAGCAGTTGTAAGCTGCCTAACTTGGGTGCTGGGAACTGAACTCTCTACGAGAGCAGCACACACCCTTAACCACCGGACCATCTCACCAGCGCCTGAATTTCTTTTCATCCAATGAATGAATGAAAGTTCTCACACTAAGTTCTTGGGTTTACAGCGTAGTCAGTAGATTAGGGTTCATGACTTTACTACCTTACAGCCTAGTGTGGAGAATAAAACAAGTTCCTGAATGACCACAGGAGAAATGAAAATACATGTACTTAGAGAAGTAATAATATTATGCGCCCTGGCTTCAAAGATGAGGAGCCAGGAATCATTCCTTAACAAATTAAGACATGTGTCTCTTATATTGCTCTCAAGGCTATTTTCATTGGAACATCTATACCTTAATCTATCCAAGTAAGTCAGTCAAGATGGAGATACTCATTAATTTGGACATTTCTCTGTGAGTTCAATATATGTACATAAGTATTTACACATGTAATATATAATACTTATATTAATGACACTGTGAACCTGCATTTTACCTCCTATGTGACAAATCACTTTTCATAACTATCAGAACATCATATTATTTTCTCCCTCATTCCTACATGAAGGACTGAAGGTTCACTTTGAGCAGCTGTTTCATGTTACACCTCAGGGAAATGGTGAACTGGGACTTCCATGCAGTGCAGGTCTCATGAAATTATTCGTAGTATACAACAGGGTCTCTGCATTCGATGGAGGGTAAATGAGAAGTCTTCTGAAAGTTAGGAAAGATGGATAAAAGAAAAAAATTCCAACTATCAGCTACATTTCAAGATGAGGAGACAGAATGTTGGCAAGCCAGCCAGAGGGCAAAGTTCAAACTATGGGTATAGGCTACGCTCAGGAAAGACCCGTGACCTATCTGAATGTGGAAGTCATCGGTCCAGAGGAAATGGCTAACTCTCTTTGTACTAAACAGGGTTTCTGTTCAATAAACAATCAAAGAGGAAGATACCCATCACAAGGCCTTGAGATGACCTGTGGCTAGAGATTGGGAGATGACCCGGGTAAGAGGGGTCTGAGGAAGAGAAAGTAAAGAATGGTCAAGGGAGGGGTATCTTCACAATGGATATGGCGAGCAGGAGATTGTGATGGGGATACCGGGGTGAGAGAGGTCTCGGTGATCTTGGAACAAAGGTGGTGGGAGTCTGGAGGTAAGAAACCAGCAAGTGAGAAGGAAATAAAGGCAGGCAAGTGGTTAGGGATAGAGATAAATGTGTTCTCTCTCTCTCTCTCTCTCTCTCTCTCTCTCTCTCTCTCTCTCTCTCTCCCTCCCCCTCTCCCTCTCCCTCTCTCTGTCTCCCCTCACCATGTTCTTGCATAACTCAGCTTTCTTTAGGAATCTTTGGTTTGTTCATTAAACTTCTTAAAGTTTACCACCTAGAGCTGAGCTGTGTTTGTGGCCTGCAGAGTGCGGAGTAGGAAAGCAAAGCTCTCATATGTTTGTGAATGACAAATGTCAGCCCAAATTTAGCCACATTTCGCCCCCCACTCACTGAGCTCACCATTCCTAACAACTCCGTGTCATCCACATCCTGGACTTGCCAGCTATCTGGGAAGAAAACCCAAATGAAGCGGGGACACTGGAGCCTTAAGGTGGAGAGGACATAGGGCTGACACCAGGAAGTCCACATTCCAGTCTGGACATACTGATACTTTTCGGAAATTTATTCTTGAGAATAACAGTCTACTTTGTTTGGGCTCCAGGGGGAATTAATTGACTACATTTTAAGCCTCTGTCAAACTAAAAAATGTTCTGAAATTAACAACTGATAGCATACGCCTTTATTCATTCACTACCAAGTTATCTATAGAACTCAACCCTCGGCCAGTCTATGGTAAGCTTTTAAAATATGATGAGATGGGACAACAGTGGCCCTAGTCCATGGATCTTGATTCCCCAAAGCCTCATCGTGTCATCTGGATGTTGAAAATACTTAGCTAAATACAGGGAGAAAAGATTAAAGACCAGAGTCTCACAGAGTGCCCCAGATCATTTCCTGCTAAGAGTTTGTAGAAAAGCTACGGTTCTGAGGACTTTAAAAATATTGAACAAAGAAGAGTCTTTCAAATTTGAATTTTACCAAAAGTGATCACTTCATATTGTTTACATTTTATGTTTTCAATGTATTTATATTCAAGTTCATGCTTGGAACAATATACTGAACAAAAACCAGAGGGGTCCTTAATTTGTAATTTCTATAAGGAATTATACTTATATTCTTACATAGTACATGTAAAAGATATACATATAGAAGAATATATATATATTATCTGAGATATTAAAACCATGTTATCCATGATATATAATAGCGTGAGCACCTACTTTGGTCATTATCTACCAAAAACAGTATCCCAGAGAAGGATAGCAGAAAAACCTAGCACCAGACAATCTGAGCAGTGTGTGGCATGAGGCAGAAAACAGAGGGGTTCACCAAAAGATTCTTCTTCTTCCTCACAGTATTAGCTGTAGGTCAGTGTCTATGATGGTTTGAAATCCCATTACTCGGTAGAAATGGACAGGAGGAAAGAAAATGCTCTCCACACTTTGTTGATGTGAGCATGAAGATGCATTTTTCCTTTCTCCCTTCAGCACACAGTACTGTGGTGTATGAGTTGCTCTTGCTAAGTAGCAAACCAACTCAAAACCAAGGGCCTTGATGTCATAGGGATATGATTGTTACCCCACAGTTCTAACTCTGTGTCCAACCTGGAATGGAACAGGGATTTTGCTCTAGGTGACAATAGTTTCAGTATCATCTTAACCATTTGGGAGCTTAGAAGGATTAGAATTTCTGAGATGACTCGATCACAAGCTGGATGTTTAGCTGGGCGCGGCTCTGATGCTGGAATATATGAGCTTTGGAATTCATAGTCTTAGGATATGTCCTGTTCTTCCTTGTCTCCACTCTCATACTTCATATATACACATACGGACCTAAAGGTGTTTCTTTTTTGTCATATGAACATGCTTCACCAGCAGTAATGAAGTATTAGCCCTCCAGAAGACAGGAACAGTACTAATACCCAGATATATTCAGAATTCCTCTTTTCTTTCCTCTGTGAAATATGTGAGTGAGTTTTAAAAGTAACCTGGCTGAACAATGGAAATAGGTGTGGAGGGAAGAGTAGATACTTAAGAATGCTTGCTATGTGCTCAGTAGGAACCAACCCCTTTCCTGGGCACTTTCAAATCTTGAGATACTGAGCAAATATTTGAAATTCTTTAGGGTATATATACAATTTAAACCCAGATATACATCTTTAATTTTGTGTGTTTACCTTTTTTTTTTCTTTTGAGACATGCATTTGTGGGGTGGTAAAGGTAGAGATAAGTTAATGTAAATCTGAGTTACAAAATTATTACTTGTAAAGCACATAATATTGTTCTTTGAACATTTTTTAAAAGAGAGAGTAAATCTGCCTGAGGCCAGACTACTCTGTTTTGTGCTGAACTCTGAAATACTGGCCCTTACTAGTGACTCTCTTAGCTAGCATCAGAGAAGCTTCTAGGATTTGTGAAGCAATAAAAGCTAACATCTCCACAAAACACTTTCACTTAATGTGTGGGCTCTTTTGTAAATAGCACCAGCGAGCAAGTTGATTACAGTGTGTGTCTTGTGTATGTCTGAATTTCAGGGATAGGATGAGGAAGACGTAGAATGAGACTGAGCTTGGAGGTGGGCTGACTGGCAGATCTTGGAGACAGAATCAGAGAGATCTCCCATCTCTTGGTCATAATTTCAAAACACTGTAGACAATTCCAATTGCCTTCGTTGTGAAGAGAGTAGAGAGAAGTTCTGTGTTCTTGCCATTTCTTGGCATCATGGAGATGGACTTTTTGAGGTGGACTTTTTGAAATAGGAAGGCAAGATGAACATATTGGTTCTGATACAATAGTTCTTGGTCAAAAGAATAAAATAAGCCGTTAACAAAGTTCATAGGAGGCAGGATTAGGAATGCAAGAGAATCGTTTGGGTGGGAATGAGAGAGAACACGGCTGGAAGAGCCACCAGACTGCCACGCATAGTATCCTTTGTGAAATAAGGGAGATGGACGCATTGGAGAGAAGGCATCTCAAGCTGAAGTACTAAGGTGATTTGGAAAAATCATGAGATTCCTTAAGAAGAAACAATTCTCACTCTCTCTCAGGAATGGATTTACATTGGGGAGTATACTGTGTTGGTGATTGACATAGCCCGCAAGAACATGCCTTCGTTTAAACAAGGACACTTGTATAGAATGCAGCGTCCAAGACAGTGTTGGTGAAGTGCTCTCTGATGGAGACATGGGTGGAGAGAGAACTTCCTTGCTTAGTTGTCCCTCCTCTTGGTTGCATATGAGCAAGACACTGACTTCTACCTTATTAGCTGTGTGACTCTCTTTACGAAAGCCTCGATGATAATGCCAATCTATATAAACGCGTGTCGCATGTACTTTTGGAGAAGATTGATTTCTGCAGCTGCAGACATATGCAGCTATTTCTATGTTCTTCCAATTTTCCTTCACCTTAACACCCTCCTTCAACAACTAAGCTGTCTTGATTCCTGGTATTGTGTGAGTGCTCTATTATACATGTTACATTAAGTCATGCATGTGAGCACATATGTAGGTACGATTTCAAGGCCTTATCTCTCTCCTTGTCTTAACTGGTATGATGGAACTCTGCCTACACATTCATAAGGCTCTGCCTTTTCAGGGTCCCTTCTCTGTTGTTCCCCAAGCATGAAGTGGATCACAGCTGTCCTCAGCAATGCTTTGTGGATCAGGGACTCCTCAGAATTCAATGGGAGCTGCACCATGTCCCTCTTGATGGAAATGGGCTATTGTATGGGTTTAAGTGAGTGGGAAAGATAAGGAAGAGGGGGTTTCACTATATAGCAAGGGATAATGTGATCATTCTGGCTTTATTTGGCCATTTTGTCATTGTATATAGGGTTTGAGTTATCTTGAAACCCACATTTCCCATATCCCACTCTTTGGGAGGAGACTGATTCCCTAAATAGAGTGTTGAGAAGGTGTCTCTGAAAATCTTCCCAACACTTTCATTCAGTTAGTGTTAATTTAAAACAAGTCATAAAGATATCATCTCTTGTCTTTGATCAGCTTACATCATACCCAGTGTATATGCTCTGGTAGAGTTCCATTTGTGATTGGCCATTCCTATTGTTTAGAATAACTTTCTTGTCAAATATCTGTCTATGATAAAGACATGGTAGATATTCCTTTAACTGTTGTTTCCTGTACATAAGGGTTATTGTGCAAGGGAAGTGGAGCCTTTTCATGGACATTCTGGGAGACAGAGGTCTTTAAATGAAACCACATCTGGTCACCTTGCCTCCAAACCATGTTACAGCTGTTCCTTTAAATCAGACCTGAACTAAGCAAGAACATCTGTAGCAAGAATTATGAGGCCCAGCTGAGCACTTTGGACCAGCATGTTCCATCTCACTTCTTTCAGCTCTAACCTTTTAGCAATTATCTTTACCGTCCTTAGAAATGGTAATTAAAGTTGGTAGAAGAACAAATAGAATACTCAAGATGTTTCTACGTTCCAAACACCAGGTATATAAATGTCAGTGACTTAAATATTGTTACAAGAATGCTTTTATTAACTCCCCCTCTGACCTTCTTGGGGATCATATTTAGCCTTTCTTCCAGGGAGTGTAACACTGCTAATCAGCTTGCATAGTTGGCAGCCATTACAGTGCTGGGGATACCTGAAGCTACCTCAGGCAACAGTCTCCCCTGATTTCAGACAAGCCTGCTATATCAGAAAACATGGGTAGGTGTATCCTCACCACAGTGTCTGTCTAACAGTCTTTGTTCAACCCCAACAAGCAAAAGTATGCTCAAAGTTGAGCAATGGTTTTACAAGTCAACCCTTTCAATGTTGAAAGCAGGTCTTGTAGGGATGCTACCTCCTGCTCTCTGTAGAAATGGCTTGTTTGCTGCAGAGCTGGTTAGGGGTTCCTGTGAGTTTGAGTCTATGCAGAACAGAGTTGTTAATGCTCCGTGCTGTAATTTGAGCTTCTCTGATTGGTGACAATGAGTTTGTAGACATCTACAGGGGATTTTATTAACCTTTAAATTACTTTTCCTCCTTCATTAAAATGAGACAATTTTACTAAGATTATATGCACGTGATGCTCCCTGGCATTTATAATTGGATTTCTATACATTAATTTCCACATCTCATTATCCTAGAATATTCAAACCAGGAATGAATTTACCTGGATTAATGGGAGGAGGTCACTGAAGGTAGATTTGGCTATTCTTCATGGCCTTTGGGTCCATTAGAATAGTCCTAACCAGAAAAAGGGTTGTCACAGGTGAAAAGCCAGGCTCATTTATGTTCAAGTGGGATTTACTGAAACCAAATATTTGTTTCGAAGTGACAGAATTTTTAATGAGGTTAAAAATATCAATATATATTGCTATTTAGAATCAGCTTGTTAGAAAATTTAGTTGATTTTTTTAAAAATTTCACTTGGCCCATTCCTGTTTGTGGCTTGGGATAGCAATATTCTAACCCTTATTTCCATTTCTTCCAAACCAGATGTTTCTCATGCTTTTACAATGGATCACGTTCTCACCCTTCTCTTGGTCTCTGAACCATTTGACTCTAGAGACCCAATGGAAAGGGCATGAGGTGGCAGGACTGGATTGGGCTTCCATCATTCCCTCCTAGTTAACGATCCTTCTCAGAGCTGGAACTGAATGTCATTTGGGCGCCAAGAAAATTTTTGTTGAGTTATTTATTCAATAAATATTTCATTATCCTTATTGTGCCAAGAGCACAATAACCCTGACATCAATCATTTCACTACCAACTGGCATTAAAATATAGGTATATATTCAGATAACACAGTGGCCAGTTATTAAAGTTGTTTAAGTTACTATTCTAATCCACTGAGGATTTATAGCTTCGCTATCTTAATTCTTAGTAAACTGTGAACCAAAACATGAGCATAAAACTTACTTTATAAAATCCTATTGGTAGGAAAAAAATTTAAGAGTTTTGTGGTTTTCAGTGCTATGCTTTGTAAGTTAAGTTGAAACTTAAATCCTTCCCTAGAGATACAAGCTTGGCTACCTTTCAGTTTTCACAGAAAAGCTACATGAAGAAAGAAGAACAATAAACTGATAATTTGAGGGCATGTTTGTATGTTTAAGCTTCAATTATTTCTACAGCTTTTCCTCCCGGCCTTCGAGCAACTTCCCCCAGAATTATAAGAAAATTATAGCCACGTGAAAATTCCAGCGATAACCATCCAATTATTAGAATAATTATGGCCCTTCTTCAATGATGTAGATTTGAAAATGCAAACCAGTTGTTTTGGATATCAGCTTTCCAAATGTGAACCACAGACCTTATAGAAAACACATTACAAGTAGAAAAATATGAATGGGAGGATTTTTATTTTACTCTCTCATTTTACCAAACATGTTAATTGTGAGCAGATGAGTCATATCCCTAATCAGTCTTCCCTGGAGACACTGAAAGGCAGGTCGGGCTGGAGACTGCTCGGTGCCAGGCGATGCTGGCAGCAAATGTGAAGGGGACAGAAGCGTGTCTTGGAACTAGCTTGGAGCCTCTGCTCGCATCTCAAAGTTAGATACACAAGATGTTTGTGTTAGTCAATGGCTTTGCTTTAGTTTTAAGTCACCTTTACCTCCTTTTCCTTGCCCAAGTCAGAAGGTAGAGAGTTGTTTGAAGATTCCCCAGTTTCCTGTTTTTACCTATGTTCTTTTAGTGTGGTTTATCGCTTGGTCCCAATAAAGAGAACACACGGCACAACAATAAGCTGCTTCCGTTCCTTTCTGGATGCAATAAGACTCTCTTCTGGAAGCTACTAATTTTCCATTCCCAGGTTCTTTAAGGAGTACCTTGGCAGCCCGACAGACAGAAAGTCAGTCAATTTTGGAAGCAGGCACGAGAGACTGCAGTAGGAGCAGAGTCCCTCTCACGGGGTGCATGTGCTAGCGTAAGCAGTCTTCTCACATTTCTGTTCTCCCACCTTCAAAATAAGGTTGATGAAACTAAAGCTAATTCTATTACATTTTAATTGCCACATAACTACATATCAAATAAAGTAGCCGCATTCTCCAAACCAAAGATCAGAAAATACGGTCTGACTTCAGAATATAGGATTCTTTTAAATTTGAGTTTGTCCTGGAATAGTTAAAGCCTTATTCAATATTTAGTTGAATTACAGGTCCTGGAATTGGTAATGAAGTTGTCCGTGGCTTCTATCCTCGGGGAACCGACAGTCTATGGCAAACTGTCCACTGTGCTGACATAAGGTGTTTTCACAGACAGCCAGTAGAAGGCCGTCTAAAATGCAAAGTCCAAACGAATGGCGTTTGTGTTGACATTTTCTTCTGTTATGGATGAGCTACTAGAGATGGGTCCATGTTATGTGTAAACTATGTATGTGCCTCTGTTTTTATGTCATTCGTCCTCCATGCTTTGCTTCGGTTGCTTGTTAATATTAAGCACCATCTTGGCCTCAAGTGATGTCAGTAGCCACAAAGCAGCCGCTAGCCCGGTCTGTCCTGCGCACTCTTTGATTCCCGAGTCCCCTTCTTACTGCACCTCTCACTGACCTCAGACACTTGACCCTCTGGTGTTTTCCCTTTAGTCCAGCATGCGACTCCTTATCCTGATGCTTAACCCCAGGAGGGAATTAAAGTCGTAACTTGAAGTGTGTCTCCTGTATTCAGTTGGCTGCCAAATCTTATAATCTCTTCCTTCCTCACCAGCTTCTCAGGTCTTCACAAGTTCTCATCTGCTGAATTCCAATTATCTAAAACCCTCACCTCCAGGCTTACTTCTGACAGCCACCAGAATGCTCTTCCAACATGCGAGTCCAAGCAAGATGCTGGCTGCTTCAGCCTTTCAGGGTCCGTGATTCATAATCTGACCTGGCCTGCTGTACAAATTCAGTTCCCCTACTTGTTCCTATGAACACATATTCATGTCTTCTGAACCCTTCATACCTCATTTTACCTAGATTGAATCTTCCTCCTGGGCTAAGAATGTTTCCCCCTCCTCCCCCTCCTCCTTGCCTTGCTGGTAGATTGCTGCTATCCCTTTAACATCGTAAAGCCTTGTATAATTCCTCGTAGGTGAATTAATCACGCTTTCTCTGTATTCACATAACCTTCCGTTGCTCTCACCTGAAAATTCTTATTGGCATAGTTAGGGTAGGTTCACTACAGAAATGGCTCTAAAATGGACAGTGGTGCAAATCTGAGGACTATAGGATAAACACAGACACACATACACACACACACACACACACACACACACACACACACACACACACACACGGGTTCAGTCCATTTCTTCCCTATCTGCAAAAGGGGCTTGGAAATATTATCCAGGTATATCCCCACCATGACAGAAAAATGGTTGTGTTGATTAGTGACTACTGTTTTCTGCCAAATCTTCTTGTATATAAGAATGGCTGTGTCATAGAAAAGGTTGTGTGTTCTGTTCTGTGGACTCATAGGAAAGCTGTTGACACTGACTAGGACTTGAGCAAATGTTTATATATACAAAGGAATAGAAGAGTGAAGCAGTAATAGCACCATTTTGGATGTAAAGCATTCTTCAAAGTTAGCTTGACGTTGATGTAGAATACATATGTAATGGTATAACTTGCTGTCTCTCCTCTATTCTATTCTACCAGGTTTGCTTTAATACCCCAAAAAGTAACGATAGTTATGAATAATAGACACAACTGCTCAAAACTAACAACGCTAAACATATTATGTTTTTAAATTACACAACTAGAAATAATATTCATCACACACAATTAAATTTAAACATCGGCACTATATATGTATATACAATAGTAATATCCTGAGCTTGGATGTGCTCATTTATCTTGAGAGTAAATTGGATTTAGTATTGTATAAAAATGACTCATGAGTTGAGCATCCTAGCAAAAGATATAAGGTGTGTATATATATATATATATATATTCATATATATATTATATATAATGTATACATATACACATATAATACATAATGTGTATATACACACACACACCCTTTAGAAATACAATCATGCAGAAACTCTTTTTTGTTTTCATTTATTTATCTTATGTGTATATGAGTGTGCTTGACTGTGTCCAGTGAACCATGTGCACGCCAGTACCCTCACTGGTCACGGGAAGATGTCAGATGACCTGAACTGCAGTTGCAAACAGTTGTAAGCCACCCTGTGGGTGCTGGGAACCAAACCCAGGTCCTCTGCAAGAGCAGTCAGTAGTTTTAATCTCTGAGCCATCTCTCCAGCTCTCCAAACTCTCTTTCTTAAACACAAAATTATGATTAAGAATTAGAATATAAACAAAACTGTCCAAATGACTGCTGTTTATCATTTAGTGTTTCTAATAACTATTCAATATCTCCCCATCTATTTTGGGTGATATATGAATTTTTTTTCAGTTGAACAGGTGAAAACAAGTTTTCCATCGGCACCCAAGGGAATGCACAAAGTTTGTTAGTTTTCTTTTAAGAACTATGGCAGTGAATGGTTAGAGAGAGGGACTATTTTAGATGATAGACATAGAAATTCAACCTATTAGAGGTGGACTCGTAGACAGAATTCATCAAGCATTAGCATTTAGGAGTCCTGAGTATGTTTTCAATCTTTTGGAAACAGTCAGGTTAGAGCTCATTTATGTACACTGTGTAGTGTACACCGTGTATGTTGTGTATGCTATTGCACGTACATCGCGTCAAACTCAAATTTTATAACTTTTTCAGAAAGAGTTACATGAGCATTGATCTTTCTTGCCTAGAGTCTCCCTTGCCTGGATCCAAAAGAGCTGTGAGTGGTACTGAATATCAAGACTGTGACCTTGAAACCCAGTCAACGGGAAGGGAATCGGGAGAGATTTGGGCCAAGGATGTTAGATGATCAGGACAAGTTCTGAGGTGTATGTAAGTCCATACTCAAGGGAGGGGTGAGTGAGTGATCCTGTTGAGAAAACAGTTAAGTAACAGTGAATCTTAAACACAGCAGGGGTGGCGGAGTGTAGCTTCAGGGACACTTTCCAAGAATGACTGTTTGCAATCTCAGCTATTGCACAGTTAGTATCACTTAGTTCTTGGAAAACTCACGCAGAAGTGAGAAGATAACTTGTCATTGTGCCCTACCTCTCAATGGCTGTATTTGCTTTCAACTGCCAGAACAAATCACCACAATTTAGTGGCAGAAAACAACCCGAAAGTACTATTTCACAGTTCCTGTGGGATAGAAATCTGGCAAGACATGGCTGAGTTCTTGGGTCCTCACTTGGTTAAAATCGAGGTATTTTCCAAAGACACATGTCTTCTAGGGCTTGGGTTCTTCTTTCAAGTTCACTGTCTGTAAGAACTGACTTCATTTTTAAATATCCTGTGTGTTTTCTGTGTGTTCAAGTTAGCATACGTCTGTGTGACGCGTGAATTACCCTTCTGCCATGCCTTTAACTTCTTTCTCAGTGAAGAAAAGCTCTTATTAGCTTCCAACCAACACAGGCAACTTTGCTAGCAAAATAATATTTTACCATGTCTTCAAAGTGTCCTTTGAAAGATGTTTCAACTAAAATTCTATGCAAAAATCTAAGCATGCTCAGTGGTTTTCCTGTCTACCCTTGTGATATTCTGAACATATACTCTGACCTGGAGCTGAGCATACTCAGAAATGAAGCCTATCAGCCATCTTTTCTTGTTTACTATAATCTTAAAATAAGTATGTCTGGAATTGCCACTTAAACAGTATGCAGAGGACTGTACTGTACTGGTTCCTATATTTTTTCCTATATGAACATTTATACCTGAATAAAATTAGACAGGTTTTGTTCTAAGATGGCATTGCTTGGAAAGTAGTCTCCTTGCCTGCTGCAGGGCATAAACAATTCTGTACATATATTTTTTATTTCTTATTTATCTTTTTTTTTCTTTTGTACATCAAGGAATGAACCCATTGCATTCAAACCAGTTACATCCTTCTGTTAATTTCTCATGATTATACTGGTTTCAGTTAAATATTTCTAGATACTAACTGTGTCAAAGTCAACTCCTTAGTATCCTTGATTGCAACCACAAAGTCCTTTCTGTCATGTGAAGCAACATGTTCACAGTAGTGGCACCAGGAAGGGAAGACATTAGAAATGAGATTCTGTCTACCATGAAGAAACTGTCTTGACTGTTCAACCGCAGAGAACAGAAACGCACACTATTATGGAAATTGCTCTGCTTTCCCAAAGACATTGGGTTTAAAATAACTTTGATTCATTATGAGTTATGGCAGATATTTAAGTAGGCATGAATTGGCATGAGCCTTCACACACGCATTACAAACTTCAATGTTATGAAAAGCTGTAAAATTAAAATAGTTGGAAGTTAGGAAAATGAAGGCACTTGAATGAATATGCATATGTAAAGAACTTCGTGGATGTTAAAATTGTAGATTCATCCTTATTAAGCAGAACATGCTTTTCATAACACTGCTGTATTTGCAGGATGCCCATGGTATGCAGGGTTACTGCACTGAGCACTGGTGATAGGTGGTCTGTCTTCTGGGCAAACTGAAATGCAGCGATCGCTCGTGTAGTGGACGGGGTAATAGGTCAGAGAAACATTAAGCCTGGGGAAAGTGGTGGTCATTCCTTGAACTTATAGACGTGTGAATAGGTGTGTGTGTGTGTGTGTGTGTGTGTGTGTGTTGTGTGTGTGTATACGTGTACATAAAAATGTGTCACTCGGGGGGAAGTCTCAGTCAGCTCAGTAGCAAAATGATGTAAGGGAAGGAAGGGAGTTTCAGGCTCAGACCTGTATTTGAATGTCCATCTCGGCACTTACTCGTTTGGCAAAGTCCTGAACCCTTTGTGCCTCTTGTTCCTAATTTGTCAAGTGTGACTGATAAGAGACACCTCGTGGGTCTGTCGCAAGATAACACATGTCAAGAACCTGCTATGTGATAAGCTCCAGATAAGAGTTCTTCAGTACCTCCTTCTGGAGTAGCCAATGGGCTTCTGGTTCTAAAGTTCTTACAGGAAGTCGGCTCTGGGCTCAGGCCAGGTCTTCTGTATCTGGTGGACATTTAATAAGACATCGGGACCTTCCTCTGTGCTCAGAATTATTGGTCTCAGGATGGATCCTTTAGGGTCTGCAGCTTCTCTCTAAGTGCTACCTTCATCTACATAAGGATGGCTCAGCGGATAAGGGACTGGCCCTGGCCACAAAATAACCTGTAATCACTGACTTTCAACATCATGAGCAACCAATTAATTAAGAGACTCCAACCTAGTAGGGAACTTTCCTGGCATCTGTCAGAGAGGCCACATGCCAGAATGTTCTCGTGGCTCTCACATTAATATGTATTTGTGTGCATTGTTTTTGATTGCTCTAATCAGACTTGAAATGAATCCAAGAGGTTTTACAACTAAGAGACACTAATCCCCTTGCCCTCTCCCTCTCCGCTCCGCTCTGTCTGAAGGCTTAATTCAGCTACTTTATCTCTCTAGGTATGTGGAGACCAAAGCCAAGGGGCTGTTTTCCTGCGGGAATTCACACTGATTCGAAGAGAGAGCCTTCATGAGGATTTCCTGTCTGACCTCTTGAACAGTCACAAAACTGAAGACCCGGTACAGTGTCCCTTCTTCTACTTATTCATTGAAACACAGAGGTTTAGTGGTTGATTCTGATTCTTGGTGGTTATTTGTAGCGAACATAAAGCCAAGCCATTGAATGATATCTTTGCTGTTCAAGAGAAGAGGGAGAGGCAAACAGATAAGGCCACACTCAGAATCTATTGGGTAACTTTAGGATGCTTCCGGCATCTGGCAAGTTTTGAACATTCTACTTGGTTGTTAAACTCCGAGGCAGAATGTGGAGGATTCACTTTCAAAAATATCTGATGCTTTGCCAGTGAGTCTGAACATGCAACGGTAATAACTTAAACAAGTAAAGAAAGGGTGGATTGTTTTATAGGTCGATGGGAATTCCACCAACCTCCATTCCTGGCATCACTGCAGATACTTTTACTTCAAAGTATTCGTGAAATTTATTATATGAAATTAGTTTTGTTTACCAGTAGGATTTTTGTTTTGCTTTGTAGTTTGGTTTCGGGTTTGTTTGCTTTAGAAGGACTAGCAAATGAATTCTGAAGTGAAAATAAGTATTATTGACTGACACCGTCAAGTCAATGACCCCTCTCTTCTGGCGTTCAGACTCTGATGTGTACTTGGGACTATATTGTGAGAACTGGACTAGGGCCTTTTAAGAACTGGCTGTGGCTCTGAATGGCAAGAGACTTTTGTTTAGGAGACTTGCTGTCTGGAGGCAGCTCTCTACACAGGCCAGTGGGTTTTTTACCCAACCTGAAAATAGCCGGATCACAGAAAAACAATACCCCGAAGCAAACTCAAAGATGCTTTCATCTCTGGTTCCTTTACCCGCCTCTTACCGCCGCTCTCTCGGGGTACTTCCTGGGTATTTGTTAAGTCTTTCTCATCTAGATATGGAGGAACGTGGTTCTCTCTGCAGTTATCCCCAAGCTGCAACCTGCTTTGCCTGTGTCATTATATCTTCTGTACCTTGGGCATTTGTACCTGGCTCAGTGCAGACAGTAGGCATTTGTATGCCTCTCAAGTTGGGTCCTCGGGCAGGTACAGTGATGATGGTTCCCAGGGGTCCTATAATTAATTTTCTTGTGTGTCCTTTCTCACCAATAAGTCTGAAAATGTAGTGTCTAGCAGGTTATATTTTCATTGCTTACACCCAGCTTTCATTGTGACCTAGTATGGTTCACAGGCATTACCATCTAAATTTAGGATTCTTTCTTAAGGACAGTATCTTGCAACTATATCTTACTTTTGTTTCATTTGAGGTCATGCTGAGTCTAAAATATGAGCTATCTGAAGGGCTGCTATGTGGGTTCTCTGAAATATCATGAGTGATTTTAATTAGTATATCACTTTATAGCATAAAGAAGTTGAATAATGTGAATTAATTACTAACACAAAGGAGTCAGTCATAAGGTAATTTCACTGAAATCAGCTATTGGCATTGAAGGTTCTCACAAACAGTGCTAATGTATAGTATTATATGATTTCTGTCATAAGAAAACTGCATGCTGCTCGAAGTCCTCACTCACCCTAAGGTCAAACATCACTGGGTGGGTGAAATACATAACTCAAAAGGGAACAAGCAGTTAAAACTACAGCTATTGAAGAGAGCAGAAGGGATAAGAAAAGGCCAAAACTCCTAAATACCAGAAGCAAATTCAGCCTTCTTGTAAGTTGATGAAATTCTAACTATTTCCTGGGTAGTCTTTGCTCTCTGAGAACTCAATGTGGCCCCTGAGCCATAAGTGTAAATTCATGTTCTAATTACAAGGTGAATAGCATAATGTCTGTTTGTTGTAGGGGAAGACTTCACATGTGACCTGTAACTTAAATAGCCAGGAAACTGGACATTCCTTTCATCCTCTGTGAGGTTTTTAGTGTGTGTGGGTGTGAGAGAGAGAGAGAGAGAGAGAGAGAGAGAGAGAGAGAGAGAGAGAGAGAGAGAGAGAGAGATCTCCTAGGGAGGAGGCACTTAGGGGAAGGAGAGAGTCCGTAAGAATTCATTCTGGTGCAGACATAAGATGCAGTGGCAAAGAGGATAAGTGCGGGAGGAAGCTGCGTGTCAGAGCACACCAAAGCAGAACAGCACAGTCTATCTGTGCAATGTGGCAGGCTTCAGTTCGAGGCTCGTTAGCAGTCCAAAGATTTTTTCACCTCCCCCTCAGAGGTAGCTTTGCTTCCTAAGAGCAGGTCTGTGCTGACTGGGGACTCACCAGCACCTGGCCCAGCACTAACTGATGTGCACTCACCTGGGTGCGGTGTTTGCAGAGGTAGGACCTCTGCAATTTTCAAGAATTTCATCTTGAAAACAAGAAAAATTGTCTCCTAGAATACGCAGGAAGAAGGCCCGTCAACAGCATGGAAATTCTACATGTGCATGTGCTTATGAAAATGGTTTGAATGATTTCAGGTTTGACGAGGAGACAGAAGAGCATTTGTGCTTACCTGCCATGCTGCTGTATTAAGCTGTATACAGACCTATCACAAATAACTTGAATCCCGGGGTATTTGCCTACTGGAAATCCATAGTCAAAGAAGTAAGCTTGTTGCCAGTATAGCAATAAGAAGAGAAGTAGCACCAGCTGGAGATGTGAAATATATTGTCACACTTTTGCTTAAATTGTATTGCTACCTTCTTTTTAAAGGATCGTACTTTTTTATTTAAAATTTTCTCATTTATCCTTCCTTTTCTGGAAATTCTAAAATCTTTCAACATTTCAAATAATTTTAAAAAACCATTTTCTTTTTAAAAGTTAAAATCCTGGCTTTGGAGAGATGGATAAGCTGTTAAGAGTACTGGCTTTTCCTGAGGAACCATGGGTTCAACACCCAGTACCCACAACCTTTTGTAAACTCCAGGTTCAGGGGAATCTGCTGCCCTCTTCTGGCTGTCTCAGGTACTGCATGCACATGGTGCACAGACGCTCAGGCAAGTAAAACACCAATATATATATATATATATATATATATATATATATACACAATAAGTAAAAAAACAAAAAAACAATGAGCAGCCTTACTTACCTTATTTGGGGAACACTTTCACCTAAAAACTCCTTGATTTATTTTAGCCTAAATAAATAAATTTTGTTTTTGACCTTCAGGGAACAGTCTCTACTTTTCTCAATCACAGCCACCTGGCAGGGATTGACTTTTACATTGTGTTAGACAAGAGACAAGCTTTCTTCTGTTTCCAGCTAGACTCCTCTATGAAGACAGATTCTGGTCTCTGCGCTTTGGGGAAACAGTGTAAGCAACTGCTTGTCTGAAGGCCCAGCAGGCAACTTGTAATTGTAGCCTGAAACTCTCCTGTTTGTGATTTGCATTGTTTGTGGACAAGAAACAGACTGCCAGTCAAAAGCTGTTACTCATTACTGGAAAGCAGAGATGCAGATCATGCCGGCACATTGGTTTTGGATGCTGGCTTTGGTTGTCAGCCGGATATATCAGGATAATAATTAACATGAAATTCATTACAGAATGGGGTTTTCTTCGGTATGAAATTAGGGCAAACCTCATTTGCTTGTAGCTTTGTGGTTCCCTAAGTGGTTATTTCATGCACTGATGTATGTTGATAGAAAGAAAAGGTATTTAAATATTTATACCAGTTGAGGGTAGAATGCTCCTTTGGGTGATTGGTAAAATAGAGATGCCTTTTGTGGAAGAGGGTGAGCTTTGGAATGGCCATGTTTAGAAATCTCTGTATTTGTATATTTATGTAATTCACACACACACACACACACACACACACACACACACACACACACACACACACACTGTGCACAGAGAGATAGAGGAAAGCAGGACACACATTCATTGACTCAATTGAAAGGAAAATATATTTATTAAAAATCTTTTAAAGTAAGTTTTTTTTTTTAACCTGCCTTAGTTGATTCAGGGCAGAGAATTAGTGAGGGGCCAGGTATTTCCATGACCTGTGAAATCAGTTCAAGCAACACATATGAACTCAAATAAAATGGAGGAAAACAACTTCCATGTGTGCTCAAGGTTTTAGCAAACTTGCCTCCACTCCTGCTGAGGGAAGGAAAACAGTGTAAGTGCTAACACCTGGAGATAACTTAATTTGCTTACACTTCCAACCTGAGTCCTGCGTTGGAACTGTAGGAGACGTACATACAAGGAGAGCAGTGATATATCAAAAACGTGAGTGCATTCAGCCCCAGGTAATGGCTGACTTTTGCCCAAAGTCAAGCTTGCAGTGTCTGTCCCTCCTTGATATGGAATAACACGTCATCACAGATGTGCACATACTGAAGGCACGTTACAAGTTCATAGAGCCTTTATTAGTCAGTCTGTGCGTTGAACTATCCTTCAAGTGGCCACTGTGTCTTTTTTTTCTTAATGATTTTGCCCAAAGAAAAAACAAACAGCAAAGGGGCCCTCTGCCCCAGAAGTAAAAGTCCTCTCCAGTTCAGTCTTTTATTTTGAAGAATACTCATGAGTATAACTTGAGTTGGCTACCAAATACTGCCTTCTGTGAATGTATCCTAGCTGGACCAAGTCAGTCAGTGGAAAAGGAAAAGTTTATTTCTTTGGGAATAACCCGTTGAGAATAACAAGGAATATTTTCAGGCCAGAAGAGCCAGGGGGCTTTGATATGCAGGTGCCGGTACGTGTTAGTACAATCTAAAGGAGCCTGGGGGTTAGTGTGGGGCTTTGATATGTGTTACAGGTAAGTGCTTATAGGGAGCTAGATGCCCCGTTTGCCAGAGTTGGCTGCAGGAGAGATAAGAAGGGGTGGCTCTTTTCCGACAGGTTTCTGAGGCATACCCAGTGCAAGCGTTTATGTATCCCCAGCAATCCTCCTATTTACCCTGTTGGGATGCAGCCTGATCTGAGCCCAGACTGTCATCTGGGGACGTAAAAGTGGTACTGCCTGCTTTGGAGTTTGGGACCTAGCAATTAGCTATGCTTTTTCTATCTGGAACAAATATTTCCAGCCTGAAGAAGTGGATGCAAAAAAGAATAGCAGGGCTTTCTCTTCACGGGCAGAACGAAAGTACACTACAGCTTCCTTCCAAAGGCCGGTGGGTCCCGAACAAGCACGTGCCTCATTCAGGCCCAAGGCTTTCTGTTATGGATCCAAGAGAAGGATGAGTTAACTGTTAATGGGTGAGGGTTGGTTGGCTTACCTGGTGTGAGTGACAGGCAGGGGTTCTGTAAGATTTTGTTCATTGAACAGTCCTTTCCCATGATGCATCTGATTTTAATCCTGTGGATGTCTAATCATTCAAAGGCATAAGAAGGTAAATAGAGGTTTTCCCTAGAAGTGCACTCGTGGAACACAGTTTGCCTTACTGAGCATGTACCCCAACCAGCCCAGGACAGGATCATCCACTAGCTTGATCTACTAGATATATCCCAGGATAATTTGGCTACAAAAATGAATTACTAAGGGAGCCATAGGCTTTGAGAAGGGCACGCATGTGGGTCAGTGCAGACTGGGGGTCCCAGGTTGCCAAGTGCTTGGTTAGGGAACACGTGTGTCTAAAGTAAGGTGGAGTCCTGGATTGCAAGCATTCTCTGTGCTTTCCTCCTCAAATATGTCCAACAAAAAAGGTGGTATTTGATGTATAACATATATGGTTATGTTAATGTGGAAATCTTTATGGGGAGACTTGAAGCAAGTGTGTCTTTGCCCCAGATCAGGTACTGATGTCAGAACGAAGAATAAAACCCCACCTAAATCTAGTTCAGGACACAAGTCAGTTTCTTAGAGTTACTTACAAGAGCACAGGTAAGAGAGTAACTCAAAGACAGCTAAAGACCTTTCACCAGAGGGGCCACCCAGCTTGGGCGGTGGCTCACCAAAGCTGTGTCACTGAAGCTTTCTGGACAACATTCCGGCAGCTCAGTAGTTTAATGCTTTCAGAACCTTGGGTAGACCACTGCAAATCCTGTGACTTTCTCTGCTTCCTGATCCTTGTAAATTTCATGAGCTTTCTGAGTCTTGTAAGCCTCTTTCTTCCCTCCAGGAAGAAATATTTCAATGTGAAGGAAACTACTGCACAACAGTTGAATTATATATGTCTTAATGTAGAAATATCAGAACACCCTGTGTAGTGCATAAAATGTTACCCTATGGCATATTAAGTGTTATTAGCTACCTGAGTTTATAAAACTTAGAGTTTTAGGAGACTGATAGTCATGGAAAAATATGTATATTAAGTAAAACCTTTAGGTCTGGCATATATTTTACATAACTTCTTATTTCATCATCTTTTATTATATATACTAATACTCTCCATTTTTTACATATGTGGAAAGGACAAAAGAAATTTACTAACGAAATCACACTATTTCTCAGAATGACCCAAGAAATCGATAAGTAGTTTCATTTTATGATCATAGCAACTAATGGGAAAATGTCACTTGTGAAGATACTAGTAAAACCAGAGTAGAATTTGGAGAACTCAGCCTGAAAAGGGGGTAGAATATGAATGGAGTGGCAATGACTGCTTAAGATACACAACAGCCTGAGACCATGCTATGGACTTGTTTCAAACAAACCCTGTGGAATCACTGATCTCATCAAGGAAAAGCATAATGAGTTTAAAGGGACTGAAGTGGGGGTGCTGATTATTTGAAACACCAAATTTGTTGCTTGGCTGTCATCCTGGGATTAGGTAGCAGCTACCAAATCTGTCAGTCATTATCTGTCCCTGAGATCGTGAGCTGGTCGTCCTTGTATTCTCTGGAAGAACTTGGCTGTGGAACTGTGATGTTTGACAGTTTGACTGATGATGACAGGTTTTCTCTGTCCTATTGTAAGTCAAGTTTCTCCATTCTCCACTCCGTTATGCAGTGAACATATCATTAATTTCACCAAGATTTCTCAGAATAAGCTTACATTGATGTTTCTTTACTGGATGATTAAAATATTAGAGGGAGTTATACAATGTTCATGAATGGGAAATCGTCCTAAGGGTGCCAGTTTCCCTAAAACTCAACCTGTCTGTGTAGGATAGCCAGAGTTTAACCAGAGAGAGACCTGTCTTTCTCTGGCAATACTGATATTACGGACCTGTGAAAATCACGAGAGCGTAGGGACAGAACACAGAGAATAAGGTAGATAAGCGAGGAATCTTGAAGTGGCAACAGACAATTATAAATAATTTGCTAGTGGTGTGTTAGCCAACAAATGTGCAGTATAAATGAAAGTAACTTCCAGATGTATTAAAAACAAAAATATGGAAACATGGCCCAGCAATTGGCTCCTGTAGTAAAGGTAATTGCTGCACACACCTGGTGACCTGAGTTTAGTCCCCAGGACTAAAGGCATAAAGGTAGGGAAAGAAAATCAGCTCCACCAAAGTTGCCTTCTGACATCTACATGTGTGTTGTGCACACACACACACACACACACACACACACACACACACACCACTAATGATAGCATAAGAATTTGTTTACAATTTGTAGTTTGAGATTTTCACAATTAAGAAATAAAAAGCCCCAAACAATAAAAGTGACTGTTGATGCTTTTACTATCAGTAACAATGTTAGGTCTGAAAACTCCTCAAAGTAAAAAAGACAAGATTGTTGCCAAGAGATGTTCATTGCAGCAGTACAATGATAAGGAGCTTGCTGTAGTATGCCGGGAAGGCTTATAAGTTATTTTTAGAAAGATAAGCAATATTCAGCAAAAAAAAAATCCCCAAAATGAGACTTGCATGGCTGGTATCCATTAAGTTTTTCAGCCTTCCCAACCTTCAGATATTTAGATGCTGAAATGGCATTTATTCAAGGCAGTTTGTTTGGATTGGCAAAATTTTAAATAAATAACCAAGGCAGATGTCATCAGGAAGCAAGGGAATGAGAAATACCCTCGTATTGCTGCTAAACATATAGCTTGGTGCAGCCTCTTCAAAGGGACCCTTGTCACTATACACAAGGTTAAATTAATAATTTCTTAAATCCCATCAATCTCCATTTAATAACTTAGCCTAATGAAATATACAAATATTCAATAAAATCTGCATGCTGTGCACTGAAATTGCAATGAAAACAAATATCCATCAGAATGTAAATTCTTTGAATCATGGTTATTAACACAACAAAATACTGCAGAAATGAACTACAATGTATATATATATATATATATATATATATATATTCATATATATGTGTATATATGTATATGCATATATATATACATATGTATATATATTGTTGAAAGGAAATGATACCATTTTGATAGAGTTTATGTTAATTTTAATACCGTATGGATATATCACTAGATGTTACTGAAAGAATGCTCTTATATATATATATATTAAAAAAAAGACTGAAGAGAACATTCTTTGCTTTGGGGATCTTGGTTACATTCTGTACAAGAAGGAAGAGATGAGAATTGAATTGGGTCCTTATATAGTATACTTTAACCACACATTTTTTTTAAAAAAAAAAAGTATGGCAACATGTTAGCATTTGATTAAATGCCTAATGGCTGCACAAACATCTGCTTTATTATTCCCTGTATTTTTGTAATCAAAAGACTTTATAATACGCGTATAATAAAACCTTCAGGATGATGTCTGACGAATTGCATAAAACGAATGGTGTTTTTATTAGCAATGATGGAACTGAAAACTCGTGGAAGTGTGACACGACAAGGCTCGGTGCCCACATGTTTGCCTTCAGAGATAATTAAGGACTAGGGGAGGGTGTGCCAGCTGAACACAAGGTTGCGAGGCTCCTGTCAGTTCATGAACTGCGGCTCTGGTAAACAGTGTCAGGGTGATGGATCTCAGTATTTAAGGGAAGGGACTTTTTTTTTAACGATTGACCTTTGAAATTCACTGAAAACCATTATCCTGTAAGGAAGGAAAATATGTTTCCCTTTTCCAAGTTCTAATTCCCACGCAGCTCACAGAGCCCGTATCTGCTGTTTATGAGATGTCTACCATTTGCTAAGTCTGTCCTTTTCTCCAAACAACAAATAGATAATAAGATTAATGATGGAAAAGACACTAGAGGTAATAAAATGTGAAGTATTAAAAATGTCAGTGATGGCATAAACAATTTTTAAGATCAAACATCTTTAGTACAAGATAATTTTTTGTTTAGAATGTAACATTAACTCAAAATACATAATTAGCACATGTGTATGGCACACCTCTTTTTTTTTTTTTTAAGCATATTTCCACGTCATTTCGAAAGGCCTTCCCGCAAAAGAACTTTGTCAATAATGCTGGAACATGAATGTTAAATAACCCTACCAAACTCTGACTTTTTCTTTAATTCAGTGTAATTAGTTCTAATTGTCAACTTGACACTGTCTAGAACAGCAGTTCTCAACCTGTGGGTCAACCCTTTGGGAGTTCAACATCCCTTTCACAGAAGTTGCCTAAGACCATCTGCATATCATTTACATTAAAATACAGATATTTACATTACAGATATTACAGATTTTTACATTAAAATTCATAATGGTAGCAAAATTGCAGTTATGAAGTAGCAATGAAAATAATTTTATGTAGGGGGGGGTCACCACAACATGAGGAACTGTATTAAAATGCTACAGCATTAAGAAGGTTGAGAACTGCTGATCTAGATTCACCTGGGAAAAGAGTCTCAGTAAGGGATTGTTGACATTGGGTTGGCCTGTGGAGATGTCTGTGGGGATTGTTTTTATGAAATGAATTGGTGTAGGAGGACCCAGGCCAGGGTGGGCAGCACCATTCCCTAGGCAGAGAATCCTTCATAAGCATGAAACAATTGAGCTGAGCAAGCAAGCAAGCAGGCATGTATGCTTTCATTTCTCCTTCTCCATGACTGTAACTATGATGCTATGAGATGGGTAAGTTCTTGCCTTGATTGTAAGCTGCAACACACCCCTTTCTCTATTAAGAATCATGTTGTCAGGGTATTTTTTATCACAAGAAAAAAGAAAAAAGCAACCTAAGACATTCAGTTTGTTTTCACATCATTTAGAGCATCCCCATTTATAGTTATCCTTAGAGAAACTAGTGATCTGAATCAATTCACAAATACCTAAAGTTATAAAATTCTTGAATCTGTCTTCAAAGCACACACACTCTATCTACAAAATACAATTTACAACTCAGAAAATCACTTGGCTGCTTACAGTTCCTTTTTATCAAATGCCTTTCACATGAAGAGATAATTTAGCTCAATAAAAAGAATACATTTTAAGCGAGTTTATTGCTTGTTTATAAGATTATGCTAAAATTCGAACCCGTGTGGTGTTTAACCGTCTTCTATGATGGGCCATTGATGTCTTGGTTATGTATGGAGGCACTTAAAAACAGCTACACTCAAGTAATTGGTTTCTCATCCAGAGGTTAGCTAGACAAGGTCACTTGACATCCGAGGTCTGCCATAAAGGGATGAGTAGATTGCAGTGGGGCCAGGCATCCCGATGGAGGGTCCGCTCGCTGTCCGTTACCTGGATACAAGGACTCTTTCTTCAGAACATGGCGTTCCTGTCACACTCGTGTCCTGTAGCAGTTGGAATCACTGGTACAGAACAACATTCTGTCTTCAGGGAGAAGGATCCCTGAAGCCCCCTATACAGGGCTATGGGCAGATAATAGAAACTGGGCTAGAAGGACTCATCGTGCCCCCTCCCTCCCTGAATATCTGTAGGCATGTAAGAGTCTGAGGCAGGGAGAAACAATAACCAAGAGGGTGTCAGCTTGAAAGCGAAGGCGTGGGTGGGAGTTGAGGGACGGTATCTGGGAGGGGCTGTTGGGAGGAGAGACATTGATGTAAATCCATTTCTATTAAATATATAGAGAAAGAGAGATAAATAAACTATGAACTGTGGACTATACGAAAGGAACATTTGCCACAGCCTAGGAACCAAAGCAACCTGCTGCATTTTAGTCTTTTAAAAAGCTATGTGTTAACATACGTCGGTCATGCATAATGGGTTCCATTGTGACGTCATCACACATACAAGGCTCATTTATCATATTGACCTGTCACTGTCCTCTACTACGGCCCTCACTCCTCTTCCTCTTCCAACCTAGGACCTCTTCTACTTTCGGGTCCTTCTTCCGTCCTTCCCATCTAGTTTTTATAGAGTTCATTGTGGTTTTATGAGTTACATTATGGATGCTTACAGGCTCCTGGAGGGAGGGCTATTTACAGGAGTATAGGCTCTCTACCAGTGGCTGCAATCACTGAAGAGAATATTTCTCCCTTCCTCAGAGTCTTACATGCCTATAGATATTCATGGAAAGGTGTGAGGGCAGGGCATGAAGAGTCCTTCTATTCCAGTTTCCACTATCTGCCCGTAGCCCTGCAGAGGGTTTCCACAGAGATAGACCAGGAGAGTAATTCTTAATGTCAGGCCAGAAAAGCCCTTTACCGGGCTTCATGAAGTGTGATGAACATCTCCTGTCTATACTGAATGGGACTGTTGTTACACATGAAGCAGGCTCAAAGATTTGCAGCTCGCTCCATTTTTGTCATTTTGTCCCCAAGAACAGATATGGTGGCTGTGCTTGTCAGTCATAGCCCTGTATAAAGTGAGGACTTTGACTTCTACTTCACACCTACCTGGGTCCTAACCCCCTGCCCCAGTGTATGAAGTTACTGTAGTTCCTTTTAGATAATTTAGTCTGCATCAGTAGCATGATCTGAGGACTGCTACCCTCCTCTCTGGGGAGCTTACACAAACCCCACTGCTGAGGATGGACAGTATCTGGTTTGAACCTGACCTCTCACTCAGTGCTCACTCATCCTGAAGGTCTTCACCATGGTGGTCTGTGATCACTAAAAAGACAAATTAGAGCCAGGCTTGCTAGTACAGGCCAATAGTTCCAACCCCTTGGGAGGCTCAGACAGGAAGACCACTAGTTCAAGGCCTGTGTGAGATATAGTAAGTTCAATACCAGCCTAGGCAACTGAGCGAGAATCTGTCTCAGTATAAAACGTGAAAATGGTGGCAGACAATGGAGCTCAGTGGCAGAATACTTGGCTGGCACACAAGGCCCTTCTTCCCATTCCCAGTGTACACAGAAGACCAACAATCGCCACTGAACTTTCTGCCAGTATTGGCTAGGACCTAGCGCCTTGCTACCTACCCTTTAAGGAACAGCCACCTATGGAGGATTCCTGGCACAACAACGTGTGCAGCCCTTATCCTTCTGATGGAGCACTGACAAAAATAAGTAGTCCTGACAGATGAGTCGCTGGTTTTCCCTAGCAGTCTTTGAATACATCTGCAAAGCGAAGGCTGTTTTAGATAGATTGTAGAGCTGAGGGAAAACACATTGAGATTTCCAAACCTGTATCATATGGTAATCTATACTCTGCTCTCATTCTTTGAGTTCTGGGACAGGAAAGGTATTGGGCATTGTCATTCTTTACCTCTCCAGCTTCTGCAGAAGATTCTTATCATGCTGCAGCAGAAAAATGCCCTGCTAGATCTCATCTGCTGTCAAATGCCCTTGAGCTGAACCTCTGCAGTGGAGCTCTTTGCTCTCCGCACTGACCTGATCAGCAACCACCCTGGAGTCAATGGTCACCTCTATGCCTCATCAATCAAATAAAGCCGTGTCAGCTAGTATGTGAAACATTCTTCCACAGCAACTTAGGTGTAAAATTCAGCAACGTCTGAAGACAAAACAAAAAACTCTAGCCAAATTGCTGACTGGATAAAATTCGATTAATTCTAATTGTAGTTTGAAGACTCTTGTACTTATATTTTTATTTCTTATTTCAAATTTGCACAACAGGATTAAACTTTACATAGTCGTAATAGCTTAAGCCATTTAAACACTGGGACAAGGAGGGAAAGTTCCATTTCTGATTTAAAACTGGAGACATTGATTTTCAGGTAGGATTTGGTCAAGAAATAAACTCTCCCTATTGCTTCAGTTGTCAGAACTGTCTGAAAGTCAAGAAGATTATGTCACTATCCAACAAATAATTCCTCAATGTAACAGATGTTGGCAGAAGTGACATGAACTTGGTTTTCTTGGGAAGGGTTCCAAAGTTCATCCACTTGCTGGTTGCATCTTTTATTCTGCAGGTGATTGCGCAAGGTTTCAAATAGCAAGAGCAATTCTGCTGTGCAATAGTTTTACCCAGTAAATGTTTTGCCCATGGTCTTCTCTGCTTTATGGTACAGAAGGAGGCCTAGGGAGTTGGTCTTTTAGTGTGGTAGGTGCACACTAGTTTAATCTTGTTTCAGATGGATGGGTGAAGTGAAGCAAATATTTCCTAAACATAGATTTTTACCATAATTGGAAAAGATTACATATATCTATTTTTGAGGGGTGTGTGTGCACATGGTAATTAGAGAACAGTTTGTGGGAGTCAGTTTTCTCTTTTTATCATGTGGGTCCTGGGAATGGAACTCATATAGTGAGTGGCAAGCACATTTTCTTGAACCATATTACCAGATGCATACAATGACTTTTCAAAATATTTCCAGTGTCAAAATATTTCATAGATGAGCAGCTCAGTGTTTTTCTTCAGGAGGAAGGAAAGAAAAGAAAAAAAGACCTCTTCTTCCACTTTTCCTTCTATCCTTGGGATCTCACCTATGCTACTGAAATTTAAAATCATGAGGTTTAAATGGTTACCAAAGAGTGTATACAGTGTATGACAAAGCCACTTATCCATTCATTAGCGTCATATGTAAGAGGGCTAAAGGAGAACAAAACATCTCTGCAGAATGCAGGATGTTAATAGCTGGAAAACTTTCACCAGCATTGTCCCCCAGCCACTCACAATGTCTTTCACGGACTATGGCACTCTTATTACAGAGCTCAGGCTTCCTTCCAATCCCCCCTGAGTCCTAGACACCACTCTGGTACTTTCTCATAGGCAAATGCAGACAGGAACTGTGCAGGTGACCCCTGTGAGCAAATGGAACTGAGAGAACTGTCGTCAACAGCTGCACTGTCACTGATAAGAGTGAGTTGACTGGATGGGAAAGAGGACAGAAGGGTGGGGGGGAAAACCACAAAAAACAATGAGAGACAGCATTTAGAGGACTTAGAACCAATTGCTAAGGTAAGGTAGATGGTGCGACCATCAAAGCCCCCCACATGAGACAGTGAGTTCTTTGCTGCCAAAATCTGCCAGCCACATATTAAGAAGAGATTTGTGTTTTCTGGAATTTCCTCTTTATCTTGCACATACCATTTATGATTTATTTAAATTTTAGTAACCATTTGTTCATTTATTCCTTCTTATTCTAGACCCCGGTGGGGTGGTTGATTTGCTGAGCACTACAAGGACCGGACAAATCTCCGTGCTGATGGTCTGTCACTTAGCACTAAGAATTGTGTCAGTAGGAATGATCCCCATTCTCAATGGAGGAAACCGAGGCTTGGGAATGTGAAATAACTTCCCCCTGGGTCACAAAGTTACAGCCACACATCACAGTTTCCCAAGACAATTAGTGGTGGCATGATGGTTGGGTGAGAATGGTAATAGGCTTGAATAAATGGGAAAGCTGTCTCTTAAGCAAATCGTCTATGTTTCCCACCAGCTAATTGGAGACAGGCGTTAAGAGGAAGGAATTAGTTCCACTCCACAGTTGCCTGGCTGAGCTGTATACTGCTTCCAACAGAGGGGTGGGTGTGTGGAATGGTGAACATTGCCCATTGGAGGTCATCAGAGACTGCTCCTGAAAGTTCGGGCAGAGGCAGGCTGAAGAAATCATTGGATATAACTTTATTAATTCACAAAGCTTGATAACAAATGGCTGGTGAATTCCATCATTTCATTGCAATTCACAAACCAGCAAACTTTCCAACTGATCTGTTTCTGTAATAAGGTTTGTGGTGTCTGTGCAAGATTTTTTTCACAAGTAAACTAAGTAGCAAGAAAATAGAAGTCTTTCTATCAAAAAAAAAAGTCTAAGAAGTTTTTTTTTTTTTTTTTAAGGTCTTTCAGAGGGCAGGACCAAATGCCTTCCCTTCTCAATTTTAGATAGATAGATGATTGATTGATTGATAGATAGATAATGATAGATACATAAAAATAGAATAGTATGTTTGTGTCATAGGTTGAGATGCTCCCATTCCTCTCATTCTTCGTTCACTTCCAGTGTGTGTGTGCACAGTAAAAACCTGACATAAATGTATTTCTCTTGGGAATTAGCTCTTTCAGCTCCTCAAAACATTCCCTGCTTCTACTCTGATGCAGACTTTAACTATTTAACAAGATACAATTGGTAAGCTTGTGGAGTTTCTTGCTTTGATGCAGATGAATTCTGTAGACTCTTAAACACTCTGAGAAGGGGCTCTTGAAGGAAATATGCCCTTCCCCCACCCTGAGTTATTCAATGATCATTCTAAACAAATGAGTCAAATAAGCATATTAGTGTGTGTGCTGTGTGGAAATGAAGCTGTTAAAATGGCAACATATTGGCAGCATGTTTGCCCGATAAAAGGTCCTCACAGTGAGTCTATCTAAAACAGGGATGCTGGTAAGGTTTGGCATGGAATGTATGTTTTTGTGTAGATAACCTCTAGGGGGACCCAACTCTGCAAACTGCATTACACGATACAATGACCACAGAAGTTCAGACATGCAGAGGGTTGAAGTGGAGCATAGCCCTCCAACTATGTCACGGATTAATCAAAATGGTTTAGTGTCAGCCTTTGCTTTTAGATTCCAGCGACTTAAGCAGACAGCTTATTTTCATAAGGATATCGTGATGTGAATGTGTATTTGAAGTGGAATGTTCTATGAATGAGTTACGCTTGTCCAACCAACTCCTTTTAATCCTTGACCATTTAAATGGAAAATCCATTTAAGCTGACTTGATTCCTTGGAAGTCACTTTTCAGTGGTGGGGATTAGGAACTGTCACTGGGACCAGCATGCTCTTGGGCTTTAAACAGAAGACTCTTATGATGCTTGTCTGAATTATGTGCTTTATTTAGTTAATTAGAGTGGCTGTTTTCAACCAGATTTCAAACCAGGCTTTTATTGATTGTTCCCAAACAAGGAGAGAGTTTGGCCGTTTACAAGATAAGCATGAATTTCTGGCAGGGAGTCTAGAGACAGCTTTCTCCATGGTTAAATCCGTTAAGTAAATCACGGGGATTCTGTTGAAGAATCACACATGTTATTTGAAATTTGACTACCAGAATTTTTACTGCGTATACATTTTCTAAGTACTGTGTTTGCTTTATTCAGCTTTCCCCAGTACATTCCATAACCAATCTCTTTGGTCTAACCCCACCTCCTTTTCTTTCAAGTATTCATAAATCCTGTGGCTATACTGAAAGGATCACCTACGTACCACTAGGTGGCGCTCAATCATTGTCTCCTTACCATTTCAGAATACAGTTTCATTTTGTTTTTCTAAAGAGAGGGTCTAGAATGGTTTCAAACTCATAGGAACCCACCCTGCCTCTGCCTCTTGAGTACTTCGGTTAAAGGCATGCGTCATCACGCCTGACCAGAATACAGAAGACACAGTCTGAAGCCTTAGAATCAATGGGTCTCTTTTCAAGGCAGCCATGGAAACCAGATTGTTTGAATGATCAGGCCCTTTGTAGGAAGTGAATTAGTATTTTCTTATAGCCCTCATATATTCTCCTATATGTTTTAAATCACCTCTAGATTATTTATTATACCTAAAGCAATATAAATAGTATATTATAAATTATATAAATATATAAGCATTTATGTAAATATAAAGTAATATAAAATAAATATAATATAAATTGATGTTATACTGTCCTGTCTGAGGCATGGGGGGGTATACATGTTCAGTACAGATACAACTATTCTTTATTTTTTTTATCTACAGTTGAATGAATCTGTGTATGTAGAAGTAAAAGATACAGAGATCTGATTTTAATGACTTTTGATCTAACGCACCCAGAGGATAGCCAATGTGCATGTGTCAAAATAATTCACATTTGCACATACCATCTAGGATGATGTTATAAATAACAATCTTAAAATCGTCCTCTTGCAATGGTTTTTACTGTGATGAGGGGTTCAGGAAAGGTACTTCAAATAATCATGTAGGTCATACATAGCATTTGCTCTTGAGAAAGGTTCAGGCAAGGGCGCTTATGGATGGAAGTTGGTATCTTACCTGAGAGCTGCCTGCCAGGCTGTGTTTTTGCCCAATGGGTAGGAGCAAGGGAAAGAAGAAATTGGCTTGTGTGCTTGTCCCTGCCTCCGTTGCACCCTCAGAATTGGTAGCTGGAGATTCCATTGATGTCTCTTACACCTAAGGCCACACCCAGTCTTTGAGGCTGCGAAGAATCCAGACAGCAAGCTGGTGGAAACTGATGTCATCACAGATAACAGAGGAAGACTAGTCAAGCTACTTTCTTAACTACATACGTAAAAAGCCTCAATGAAGGACACAGGCAAATTTAGCCCAGAGCCTAGAGAGTGACTCATTACTTCGGGCAGAGTGGGGATCTTAGCTGAGCCTCAGAATATGATCCCAAGAAGACTCCCTCAAGCTCTGGCCTTGGCAAGAAGGCCATGTCACTGAGTAATTACCAGCTTCAAGCTTATGCTTGCCAGCAGGGATATCCATGAATTTCCAGGCCTGCTTATTAAGATGTCATTTAGAAATAGAAATAATCATGTAACTGACATCAATTCTTAAAAGGCTCCGAGAGCTTACTAATCCAGAGACCTGAGTTGTTTAATTCCTTAAAATATTTTGCTATGCCTATAGTCTCTATTTTTTTTTTGAAATTATAATACAACATTTGAAAGAGACCCTGAAAGAAGAGAAAAGTAAGAGTGATTCTTGAGATCTTGCAATGGAAACCTTATTGTGTTAGTCATAATTTCATAATTGCCCCATGATAAGTACCGTTACGATCTGCTTGTGTTGGTATAAACTGTGAATTGTAGATGTGACGTCTGACGCTGACAGTGTGTCCCGAGAGAGCAGAGCATTTCATGGTCATTTCCCTTTTAATCTTACAGCTCTCCGTGTTTAAAGTGAAGCCCGCTTAACTCTCCCAGTAGAAATATTTATATTCTCTAGAACTTTGGATCTCACAGTGTCTTTTGATATTTATCCTTCTATCCTTTGATTCTTCTCAATACACTGAAAAATGATTGACACTTGGAGCACGTCAGAAAAAGCTAAATTCTAAATGGAATTGCTCTCTGGGCCAAAAAATGTTTATATTTCAGTTTCTTCTAACCTACTAAGGAAAGACTGCCCAGTTGACTGTCTGCATTGTGATTATAAACACAGCAAATGTGTTACGACTGGAACACATCGTAGAGAAGCTCCTCCAGCCACAAGCTCTGAACATGGGGGAGCATATTAAGCTTGTTGAATCCTTTTAGGATTTAATTTTCAAAATGGGTTTGTTAAGAAGAACTTCAATTTTGGAAATATTCTCTTCACCAGTGTTCTTCCTGGGTAAATGATACTGACATAGTGAAGAACGGACGTTTCTAATTCTCTCCGACTGTATAATTTATGGGTCTCTTAACAAGTGTTCCATACTACATTTCTGTTAGCATGAGAAAATACTTATAGTAAGTACTACCTAAAAGAAGAATTGATATGGGATAATTTGAGGAAACAAATGAAAATAGCCATTATGAGGTTTTAAATAAAGAAGATAAGACACGGCTGATTTTCCATGCTTTTATCTCTCTTTTCCTAATTGTATTTATTCACGTATATTTATTAAGTAGCTCTTGCCTCAAAGAGCTTGCCTCAAGCTCTTGCCTTGATGTGTAGACACGTCAAAGATTGTTGATTTTTTTCACTTTCCACAATTTCTATTTTTTTTCATTTGGATGCACTATATGCTTCAAGACAACTAGAGTACATAAAGAATGTTTAGACAAAATGTACCGGTGAATTCAAACAGAGGTATGCTGAGCAGGATTGCGCCAGACTAGGGTGTCTTTTACAGGATTCCTGGCTGGGTAAAATTAAGAAGGAAACAAAACTTCTGTTGCTCAGGGATTTTATTTCTCTCAGAACTCATCACAGAAGAACCAAACAACATCCACAATATAAACAATCTGAGCAAGCCATGGGGAGCAAGCCAATAAGCAGCCTTCCTCCATAGCCTCTGCTTCAGTTCCACATCCCTGCTGTGAGCTTCTCCCTTGGCTTCCCTCAGTGGAGCGTGACCTCGGAGACCTGGGGTGCCTTTCCTCTCTAAGTTGCTTTTGGTCATGGTGTTTCATCACAATCATATAAACCATGACTAAGACACCATCTTAGGATAGTACTTCAAAAAGTAGCATTGGCCAGGTAGTAGTGGCACATGCCTTTAATCCCGGCACTTGGGAGGCAGAGGCAGGTGGCTCTCTATGAGTCTGAGGCCAGCCTGGTCTACAGAGTGAGGTCCAGGACAGCCATAGTTACAACAGAGCAACCCTGTCTTGAAAAACCAAAAAAAAAAAAAAAATTGCATTGCATAATGTCTAACATAAGAATTCACAGAAGACTAGTAATCAGTCCTTGTTTAGTAATTATACATACCATTGAAGCAGCTGACACATAAATGTTTCATATCGTACTTGCATACTGTGTGCTGCCATTGAATGTAGGCTGTTATGCATTTTTCCTTTGGTGGAAGGAGAGGTCACAGCCATGCTTGTCCACCAAATTCTAAAATGCAGCAAGCATATTTATTTTCACTGCTGATGTGGTTCTAGTGTCCTTCAGTGTGCATCTAGCCTTTTCTATGGTGAGCCCACACATCCAAGTGTCATGGTGTGAGTCTTCCAGCCTTCTTCGGAGCAGCCTGGAGGGAAGGCCTCCCAGACACCAGGCTGTGTGCTAGGCACTCCCTCCTGAGTTCCCTTTATCCTCTGACTGCAGGGAGGACAAGTAGCATGGTCTCACTTTAAGGTACGTAGTAAGATCCACAGGCTAGACTACACAGACACACCAAGTTACGTGATCTCAGGTCTTACCATTTCTAAGAGCATCGTGAAGGTTCTAAAAACAAAATGTGACTCTGTGGAAATAACGATGCCTTTGCACAGAGACAGGGTGTCTTTCAGTGATGTTTTCCTTGGCATTTTCATTCCCAAAGAGCTGGTGTTTACTGAACGTTGGTGCTTAACTTTATCACTGTAAGGCAATGTATGTACAGACTACTGCTTGGGCCATAAGCTTTATTGATGATGGAGATGAGACACTGGTGTCATATTTGAAAGCTTGTTTATTCTGCTGCCTGTTGTTTCTAATTAATTACCCTCAGTAAGGCCTTTAACAGACTTTTTATCAGCTGTCATTACAGAGTGACTCTTTTCATACATCTTTTTCCCTTGGTAATTATTTTAACTGATTTACAGTGTTCCATGAAAAGTTAAAACAGGGGCTGGGAGAGATAGTTCGGTCCATAAATTTCCTGTCTCGTAAGCCTGAGGACCTGAGCTTGGATCCCCAGCACCCACATAAAAGTTAGACATAGTAGCCCACAACTATAATCCCATTGAGAGATCATGTCTCCCAAAAAAAATCAATAGGGAAAATAGTCACATGATATCAACTCTGGCCTCTCTCCACACACATGTGCATATATACACACATACCTGATGTTCACATACAAGTACCCAACATTCACTACATATGTACACACATACAAAGACAGAGAGACAGGCAGGCACACACACACACACACACACACACACACACACATGTACAATGTGGGGAGGGTCTCAAAGTAGTATCTTTGACCTGGAAGAAAGCCCCTCACCCAACAGTGCGCAAAACAATTGTATACATACGTACATAAATAAATTAAATAAATAAATAAATAAATGAATGAATGAATGAATGAATGAATGAATAAATAAATAAAACTTCTACAGCATTCTTGCTCTTGGTTCTTGGTCCCTAGCATGTTTCCCCTCCTCAAGGAAGCCTGCTAGGTCTGTAAGACCCAGCGCAGGCCTCCCCATCTCCAACGCTTCTCATGAAACCATGCAATACAATTGTCTGTCTTTGCCTCATTCCCCTTCCTGTCAAAGACCTTCTATCACACAGTGAGTGCATTCAGTGGGTTGCCTGCATGTGGTGTCCTCTTCTTTACTGATGAGGGCCTAGGGAGATAAGCACTGTAATGATCTGTTTAGGACAATGATTGGGTGAGCCTTTAAAGCGGGTGGAGAAATGGCTTCTCTGCTGCAGGACTCCAGCAGTCTTCTGCAATGGAATTAAGTAAGATGGTGGAATGGCATTTTAAAGCTAAAGTAGCTTATGAATAATGAATCTATAAATGTGTAACTCGTTCTTGATCAGTAAGTGCAGCAGGGTATTTTCCTCATATGTTAATTCAGAAGTGTAACTGTAAATAACACAGGATACCAGGAAAAAACAAAAAAACAAACAAAAAACAACTTTAGAAAGGTGACTTACAGCTACAACGTTATTTATATATTTTTATATTTTCATCCTTTTGATTTAAATATTATTGTGAATCCTACTTGAAATTTAAAAACTACATGTAACCTATGGCTAAAAACCAATAAATGAGTAATGTCTCTTGTAATGGAAAAGTGTAATATTAAATGAACCAGTGGTTAATGTTATTGCTAAGGGTTGGTGGATGCACTGATACACCTCAATTTATTTCTTTGCTTAGGTAGAGTTAGACCCAGATATGGGGCTCTAGTAGTCACTTCTCTAGGTGTTGTGACCAAACAACTTATGAAAACAACCTAAGAGAGGAAGGACTAATTTTGCTGACAGTTCCAGGATTCTAGTTTATCATGGGGGAGTGGGGGTGGGGTGGGGGAGATGGCACCAGGGCCAGGGGACAGCACAGTGCATCCTATCCACAGCTGGGACGCAGGGAGTGCAGAGTGTACTCTGCTTGCCTCCTCCTGTGTATTCGATAAACATCCCAGGCCTCGGGATGGTGCTGCACACATTCGGGGGGGGGGGGGGCCTCACCACGGCACCTAACCCAATCTAGAAAATCCCTCATAAACATGTAAACATGCCCCAGATTTGGGTCCATGGTTATCCTAAATCTCATCAAGTTGACCATCAAAATCAGCCATCACAGGGCTCAGTGGGTTAGGCCACCTGCTGCATAAGCCTGAGGACTGAGTTATGATCTCCAATGTCCATATAGAAAGGTGGGTGTGGCTGTGTCCTCCTGTGACTTAGTACTAAGACAGAAGGACCAGTGGGGTTTAATGGCTGTCAGCCTAGCTCCAGGTTAGAATGAAGTGGAGAGAGAATGGACAGGATACCCAATATCCTCTTCTAGTGTGTATCTCTGTGTGTGTTTATCTGTATGTGTGTATGTGTAGGCCATAGGTTGATGCTAATTTTAAATCTCTATCCACATTATTTGCTTTGGCAAGGGAGGTATTTTTTGTTTGAGACTATGTCTCTCAGTGAACCTGGAGCTTACCCATTTGGCTAGATGACTGGATAACCAAACCCCAGGGATCCTCCTGTTTCTGCTTCCCCAGCTCTGGAATGACACACATGTTACCACACCTGGATTTGGGGGGATGAACTCAGATCCTCTTGCTTAAACAGCAAGCACTTTACTAACTGAGCCATCTTGCTAGCCCATAATCTTCAGATGGGCTCTTTTTAAGAACTAAGCTATCACACTGTGAGAAGCCCAGAGAGTGTAGAAAGTCCATAGCTAGGCTCAGAACTGGTGGACTGAATTAACCATGCCTACTGAGTTAACCAACCAGTCCACTTAGGTCCTCGCAACTGCAGCCAGCACCATGGAGAGCAGAAGGCCTGCCATGCCAACTGTAATTGCAGCCAGCATTCTGAGGTGCTTTTCAGAATAATAGAGAGCCAGGCAACAGTTCAGGAATGGGAAGTTTGGATCTTTGGATATCACAGGGTGTTCGGTTCCTTGGTTTTCATCTTTATTGCAATTTTAAAGTCTCTCTTGCTGCATTCACTGAGGATCAGAGAGTTCCAGTTCTGTGTGTACAGATTCTCTGGTAAGTACAGGAGAAATATTCTTTTTTTGCTTGATGGGTTCTAAAGCATTTGTGTCATTTTGCTAAATAAGCATCACAGATGCCTTTGGCATGTATATTCCCACGAGAGACTATCCTATTGCTCTATAGTTGTGTTTCTAAGAGTTTAAAGATGAGACAAATTTGAGTATCAGAAGAAGACGTTCAACATTTAAAAGCCTTGATGTGCTAAAGACTAATTTTTTTAAATTTGTAGTGTAGATATAAGTTCAAATTACTAACAACATAACACCTCTCACCCCTTATCTCCTCCTCACTCCTTGCCTTCCAAAAGGACTGGGTGAATGGATTAGCCAGGCTGATGAGAGTTGTCATGGTTTAAAGTTACTCTCATCCATTTGATCTTAGTACCATAAGTAAATCTGTAGTCAAAACCCGAACAGCCGCCCTAGATGAACTCTGGATACTTTTGTATTCCTTGCTTATATGATTGGCAGGCTGTGGCGTGTCTTTGCACTATCATCTTAATGGCCCTGAACTTGCTTTCCCAGAAGACATTACTCTTAAGAGCAAGAGTAAAAGCCTGAACTTCAAAACATCTCCAGTAAACTTCGGGAGTATGTAGTTTGCCAAATGGACACTTACAAAATGAATTTGTAAAATCAACCAGCAAATCATAGTGGGTGGTTTTACATTATCATTTTTATTGGATTATTATACTTGCTTCCTATGCTTAACTGAATATCTTGTAGAGTTATATTGAAAACCCGTTGCTTTGTACTTGAGATATCAGAGGGACTATAATGCTTGATTTTTGAAAGAATGATTAAATAGGAAGCTTAAAACTTTATGAATCGTTGTATTCCCAAACAAACCCAGCCCACCCTCTTGACCTGAGCTGTCACTCATAGTGGAGTTGCAAATGTCAGTTACAGTAGAATCATTTGACTCTGAATAATGTGCTGTAGCAAATTCTCATTTGGGTAATGCACTTCATTGTTCATGCTTTTATCTTCAAAGAAACATTACAACTGAAGAATAAATACAGATCAATAGAGTCCTGTTTATGGGTCATTTCCAAAAGAATTATGCATAAGTTGAAAATAAATAGGTCTGATGTGTACAGAAATAATCGTACATTTCTTCCCAATTCATGCAATAAGATAAAAGCATTAGAATAAAAAGGTAAATAAAGTAGACCTAAGGAATCATGATGTCTCTTTGAGTGTGACCTTCTTACTCTGAAGCATGAGCATGGTAACTCAGAACCACAAGTGTTGCACAGGGTAGAGACACAATCTTGTCATCCCCGGTGCTTGATTGCTGGGTTTCACCTCCACTGATCATTTTCAACACTGAGGAAACATATCAAGCTATGAAGTATCCAATCTGGAAAACTTCCTGATTGAGTCCCTCTGAAAATTCATCCATGTGCTATAACTTAAGGTGTTGGTTTCTTACTGAAAGCACAGACAGTTTATCAGTGCTTTGGAGTTAAGGGAAAGAAGCTGATTTCCCAAAAAGAATGAAATTTAGTCCAGAAAGGAATTCAGTGCATTGGCATTGTTAAGAAAATGCTTGCCTGAATCCCCCTGGGATCCTCCCTGAGCGATAAATCCGATGACTCTAGTGGTGCACCTTCCAGTGTGTCTACTGTGTTAGATGGCTGTCTTTGATGAAGGGACATGCTTTGTTAATCTAAGTTGCTTTTATCTTGTTCCTCTTTTTCCATTTCTTTCAAGTAGTTTCCTAGTATTTTCTCATTAATAAAGAAATATAATCTTAAAAGTTGTTGTAATCAGCCAGTATAATCTTTTCTTGTAGTTTCACGTACAACCATTAACTCATATGTAAACTTGTTAGTACATGTATGTTTTTTCCACATATATATTTCCATATATATTTCCAAATCTCCCTCTCTCTGTCTCTGTCTCTGTCTCTCTCTCTCTCTCTCTCACACACACACACACATTAGATTTAGCAGTGTCTTCCACCCAAAGCTAGAGTTTCACCTTCTTAGTGTGGTTGGCCCCCAGTAAGACAACGTTAATGCAGGGATACAAGGATACAAGGTAAGATACTCTTCAACATCAAGACAGTCTTTGCATCCGTCACAGTACAACAGACATTTGAAGAAGGTCTTGTGAAAGGTGGGTTTGCCTTTTAAATATAATATCCAGTTCACGGTGCCAAATGCAAATTTGGCAACGATGTCTGCAAACCACAGTAGAATCCTTTGCTTACATGGATAATATTTTTAAGTCATCATCATTTTAGGATTTCAAGTGATGCAGTATTTGACAGTTGGTATTTTGACAGAAACTCCTCTCTCTCTTTCTGTCTCTGTCTCTCTCCCTCCCTCGCTCCCTCTCTCCCTCCCGTCCCTCCCCCCTCTCTCAGCCCCAATAGCAGTGAGAGTTAAAGGATCTGAAATGGAGTGGCATCTCTCACAGACACAGGCAGCCGGGCTGAGGAGCCTGTATGCTGCGGACAGCCAGCGCCCTCTAGAGATGTTTCCCTGCAGCAGTCGCTCAGGGAAGTCTTACTTTCTGCTATTCCGTCTGTCACTGGAAAGTGTGATTTCTGTGCATAGTTTGGAACTCTGGTGGATAAAGTGTTTTTTCACAATGTCTCCATACAGTCTTGGAGGTTTCCAACACGGCAAGGAGTACCTGAGAAAATTATTTAACATCTTTGGTAGTTTTCTTTTTTTTTTTTTTTCTTTTGTCTCATATTATTTTGCCAGGGGCTTTTTCTTTTTTCCTCTTTCTTCCTTCCTTTCTTCCTTCCTACCTTCCTTCCTTCCTTTCCTCTTTCCTCCTCCTCTTCCTCCTCCTCCTCCTCTTCCTCCTCCTCCTCCTCCTCCTCCTCCTCCTCCTCTTCCTCCTCCTCCTCCTTCTACTCCTCCTCCTCCTCCTCCTCCTCCTCCTCCTCCTCCTCCTCCTCTCTCCCTCTTTCTTTTCAAACTTACAGGTCCTTTGCATATATGCTGTGGCATCCAGTTGTGCGTTTTGATGGGCTTTCTGTGTGTGTGAACATGTGTGTCTCTGTCTATATGTGTTTCTCATTCTTTTTCTTCAGTTTGTTTTGTCCTATTCGGTTTTTTGTTTTGCCTTATTTCCTTTTCTTTACTTACTATTCTTTAGATTCCTGCTTGTTTTCTAATTAGACAGAAAGAGTGTGGATAGGATGGGGAGGGAGTGGGGAAGATATTGGAGGAGTTGGGGGTGGGAAACTGTAATCAGAATACATTGTATGAAAAAAATCTGTTTTCAATAAAAGAAAGAGAAAGCAAAAACACAGAAATTATTATTATTATTACTAGAAGTGATAATTTACAGAACACAGGGGTCAGCAAAATAGTACTGGTCTGCAATCAATAAGTGCTATCTGTATTTGAGTAACAATAACAGTAGTAATAACATTAATAAGCAATAAAGCATTTTTTTACTTACAAAAAATAAGTAAAATATTTAACTTTTGAATCATGTTATAGAAATTAAATCTGCTTTCGGTGAGCTGGCTTTAAGCTATTTCCTCATGGCTGAGTTCATCCTGTCTCATTATCCTCCTGACAACCACATTTGCTACTGGGCTCATCAGAGGACACAGAAGCACAGTTTGAAAGGCACTTAAATTTTTTAATAAGGAAAATAATGACACACTTAGTTGTGCTACCTATTATAAAATACACTCCTGAGTCAACTTCTGTTCACTTTAGTGGTTTAGTTTTAGGTACTGGGGACACTTTTTTTTTTTTTGGCCAGGTGTCACCTACCTCCAATCTGTTCATAGCAATGTCAGTCATTGGAACAATTCAGAAAGCAAGTACCTTGTTTCTGGGTGTGCTCAAATATGAATCCCGCCCCCCCCCATGTGTGTGTGTGTGTGTTTGGCAGGGGTTCATAAAGCCCACGCTGACCTCTCAATCTTGCTGTTTAGCCAAGAATGACCCTGAGCTTCTGTCCCCCTGCCTCCACTTGCAGAGTTCTAGGCTTGCAGAAGTGCTGGAATATGGGTGTGTGCTACAAGGCCGGGTTTCATACGGTGCTAAGAGTCAAGCCCAGGCCTTCATGCATGCTAGACAAGCCCTCACTGAAATAGATCCCGAGCCCCAAATATGAAAGGCTTTGATGAAACGCATCAAAATCGACCTTAGAGCCACTTTCAGATACCCAGAGGCAATGCCAACGGAAGGCTATTAAAATACCTAGATCAAATCATAAAAACAGATGTTGAAAAATAAAATCAGCAGTTAAGCATGAGAACGGCACTTGCAGACAACCTGAGTTCAGTTCTCAGCCCCCAAGTCAGGAGCCTCACAGTCAGCTGCGACTCCAGCTAGAGAGACCTAACACCTTCTTCTGGACTCTAAGGGCACCTGAATACACACATATACACACACACACACACACACACACACACATATGCACGCCCCACTTAATAAAAATAGCTCTTTTTTATTGCAAAGGAAGATTTGTGTGATGTAACAAAGAAATGAATAGTAGTCAAAACTTATTTTGAATTTGAGCTACCAATATTGGTATGAACTATTGTTTGCTATTAGTTACATGTTTAATGTTTTATTTGATGAAACATTCAAAATACGCGTCTATGATTACTTTGATCAATAAAAGTAAAATTAAAATGATTGTGGAAGTGGCTTTACTAAGAGAAGGAAATGCGTATAATGCAGCACAAACAGCAAACTAACCAGGGAACACCGATCAGAGGAGTTTGTGTGAGTTAAGTATGAAAACTACTTTAAAGAGTCATCATTTCCTGCCTTCCATACACCATTCAAGCGTATTGATGAACGTGCTTTAGAGTCCTGCGCAGTTTATGTCTTGTCTTATCATTACTGGCCTATCAAAAGAATTCACAGACACATAACAGTAATCAAAATCATTCAAACTTTTTATTTTTTTAAATTATGTGTATGCTCGTATGTGTCTGTGAGTGAAATCCGTGGATCCCAAAGGCACCGGATCTCCCTGGAACTGGAGTTACAGACAGTTGTGGGCCACCTCATACGGGTACTAAGGACCAAATTCTGGCCTTCTGCAAGAGCAGTACAGGTTCTGAACTGCTGAGTCATCTCCTCAGCCCCTAAATCCAGCCATTTTTGATGTTTTACTGATTGTCAACCATAAGAAAAACTTTGTGCTTTTATCAGTGTTGCCATCATGAAGGCATATTAACCAAGACGGGAAGCCCAGTGATTTATTTCGCGTTGGATGCTATTGCACTGAGGATTCTTTTAGTAAAGAGAACTGTGTCTCGATTCAAGTAATCAAGAGTATGTGTAGAAATGTTTCTAAATGTAAATACGGGTCAAGACAAGAAGTGTAATAGTTTGTGTAATGATTTATTAACTGACTCTGACTTCTTTGTAACTATTTAGATTTGTGATGTTAGGGCTCCGGTCTGTCCCTTGTCCTGGTTCCTCCGGACATTAGGACTGAGCTGCAGGGAGCATCTCTGAACAAGACTGCAACACAGGGGACCTGCAAACCCGCATCCCGTAGAGAGCTACGAGTCACCGTCATCTGAGGTGGACAGCAGCGGGACAAGGGTCAGCAGGCCACCTCACTGTTGGCCAATCATCAGTGTCTGCCCTGAGGTTCATTATGATATCTGGCCTAGGTTCTCAAATCTTTGTAAACACTAGCAAGGATTCTGTGCTTAAACCTGTGATGAATTGCGTGTGAATCACTGCTACCTGTGATGAATTCTGCCCCGCAAAGCCATCACTGAAACCTGTGATGAGTCACCCCAACACCATCACTGCTGGAAAATGACCCGTATTTACATTTAGAAACATTTCTACACACTCTTGATTACTTGAATCAAGACACAGTTCTTACTAAAAGAATCCTCAGTGCAACAGCATCCAATGTGAAATAAATCACTGGGCTTCTGCTGTCGATAGTGTCCAACGTCTGCTGATGCTTTTCAGAAGTCCTCATTCAGCCTCAGCCTCTGGGTGTGTTCTGTTTGAACAAAGAAGTTGTCTTCAGTCTGAGATTAGGATAGATCATGAGGTGCACTACTGTTATGTAGCATTTCATTTTAATCAAATTTCAGGCAGGGCTGAAAGGCGATATTCTGCCCCAGTATAGCTGTTGATCAAGCAAATGTCACTACTAATTTTTTTCACGTGTATGTTGGATGTCTCTAAAACAAGCATGTATGAAAGAGCATTAACCGAGAGTTTATCGTGGAGCAAGCGGAGCCAGATCTACACACTTTAGAAGGTTGGCAACGGTGTCAACCTCCCTCTGACAGGAAAGCCTTGGAGCCAAGGAAGGGAAGCCAAGACAAGTCAGCCCTCATGCAACAGATTCGGGCACATGCGACGACATGCTGTTGTGCCTTCCTGCGATAATCCTGCGTAGCCTCCTCTCTTAAAAATCCCTTAAGATGACAGGGATTTCATAATTCTGCTTTTATTAAATCATGCGTCCCTCCCTCCTTTGTCTGTAAACCCCACCAGATTGGACAAAATGACTGCTGTTGCCGTTCGCAGCAGGACAGACGAGCGTAAACATACTTTCATCTGGTCCAAGAGCCACTGTGATTCTTGGGTACGAGGATGAAATCGTCTTCTCTCATTCCTGAGTACATGTGGAAGCCAGAGGTCAAAGTCAGACGTCTTCCTTCATCTTTCCACCATACGTTTTTGAGATAAGGCCTTTCCTTAGACCTAGGACTTGCCATTTTGGCTAGATTGGAGGCCACTGAATCCTCATGATCCATCACTTTCTGCCTCCTACCCAGTACTGGGTTATAGGAGTGAGCTGCCATGCTTGATTTCTGCATGGCTTCTGGCCATCAGAGCTCAGGGCCTCGTCGGGGCTTGGGGCCTCGGCGGGGCCTCGGCGGGGCTCGGGGCCTCCTCCTTGTGCCGCAGCCGGAGTAACCCAAGGACCGTCTCCTCAGCCTGTCTCCCCCACCCTAACGTGTATAAAATGCACCCTACACTCCCTCACGTCACCTAAACTGCTACAGGATACAAAACCTGATACTTAGGCATGTTAGAAGTTAAACCTAAATTAAAACTGAATGGCTCTGAAGCAAGCTTAGGTCTATAGATGCTGTAACATTTTGGCAACAACAACAAAAAGCTTTTTATAATTTTTTTAGGATGCCTCAAATGGTGAGTGGCCTAACGAAAACCTGGCAACTGAAGCAGTGAGTTGTTCTAGATCTAGCTGGAAAGCAAAAGATGCCAGACACCCCATGGCTCAGATTGTGAGCACAGCTTAGAAGAACCATAGACATAAAGTGGAGACAAAATTTAGTCCTACGCACACGTGTGCACGCACACACACACACACACAGATGCTCACACATTGACACACACACACACACATATGCTCACACATACACTCACACATTGACACACACTCAAACACACTCACTCACAACACACACACACACACACACACACACACATATGTATATATAAAACACATATGTATAAAAACGTACGTCGTCCTAATAAAACCCTTAAGATGAAAGAAATAACATTTTTCAGGTCACTATAAAACATGTATCCACTCAGCAGAATTACTTGGTTAGCACTGTTTCCTAAGCAGTATGTCATTAGCATAATTTGAATTGGTCCTCACATTTGAAAGCGATGCAATCACAGTATTAGAAATGCTGAATTGTGACAGCTTTAGGTGATTCCCCGATCACTCTACAGAGTTTCTCTAAATTAGCCTGGCAGGAGTATTCTTTCATTCAGAAGCACTTTAATAATGCTGAAGGTAATTAATGTGGAAAGGAAGAAGATGATTTTGCTCTAGGATAGTTAAAATTAATATAATCATTTCTATGATAATTATTGTTCTGCATAGTTCAATTAAAATCCCTAGATACTTACCTTTCTTTATTCTTGCCTGAGGTGTATATTAAGATAGCAAAAGCCTTTGTGCATTGAGGAAATATATTTTACTTCTGTTTATACTTGTTAGTCTTCTTTTTTAAATCTTTTTACTTCCATAATTATTTGTTACCCCAGATAACTGGGTGCTGGTTTCCTAGTAAAATTTATGTTTCGGGGTCTAGTCTTGTGATTGGTAATCCTGTCACTAACTCTCCTTATTTCTGCCTACCTTCCAAGAGAGGTGGGGAGAGGCCAAAGAAAGTGTAATTTTTGAGGCAACCAAAATGTAACTGTGTTTTTGAGCTGGAAAGTGAATTCCTGACCCTTCGTCCCGTCGTGCCAGTCTATTGCCTCCCTCCTTCTTCCCATTCCTCTGGCTGACATTCTCTTTTGGTCACCCAGATTTGAGAGGCCCTTTATTTCTGAGCTCACACTAGTGATGTTGACATCAAACGTGCAGGTTCTACTTCCTTCATAACTCCATCCTGGCCATTCTCTCCTTTGAAACCTACCCTTTGTAAGGATTCAGGCATGACTCTTCAGAGACACAGTGCCCTTTCTTCACCCCATTTTCTTGTTAGAGGAAGCCAAAGATTTTAAAGTGGCAATTGGACTACTGCACGAGGTTCCACCGTGTAGGCCCATCCAGACACTGGGCGTACATTGCAAACGATTTAAAGGGAGATAGGGATTATTAATTTAAGTGTAAATGATATTTACTTTATGAGCTGTATTATAAGTTATTTCTAAGTCAAAACCTCGTGTACTTCTAGGCCAGCTCCATGCAAGATGGTCTAGCACGAAGGGCAACAAATATGGCCATATGTTGAAACCTTATGTCATTTATATTGAAACCTTGAGTAGCTTTCACGCAGGGTGTTCTGCCTAACGCCGTGGAGTCTCACAGAACCTTACATGGCATGGATCATAACAGAGCTTGTCATAATCACTCCAGGTCAAGGAAGACACAGGCATGGTTTGTAGGTCTTTGGAGTCTTCTTTCATGTTTCAGTCACAAATTCTGGACCATATAAGATGTTCAAGCATGTTTATTAAATAAACCACTAAAAGAATAATGCATCCAGTTGTTTTGAACTGGAAATGTGTTTTTCTATTTTACTGAAAAGCATCATCTAGAGAATTAGTGCCTTAGTCTATCTTGTAAATGGCTCTTTAACTAGAAAGGTATCTCAATTGGAAGTCCAACAGCCATTTTCCACGTGAATACTAAAGAATACGTAAAAATAACCGCATAAACGTTTTTTCAAATTGTCTCTAGAGGCATTTCATGCCCTCTCCCTTAGAGACAGGCTGTTGACTTCATAACTTCTGGTATTGGAAAGTCTACAGCAGGGACTCCGACTCTAGAAAGGCCGTTGGGTTGGCCAGGTTTCCTCACTGACACAGCACTGAGGGAAGCACCTTATAAGCAAGAAAGCAATTCTGTCTCCTGGTTTCAAAGTTTTCAGTCTCTGATTGGCCCTTTTGTTGTTTTGTCTTGTTTTCGTTTTTGGAGACCAGGTTTCTCTGTTGTAACTCTGGCTGTTCTGGAACTCTCGCTGTAGACCAGGCTGGCCTCGAACTCACAGAGATCCACCTGTCTCTGCCTCCCTAGTGCTGGGAGTAAAGGCATGGGCCACCACCTCCAGGCTTCTGATTGGCCCTCTTGTTTGGGGTTTTGTTTGTTTGTATTTGTTTTTGTTTTGTTTTTTTTCCAGTTCCAAGGTGTCTGTTGGTGAGTTGTAGCGTGTTGTAGAAAGGGCAATCCATCCACTCAGTGGAATGAAGAGCTGTATCCAGCGATCCATCAGAAATGATCAAGGTAACTCTGGCGCACCCACTTCTACTCATACACCCAGTCATGGGCAGGAAACTGTAGTCATCAGTTCTTCAAGCTTAACACTTAGACTGCTCTCTCCCTTAGCGCTTTCCACTGAATCACTGCCATGAATGAATTTCCTGCCAGCTTGAATGCAGTAATTGCCTTGGATGGTGCTTGGCTTAGAATTGGGGGAATCACTCGGCCTGTCTTCACTACATTGAGCCCTCCAGGACCATGGCCACCACAGGCCCTGGGTCCATGGATTTCACCAATTCCAGAAATAAAAAACAGTCTTTCAGTCCATGTGGTGCTGCTTCAGGTATTCTTCAGAAGCCCTAAGGAGCTTCATGGCCAGCAGTAGAACTGCATCTGCTCAAAGCAGGCCGTGCTGCACATTCCCTTTGGCTTGATTGCAATGATGTGCACTCATGGTTGGCTGTGGTCTGGAAGCCTGCCCGGCAGTCGGGGTCTTCAAGAGTCCTGGGGAAAAAGAGTGGCCCTATTAGTTTTTAACCTCTGATCAGTACAACATACTCAGAGCATGGAGACAGGAGACAGAGGTTACCTCAGGGAAGCTGGCAGGTAAAAGCAGGAAGAAGGCTGTAGTCCCCAGGTGGACACTCCCTGGATTAACTTCCTTCCACTAGGCCACACCCCTTAAAGGTTCCATCACTTCTGACATCACCACAGCTTGACAAGCAAGCTCTTACTGCATTAGCTTTGGGTGGTGCTTATCCGAGCTAGAGCAATGTTTAGGGCACCTGGCTATGGAAGAGAGGGCCAGCCCCTTCTGTTGATGCGCACCCTCCTCCTTCACACATCCTCATCGCCACCCAAGGCAAAGGCCACGCCCTTCTGTCCCATTTATGTCTAGTTATTCACGCAAACATAAACTACTCCTATTAGAATTCTAATCTAGCACTCAACAAGAAATGGAAATATTACTGTAAACTCAATTCCACGATACGCTTGCCATCCTTGTCTGTAGGTGAAAGTACTGCGATCCTGAGCGTTCGACTTGTTACCCAGATCCTTCTGCGCTCTCATGCATTCTCCACAGAGGACAATTTATCGTTTTGTGTTGCTCTGTTACCCTGTCCGTCTTACAGACTCCCGTGGTGGCGGCAAAGAAGAGTTTAGCCAGAGGCATTGTAAGGCATCCCATGTATCTAGGTAGAGGATGGAGGAGAGACACTTCACAACCTATGTGGAGAAGAATACATGATAACTTCCCATAAACAGCCTGGTACCATTGCGGCAGGGTCCAGGCTAGCCCCTCCCTGGAGCTCTGCCCTTCACTGCAGTTGGAGCAGTTGAGGACAACTGCAGATGAAGTGGTTATTACTTAAAGCCTCATGCGGCTGGACCACTGGTTTGTATGAACTGGAGCTCAAGGATGAACTGGAGGCATGTATGATAGACAAGTTCAAGAGGGCATAATTATAGTAAGGAACTAGAGAACAAGACACCGAGAAACGATACTGGCTTTATGTTTGCTTTCAATGCCCGCCCCACCCCACATGCAGAAAAGAAGTCTGAAAGGGGACAGATTCTAATCAACATAAGTAATAACTTTCTTTTAATTGTATTCATTGTTACTTTATTATTATTATTATTATTATTATTATTATTATTAGTGTGTGCATGTGTAATGTCTGTGTAGGCTGGTACACATGCCATGACCCATGTGTGCAAGTCAGAAGACAGCCTTCAAGAGTTGGGTTTGTCTTTCCAGTGTGGGTCTTGGGGTCAAACTTGTGTCATGAGGCTTTGACTAATGTCATCAGCGTTTTACCCACTGAACCTCTCACCGGCCGTCTCAGGAAATAGCTTTCTGTAAAAGTTTGCTATCTAAAGAAAACTTGTATCTTATTGGAGATGTTGTGGCCTAAATTCAGTGACTTTTGTCCAATATGCTATAGGAAGAACATGGGACATTTAAATAAATAAAATAAGAACCACAAAGGTCCCTTCCATCCCTGCTTATGAATTAATCTGTCTCTGTTTCAAGCATTTCCCCACTCGATCAACAAGCCATTCCCCACATTTTGCTTCAGAGAAGCACTAGTAAATCGTATAGATATTATCCCTCTATGTCTCTCTCAGGAAAGCAAACAGGCAAACAGGCCACTGCACACAGGAAGACAGTAGCCAGAGGCACTGACAGCTGACAGGCGCTCATTTCTATCCAGGCTCATTCTATCTGCCTCCTGCTCGCCATCTCCAGAGCTACTATCTGCTTTCTGTTCCAAACACCTGGGATCCTTTAACTGTACATGGTTTCTGGTTTCAGTATGTTGCCTGATCTATATGGAGGAAGCCAGAAGTTCCAGAGATTTCTGCACTCGAGTCCGGAATGACAGTTGGAAGCGAGAAGGGTGGGGAGGCCACTGGCTAGGAGCCAGAATCATGTCATATTTGGGGAAGTACCCTTGTGTGGCTGAAATGTAGAATCTCAACAAGAAAACAGACAGAAGAGGCCCTGGCACACAGTGAGTGCTCAGTACACTGTGGAACATGCAAGTGAGGCTGGAGCCATGTAGCATGAAATCTGTCTTCCTGAAGCCTCACTCAGAATTATTATAAGATATGCACATCAGACGCCATCTGCAGAATGAAAAGATAACGCAGTGCCTCAAACATACACGCTCTACCTTTGCTTCCAAACAACGTTATGATGGCTAAAACTGGAATTCAGTAAAGGGGTGTCTGGATTCAGGGTAGGTTTATTCCACGTGTTTTCAGGCACCTGATATTTATATTCCATGTATCCTCCAGAAAGAAACTGAGAATAGATATTGCAGCAAATGAGAGTTGAAAAGCTGAAAGTCGCTAATCTGGAATACCTATTTGTGCCTAACATCCCTGTCCCTGGGGGCATTTTTCTATTTTCCAACCCAGACACCATTTATCAGTTCTGTTTTAGCAACAATTTGCTTAATGTGCCACTTCCTTTCTTAAGCCCCTCCCCAGACTGGGCAGAGGTTTCTAATGCTGAACATCCCAGCACCTCAGACCAGCTCTCCTTCCATGGTGCATTCTATTGCAGTTCCCAGGCATTTCACTCCTGTCCCTTGGGAGAACACTGGGGAAGCTTCTGGAACCTTCTGTATGAACTGGCTCACTCTCCTTAATGTCCTCTGGAAACAAAACCTCTCAAGAGTGATCTATTCTGGCTACTTCCATTTCTACCATACTTCCTTCTATTATTCCATTCTAGTTGTGTGTTCACTCCGAGCATTCTGCCCAAACTGGCTTGGTTAAGCTCCCATGAATCTCCACAGCACGAAGCCAATTGCCTGCTTGGAAGCCTCAGTATACCCGCCTTCCAGAACAGCACATTTTCCCTTTGCCTCCCACTTCTCTAGCTTGTGTCTGCTCGTGATCAGGGCTCAGAGACTGAATTATTTCTTTACTAAACTCACATCTTTGGGGTTTCTGACAAATATGTCTTTTTCCTCAACAGATGTGTATGTAGGATTCAGCAAGGGGCTGGAGGCATGGTTAAACTGCAATCAGTTTTTGTTTATTGATTGAATGAGCAAAAGGATTCATGGTTTGGGCAGAGTGGGCATCTGTCGTTAGGCCTCTATGGTTTGACTCATTCGTACTCCTTTTCTCTCTACTCTGAATCATTTTGACAAATGAAATATCCGGGTCACCAAACCTGTCTATCTTTCTAAATATACATGCCAGCAGTAGTATTGTTACCCTAATGTTTTCTGGCATCTTTATTTAGAGAAGTGACAGCTCAATTGTACAGTCGTGACTGATAGAAAAGCGACTCTGGTTACGGAGAAAGGCCGGCTTTCATATTTGGGCATGTTAATATGTGTTATAAATAGAACGCATCCCCATATCTTCTGGAGACTGTTAGAAGCATTCAATTTAGACCAGAGCAAGCTTTTTCTCTGTATGAGGGCTTTGTCTGTGAATAAGGAATCCCTTGCCCACTTCCCTCCAGGAGCTTACAAAATTGCAAGGCTGCAAATGGGAAATGAGAGAGAAAAACAGACTCTGAAACTTCTTTGGGAAGGATGGAAGAGAGCAGCCATCAGTCTCTTAAGGTCTTAACCAGTCTTGGGTTGTGGAGCAGACAGGAAGAACACATGCTTAGTCCCATATACAGAAATTCCTCCTCTGTTGGAGGCAAGAAAGGGTCCTGTGGTGTTGGGGCAGCTGGAGAGCCAGCGTGATGTGTTGGGGTTTTACTTTATTCCCAGTTGTGATTCAGCTTTGAAATATTCTAAGAATAGGAATCATATGCTCTGATTCGTGCTTGAAATCTGTCCCCCGAGAAATGCCCGGGGGATTGTGGGGTTCAGAAGCAGGAGTTAGGAAACCTAGAAGGGAAAAACTGGGTGCTGGGCGTGGGTGGAGAGCAGTTAGAAGGCGGCACAACGGCAGAGGGAGTGACGTGAGCACACTTATGAATGAGTGTGCAGGTAAGGGGGATGTAGTGCAGGATGGCGTGCGAGCGTGAGAACCAGAGAAAGGGAGGTATCGGAGCAACTGCTGGGCGGGAGGTGCCACTGAGGTAGCTAAGGAAGTCTGGGAGGAAAAATGTGCTGGCAGTTAAAGCGGTGCTGGAGGGGCTTCGCTGGGAATGTTGGGAATGCGTTACATCGCGAGACCTGGGAGACATCCAGGCAGACGGCAGCTGCTGAGAATAGAAGTTGTTGAAAAAAAAAGTTGCTGACATTTTTTTGAGCATCTGTTCTTACAGATATGGCTCAATGTCCTTTAATACACCTTTATCTACATGTGATTATTTCAGTGATTTCAGATGCATAGAAGCCTGGGCGTTTTCTGAAGCAGAGCCTTGCAACTCCAATAAAGACATATATTGTATTACGAGCAACTGACCAGCGCTGCAGTGTCAACAGTACTGGTTGCTTGTACAGCAATGCCCTTTGCACTTCCCAAAAGGATGTACATGAACAATGTGTGTTTTTTTCTTCATGGTCTCCTGAAAGCATATCAAAGTTTACTTTTATTCCCAACCTTCTGAAATAAATTAGTGTAATAAAGCTAACCATGGCTGTGTGAATAGGGATTGAAACCATCAGGCATCCTTGCAGCTTCTCATCTGTCTGAGAAATGTACAAATATTGTCAAGACCTACCTCTACTTTGAATATTTTCCATCACTTCGGCAGAGTTTGTTCATGTACCTCTTAGGAAATAGCAGTCTTTGAAACGCTTGGCTGAGGTCTGGGATCTGACATGCAGGTACAACTAGGCACAGCAGTGGATTGGTAGCATCTTTAATGCTCACAGATCCCGGGCCCTCTGACTGAAAACTTAGAGTTTAATTTGAACAGCAGCCATCACTATGAGGTGGGAGGTGGCAAAAGCCATCAACGCAAAAGGCAGAACCTTCTTCCAGACTCTAGCTCTTACCCTGGCTATTTTTAAACTGTGCCATCTTTACTGACATTTTGTGTCTCCAAGTGAAAGTAGATCCAGATAGCAAATAGATGGCACATTGTGCTCTTTAATTTTATGGTCTTACGGATTTCCAAAATAGATGTAGACCATCCGTCATAGGGCACATCTGTTTGGTATCTCAGGATGATGACAGTGCTCACGGGTACCGCGGGCATTCTGTGGGAGGTGCAGGGATTTGCTCCATGTCAGTATCTGCGGTTACACCGGTGTCTGCATTTTGGTTTTTATTCTTTCATGACACTCACATTGCATGCCCATTGTTTACTTGGGTGGCTTTGGTGTTATGAGAAATGGCATCTTTCATGTACGTGTTGTGGCTAAACCTTTGAGCTCTTCAGAGAAAGCAGATTCTGTAAACTGTCCATCTACAATGTGTTTTTTATTCAGGAACTTTATATAAACTGCCCCTGAGATACAAACATTTGATTAACTGGCATGTCATACAATTGAAGCATCATTTAAAAAAGAATTGTAAATAATCAGTTGGATTTTTTTTTTGTACTCTTTTTCATTTGAAAAGATTTCACAACCTCAGGAAGTTACACAGATAATCAACTGTATGGTACAGGGTTTACTTCTGTTATTAATGTTTCTATTGTGATCACTTTCTTTGATATATACTTATGCAAGTATTCTGATAAAATTCGTCACTATCCTGGCCTTTTCATGGGTCTGTCATTTGCTAGATAGTGTGCACCGGATTTGGGAGCCTAGGAGAAAAGGCTCTGAAGCACCATTGCACACACTCTACTGCCCTCTCGTGGGAGGAAGAGGAACTTCAGGCCTCTTCCTGGAGAGTTACTTAGCTGAGTGCTCTGTTGCTGAAGATACAAGATGTGCATGCTTTTCATCTGCAATTCTGACTTAAAGTCACCGGTCTAAGCAATGTTGCCAATTTCCATGCGTGGGAATTGTGGAACAACTTCCACACTGTTTTCCTTAAATTATCTTAAATAAATATGCCTGAGGAGTTGCTTGGAAATTTCTGTGCAATCTTCAAGATCCTCACATGTAATTTTGAGTCTAGGTAATAGATACAGAGAATGAATATAAATGGGACCCTGTAATTTACATGGAGAGTGGTCCCATTTTGCGCTGTTGACAGTGTGAGACTCCTTTGTAACTGACAACTTTGATAGAAGAAGTTGCCAAGGTCCAAACGCATCCTCTTGAATGTGTGAGAGTTCAGGGAGTGGTGTTATGCACACTTCTCAGCATCCTGGCTACCACTAAGTATGCATCCCACCTGCAGGGTGCAGCTGAGTGTGCATCCCACCTGCAGGGTGTGGCTGAGCATGCATCCCATTTGCAGGGTGTGGCTGAATGCATCCCACCTGCAGGGTGTGGGTGAGCATGCATCCCATCTGCAGGGTGTGGTTGAATGCATCCCATCTGCAGGGTGTAACTGAATACATCCCACCTGCAGGGTGCAGCTGAGTGTGCATCCCACTTGTAGGGTGTGGGTGAGCATGCATCACACCTGCAGGGTGTGGGTGAGCATGCATCCCACCTGCAGGGTGTGGGTGGTATGCATCATAGATCCATATTAGAGATGTTGGACTTCATTTAATCTATAGTATGTTTTCTTATGCATTTTTACCCATAGACATTTCAGCATACTAACCTACCTTTATCCTTGAAATTACTGTAGCGTGAAAATACTGTAACAGCTGCAGTAATGGAGTAGAGATATCTGGCTGACACCTGTGTGGGATCTTCTGTAGCGAAAGGTAGAACTGATTCCGGTGGTTTAACCAGTTGCTGCTCATATTAAGACATTAAGTGGTAGAAGTTTGTTTTTTATATAAAAGTTTGTTGAAATTTCTACGGTTAACATGCATAAGAAAACATACTACAGATTAAGTCCAACATCTCTAGTATGGGTCTATGAATAGCTTGTAAATCTGCTGTGTTCTCGTGTGTTTGACCGTACCGCCATCCAATCAGTAGCATCAACATCTGAGGCACATTGCTAGCAGTTACTAGAATAAGCATGATAATAAGGAATATGGGAAAATATTTTAATTAAGTTGAAATTTATAATGTTGCCTTGGGAACCTGGAGGGTCACCAGGGACAATTATGAATAACCACATGCCAAACAGTGAATAGCCCAGAAGAAGTGGGTAATTACATTGAAAAATACAGCGTGAGGCTAGGGATATGGTTTTGTCAATAAAAGTGCTTGCTGCCCACCCATGAGGGCCTGAGCTTGGATGCCTAGAATCCACCTAGGGAGCCAGATGCAATGGTGCGCACCCTGTGACCCCAGCGTGGGCAAGGAGACACAGATGGATCACTAGAGCTCACTGCCCAGCTGGCCTGGCCAAATCAGTAAGCTCTGGGCTCAGTGACAGACCTTGTCCCCAAAATAAGATGGGAGCAATTAAGGGAAGACACCAGCCTTGAACTTTGCCTCCACATGCATGCACATACATGTGTAACCATATGTACACATACATACAAACGTGCACATACACACAGTAAATGAATGAACACAGAAATATAAAAATAAAACTGATCAAGAGTGAGTCAGGAAAAAAATAGAAGACCTGAACACACTGAAAATAAGTAAAAAAGAAGACGAAATAAACAGAAAACAGCCCAGGACCAGTGGCTTTGTAGCTGAAGCCTACCAAACATGCAAAAAGAATCAATATAATATTTAGTAGATTCTTCAAAAAAAATAGAGCAAGAAGAAATATTTGTAAACTCTTTTTATGTAATCAACATCAACTCTAAGCCAAAAAAATAAAAAGGAAAGAAAAAGACAGATCACAAAGATAGAAAGCTCCAGGAGAGTTCTTTGATAAACCACAAAACAAAATCTTTTAATGAAATTAGCAAACCAAAAGAATTTTACATTACGACCAATTGTGATTCACCCCAGTCATGCAAGCCTGTCTTAATATTCTCAAACCCATCAGCATGATACATCATGTTAACAGAATGAAAGCTAAAAACCACATGGTCTTCTCAGTTGACACAGAAAAAGCATTTGACAAAGGCACAATATGTTAATGTGAAAGCTGAGTTCAGAATTGAAATTATGACAGTGAAGGAAAAATGAGCAACTATGCATGTCTGGTGCCCTAACTGGGAAATCTGGATAGAAGTCAGGATATAGCTTCTACAGGGCGGGCCTGGGCATCTGTGTAAACCATGTAAACCATTCCTACAAATGCTGAAAGCAAAGGAGAAATATACATCCTCACCACCGACTCCACCCATGCAGAGGTCCATGCCACAGCATCTGTCTGGATAGTTTTATGTCAGTGTGAAAGAAGCTAAAGTCATCTGAGAAGGGGAAACCTCGATGGAGACAAAGCCTCCACAACAGCAGTCTGTAGGCAGGACTACACACTGTGATGTGAAATAAACCCTTTCCTCCCCAAGTTGCTTCTGGTTATGAGCTATATCACAGCTATAGAAAGCAAATTAAGACATTTGCAATCAATTCATTCCCACCCGAAAAACCCCTGAAACATCAAATCGTTTTCGTATTTGTTTGTTTGGTTGTTTCGCTGTGGCCATTACTGAAATATTTTTGAACCAATTAGTAGAGACTAAAGCTCTGAAAAGAGTGGCAAATTGTTGCTATTACCATAAATTAAAATATGCTTTGCTCTGTGTCCCTCTGCCGGCTGCTGTGGATAAATTACAGGCACATGTTAGACACAGATTCAGCCCTTGGGGAGACTATAAACAATCGGGGCTTTTATTTATTTATTTTTAATAACCATGTCACTCCGGAGCCATCTGGTGTACATTTAGAGTAATGTGATTTTGACTCTTGGTTGATGGTGCTGATATAACACAGCAAACACAGTGCCAGTCTGAAGAACAACAATTGGGTTAATTTCTGTGTGTAATCCAACAGTGATTTAATCTTCCATTCTGTGTGAACTGCAATAAAGCCTGAATTAGTTCCGTTTTTAGAAAAGATACAGACAAGATGAAATGCTGAGAGGCCAATATGTATTCCTATTCTAAACTAAATATGATCTTTAAAAGTTATCTGTATGTGTGTGTGTCTGTGTTCTAAGGAAATCAAACAAGGGGGTGTTGGAACACGTGATAAATGAATAATATCTAAAGAAGAATCGCTACATTTGTTGTGCTAATCTGAAGGAAATCAGCAGAGCCAAAAAGACTTTACACACAGCTGCTGATTTACTTACAGCAGCGCTTTAAGATGCACTTCCCCTGTTAAAGATATGAAGAATGAATCAGAGAGAAATTCAATTGCTTGCACACAGTCTGAAGCTGCAAAGTGACATGGCTGAGATGCGAACCGTCTCTCCATTATGCTTTCAAATGCTTTAATACATGAATTCTGGTGGGAACACAGACACAAACACACAGACACACACATACACACACACACAGACACAGAGACACACACACACACAGAGACACACACACACACACACACAGACACACACAGACACACACAGACACACACACACAGACACACACACACACACACACACACACACACTGCACAAAGAGAGTGACTGACTCTGTAAACAGTGTACTGGATGTGCGGCTGAGGCAGGAGAACTTCTATTGATAACTCCAAGACACACATGTGGCTTTGTAAACGTCCATGATAAGGTCCTCTAGAGTTGGCTGGCCTTTTGGAAAGCTTACAAACCTACACATTTTCTATGGAAGTTAGCTATATATGTCGTTTTCTAGGTAGAGATCCAGTAGCTTTGTTGAGATTTAATCAAATTTTCAAAGAGATAAATGTCAATCCAAACGTTAAGGTTAGTCACTACTGTGTTGCTGTTATAACCACGGAAGCTGTTGAAGACAAGGGCTGTGTAATGTTTCATTCACAAATAATAAAGCACAATAGTAATTCGCTTATATTCTAATGTCAATGGTGGCTAGTAAGGGTAGATATAGCTTTTCCAAGTATTTATTAAGGTGCTTAGAAAGCAGGCTTAAAAATCATTATCAAAGTTACATTTTGAAAGGCATCGAGACAGCATGTTATTTATAAAATATTCACTCACCACCGATTACAGCAACCTTTCGCCCTGTCGATCAACAGGCACGGAATGAGACCTGGCATTCTGGGTGTTCATCGGTGGCCTCAAATCCCCTTCATAATGTAGCTTACTTTGAGGGTGGTAGAACCCCAGTGTTAAGTAAGCTTAGTACTAATTGATGAGAGGTGCTAAGAAGAAAAGTTTGTGCAGTTCAGAGAATGGTAGGGGTTCTGGTTGCTTTCTTTCTTTTTTTTTTTTTTTGCATTTGTGTGTGTGTGTGTGTGTGTGTGTGCGCGCGCATACATGTGTTTTATGTACGCATTTCTGTATTTGTATCCAGATGTGTATAAGCACCTGCACACCTGTGCACACATCTGTAAAGGCCAAGGGCTGGCATGCCATGTTATCTGATCCCACCCTTTATAGGGTGTGGAACTTTAGGAGGGCTACCATGCCCTAACAGCATCTCTGTGTGAACTTTGAGCCTCGTGCTCTGTATCCACTGAGTCGTCTCCTCTGCGGCAGGATTTTTTTTTTTTTTTAAATATGGAAGTCCAGGAATGTCTCTGATAGGAGACATATGAGAAAAGACCATACAGGACTGTGCAGATAAGGATCAAAGGTGGGGAGACACCCGTGCGGCCAGGAGTGAGCAAGTGAGGATCGGTGACAAGCTAGGGAACCGATCGGGTTTGCGTGGTTATGAAAGAGGCCTGGCCCACAGACAGAAGATTCAGGTCTTGTGGGAAGATAAGAAGATCTTAGAATACATTCCATAGATGAGTGAGCTGATCTGTTATTTTGCTTTCCTTTCCGTGGACAAGGGAAGCGACTCCAAACCTGATTATCTTTCCTACAGATCATGTGAGTCTTTCTTCTCATTTTATACTGCCTGGAGGGGTATTTTGACTTCCAAGTAATATCTCTCTTATTTAAATCTTAGTCTAATTGTTTTATAAAATTTGAATGTGATGTTAGATTAAAACAGTAAGCCCCTGGTTCCATAGTTTGCGTATTTTCCAAGTAGCTCAAATCTAAGCACTTACCCTGCTGATGGTCGGATGGCTGTGCACAGCTGGGCAGGGGAAGTAGATGTGCATACGGTCATCTCCCTTTTCTTCAGGCAGCATCAGAGCTGTCTGAGAGGCTGGGCGATGGACCCTGTAGTGAGTAGCTAGCTTAGGTCCCATGAGTCTTATTCTAGGACCAGTAAAGCCAGTTAGTATTCTAGCAGCCCACGAGGCTGTCCAGAGACATTTAATTTCCAGTACAGGAAAGGATTGAGTATCACCTTAAGCAATGGCCCGAGTATTTAACAATGACAACCCTTAGTAAAACAGTGTGCAAGCTACAAGTAAACTTTTTAATCAAGAGAAAAGGAAGGAAGGAAGGCAAGCAGGCAGGCAGGCAGGCAGGCAGGGTAGGGGGAGGGATGGAAGGAGGAAGGAAGGAAGGAAGGCAGGAAGGTAGGTTGGAAGGCAGTAAGGAAAACCAAGACAAAGGAGAAGAAGCATGAACATACTACACTGTAGCCAGATCAGGCAACTTTGTTAGAACCCTCTTAGGTGCCTGAACTGCAGCAAATGCATGTTCCAGTGTGGGGGAGGACCTCGTGACCCCTTTGGGCTTGTGTGCTTTGTCAGTTCGGAGGTGTTCCTGCCTCCCCCTCATTGGAAAATAAAGTTAGCCAAGAATGTGTTGCGTGGTGATATGTAATTATTTCTAACACAATCTGAACAAAGAGAACGAAGTGCACAGTTGGGAGGCCTATAAATGTGTCACCTTGCCGTGAGCTGGACACAGTCTGAAATGTGTATCGTCTGTTTTTGGATTGATTTCAATATGAACTAAGAGGTAATGGACTATTAAAGCCACTGAAGGCCATAAGGACCCTTGGTGCCCCGGAGGGGCCCACTGGGGCCCCTTTGCCTCTTGAAACACCTGAAACAAGAAAACCAACTGTGTAGTTATTTCATTAGTCCTGAAATATGACAAGGGAATTGTCAGTAGAAAGTAACAGAAATGACAGGCCATTGTAATAATATTCGCTTTTGCTCAAATCACTTGTGAACATTCCAGACTTGTTAAGTGAAAACTGGCAGATTATAAATGCATTTGAATGGTTCGATTCTCAGGTGATTTCCTGCAGAAAGTTGTACATCATCAACACATGTCTTCTGACCTTAATGCAAACTACCTTAAAACTATAGACCGGAATAGAGAGAAATTTCAAACACCTTGTACCCATCCCCAGATTTGACAAATTTCAGCATTTGCCTTATTTGGTTTGAATTCTTCCTGATTAGGTCAAGGCATCAAAGGGAAAAATAAGCTATTCTGGCCGTCTTCTGTTGGTTCATGCCTAGTTATGGATTCTGTATTTCACAGACATTCTTCTGTCGCATTGCTGACGCACCGTGCATCAAGAGTAATCAAACATCGCATCGCTTGAAAACCCTAAGGATGCACAGGTCTCAAGGCTCCTCATGTTACTCGCAACCAAAACTCAAAGTCACAATACATGCCTCAGAAATTATTGAGCCGAAGGAGCTTTTGGAAGGAATGGTTCAGGGTACAGATATTGGCCTGGGTTCAGTTACTGACTGGGATGTAGTTCCCAGACAGGGGTGGAATTTACCCAGGGACAGTCTCTGACTCGCTTGGAATCCATCGTGGATTTTCAGTTGGAATTCTCTACCATGAGGCACTTTAGAAATATCCACTTCTAACAAAGAAAAGGGCATGCTCACAGTATCTACAACAAGAGCTCACCGCCCATCTCCTCCGGCATGATTAACCCTCCATTACCTGTAGCTCATACTACTGTAGCCTATGGTGGTCGCCCCTTTCTGACTTGCACACAGAAACCTGATCTCAAGTGACTCCATCCATTTCCTTGCGGTTTTTAACTTCTTATGGCTGTCACTGTGATTCTCTGTATCTTGAAGACACATGTGGAACTTACCCGCGATGGTCTGCGTAAGTGTGGTGATGGGATGTGTGAGAAAATGACTGAACACCTCTTCTTGCACCCCAGTTTGAGAGAGATGTTGGAGGGCCCCGTGGAAGGCTAGACTTCTCTAGGGATCATCAGAGACTAAGCACACAGAAGGAATTGTTTCCGGTGACACCCAGAAGACCCAAAATTGAACCCCAGAGAAGAATGTACTTTTCTAACACAAGTGAGGACTCAGACATAGACAAAACCTTCTGAAACCCTGGAAGCCTGGGGATTTCCCTCTCTAGGGAGTGTCCTCATCTGCAGAGTGGCCTCTGGGTACTGGATAACCCAAATGTAGGCTCTTATTGTTATTATCAGTGTCTTTGAGAGGCGTCTCCCTACTGAGGAAATCTGAAAGGTTCATGATAGATGGAGTTTCTTCACCCTCTTGAGAAAAAGTAGAGCAAAATGGCAGTTCTCCCTCTGCCCCGGGCTCCTAACGAACTTTGGACTGACTGAGCAGCGAGAAGCTACCTGTCTTCATCACTGATTGGTATGCCACTGCACATGCACATTCACAAGCCTGATCTGTGTGAGTGCCGCAGGAAAAGAGCAGAGACAACTCTTCTACAGTGAATGTGTCCTTTTATAGGGAGCCTCTGTTACCAGCCTGGAGTGGCAGATCCCAGCGATGTAGAAAGATGGGCAAATCAGGAGGGGACTCTAAAAGCAGTGAATACAGGGATAATGTCTCAGAACACTGTCGCCACAGCACCAACATCCAATTCAAAATTCAACTCGCTTTCAGGAAAAAAAAAAAATGCTTATAGTTAAAAGGCAAGAGCTAATTCAAGTAGGAGAATAATTGTGCCAGAAAATTGAATTTCTGATGTAGATGAGAAATTTGAGAGGCAGAAATGCCCCACGTAGAGTAAAGGCATTCAAGAAATCGAAATAATGAGGAATCATCTAAGAGAACGGTAGGCTACAGCCAAGATATGCAATACAGAAGCCCTTTATCCAAAAACGGGCATTAGAAAGAGGGAGAAATCAACAACAAATCACCCTGACACGAAGAGCACCTTGAACCCCTGACTTGAAAGATGTCTAATGTTCCTAAAGAAGAAATACATTTGGCATTTTGCAGTGACTTTCTGAACTCTAAGGAGACTGAAGGAAGTTTTACAGTCTTCTGGGCAGGAAGCACAGCTTGTTAACAAAGGCGGTGAGTGCACTCGCGGGGGCAGCATAGCAGCACGTGCGCCGAACTATTTCTAAGTTGCGTTTAGACTAGAATTCCAATTAAATCCTGTTTCCCCTTTGTAGAAAGGGACTGGATAAAATGAGTTCAAGTTCACACAGAAGTAAATGGGCATAAGAAGAGGCAGGAAAATGGTAGGCAAACACGAGCCTAAGGAAGCCGGGTCTCCACTGTTCCATAAAGCTAACGGAAATCAAATGAACGGAACTGGCACCGGCATTCACAGAGATCCTGGCGCAGCATCAGGAAGGTCCAGAGGTGGACTGGAGTAACTGAGGAACTAATGATTGACAAAGACATTTCAAGTCACGGGGATAAGTTTGATTTGGCTAGATCTAAATAAATCAAATTGTGTTGCTGACACAGTGACTTCTGCACAGGAGGAAAAAGAAAGCTTAGCTTTCCACACATGCAACAGAATAAATTCCCAGTTAATTAAAGAGATAAGTATACAAAATAAAATAAATTAAAAATGTTAAAAATGCTTCCGTGCAAGACAGAAAACCAAAAAGCTAACATTAAAAAAAAAAAAAGAGTATTGAACTGTGAAGCGCTTTGAACTGGGTGACAAAGATATTGTAAAAGAAAGAGGGAGAATGGGAACCTGGGGTGGCTGGCAGTACGGAAGAAAGATGAAGCATACTAGCCTCGATGCTCAGATGGTTTCTACAATTCTTTTTTAAAGGCCATGTAATCCAGTAAGTAAAATAAAATATAAAATATAAAATAAAGCAAAGAATATGGCAGTGGAACCTAAACGGCTGTCAGATATGAACACACACAACCTAAAGAATGCAAACTAAATGAAAATGTCATATTTGTGAGTGTGTCATGTATGTAAAGCTTTAAGAATGAAAGGATAGATTACTAGTAAGATTAGTAATGGGTAGTCCTACATGTGTCCATTTTTTAATGTTACCTTGCAGTCTGTAATGGCATTTAAAATATGAATATATTTTTGACCAAACTACTCATCTTTAAGAACCTTAGAGAAGAAATCGTATGTTACAGGTAGGCTTATTTTCTCTCTGTCTCCCAGGTCTATTGACTGGGAGGATTATTTCCAAATCAGGAAAGATGTATCTCAAGGGTGGAGAGATGGCTGAGCAGTTAAGAGCACTGGCTACTCTTCCAGAGGACCTGGGTTTCATTCCCAGCACCCACGTGACAACTACCACCCTCTGCATCCAGATACTCTTCTCGCCTCCTTGAGCACCAGGTAGGCACGCGGTACACTTGCATCTATGTCGGCAAAACACACACACATAAAAATAATACACAAGTCCAAAGCAATGATAAATCCTGCCATATTTACATATGTGAACTCGGAGAGTCGGTCACGGTCAGTGATGAGTATTAAAACCAACGTTCAGGATCAGTACTGTCTTCAGAAAGATAACGGGGCCAGAGAGAAGTCTCGGCAGGAAAAGGCGAGTCCACTAAGCCTGAAAGCTTGGATTCCACCAGCCCCAGAATCCGGTGAAAGGAATTTTGAGAGAGACGGTTTCCACAGCAGAATTTCTGGTATTCGGGGCTGTAGGATCTTGGCATCGCCTTCTACAGCGTTCTCTGAGTCATCGGTTGCAGGAGCTGTAATGTATCGGGGCTGGGCTTCCCGCAGTCTGTTGATCTCCACATTGTGTTCGGTTGGTTTTCTAGGGTGATCTCCATTAGCGGTAAAGAGAAGCGTCTTTGATGTTGGGTGGTAGACACACACACACACACACACACACACACACACACACACTATTGATCACCAACATGTGAATGCTATTTACTGTACGTTAATGGATATCTTGCCCTGCTGGTCATTGCTGCGGCTCATAAGTGTTACAGCATACTTATTACAGAACTATTCATTGCTTCCCTCCCTTGGTAGCTTGCACAGAACTTTCTAGTACTGTGGAACCTACACTGTAGGTAGGTGGCTTTCAAGTCAGATCCAACTCAAAACATTGAAGTTCTGTGTCCTGAGTGTGTACTGTCTTCAGCAGTTGCTTTTGCGCTCTGAAGGGGAAAGCAAAACAAACAAGGGCAATAGCCTACATTGCGTGGGGAGTCACTTGGACTACCATTGGACTACAACGTGGACTACAATGGACTGACCAACCATTCAGAAAGAGGTTTCTCTTGCCTGGTACTCAGGGTTCTGTTAGTTTACAGTTCTTGTGGGGAGCATTGTAAGCCCAAGTTGCTTCACTTACTGTAAGTAAATAAATGTGTGTGTGTTTCGTGTGTATGAATGAATGTATGTATGTGTGTATGTTTGTGTATACACACAATATTCTTTGGTATTATTTGTCCCTCCTGCTTCTGTAGTGACCGCTCTACCCCTCTTCAATTGGAGCTCCCCTTTTTCCAATTCTCATGTATTAAATTCACTTTTAGATGAACTTAAATCTGATACATAAGGAACTAAATTGTTACTGTGTTATCAAGCACAAGAGACAAATTAAGTAACTCTTCTTACCCAGGCATCAGGTACCAAATGTCCTAAAGACAAATCATCCACACTAACTGCGTAATAGGAAATGCTTCTGTATTCAAAGTATGTCTCACCTGTATTTGCAGTGACATTGTGAAGGTACCCATTGCAATTGTAAATACAGTGCAAGTGTTGGGATCGGAGATCCATAGGTTCTTTCATCTAGTAAAACTTTATATTATTTGAAATTTTTGGCATCACGAGAGTGAGAAACACACATTTGCTTTTCTGTGCTCTGGCAGCCAAGAGTAAAAAGTGAAGACAAAGTCCCATCTAGCCCCATCTCCCTGGGCTGTAACTCGACCTAGTGAACACAAGGGGGCGCTGCTACATGCATCGCCTTCCCGCAGGCGCATCAACATTCATGAGCATCTTAAGTTTAAAAAGCATGATGTGCGTATGCACATGCTTCGAGAAAAGGAATGAGGCTTGAGAGTAAAAACAGATGAAACTCTCAGCGGGTCTCACATGTCAGTGCTTAATTTCTGCCGAGTCAGAAAGAAGGCTTTGTGTTTTAGGCTGTACTCCTGTGACCGACTACTTATGTTAACTTCGACTTCTAGAAGAGCTTTGTGCGCGTCTGTCTGTGGATCCCCAGTGCATTTAGCATTTCCGACGTAAGAAGAAATAGGCCTTTTACATTACAGGATATGTACGAATAAAGGTGTGAAATATGAACCCCTCATAAATACAGCGGTTTCCTCTCCAAATGAAATATCTGTGTTTGCAAATCCCGAGACAAGCGAAAATGAGGAATTTGTCTTTTCGTATAGTATTATTAAATCTTATTTATTTGGATGCAATTCATCGTTCTGTTGAAATTCCACTCCCTGATCACCCACCCCCCTCCCTGCCTCTTTCCTGATCTTCAAAGGCCCATGGTGAGACTTCCATCTAATCTGTTTGTCAAGAGACTGGTGGAGCCTTTTTGGCGACATAAATGAGGAGCAAAGATTAAAATCTGTTTTTAAACCACTTGTGGTCTTGTTTCTCAGAGGCCACTGACTTTTGCCCCATCAAAGGGCCCTGATTTTGATTTCCATGTCACATTTCACAAACATTATCTTTGGCTGTTTTCCTTGTTTCCTAGTTTAAAATGTTCCTCCAACTAAAACATATTGTATCTCTTCTTATTATCACAAGATTATATCTCCTAAAGCCTCCTAGCATGCTCTAGGTCTCTGAACAAGTTTGCATTCTAGACTTTCAGAATGTCTCCTTTCTTAGTTTTCATGACATCTCACAAGTGAGCTCAAAGTCATTGTGTGTATACATGTGTGTGTATACGTGTGTGTGTGTGTGTGTGTGTGTGTGTGTGTGTGTGTGAGCGTGTGCATGTGCGTGTGCGCTTATGAGGTTTGTAATAGTTCACCGGGGTCTTTCTTTGTCTAAACACATGTGCTGATTGTCACTATGACAAAGAGATGGGGATAGAAATGAACAGAACCTGGTCCCTGACTTCAAAGGAATTAGCAGCCCGGCAGGGAGAGGAGTCAGTGCTGTATAGGAGGAGCAGGACAAGGAGGCTCAAGAGCAAGCGCTGGAAGCTCTGGGGCTTCAGGAAGTTTTATTTCTAGCCCAAGGATTCATTGCTTCCACGTGGACCAGATGAGCCAGCAATGTTGCTGAGCAACCAAAGTAATATACAGCCCGGGTGCTGTGATAGTGACATCTCCCTGTCAGCACTACCTGTACCCTGGGATCGTTGGCTTTGATTCATTTTCCCAAGAAATTTCATTAAGACATGTTCAAAGTAAAAGCGCTAACTCCCCACTGACTTTTACCCCTCTGTCTTCTTGTGCATTATCTGCCAGAGACAAGTCTGTGATCACTGTTCCCCTTCCTCAAGCTTACACATCCCACGGCTTGCACATTTTTGGTCACTTGAAAGTATCACTTGGTATTTATAGCTTAATTTTAAATGCATTCCACCAACCGAACTCAACTGATGAGCAGGTAGAAGGGTAGATAGGTAATGGGTAAACATAAGTGAAATATGATAAATACCAGCTGCAGAAGTTAGGGATAAAGTTTGGTGATATTTACCGTATAATTCTTTCCGATTTTCAGGATATTTAATTTTTCCTGAAAAATGAAATCGTGTCTTGATTTTGTCATTTATTCAAGAGTATCTTGAAGTGAATGGAATGAGAGTCAAAAAGACAACAGGCCAGGGGTTCCACAAAGAATCAGATCAATTAAGAAAGGAGCAGCAGACTTCAACATCAGTTCTACAATATATATACATATACATATATATATATATATATATATATATATATATATATAGTAATTGCATGAAAATTCTCAGCTTCCACCCACCATTAAGAAAACGTGCATCATGGGGCTAGAGAGGTGGTTCAGCAATTAAGACCGTGCAGTGCTCTTAAAATAACTGGGTTCAATTCCAGGCACCCACATGGTGGTTCTTAACTGCGTATAACTCCAGCTCTGCTGCCCTCCTCTGGCCTTCTGGGGTGCACATAAACTTATGTAGGCAAACACTCAGGCACATGCATAAAAATAACCTTTAAAAAATACAAAGAAAATGTGTATCACTACCATGAAACATCCCTCAGAGGGTAAAACCCGAAATAGTAATCATAAAAGGACCAATAATAGCAGAAAAGGACACATATTGGTGAGAAATGGAAGTTTCCTGCATTGCTGGTGGGAATGAAAAACAGTGTCACCACTATGGAAAATCTACTAGTATTTTCTTTAAAAAGTTCTACACAGAATTATCATATTGTTTCAGAAAAGCCAGGTCCTGGTATATAAGAATGAACCAGAAGGTAGGAGGAGTTATGAGATCAAAAAGAGAGAGGCAGTCAGACCTGGGATTGTTCAAAGTGCAGCTTACTGGGGTCTTACAGACAGAAATGAATCTCAAGCAACAGCAATATCACCAGCTCTGTCTCCCAAAGCAGAAAACTTTATATGATAAATGAGATAAAGGTGGGCCATGCCAACCAGAATATACCTGGGCTTCTTGAAAGAGAGTAACGTATCCAGTGTCAATTAAGGAGCAGCCTGGGCATCAGTGGTCAGCGAAACACATTCGAGTATTTTAACAATGTTGTCCTGTAGATTTGACATGTGTCAAGTCACCTGACACTTACAACCCAATGGCTGCCATCTTATCAAGCCGCATTCCCACACATATGGTCCAGATGTTCTTTTCTTTAGTGTATACTCAGAAGAACTGAAAGCAGGTGCTCAAACAGGTACTCTGTACACCCATGCTCGTGATGATTATAACAATAACATACACATTCCGCAAATGGTGGGAACAACCCAAGTGTCGATGAATAGACAGATAAAGTAGTGTGCCGTATGCAAGCAATGGTTTTGTTTAACTAACTGAATGAGGCCGACATATGTTACAATGTGGGTGAAAGTGTTACCTTAAGGAAAATAAGAATACAGGACAAATGTCTACTTAAGTCAGACACATGGAAGAGGCAAATTCGTAGGGCAAAAGTAGGATCGAGGATACGAAGTTTGAGTGGCGGGGAAATGAGGTGTTAGTGCTTGTAGGGTATAAACTTGGTGTTTGGGATGAGAGGGGGCTTTAGGGATGGATCTTGGCAATGGTTGCACATTTTAAATGAATATACTTAATGAGACAAAGCCGCATCCCTTTCTGGTCAGCCACACCCCCCACCTGATATCTCTCCTCTTTATAACCATGTAGAAATATGTTTGTCCGTGGTATGTCATACTGATTCAGGTCTTATCCTAGTTTGGCTTCTCACCTGACCATCGAGACGTTTGGCCAACAATGACCGTTGTCTCCCAAGCCTAGTAATCACCTCTCAGTTCTTACCGAAGCTGCGGGTTTGTTTAGCACAGAGGATTGTGTCCTTCTTATAATAGCCTCTGCCCTGGCTTCTATCGAGATAGCTTTTCTTTTGGCCTGTATGTCTTTGTTGTTGGTTTCTTATATTCTTCCAGGCCCAGTGTTATATCCATTTTCTCGCTCTCTGGTCTTCCTAGATGATGTTAATATGGTCACATGCCTTAACATAACAGTCTATAAGACGACCTAAGTTATGTGTCTAGGCCAAGTCCTGTGTAAGAACGTCGTGAGGACCCTGTAGCCAGACTGCCCACGGTACAGCCCTGTTGCAGTTCTCCCTTTGGCATCAAATCATCCTGCCCAACTCTTCCATATCACACTTCCTCTGATTCATGGTGCGTCTGCCGCAGGCTCCGGCTCGCTCTCAACTGTGCCGAGTTGGTCTAAGAGCAGCTAACCTGCATGGTGGAGTAAATGGAATAAAATTCTTACGTGTGGCGTGCAGAGCAGCGGGAAATGTTGCGGTCGCTGTTATCATAATTGTCGTTACGCAGCCTGGTCTTCTCAAGCAGAGAGAGGAAAGGAGAGCAATTAACGCATAAAGCAGACCACGATGGTTGTTTTCTTGTCAACTAGAGAACATACTATTTTTGACAACCGCTTGGCATTTTTAACTCATTCAAGGAGTTGGAAATAATTTGTCAGTACTACCTCCTCTGGAAACCTCAGAAGTTAGTTCTTGCCCTTGTGTTAACATTGGGAAAGCTAAGCCTGGCTGTTAGACCGTCAAAGACAGGAGCCAACTAAGAGCAAATAGTGATACCATTATGTATTGTGCAGCCTTGGAAAAAGCTTTAATTCCACTTCAGCTTTCCAGCTAGCAGAGTTGGCATTGTGTAGACACCACCATAGATGCTAAAAGTGGCTGGTGGCCAACACAAGCCCCCTGCTGTGTCTTCTGCTCTCTGAAGTAGATCCCTTACTCTCAGGCAGTGTAAAGCAAGAATGCTGCACGTACCGAATCATTTGGCAGTCTTCGATGGCATGAAAAACAACTTGTTTGTATAGAAAAATATTTTCCAGAGCTAGAAGCCCATAAAGATTATTGCCTCTCTTTTGTACACAGAAATATTCCACAAACATGACTTTCTCAGCTTTCTGTACTGTGGCATCCAGAGCGGAGATGGCTCTGCCCACCCCCCTCCTTCTTTGAGGGATCTCCTCCCTTGTGGTCAGTCCTTGGGCCATCTGTGCCTGCGTTCTTCCGTGGTGCCCGATACCCACTGCACACTCTGCCACTGATCAGGCTTATGGTTGGCCATCCCAACGTACAGAGAAAGAAAATCCGCCTTGGCACGGCTGGCCCCTCCCTGCTGATGCAGGAGCCTTGCATTGTTTTAGCTGCCAGTCTGGTTGCCTCCTTGTTGCCTTTGGAAGCCTGCACTTTCTCTGTGGCTTTTGTGGTCGTTTCCATCCGCCAGTGTGGTCCCTCTCAGAGGCACTAGCGTGCCAGACCAGCCTATTTGAATTGGTGCCAGGCCACTTACTGGGGAGGTGAAGCCAAATCCCATATATTTAAAACTGCGGTGCTCTGCTTGTCCACCTAGCTCCTGTCTCCTGAAGTCATTAGTTGTGGTTTTACTTTACTGTTAAAACACTCTTCTTTTTTCCCTTTCTCTCAGCTCTGGCTATTTTCATCTCTTTATATTTAGCAAGCTGTATGTAGGTACAGATTCTGCAGTTCTACTTAAATCCTCTTTTTTTTTCCCTTTTTCTTCTATTTGTGTCCTAAGGAAAGAGAATGTGTTTCCTATTAGATGGGGGAGGTGGGGGAGAAGATAGGGAGGCTCAATATTTTCCTGGAGTAGAAAGTGAGGGATCCGTGGAAGTCTGTCCTGCAAAGAGGGAATAGAGAGGCGCCCGTTCGTGTGGCCACAGGACAGATATCCCCGGTCTCCAATTTCTTCAGGAAAAACACGGATCTCTGGAAACATGATACATCTCAGGCTGTAGTTTGCTTGGCATATGTTAATAAACTTCTAATATCCTGGGGATGCTTTGCTTTGTGCAGTATCTGAGAGTGTGAGAAGCAGAGCTTGCTTGCACAATCTAAAGCAGATAAATAACACCATCTCTATTCCACAGCAGAGTGGGGGACGTTAAGTGATTTTCCTGAAATCCCTCAGGAAGCTCTAGACACATTTAGGAATACAACATGTGAATTCTAACCCGCAGACCTTTCAACTACGGACACATCTCACTCTCTCTGTTTACTCTAGAATTCCACACATGTGCTTTTCGAGTAAACATTTGCGTCTGGAGAGCTGTGTGTGTGAATGGCAGGGGTGGGAGGACTCCAGGCTTTGTCAGAGGAATTGGGTTAACATCGCTGTGGCCCACAGTCAGCCATCTATCAGTGTGTGGCCACTTTAAATAGCCACAGTCCCAAAAAGCATCTACAGTAGACCAGGCTACCGTCCTAAGGGAGCTCATATTCAGCCAAAGCAAAGAAAGAGCCAGTGAGCCAGAGTGCTGGCACTCATATTGTATGTGTCTCATCTGAGCACCCTGTAAAAATCATGAATTTATATATATATATATATATATATATATATATATATATATATATAGAGAGAGAGAGAGAGAGAGAGAGAACGTGGAGAAAATCCCTTCAGAGGGTGAGAATGAAACAGCTAGCCACTGAGGGGCAAATGTGATTCCTACATGAAAAAAAAATGTGGCTTGGACAGTCTCTATCAGAATTGTACATCTGGCTTGCAAGGCACAGTTACAATCCATGTGAGGATTTTAGAGCTACCACGGGTGGTAGAGAGATGAGAAACGCTCAAGAAAGAAGCCATAACCAGCCAGGTAAGATAACTCATGTTCAACACTTAGAATGATGAGGCAGGATCGTAACTATGATTTCAAGATTAGCCTGGGCTATGTAATTGTCATGTGACAGTGTGACAGATTTTTTTTCCTGGAGAGACAGATAGGACACAACACATACACACACACACACACACACACACACACACACACACACACACACACACACACACATACCACCTCTTCACCCCAGAAATGGAACCAAAGTAACAAACTCAAGTAAAGTCTAATTTGGTGAGCCAATGAATTTTCACTGGGGTTACTAGTGGCAGAATGGAATAGGGGTTACTTAACGAGCTGCATCACTGAAAAACCTACCCCAACAGGGGAGATGGCAGCCCTTGGAGCTCTCTGTACAACTTGGCAGGTAGCTTATGGGGTCTGAGCAATTAATCACTTCTTCTCAGATCTGATGGCCAGAGCTTCCTCCGTAGAAACTGTCTGATCCTTTTTCATACAACTGGGGAAGGGTCAGAGAGAATTCTCTGAGTTTCTGTTCTTTTGGAAATGTGACCCTTTGTTTGCCTCTGGAGTCTCAGCTGTCTCTTCCTCCATCCTTGAGGGATTATTTCAGTCCCAAAGAAACTGCCACACAACAGCAATGAGTTTTGACCTGGGCCACAGAGTGAGAGGTCTCAACAGCACAAAACAAATCATACCCTGACAAGAAAAAGAAAAAGGAGAAGGAAGAGGAGGGGGAGGGGGAGGGGAGGAAGAAGAGGAAGAAGAGGAAGAAGGAAAAAGGAAGAAGGAAGAAGAAAACATGGGGGGAGGAAGAGAAGGAAAAAGAAGAGAAAGAACAAAGGAAAGAAAGAAAGAAAGAAAGAAAGAAAGAAAAAGAAAGAAAGAAAGAAAGAAAGAAAGAAAGAAAGAAAGAAAGGAAAGAAAGAGACTATAACAAAGCCATAACACAGCATGTAATGGGCTGCAAGAAACTTAGGTTACTAAGGACCTGATGACTAATTTGATGATATTTCACAATTAAACCTCAACCGAAGAGGTTTAATATCATTTAAATTCAAACACTGTCTTAAAATTTCTTGGTATCTCCACTTCCTGAACTTTCTTTTTCTTTCTTTCTCCGTCTTTAAGTTCCTGATACTTCCTCTCCTACGTTTCTGCAATGTTCGTGTCACCTGACATTGTAGAACCATCAGACCTGCCCTTTCCACAGTGACCTTCAGCAAGCTCATCAACTCAATTGATTCCATTTCCATTGACGTATTGATATCCCCATGCTCTGAACTCAGATTCCCAACCCATTTTCCAGTTGCTATTATGTGCCGCTTGTGGCTTCCCCGGGGTCACAGGATGAAGCCCTAACCCCCATGTAACTATGTCTGCAGTGAAACTCTCTAAGAAAGTAATTCAGGTTAACTGAGGTCACAAGGATTGACCCTAGCCCAATCAGACCTCCTGTGTGTGCACCCAGGAAGGGCAATCTGAGCATCACACACTGGGACTTCAAGACATTAACAAGCCAAGGGGAGAAACTCTAGGAGAAATCAAATTTGATGTCACATTGGCTGTGGACATTTTAGATTATAAAACTAAAGAAAAAAAAAAAAAAAGAGAAATAAAAAAGATACAGGAAAAGAAAAGGAGAGACATGGAGACAGAGGAAACAGAGACCTCTGTCAAACTACCAAGTCTGTGGCAGTTTGTCATGGCAGCTTGATTGAGATATTGACCCGCTGGCCATTTGTACGAGTTGCGTGTGTTTAAGATGCCAACTATTTAAAAGAGAAACGATGTCATCTAGCTATGTGCGGTGTTCTTCCTGTCTGTTCTCAGGCACTAGCTCCCAGATTTTCTAGACGTTTTAATCATTTTTGACTTCTATCTCTTCAATGTCTACTCAGTCTAGGAGTGGTGGTTTTCTCCCCCGATGCCTTCAAAGCTGTCAAGACATGGGCTTTTCCATCTCTGTTTCAGGTGTTTACTAGTTTCTGATTTGATTTCTCTTAACTGTTCTATAACCTGATGACTCTCCTCCATCTACCTCCTTAGATGAAGAGTCATGTTCTCAGTCTTCTGGTTAAAACACTTGTGGCTAACCAGTGTGTAAATGTCTATACTGTCAGCTGCAGAGGGCTCCATTCAGAAGACGCACCTACACAAGTGGGAAGTGGCGGTCTAACTGGTCTGCACACACTAGACATGGGGGTGTGTGTCAAAACTCAGGAGCATTCCTTTAGAGTCTCTTTACCTCGGACCCTGCGGATGCTGACCCAAGATGGTTCTCCATTCCCTATGAGAAACACAGTAGCCAGCTGTCATTAGGACTTTGTCTTCTAGTTTATAGACATTTGTCACAGATGCATTCCTGGTAAGCAATAAATATGTTTACTAATATCAATTGAGTTGCTGTATGAGGGATGGAATCAGATAAAATTTAAAATAGCATTCTTCCTGCCCGTCTCTTACCCAGTACCCTGCCTTTCTGCTCCCTTCCTGGAATATAGGATCCTAATTCACATTTGTATTGTCTAAATTTAAATCCTAGCTTCATGGCCCATGGGGTGGCCTTGGGTGAGTGACTTTTATTTTGTTTTTGTTAAATGGTTATAACATGGATGTTTTTGCTAATAGCAACTTGTCTTTTAAAGTTGTTATAAAGGCTAAATAAGTAGGACATTCAACTCGGCATGGCGCCCGGCCCTGACAAACGCCGGCACTGGTAGCAGCTGTGTAGATAATACTTTCTGGTGCACTTTAATGAAGGTACTACCAGAGTCACTTGAGAATTCTCAGGCCGAAGGAGCTCAGTTCGAAACCATCAAAAGTTCCTACCACACTGACATCCTGACGCGTAAATAAGTCTTTCCTTTTTTTGTGGCTTCGCCCAGATACTGTCTGGCCAAGATCCTACACATGTTGCCTCCTCGTTTCGTTCAGATCTTTATTGAAGACTCGTATTAGCAAAGGCCTGGGGCCAGCCCTGACCATCGTCTCTCCGTCATAACCTGGTTTGCTGTCTCTCTCACAGCCGGCACTTAGCGGTTCTCTACCGGATTCAATTCTCCTCTTGAATATCTGTCAGTGGCCTGCTATGCTACATATTTTCCTGCTCAGCAAAACACACATTTGTAGTCTCTTCCACAACAGGAGACCAGGGATTCCAATCTCTTTGATAGCCTGTCACTGATAGTTTCTCAGAAAGTGTTTTCTGGATGATTAAATGAATATTCAACATAATGACATTAGTTCTTTGAACATAATATGTTCACTTAAATGTCTGCTAAGATTAGACAGTTTTTCTATTCATTTTCTGCATGTTAAAATATTATTCTGTATTTGTAGGAACACTGAGAAATTTCTATATCAAGTGCTTTTAAAATGATCAAAAAGGCTCTTTATTTTTAGTCTGTGGTGTCCAGTAGAGGCATTGTGGTCTCATTAAGAGTAACTGCATTTAACTCTTTATATATGTATATGTTTATACTTGGGGAGACTTCTGCAGTACCAGTTTTTTTATATGCTTTTTCAGAAGATCTTCAGTGTTAGTTACCCCTCTCTTTATTCCTTACTAGGCCCTGACCTCTCCTCCCCCCATTTAACCCTTCCTGTTCTAAAGCTCAGTGCCAGGAATGGGTTACTTCTATTGGAGCTGTAGGCCAGTGGGGTCCCAAGACCCCCAAATATTATATACTATGTTGACTTTTAGCCACTGTTCTTGGTTTCCTTCTAGAACTTGACTGTAAAACTGTATTTCTGAAGATTCCACATATTTGAGTCATAGACCACGGAGAAATCAACATGATTTACAAGGGCAGCTGTCTGCGGGCCTGCACTTCCTGGTTGCCTTTACGTACAAAGATTATTTTTGCTTTTATACATCTTTGCTCTCATGCATACCTTTGCACCAGGTTTGGCTGTGGCTGGATGGGAGGAACAGGACTAACAGGGATGGCTCTGAGAGGCTGTCTTAGCAAAGTCACATTGAGCCAGGTCTCATCCTCAGCACCAAAGTTCAGCAATGTCTGGTGCTCCAGAAAGCAAGAGTTCAGAGGGCCAAAGTGAGATTTAAGAACTTAAATGACTCCGGTAGATAGCGGTGGGTGCCAACTTGTGAACCACAAGGTAAGCAAAAAGTACTCTGCGGATGAGAATTAAGACTTGATTTCAGGCCAGCTGTGGTAGAGCACATCTGTAACCCCATGCCTGTGAGGCAAAGTCAAGGGGATCCTGAGAGTCCAAGGCCAGCCTGGTCTACAGAGTGAGTTCCAGTTCAGCCAGGGCTACACAGTAAAATCTTGTCTCAAAATAATCCAAACAGAACAGTAAAGAGTTTATGCAAGCCAAACTGGCAGTGACTGCAAAGAGTAAACGTGGAGGCCCTTGATGCCCAGTGCTCCTGAAGTAGCATCTGCAGGCCTGGGCTTCGTTGGCTAAAAGGAAAGAAAGGAATTGAAGAGGTCATGGGTCAGTCATTTCTGCCATGTGGACCCAGGATGGGTGAGAATGCAGAGAAAGCTGTCAGTCATTGGTCATTTAAGTCATACATGCTAACCTAGAATTGTAATAATGAGGGAAAGGCTTTTACTTGAGCTAGCTATTATCTATCCTGTTATGGCAGAGTGAGCTATGTGTCTGCAGCCTCCTGCCTCCTGCCCACGGCTGCTGTGGAATTTTAAGGTCTCCTTGGCATGACATTTTGAATCCTTTCTCAAACTGGCTATTTATTCAAAACATTCTGTGAACCTCTAGTATGTATGAACTGCCAGTTAAGGAGCAGGTCTTCTGTCTGCGCCACAGGATGGGCTGTGGGCTGGCTGAAACCGGCCCAGGAGTTAAAGCTTTCCTTGTTTGTGTTGTCACACATTTGAAGTGAAAACAAAAGAATCCAGGTGTCTCTGAGGAGTCAACCTCAGGAAGCAGGGCTTACATTCATCTTCGACATGGTGAGATGGTCTCCTTTCAGGAGGGGCAGGCAGCGGTTCACTTCATTGGCGATGACAGAAGCAACCCAACTCATGGATGCTCTTTGGAACTTTCCCATTTCTGTGACTCATATGGGTGGTTCCTTTTCCTACTCCAACTCTTTCTCTAGACAGGTGACATGCACTCCATTAGATTTCTCTTACCAAGTTACAGATATATATATATTAGGTTTGGGCTCCTTGGGCAATAACCCCCAGGTCTTCACAGCTGAATAGATTATACTTGATGCCCTCAGTACCTCGTCTGCAGACAGTATGCTCAGGTGCAGAAGGCAATGCAGCTGTGGTAACTTGGCACTGTTTCATTTGCCTTGGCCTCTGTGAGTTTTTCTGAAAGAAGCTTGGTGGCACAGAGCACTTGCCATCTGGGTCCCTGCAGGCATCGCTTTAGGGTAATCGTCTCTGACATGAATTAAAGCTGTCTTGAGTCTTGGCCTGACATCCAAGGCCAGTGTCGTTTAGGTGCAGTGTCGTTTGGGGACTACATCAGGGCAGTATCATCAACCATGCAGCAACTGCTTACTTCACAGTACGTGAATCGGTCAATCTCAGATCCAGATGTATTTAAAATGTAGCAGAACTTGTATCTTTTATGGTTCTTACAGGTGAGAGAGCTGGTAAACATGAGACCCGAGTTTTACAAGTGACCAAATTGAACTCAGGTTACCTCCATCTCAGAAATTTATCAGAAGCATATTTTTCCTCGCCATCAGAAGAGAGGACAAATGGCAGGAAACGTAAAATCTGTGTATCACTGTGCTTCAACACGAGGCTGACAGAAATTAACCTGTCATTGTATTTGGTTCTATAAACGTTTTTATTTTAAGAGGCAAGCATTACCTGAAAATATGAAAAAGGAGTACCCAAAATTGAATCTTTAAATAGTCTGTATCTTATGTAAATAACTCAGTTCCTAAATAATATCTATGTGTACGTTTTAAAAGTTTTCTTTCAATTTAGGAAAGTAAGTGTAAATTCAGTTATGGATCTCCTAACGCTTCTATTTTTCTTCCCTGCCGAAAGGTTATCTATTTGCATCTCCTAGAGTATCTTAATCTCATCAAAGTGAGGCATGGAGCCCAGATGCAGAGATTATGCCTCACAGTGTTCTGATGTATGGATTTCTCTGAGAATAAACGGTTCCTTAGAAATGAGATGTAATTTCTCATGCTCTCTTCTCTCACTATAAACTCTGCAAGAAACTTGATGTTGTAAACTTTTACATTTAATAACTTATGAGTTGCTATTTGCAAAATAAATGTGTCACTTATAAAAACTAAGCAGTATGCTTACAACTTCAAGTCATTTGGTTAGAAATTATAGCTATAGTATTTCTATAACATAGACGTGATACTAGGCAGTAAATGGAGACCTTTTTGATGGTGTGACTCACCATGGTAAATTCTTTACCTTTTGGCGTAAGATTTGGAGCCTGAATATTAAGCTCAGCATTGAGATCTGTGTTTGTTTCCATATCTCAAATTTGCCTCATTTAAAATCATTTATATCAAAATAAAATTGGGTTTGCATCATTTGATATTTACATTGATTGCAACCATCCAATAACTCTCATTGGGTGTTCATTGTTTCCTAAGTAACTCACTTTTATATCCTTTCCTGCTAATTCAATTTAGCAAATGAGTTTTGAATTGCAGATTCATAGTAGCTTAACACAAATACACAGCATACATCCACTGAGTTTTTCTTTCTGTCGTTTTATAAGATATTAGCCATTCAAAAATATTTAGGCGCATAAGGGTGAGGGCGCATTGACAAGAAAGCTCTGATGGCCTGTGAAACATTCCTAGGCTCCCTAGGCAGACAATGCCTCCATTCATCGCCTGGGCTCTGGGGAGTATGTCCTTCCTTTCTTCCAGGAGTGTGGGTTAGCCAGAGAAAAACAGAAAGAGAAAGGGCAGTACAGTCCTCTCTAAATCATCAAATACCATTTCATCTGACAGGCTGATCATTCTCAGTGTATATTTATAAAGATGGGGGCTTGAACTGTGTCCTAAGTAGCAGACGGCAGAGTAAAAGTCTTTCCTTCATTTTTTAATACTAGAAAACAACTCAGTTGGGAAAGAGTTCACCAGATACTATCAGGTTCCTTTTCTTCTGGTATAAACAGTATTTTGCAGCACTATTTCAACATGAGGAGGTATCTCTTAGCAAGCTGAATATTCAGTAGCATTTAACCTATCAGTGAACCCTATGATGAGCAAATTATTTGCCAGCAAAATACTTTTTTCTATTTCTGGAATTCTAAATATATGCCCATTGTATATGTCCCAGCTTGTCTACAATACCACATGCCTACATGAGATAAAGACAACTTATTTCTTCTGTTTTAGAAGTTTATTTTTAGTTATGTGTAAAATAATTGTGTTTGTGCACTGTTGGAAAAAGGGATGCATAGGTCTTAGCGTTCTGTATTGTTTGCAGGTGTTAGATTTCTGTGGAGGGATGTTTGATTGCTAATGATCTGCAGGTGCTATCAGTAGAATACCTGAGGAGTTCTAAAAGAATAAAAACACCTGAGCTCAGATGCTCGAGGTTCCACTATGGAGTCTGGCATTGGCCAAGATGGTGGGTCCCTCTGTTGAGGTCTAGCAGAGCTTCCACCTATGATAATGCTGCCTTGTCTTCCTTGCTGAGCTGCCCCACAGCAGCATACAACTACACTCTCCCTTCAACATTACCCAGTCATGATGAATATTTGTTCTATGAAGCAATGGTCTATGGATTGAGGCCATATAATGTCCTCCAGAACTTTGGAATCTCTCACATATAGTTTGCCTGTGTCTCACTGGCTATAGTATAAACTCAAAGGAAGTGAGTCAGTCTGCATCACTCCTAGACCTTGCATGCAATCTCTATGTCATAAATTCCCAATAAATATATGCCAGGTGATGGAATAACACACTAGGATCCCTCTGCCTAGTTCTCTTTGAATATTCATTGTAAGTTCTACTAAGTAACTTGGAGCTTAATTCCATGAAAGGAGATAAAAACATCAAATTAAAACTACCAAAGGAGGAATATGTAACCGTTGCCTAACAGCAGACAAGTGTTGTTTTACCATTGATAAATCTGGCAGTGATTTTCCTTCAAAACACAGAAAAGCACAATCATGTTTGTCACTAATTATTTAATGCATGGTGAACTGTGAAGGGTCATGTCTGTGGGAGAAGAACATAGACACACCCCTTTGCAGTTTAATTGGATGATGTTCAAAGCCAAAAGTGCAACCTTTTTCTAGAACCTAAACCAAACAGTGGAATTGTCACAAACCAAAGGGAAAAGCTCCCTGAGCAGTTTGCTTCCTCTCCTACACAACTGCTCACATGTCAACACCTGCTGACGAGAGTGCGGCCAGCCCTGCACACTAAAATCCCGGTGCAGCACAACTAAGTGTGTCATTATTTTTCATATTAAAAAAATCTAAATATCCTTCAAACTGTGCTTCTGTGTCCTCTGATGAGTCCAGTAGCGAATGTGGTTGTCAGGAGGAAAAGGAGACAGGAAGAACTCAGCCATGAGGAAATAGCTTAAAGCTAGCTCACCAAAAGCTGTTTTAATTTTTATAACATGATCCAAAAGTTAAATATTCTCTTTATTTAAATTTTGTAAGTAAAAAAAAATGCTCTCTTGCTTTCTGCCATCTTTCCCTGCTCTTCCCCTTCTCCTCACTTCTCTTCTGTCACCTCTCCCCTGACCACTGAAAGGTTTATTATTTTCTTAAAGACGGCAGCAATTAAAATCTGTACCAAGTTTTGCTCTGCCTCATATACTGCCTAGAGGAACACTCATCTTAACATAGTATTTTTAATGAGTCAATGCCATTTCTCCAACTTGAAAGGACAATGAGGGGAGAAAAGAAGAAAATGTATGTGGAACTGAGCAGATTTTATTTAGGAATATATATATAAACGTAATGATATATTTCATTACATTTTATTGTATAGTATATAGAATATGATAAATATATTATATATACACTTACATATATGATAACAGTTAAAGGAAAAGAGGTCATGAATTTGAGAGGCAACAAGGGGAGTGCATCTGAGGGACAGGAGGGGAGAAAGGGAAGGATACATGATGCAACAGTATTATAATTTCAAAAAATATAAAATATTGTGCAAAATAATAATAAGAGAGGCTGGGCAGTGATGGCACATGCCTTTAATCTCAGCACTTGGGAGGCAGAGGCCAGCAGATCTCCGTGAGTTCGAGGACAGTCTGGGCTACAGAGTGAGTTCCAGGACAGCCAGAGTTACAACAGAGAAACCTTGTTTTGAAAACAAACAAACAAACAAACAAACAAAATGATGATGATGATGATGATAACAATTTTATACACACACACACACACACACACGCACACACGCACACACACACGCACACACACATATACATGGAACTAAGGCACTGGAAATAGAAACACTGGAAATAGAAACACTTTTCCTTTATCTACAGAAGGATTCTTGTAGGAGAGAGTAGCACAGGGTGAATTATAACTCTCTGTAAGATTTGCTCATACCGAACACTTAGCTGTGCCTAAGCTACCACAACACCAAGATGTTCACGAAAGCGAGACTTTTTATAGAAGCAGGAAAGTGGAAACTGGTTATGAGTAATGTAGGTAGCTCTAGCGATTTTCTCTGAGCAGCACCCCCTCCCATTATGGTCGTCTTCCAAACTGACAATATATTTTCAACTAATGCAGTCTTTGGCATCGTTTGTGGTAGCATTAGGATGGCAGGTTTTATGTGTTGATCGCACCTGAAAGTTGAAACCAGATTTAGTGCCTGCCCGGTGCCAACCATGTGGTAAGTCCCATCAGTTCCTTGGATATGACCTAAATTTCAAGAGACAGAATGGAATGTGAAGCCTCCACATCCTGCTACCTTATTCTGAATGACCAGTCTCTACTGCTTGAGTATCCCATATCTGGGTTTTTCCTAGCAGATCTTAATCAATGTTGCCTGTGCAGAAAGACCCATAGCTTTGTACATGGACTAAATTCAGGAAAGTCTCAGGCATGCTTCCTGAAAAAAAAAAAATCCATGCTTCCTTCTGGGCACGCAAACAAGTTGCAGTTTGAAAGGCCTTTTTAGCAGTCAGGTGCGGATGGTTGGAGGGTAAGTCCAAGATGCAGGCCCAGAGGAGGAGCTGAGTGAAGGCTTGGTGTCTCTAAGTTGCAAAAGCAAGAACTGTGGCATCCTCTCTGCAAATTACTCCACTAATTGCAAATGGGAAGAAAACTCAGGTCAGCATTCTTATTTGTAATCTTCACTCGTTTGAAGCACTTATAAAAGTAATACTCTATATCTAGGGTATGTCTAGTGCCTTCCCTTCGTTAAGCTTCTGATTAACATGTGGCTATAATGTCAGTTTGTTGAGTCCTCCAGCCCTTAACAAAGCGTGAAATGCCAAATACAAAGGCACACATGTGCATGCTGAGCTAATACTTCTTTCCCCCAAATAAGTAAGTTTTTTTTCATCTAGATTCTTTTCAATTACAGACATTGATTGTGTCCTCGTGGAAAGAAATAGTAGTTTCCAAAGAATTCTGCACCGTCTGTGTTATTTCACAACACAGAAAAATCAGAGAAAATAAACAGAAGGTCAGTGCTTGATGCAAAAAAACCGGGAGACAGGGGATATGTTGCGCCAATGTAGAGAAAAACTGGTCTGAAAGTTTTCATCACCGGGGTTAATTCGTATCATATTAATAAGGATGCCGAAACGGAGCTCGGGGAAGTAGTGTTTTCCACGTTTTAGCGTTATGACAGCAGTAACTGACCTGAGGGCGACTGCTGCAGAGGAACAGACCCATCACGGATGACACAGACGATCCCCCTTCATTCTACCACCGTTCGTTCGCAGAGCTGCGATGGAGCCTGTGTCAGCACTTCCATTAGAAGCCTGTACTTGGAAGACTTTGGAATTTGGCCATAAGAGATCGTTCTGAACTAAGAGTTGGCACAGGAAACTTCCTCCCATGAGCAAAAGTTGTTTTCATTATTTCTTCTTCATCGTTGTCTTCCCTCTCCCCCTCCCCCCTCCTGAAAATTCCATAAAACTTCATCTGGTTGCTTTTAAGCTTGGATATCTGAAGTAAAAGTTGGGTCTAGGAGAGCCAAGCCAGTGGTTTGAAGACAATACATCTTTTGTCCATCTGGGCAGAATCTGCATCACGTATTTTATGTGGGGAAGCCATGCTATTCAGTGGGGAGCGCTTAGAGATGGAATAAAAACTAATTTCAAAAGACCACTCAGCCATTGCCTATAATAATGAAGTTGAGAGGAACTAAATTGGAGTGTGGTTGATCTTATTCACCTGCTTCTATTAATTGTACACATCACTTTACAGCCATTCACAGAATTTTTGCCTAGTTTCATATTCATTGTAGTCTTTTGGGTGTATAATTTACATACATTAAAATATACCCATTTTAAGTACGCAGTTCTGAGCTTTGGTAAATGTATATAGTCATTACCACCAACCACAGTAAGATTTCAGGGCAATTTCATTGCCACTGAAAATCCTCTTGTGCAGAGTAGCAGACACGCACCCCAGCCCTGACCTAGCTCAGTCCCACACAACTACTGATCTGATTTTGTGTAAATTGTCTTCAAATGAAATTAGTTCATGCATAATTTCTTATATCTATGTCTATAATTTGTTTCACATAGCGTACTGTTCTTGAGAGTCGCTAATGGTCTTGCCCATATCAGCAAAGTCTTCGTTTGTATTGTTGAACAGAATATCACCAAATGAGCATAATTCAACTTATTAATCAATTAAAGAGTCAGAGGCATTTGAGGACACTTCCCATTTGATAGCATGATAAACAAGATTCCTACATATTAAATTGTATGCATCTGCATATACAGACTTCATGCATAGATGCTTTCATTTTTCTTGGGAGAGCTTTCTGATGAGCTCTGAATGGATTCACCCAACTGGCATCCAAAGGAGCTACATCCTTTTCCCTCTCTACCAATGAGGGCTCCCAGTTGCCTAGACCCACGGAGCCTTTCTCCCAGTTACTCCAGTGACACCTCTTGGGCCTGTCGGCCATATGTACCTTTGCTTTAGTGAATTGGGCTTCTTCCCTCCAGGTTTTCTTTTTTTTAAGTACGTGTTTGTCTTTTTATTGTTAAATTTAAACTTTTGTGATATATTTTGGAAAATAGTTCTTTGCCAGATGTATGTTTAGCAAATGTTTTCTCCCAATATATGCCTTCCTTTTCTCTTCTTGTATTTTTTTATGCCAAGAACCAAATCCAGGCCTTGGTACCTGCTAGGCAAATGCTCTACTTCTGAGCTACAACCTTAGGTCCCTTTTTACATTTTAGTGCTGTTTTATTTTTTCCTTTTTGGTTTTTCAAGACAGAGTTTCTCTGTTGCAACTCTGGCTGTCCTGGAACTCACTCTGTAGACCAGGCTGGCCTCGAACTCACAAAGATCCACCTGCCTCTACTTCCCAAGTGCTGGGATTTAAAGTGTGCACCCATTCTGTCTAGTGCTAATTTTTTTAAATCAGAAATATTCTTATCTGTTTAGATCCAGTGTATACATTTTTTCCTATGATTCATTTACTTAGGTGCCCTAAGAAATACTCACCTAACCACGGTGTCTAGGATTCTCCCTCTTCACATTGTTTCATGGCTATGGCTGTTCGAAGACAGCTTGGCTATTGTGCTTGGCCAGTGTGTGTAGACCTTGGAGCGGTATGTTAAAATGAAGTAAGCATGACACTACATGATTTCGTACTTGGATAAGCTTGGATCTATGATAAATTTAAAATCAATGTTTATTTTGCAGTGAGAGGTAAAGGTCGAATCTTCTTTTTTCTTACCTGTATATGTGTATAAAATTTCTAGCAGGATGAATTAAAAGCCCGTACCAATAACATTAACTTCTATCGATGCTGTCAAAGAACATCTCAAATATCATATCAAAGATTAGCGTATGTAGTCAATTTATCTTTATTCTTGTTTAAATAATGTTGATTAACTCTTTGAAAGTGAAACATACAGTATATTTTGATCATATTCTACCACCCCTCCCCCAACTTCTCCCTCATCTACCTCCTTCCACCTCTATAGCTCCCCAAGTCTGAATCATCCTCACCTCACCACTCCTCCTCCTCCTTCCCCTTGTCCCCTTCTCCCCCCCCACAGCTCTTTCCCTCCTCCTCCCCCTCCTCCTCCCTTCCCCCCTCCTCCTTTATCCCCATCAAATCCAGTTTGTGTTGCCCAACTCTTCTTGGGTATGGGGCCTAACCTGGTGTGTGGTCAATCTACCAGGGCCAGCCAGACAATTTAAGATAATGGACTCTCCTTCTCCCAGCTACTACCAAATGCCAATAGATCCTTAGGTTGTGGTGGAACTTAGTCTTCACCTCCCTTCCCCTATATGCTGAGATTTTGTCTGGCTTGAGCTTGCCAAGGTCTTATGTATACAGTACCAACTGCTCTGAGTTTCTATGTGCCACTGCCCTGTTGTGTCGAGAAAACAGTTCCCTTGAAGTTCTCCACCACCTCTGGTTCTTTCGCTATTTCTGCTCCTCTTCTGCAAAGATCCCTGAGCCTTGGAGGGAGAGGTGCGATATGAACATCTCATTTAGGACTGTAAATGCCTCCGAGTCCTATCCTCTACACATTAGCCATTTGTGGGGCTCTGTGTAAACTTCTATCTACTGCAAACAGAATCTTCCTTGATAAAGACCGAGAGATGCACAGATCTATCTATAGGCATAGCAATAAATCATTAATATGGGGTTTAGTGATATGTCTAGTTAGCAAAATAATAGAACAGAACACATTTCTCTGTGGTATTGCTGATAAATAATATATGCATATACACATATATGTATATGTGTGTGTGTGTTTGATGTACAGTGTGAAATTTTAATTTATGTCCAGTTTCCCATATTTGATCAATATTAATCAAACGTATATTTTAAAAATTGTATCTGTACTGAATGTACACAACATATTTTTCTTGTTATTATTATTATTACTATTATTATTATTATTATCATCATCATCAGGTATTTATGCAGCATTTGCATTGCATTAGGTATTACAGTAGTCCAGGGTGATGCAGATAGTGTAGAGGTTATGATAAAAATAATACACCATTTTATAGAAGATCACTGAAAGTCCTCCAGTGTTTGAAGTTAGGGGTGTTCTGGAGCTAACCCCTGTACCTGGGGCAACTGAATGCACACACTGTCAAGTGATTAAATCAAACCCAATTAACGTATCCATTGCCTCGGGAATTAACACTTTTGTGATGAAAGCATTTCAGACTTATTCTCTGTATAATCCTTTAACTCCAATCACAGTCCTATGTAAGAGATCTATAGAGGATAGTCATTCTAAATGAAAGTTCCAGGAAAGTGTCAGCTTGATTTCTCCATGTTCTATGACGTATATGGTATCTTTAGCAATAGGGTCTTCCTGTCAAATTTGGAAGGCTAACTAGGAGCATTGGCAATAACCTATAATATAACAATCCCACTGAGCAGCAACAAGAGGTAACCCATTGCTGGCACTGGACCTTTACAGTCAGTTTGTTGTGTTAAGGAATTTCATTACTCACATATTTTGGATATGAACTACTTACAAGCTATATTCTTTGCCAATATATTACATTTATTATACTGAGGTACATTTTTTCTATTGTTTTAGGTTTTTAACAGGAAAGGAAGAAGAATCATGTTGTTAAATATTTTTTTGAGATACTCATATGCCTTTTAAATATAAAAAAATATTACGGCTTATGGATAACAGTAAAATTAAGTGTGAGCTGGATTTGGCCCACGGGACAGATTTGTCCTTCTTCTCTGTGTCTGATTCACATGATTTTAAATATTCATGTATTCATATAATGTGTCAATTTCATGGATTTTCCTATTTCCAACACTTCTTGAATCTCGGGAACAATGTCCCCTTTTACATGTGTATATGAGGTATGTGTGCATGTGTTTGTGTATGTGTGCTTATGCACCCAAGTGTCTGTCAATGTTTGCATATGTGGGTAGAAGACAGAAGAAGTCAAGTGTGTTCCTTATTATTGTGGCAGATCTCTCGCAGAACTTAGAGCTCACAAATTCAGCTAGGGTGGTCGACCAGCAAGCCCAGGGCTCTCCAGTCCCTACATTCCCAACACTGAGCATATGGGAATATGCTATACCCTGGCTTTTTATGTTGGTGCTAGGGATTCAAACTCAACCTTGCATGCCAACTATCATACTTTACTCCCTGGGTCATCTCTCTGCCGCACCCCCCCCTTGATCATAGTATATGATCCTTTTAATTCACTGTTAAATTGCTGTGCTAGTGTTCTATTGAGCATTTTGACTTATGTTCATCATGCTCATCAGCCTGGAATTTTTTCTTGTAATATTTTTTGATATCGGGGTAATTCTGATTTTATAAAAGAGTTTGGAAGTGCTCCCCTCTCTTCAGATTTTTTAAAATAGTTTTGGAATGATTTGTCTGTTCCTCTGTGAATGTTCATCTTGAGAGTTTTCAATTTTTTTTTAATAATTCACTGAGCTTCTCCAGAAGTATGTTGTTTAATTTTCACATATTTGAGACTTCCAAGATTCTTCCTCTTAAATTTTTCTAGTCTCTTTTCATTGTGGCTAGAAAAGAAAGATGATGTGATGTCAGTCCTCTTAAATTTGTTCAAATTATTTTTAATGACTAATTCCATGATCTGTCCTGGGGAGAATCTTGAGCCTGCATTCCCTTGAAAAGAATGTGTGCTCTCTTCGCTGGAATGTTCTGTTTATGTTCTCCAGGTGACGTGGATAGTGGGTGTCACTCAAGCCACTGCTGTGATGACTTTTCCGACCCATCTTCAGGTGCTGAAGGTCAAGTATCCAAATTTCATATAGAAACGTATTGGCATTTGTTTCTCTCTTAAGATCTGAAAGAATTTTTTAATGCATATAGTTTTAAAGAATTAAGTAGATATGATCATCTTGATAAAGTGATTCCTTAGTTGTTATTTAATTTCCTTCTATTTTTCTTGTGGTGTATTTTTACTTGAGATGTATCTTATTTGATGTGATACAGACACCTTGGCCACCCTCGTCCAACTCTTTGAGTTGTCATTTGGATGGAATGACATTTTATATCCACTCACTTTCGGCTGTCTGTGTTTAAACAAAAAGCCATTTTATGGTGGAAAGCAGTGCTCCTAGATGCTAAGAGGATGAAGGCATCACTGAGTTAGATCAGCTATAGCTGTCACATGACTAGGACTCTCTACCCAAAAAGGGAAAGGGAAACGGTGATCAGCTGGACCATAGTCACCAGGCTTTTTGTAAAATGCCAGATAGCCATTTTAGGCTATTTTGTCCTACAGCTGAACTCTGCTACTGCAACAGAAAAGGATCCACAAATAATATGAAAGCAAGTGAGGTGTGTCGACATGCCAATAAAACTTTATTAACAAAAACATGGTATAGGCTGGATTTGGCTCACAGGTAGTAGTTAGATGAATTCAAATCTAGAAACCTACAATAGTGTTTTACCCCAGAGAAGATGTATGTACTTGCAAATTAGAGACTGGCTATCTTGAAAAATCAATTGGCAGGGGAGTCTTCCTCCTATAAGATTGCCAGGGACAGGCCAGCAGGGTGAGGCCACTTGGGAACAAGGAGGTTCCAAGTACCCAACTCAAATGAGCATGTCTGTAGACACACAGAAAGGGCTCCATGGCTTAGAAGATGAACTGTGCTGAACTCATGATTTTTCTTTGGCTGTGCCAGAGTAAAGAAACAAAGAACTGTGAGAAAAGAAGATACTGAGAACCTCAAATGCCACTTGATCTTATCCCCTCTCTGCAGGATTATGATGAGGGTACTAGTGCATCGAGGAAGGGAAAATAAGCTTCTCTTTGACTGGCTATTATCAAGATATATTACCTTCTGCCCAGTGTGTGGATTCTAGTTGAAGATAATGCATGCATCACTTACATAAACTATACACGTAAAGGATTTGCAAGTTCTAAATAAGGAATATGATGCTTCTGATCAGCCAATAACAGGCTGGAAGGCAGTGTTGAGGAAGTGTGACAGATTGTAATCGCCATATTAAAGTACACTAAACTTAAAATAATGGGGAAAATATTTCCTTGGAAGCTAATAGGAAAAATCAGTTACCAGACTCAAAACTATGGGTCTAAGTCATCGTCCAGCTGCACGGGCTTACAGAAGGGCCTCTTGTACTGAGTTTTTCATTATAAAACACACAGGCATTATTGGGGGATAAATGAGCCAAAATGAACAAAATACCTGAAATTGCCAACCTGAAATTTCATGCCCAAATCATCCGAATCCCAGGTTAATGTGGAGTGGTTTCCTTAATGTTCCAACAGAATCCGGTTTATTACTGGAGTAAGGTGCTTCGCCACGGGGATGTTTATAAACTTGGGTTTTTCAGGTTTCCTCTCAGATTGGAAACAGAAGGACAGGGAAGTTCTTCCACTGAATTGTTTCTTCTGCACACGCTTATTATACTCTCCTGTTCCCTGTGTTAAAAATAGCAGTGCTGATGCTCGGCCACAGAAGGCAAGGGGAGCCAGTGTCCTGCTTGGGCTCTGGTAGTCAAGTGTGGGAACCCTGTGTTCATCCAGGGTTGGATGTCTTTGTCTGGTCCACCAACCCAGCTGAACCTGTTTCCAGACTTGCACATAACATAGTGAGGTTTCTGCCTCAGGATCTGGTAGAGATGACATAGAAAGGTTGGAGCCAGCGTGGACTTCTTGGGAAGGCAGCAGGCTTCCTGAAAGACTAGAAGTATCCCTAGACAAGTCATCAGGATTCAAGGGGGTAGAGACCATGTCTGTACCCTCTCCTCATACATTTCAGAGTCCTTTGCAGTGCAGAACTTTGCAGAATGAAGTCACACGATGTGATCCAATGAAAGACTGCTGGCAGGTGAAAGTTAAGCAAGCCTGTGTTTCATGAGCTCCCCACAGATGGCAAGAGGAGGAGGAAGGCCTGCCATACCCCACTCCTTTGCCTATATCAGACAGACCCTCCATTCTCTTTCCCCTTTGCCCCCTCAATTGCCCCTTTCTTCTGCACCGTTTCTCCCTTCCTCTTTTCAATACCAGCATCAGCTTAAATTATAGCATGTGGCTCTTTTCCTGTCTGCCTCTGTCTCACTCACCTCCCCATTCCCCTTTGCAATGTCATGATGCTATCTCACTAAAGCTTAGCTAATGTATTTTTTAAAGAGCCACCTTATATGTTGTACCGTCTATCATGGTTACAAGAGCCACAGAGCTTTGCCTCCCCAAAGTGTTGATGTCTTTGTAACAAAGGCACAGGTCAGTAGATCATTGAGAGGTCGTACTGTAGAAGACACCAAACTGCTAGGTAAAGAGGCATAAAATGGGTGATATTAAAGTGCAATTCAAGAATGAATCCTTTCACCTGCAATTGTTCTTAATCACATTTTGGTCTTTATCCTGTTTGAAATTGCATGGATTTCCCTTTCCCCTGGAATATGTCTGCATATAACATTTTGCACATCGTTTTAGAGATTTTAGGTTCATGGTCCAAGCATGTGCATAAATCCAAGTTTGAAAATTCCTGTGCCAGTTGAGTCTACCCTGACTTATAAATAGTATCTTAATAACACCTGGTTTTTAAAACAAATGCATTGACAAAAAAGGAAAAAAACAAAACAAAACATACTTTATGGTGAAGAGGTCTGCCGCATACCACCTTAACTGAACATCTTCACAGACAGAGGACCAGCCCAGCACTGTGTGTCCTGGCAATGATATAATGTGAAATGCCTAATCAGTGAAGTGTCCTGGCCAAGAACATTTGCCTTTTCTTGGGTCTTTCGACCAAGTATGTGACAGAAGACTTAGACAATGAAAGAACAAGTTAAATGGTATTTTAAACAATAATCAGACAAATTCTTGAGAAAGTCAAGATTGCAAAGAATAAACAGATGAAACAACTCCAGGGATAAGGACTATTCTAGATTAGAAGATAGTAGCCAAGAGCAAGATGTGGCTCTTTGTTAGATTGTAGTTTCCATAAACAAGTGACTAAAACCAAACAAAAGAGCATTTCAGTAGTGATCAGGGAGAAATTAATATGCCACACGGTAGATCATATTAGAGAATTCTTTACCTTTATTTGTATGTGATTATGGTGTGGTGTGTTAGAACCCATGTTAAATGATTTGAAGGTTAACTGTCACATGGGGATGTTACCTTCAAGTCGTTCCTCAGCGTTAGAATGCTTTCATTTCTTCATTTACGTATGAGTGAAGTAAATATGTCATACTTGTAAGAAGAGAAAACTCTCATGTCACATCGTATCTATGCTGTTTAGTGGAAGTCTTCCAATCAAGCTTCCCCGTGGTTCTGGGATTCTGAACTCCAGACTTCATGTCTGTGAAGCAAGAGCTTTATCCATCTAGCGATCTCCTCGGTTCCAGCAGAAGTATTTTTCAAAAACCCAATAGCTCAGTGAAGTGTAGTTCTTAATCATGCATTTTACCAACTTGAGATACATGGCTAGATTGCTGGAATGGTTGGTTCTGAATAGTTTGTAGAACCAAAGACGAATCTTTTTGATTTGTTTTATTTTTCGAGACAGGCTTTCTCTGTTGTAACTCTGGCTGTCCTGGAACTCACTCTGTAGACCAGGCTGGCCTTGAACTCACAGAGATCCACCTGCCTCTGCCTCCCAAGTGCTGGGATTAAAGGTATGCACCACCACCGCCTGGCCCAAGGTCGAATATTTTACAGTAGGCCATCCTTGGTGAAGAAATCACTCTCCACCCTCATCTTGCTTCTCTTAGTTTTCCTGAGGGTGACTATGATGAAGAACCCATACCTTTAATGCTAGCTAAAGAAGCAGCGCTGCACTGGGGATGTTGTCTCTTGGCTTAAACAGTGCCTTCTGGCGAGTGCTGAAGCTAAGTAGTTTTTAAAAGAAAACATACCACAGCTGCCACCGGCCATCCCCACCATCCCCACCAGGCTCCTCGGATGTAATAAAGGAGATACATAACTGTGGAGGAAATGCTATCACCTGAGGTCATATTTTCCACCTGCAACTCATTGGAAAATAGTGAAGTTGGACTTAGAGAGTCACGATCTTCCGGCAACTCGGAGTCTAATTAAATCAGCTCACATTATCTCAAGCCTCGTCCTGCACAGTGCTATGCAGAGCTAGAGATTGCTGGGGATTGACGGGGACTTACTGCACGGTATTAAATTGTGTAGATAACGGCTTTTGGCGTTTTAGTTAGAAGGGACTGGTTTCAATATGCAGCGAGGCAGCATCATTTTACTCTCGGTGGTTAGTTCATCGCCAACATTTTCTTCTTCTTTTCTCTTCTTTCTTTAAGACCTGAAAATAGCTTACTAAAGATTTGTCATTTCCTGCCCGAAGTATTTGTGTTTTTATAAATATCAGATGTGTGATCTCAGACATGAACTTCTTATAACTAGCCCCAAGGCATTGCTAGCCGTAAGCTGCCACATGAAAATTAAACGGGTCAAATTCAAAAGTGATGTGTGTCAAAAGGCTCTGTAGAAGGGCAGGGGTTTAATATGCATCCTTCAGATGAACCTGTGATGTCTAAGGAACCCACCATCTGTCTTTCACTGTTGGGTAGATACCTAAATACCTTTTATAGCCCCCCAGTAGTGAATACGGCCCCCTGGGCTCAATTGGAAGAAAAATATATTAATTTGGCTTCTCTTAACCAAAGGGTAAGGGAGAGAAGTGTTTAAATGACTTACTATCTCTTGGGCTCTATTTACCCTGTTAAAAAATATAGTACCTAGTATTTCAGAAAGGAGAACTCTTTGAACATCAGGAAAAGTCTTTTGGGGATCATTTGGTATCCTTTCAGAGCAGGGGACTTGATGCTATTGTTTTATTGGCAGTATTTATCATTCAATCCCACTCCCTATTTTATTCTTTTCCTTAGCAGAGGATGATAAAGTAGCATCATAAAAACAGACCTGCAGGTTTGAATTAGTCTCCATCCAGCTAACCCGTTGTTTCTCATTTGGAGTCTGCTACAACCAGCCAGAAACTCTTTGTTCTGGGATAGATTCCCAGTAGGGTGAAGTGAGAATCAGCAACTGGGATGAAGTGGTGGCTAGAAGGAAGGGTAACGTCTGAGATTCACATTAAAATGAAGGCACAGAGAGAGGCAGTTAGAGGCAAGAAGGAGGGACCCAATACGTGGAATACCAAATATTGGTGCATCTGAAAATAAAGACACATTTATTGCCAGTGAGAGTATAGAGAAGTGAACTCTTCCTTCTTAACTGAACTAGATACTAGAAAGCAAAAATCAGTTGACAAATAGGTACTTAACCGAACTGAGTATCTGTGGGTAGTGTGCTATTCTGAATCTGGTAGCAGGAACCATGTGACATAAGGCATCGAATTTTGATTCAGAGGCATAGTAACTGACCTGAAAGAATTGAATAAAAATGTGTGCAGGTGTGTTAGATACTATGTATAGGATTATGTATAGTATTATACATACATAATGCACATTATATTACATATACATATTATGTATATTATACATATTATAATTAGATACTTACATAGTAAGTATCTAGAACTTACTATGTATAGTATATATACTATGTATATATGTGTACACATAGGATACTATGTATATCAATTATGTGTTCTGTAAGACCACCCTGCAAAGTGAAAGCCCTCAGTATTCTCATTTAATAAAGCAACAAAGGAGTCAGACTTGGAGTAATTTTCTCAGCTCCATAATCACGAGTTTAAACATCAACCTGAGACACCAGAAATAGCTGCCTCTTCCGTTAAGCCGCATTTCTCTGTGGGTTTCTTTTTCCTGGCCACCATCAGATAAGCAGCCTCTACTGTGATACTCTGCTATATCTCAGATCCAAAGCAATTGGTCCAATCAGATTTAATTGAAATCATGAGTCAAAATAGGCTCTTCTTGTCTTAGGTTGTTAATGTCATATCATTTGCCGCAGCAACCGAAGGCTAGCTAACACATGGAGTAAAGACATTGTTTTCATTGATGCTTTGAACAGAACTCGGGAAGTTCTGTGTGCCATCCGTATATGAAGTGAGGATGTTCAGGGACAGAGCACAGGGACCCAGCTTGCTTCTCAGTCGCGCCACAGCTGCTCTGGGAAGACAAGTCACCCAGCAGTGCATGCCTCTTGTTCTCACTTACGTTGAAATTAGTGTGAAGCCAAGGTCACCAAGCATGGGTGACGGGCACACCTTGGGTGTGAGGAAGTCCTAAGTGAACTAGATAACAGCAACCACAAAATGGGATCAGGGACCCGCAGCAGAACAATAAGAATCAGAGAGAAACCATAATTGGGGATCTATGCACGAGAACAGTCATGCTGAAAACTGAAGCCACTCTGAAATCCTGCAGATGTGAGCATTAGAATTACGTCTGATCATGGCAACATGACTGACTAGTAGGCAGGACAAGGTTTCCAAAACATTTTAAAGTGAAAATGGTTTCTAAAGAAGCTATTAATGAATATATGCCAGGAAACCTAGGAAGTAAAACAAGGACCTGGGACAGCAGCCTCAAGGTGGGGAAGAGTCCCTGGTGACAGCCGAGCACAGCATCAGACTGAGAGTAAGGGAGAATCGTGCGAGGCTCCAGAGGATAGGTCAGCAAATGCTAAACATAGTTCCATAGTTGAGAGCTCGACCGTAAATTTTGTTGGATTTTTACAGATGTTTGGGAAGAATTTACCATAGTACAAAAGTTCGTCACACTAAATTTTAAGACGATTATTTTGATGAAGGGGAAGAGTTATAGGAAGAAAAATTCTATCAAGTCAATATGTAACTCCATAATACGTGTATGTGTGTCATAACGGTAACGAAATATGGAAAGTGGATTTAGCAAAAAAAATGTCTCATCAAACCAGATCAGCTTGAATTGTAAGGTACCTCATTATTTTAAACACTGGCCACAGAAATATTTTCATTTTTTAACTATCTTTTAGAAATGTTTGCGCATCTCTACCTCCCTTCCCCTCCTGTCCTCACTGCCACCCTCTCTGCCCTCTGTCTCTCCCCGCTCAACTTCAGAAACTCGCTCTCATCTTCTTTCCTCTTTGGGCCCAGTTTGTGCCGTCCAGCTCTTCTTGGCAGCGGGGCTTGCCCCTGCCCGTGGTCCACTCACCAGGGAGGGTAAATTGCCTCTCCCCCTCCAGCAGCTATGAACGCCAAGAACGCCTCACTTCATGGCGGGCTGGGATCCCTCCCTCCCTTCCCCACCTCTGTGCTAATATTTTGTCCGACTGGAACTTTCGTAGACCTCGTGCATGCTGTCTCGATCGCTACGAGTCCGTATGTGCCTCTGCCCTGTCATCTCTGGAAAACACTGCCCCCTTGATGTTAACCACCTCGGGCTCTCATAGCCTTCCCAACTCCTCTTCCACAGAGGTCCCTAAGCTTTGCAGAGATGCGCATCAGATGGAATGTTCCACTTAGGACTGAAGTCTCCATAATCTTTTATTCTCTGCGTGTTAACCGGTTGTGGCTCTCTGCGTTAATTGCCAACGACGTCATGAAGAGGCTTCTCCAGCTTGACGGATTCTCTGACATATGCATGGCATAGTCCTTAGGAGACATTTTAACACTCTGGGATCAGGAGCCTGTGTCTAGATGGTGTCTGTCGTGAGCCCTAAAGGAAGCCTAATGCTGTTATTATACTCAATGGACTAGTGAGACAATTTTTAAATACATTACAACATTCATGACAAATGCTCATCAAAGCTTGGCGTAGTAATGCACACCTGTAACACTTAGGAAGGGAGAGGCAGGAGGATTGAAAGTTCAAGGACAGCCAGGATTACCTGGTGAGACAGCCTGAAATCTCCCAAAGACAAAATAAGATAAAGCAAAACAAAATACAGATCAGCAAACAAAAACATATACTAACTTTACAGATGTTAAAATATATAAATAGAATACATGGTGGGGTTGATGAGATGCCTTTTATTAAAATTGTAAGCAGGTGCAAATGTAAATATCTAAAGTCTTCATCTGATATAACTAGAAACCATCGATACAATTTAAACATGATTATCCAGGAGATTACAGCAATAATCCAACTATTGGAGGAAAATCCTTACAAAATGAGAAGAAAAGGGCTTCCCTTATGTGCTGAGGTAAAAGGAAGAAGAAGAAGCTGTCCTAGAGTCTCTTGTCTCTGTTTTTTCCCAGTTATTTATTACTTTTTGCCTCTCTTTAAGCTCTGTGCATACATTATTTTTATTAAAATTGTACTTAAGTTTAACTTGTTTCATGATCCATAGTGTGTCATTGGCAAGTATTCTTCAAAGAAAAGTGTGGAAGAATTCTATTCTTTCTTGTTGCAGCCCAAGCTGCACTGTCTTGAGGCTTCCATTCTCTATAAATCTGTCCTGTGGCCTCTCCTTCCTGAGTACCTGCTGTGTGTCAGCCATCTTGGTCATCCAAAGCCACAGCGGGACGAGGAGCTCTGGGGGCAGGGAGAGTGAGTCCACACTGCTGGGCAGTGCTAGGGCCACAATTCAGCCTTTTCAGATTATACTTGGATCGCCATGGTATCCTAGACCAGAGCAGGCTCTGCACCGTACTCACCCAGCGACATCAAGGCCCAGCTGTCTAAAGAATCCGCCCCTTTTATGATGAAAATGTACCATCCAAATTCCTTAGGACTTTGGGGTAGAAGAACATGGGAGCTTTTCGCTCTCTGCTTTCCATGTTTAAGTATGTGAAAACTGAAAGTATGTTTCTTTGTTTAGGCGGGGCCTTGCCTCTGCCACAAATCCATAAGGTATTTGAGGCTCCAGCTCACCCCACTTTGATGCCACAGTGTTAGGAATATCACAGGTTATCTATAAATATCAGCTACTCTATCTTAGTATGATTTAAACCCTTTTTTTCTTTTTGGCTTGGGGATGGTAAGAGTGAGCAGTATATAAAATACCCTAATAACCATTTGCTCTGATTGTTTCTTAATGCTTTTGTATCACATCTCTTACTAATAACTCATAATGCTTTAGATCTAGTGACATCCTTTCAATCCCTGGCCTACGGGGCTTCTGTAATGAGAAATTTTTTGTGGAAACAAGCCAATTTATGTTTAAATATTACCAAGGAGTTTCATATTTTGGTTCTTATTAGTATAATTGAACTGTATGCTGTATATGTATAGGGCCAAAGTGATTAGAGATCTAACCGGAATGATTCCAGAATATTCTAGAAAAGTACAATTGATAATTAATAACTGAGGAGAGAGATACCTGGAGGCTCACATGTTTACATGTTTGCCCTTTGCTATTTATCAGCTGTCTTAAATGATTAAAAAGGAGCATATAGAAATTGTTTTTCATTGTCTGGGTAGTCAGTAGGCACTCATTAAAGAAAACTAATGAAATAGATACTAAATTTGACGTTTGACATTTATAGCAGTCAGGAAACCGTTAAGAAGGTATAGGCGCCAAAGTAAAAGCTGAACAGATAAAGCTGTGGCAACTTCTTTTTAAAGAGTTGTCAAGTTTCCCATCTCAAGTTATGTCTCAGCCTGGAGATGCCCTTTCAAACTCTTTCTTCCTGGCAGACAACTCTGTAGGCCTTGCAACCTCGGCTAGCCTTCTCTCCTCCCTCTGCCTCCTCAGGCTGTCTTCAGCTGGGTTGCCCCAGGCCATTCCTTGAGCAGTCCATGCAGTGTTGCTTTGCCCTGCTCAGCCCCACGTTCTTTGGGCTTCCAGAGACCCCGAAGGTCAGCTGCATTGTTGGGAGCGTTTTCCTGTTTGCACACATCTCTCCAGTGGTCCCTATACAGGCAGCCAAGTGAGCAAGGGGATCCAATGGGAGACAAGAATGGCAGGGGGCAGGGGCGGAGAGGCGGGGCTGGGGGTGAGGGGCAGTCAGAGCATGTGGAGTAGCTGGCACCGTGCTGCAGAGAAGGGACAGCCCATCCAACGAGGAGAAGGGCGGCATGTTTATGAGCACTAATGGATTTAGCAGCGACACAGTTACCACTTAATAATCGTACAGTCCATTTGTAATTCCGACCTGGGCTTGGACTCTCCTGCCAGCCTTTCCTGCCCCCTGCTAAGCTGTCTTCCTCCCCCTCCCACAGGCTTTCGGGTCTCCTTGCCTCTTGAGGCCTTCTCAGGTGAAGCCCTAGGGAAGTGGTGGCCCCCTTTCCACAGCGCTCAGCCCGCTTAGACAGTTACATTGCCCCGCACCAATAAAATGCACTTAGCCTTGGCCTGGGGGACCCGTAAATCTTTCAGGGTCTATTTATATATAACGTTGAATATTTTTATTCTCCCGTCCAAATGTCCTCTCTGTGTCTGTCACTGTTATAAAACAGTGGCTGTCAGACATTTCTTTTTCTTCTGTTGCTGAACACTCTTCGACCTCGTTCTCCTGTAGAACTCTCTATGTTTACAAAGCAACATGAACCTGGGGTGCTTTTAAGTGACAGTGGGAAGAAGGGGGTCCTGAGGGTGGCCCAATTCTACTGCCATCCCTACCCCTGTGGGCCCTGAAGACGAGCAGAAGGACAGAAAGGAAAAGAAACCCCAGTGAGCCCTGGACGCTGAGACTGTTTATTTCCTGTGTAATAAACCCATGCTTGTTTATTACATGACATTAAAATAGCAAAACTTCAGCTGATGTGTGGATTTATAGTCCCTAATTAGTTATAGGTTTACAGTTATCTCCTACTGCTCCTGAAACCAAAGGTTTTCTCAAAGAGGGCCCTATTTTTAAAATGTTAAAGACAGACTGTGTATCTGTGTCAGGAGAACAGACTGCTTCCAAGCATGTTGAGGCTGTTAACAGAAAAGCTAGATGTTCAGGACCTGAATTTTTCTTTCGAGATTTAGTCTTCAGTTATGCTAACGATAAATCATTTTTCTCTAATGAACACTATTATTCTAGAGAAAAAAAAGTTTTGTCTCAGTTACTAGTACAGACTTTAGAAATACCCCATAGCTCATATGTGTACTAATGTAAGCGGCTTTTTTTTGTGAGATTAAATGAGTGAATCTTACCTTTTGAAGAAAGCTCAAGAAAATGTTTCTTTCATTCTAAGGAAATACATACTGTGAAAATATGATGCAGGGGCTGGAGACATGGCTCAGTGGTTAAGAGCACTCACTGCTCTTGCAGAGGACCCAAGTTCAGGCCAAAGCACCAGGTCAGGCAAGCATTATGGGAAATGGCTATAAAGGAGCGGCCTTGCACACTGGCCTTGGACTTGAACCCAAATTCCTCTTGCCTGCCAAAGACCCAGGGTACGCATATGACTTACCTGAAGCTGCCAGACAGAGAACAGCAAACTCTATGCCGAGATGTCCCCGCTGGGTACTTTAAACATTGCCGGAGTCACACAGGCTTCTGTGCAGAGTGCAGTAATGCATCAGCTGGGAGCCAATTTTTCTCCCTTAGTTTGAAAACAGGGTTCAAACCTATTGACTCTTGTCTGCCCCCTTCCCCTCCACTGTCTTGCAGTTTCTTGACCATGTACCACACACAACTTTCCAAGAGGATGACTGATTGTTTTTATAGAAGTCAATCTAATGGCTTCCCTCCTAGAAGATAGAGTGTTTTTAATGACTTATGGGGTGGGTACAATGTGCTATTTCTATCCATCACCCACTAAAACACACACACCCACTCTGTCAAGGGCTAAGGGATACTAACTCACACTACCCTTGACCAAAGGACTGCACTAAACGGATAATCTGAAGACACAATAAAGTTTATTTTATGCAAATTTCACCTAACAAACAACAGCAGCAGCAAACACTTCTGGCTCATATGGATTGTCTCCTGGCTTTGACAGTAGAAGACAAAACAGGTCTCTAGCCACTGGTTCTCAACTGTTCCATGTATCAGAATCACACAGGACTTCTAAAAGCACAGGTTACTGAGCTCTGCCCCAGACCTGATTCAGCAGGTCTAGGGTGGGACCTGAGACTCTGCGTTCTTGCCTAAGTTTCAGACAAGGCTGATGTCCTTGCTTCTCTGGGCAATTCTTGGAGAAGATGCATCAGACTTGTTTAAACGGCTGAAAGAGAGTGTTAACCACGGAACCCTTGCAGGTTGACTGTTTCTGAAGTGTTCAGGTGATTCTTCACTCATGCGGAGTTATAAAATCCATCAACACCCCCTGGGTAAGTTACATGGGTATTGTTCCTAACAACCAATTCTAATAGTCAATGAAACCAGGAATACTAGCCTCACCTGGCCGTGAGAATCACCTGGAGAGCTTTCTAAATGCATCAATATCTAGGTCAAATGACTCTAGAAAATTTGATTCCTGCAAAGCCAGTGATCTTTATTGTTTTAAGCCTCCTGGGTGTTTCATTTGTCCAACCAGAGTTTATCCAAAGCTTGTTAGAGGTGACTACTTCCCATCTTTATTACACTGTGTGCTTGAGCACCCAGCTTGTCTCTGGAAGCCTTCCTATACACCACCGGCACTAGGATAGGCCAGCCCTTCTCTTCAGAAGTAACAAATCCATAAAAGCAGTCACATAAACCTTTGAAATCTCTGGGACTTAACAATTTCATTTGCAAGAAGGTTAAGGCGAGTGGCCAGTCTGAGTCTTCTCTGAGTCCCATTGTCCACAGAATATGTTTCTCCCAGCTTTTGAAGGTGAGGAGAGACCTGTTTTGTCTTCTATGATGATCCATCTTAGGCCAGATGGGGTTTGACCACTTGTCATCTCTGGGCAGGGGATACATTTTTTAGCCCCGTTGAATTTTTTTCCTCTGGGCAATGAAAACCTGCTGTGGTAATTGTGGGGTTTGGAAGCAATTATCAATATAAAGTATATCTCAAGATGTAAAGCATGTAGGAAGTGATTTGGAAAATGTTAATTTTTTATTTTTATGCTAATTTGCATTGGTGAGTTCTTGTTGTTCTATACGTTCTTCAACACTGCCACCAAAATTGATCCGTATGTAGTAATTCTCTTGAGACAATGGCCAGAAGTATGCTTTATGGATGAGCATACCTATTTTCTTTCAGCATTCCCAAATGTTTAGAATAATGGTTTTGAAGTGTCGTCCCTACCCATTTCAGCATCGCCTGGGAACTTGTTAAAAATGCAAATTCTTGGGCACCAGACCAGACCTACTGAGTCAAAAGGTAGGAAGCAAGCCCAGCAAGCCCTTGAGGATATCTGGATATACACTGAAGCTTGCGAAACATTGATTTAGAAAAGTCGCTACTTACAAAACACTTCACAGCCTGCTCCAGATCCCCGATGACGCTGAGCCATTTCGTCCTGACCAGGGAGAAGAACAGCACCTTCCTCTGCCACGCATATCAGATCTCTGAAGGACAAATGGGATACAAAAATGCATCCAGAGATTTTTATATCCTATGTGTAGGGCGTGTTTCCTCTGGAGAATATCCTTCATGCAGATACCTAGCTTTAAGCTGTGCTTTTGGAAGTATTGTGAAGCAGGCAACCTACCTCGAAAGAATGTGACATGTGCACCTGCCTGCGAGAACTTTCACAGCTAAAACTGTATTTAGTGCACACGTCCTTAACTTTATAACTGAGAAATAATGAAACTGGGGATGAGAAAATATAAACAAGGTAACTTTGCTAATACAGGTTCATAACAGAGCCGGGATTTAAATCTACACAACATCAGTTCTAGTTTACTCTCTCAGTTGTGCTTGCGTTATCTCTTTGTGTAGCTTCAGTTTATAGATCCTTGCACTTGATCAAGTATAAAACTATTTCAATGTACTCATCCTGTTATCATCAATCACTTCACCATGGTGAACACCGGGGATAATATTTGTCAGATTGTAAAATCAAAGCGAAGGAAGGGGAGGTTTTAGTTCCAGTGATGGCTGACTCTGCCCCAAATATCTATCTAAATTCATAATAACAACAAAAATTAGAGACAGTGGAGAGAGTCAAAAAGTTGATAACAAATGGGGCAGATTTTCCTCTTCAGAGAAGAGCACAATCTATTCTGGTTGAGATCCATGCCAAGCATCTCGTCCAGGGTGACCCTCTGAGTTCTCACCAGGATGGCAGCCTATGCCTTACTCCAGGAAGCTGAGCTTGAGCATGTTACCTTATATGACAAAGGGGATGCTGTATATGGGACTTAGCATATAAACTTGGAGAAGGGAGACAATCCTGAATTATGCAGGCTGTCTTGATGTTTTCCCCTGTGGTGCTGATGATGGCACACATGATACATAAGCATCCTACTGCTAAATTCCCACCTTGACCTCAGGTTCTCTTAATTTGATGACATGTTCTTAAAAGCAGAGAAGGTTGTCCAGCTAGAGTCAGGAATACACAAGAAGAAGCAGGAACACTCTGATGCGCGAGCTGACATCTTAGGGTGTCTATTGCTGTGATAGAACACGATGACCAAAAGAGACTTGGGGAGGAAAGTGTTAATTTCAGCTCACACCACTTAGGTTACTCCATCACCAAAGAAAGTCAGGGTAGGAACTGAAATAAAGGCCATGGAGTAGTGCTGCTCCCTGGCTTGCTCTCCATAGCTTTGTAGCCTGATTTCTTATAGGACTCAGGTTCACCAACCCAAGAGAACCACCACCACACTGGGCCTTTCCTATCAATCACCAGTCAAGAAAATGAACCATGGACTTTCCCACAGGGCAATCTGGTGGGGGCCATTTTCTCAGTTGAGGTTCCCCCTGGATAAATAGCTCTAGCCTTTTATGGGTTGACACCCATAAAACTGGCCAGCACAGTGAACATGAGCCACTGTTGGTGAACTTGAAAATAAAGAGAAGAACCACAAACCAAAAATTACAGTGAGCTCTAGAAGCTAAGAATTGTCCTTACTGGACAGCAATGGTCGGCAAGGAATGACGATTTTGGTCTTCATCCTACAACCAGGAAGGACTGAATCTTGCCAGCATAATGGGCAAGGAAACATTCTCTGTAGAGACTCCCTGCCCTGCTGGTGCCTTGATTCATGTCTCGTATAAAAGGAAGCAACAGAGAACCCATACAGAGTTTGCTCTGTATTCTGTGAGATAATAACTCTTTTGCTCTTTTAAGGCACCAAACTGATACCTAAAAGAATGTGTCAATATTTTTAAGGTTTTAGGAGAAACAAGTCATATTTTGCATTCAATTGGATCCCCTTTTGTGAATGAAAGTGAACTAAGCCCATTTCAAACAAACGACAGCCAAGATTTGATGCCAACCACAAACACTATGAAATGCTGAAAGATATTAGACAAGAAGAAGAAAAATGACAGAGGCTCGAATCCCAAATGTAAAGGAAGGAACAAGTGAAGAATGCCAAAAATGGTTAAAAATAAAGTAAATGCAAAAGCTTTTTCATTTCTTTGACAGACAACTGATTTGTATTGCAAAATATAAATGCCACCCTCTCCTTACAGTGTGTAAGTGGGTGGAAAGCCAACAACGACTTTAACACAATGAACAAGAGAGGCTGGGAGAGTTATACAGTTTCAAAATACTTGTGCTCATTGTGATGTAGTGTGCCATGAATTCTAAACAGGTCGTAACAGTGCGTGCATTGGTGTGCGTAGTAATCTCTAAAGGTATATAAAAACATAAGCTAACAAGCTCTTAGTGTGACCACACTAATATTTGTAAATCCAAAAGAAAGCAGGGAGAAGGGACAGGAATGCAAAAGAAGTTGGAAATAGCGAAATTAAATAGCAGAGTAAATGTAAATAAAACTGTGTCAATAATTTCATTGAAGATCATTGGTTAAGTTTAGATTGATTGAATAATCAAACAGTTAACACTAACGTTTATACTGCCTACAAGACATTTAGCATTGAAGGCATGGGTAAGTTTTAAGAATGATGGAAAGAGGCACGGCATATGGACAGTGTGCGTAAGAAAGTTGATGTGGCCTATTAATGTCACAGGGGATGCTTAGGACAAGAGGTATGATAAGCAATAAAGATATATCATAAAGATAAAAGAGTTAACACCTCATCTATAAAGCAGAGCAAACCATCAGCACATACTCGATCTATGGACCCCTTTATCTTGGATATCACAGACTTTAGAACTATGGGCAACAAATCTCTATCATTTATAAGGTCATTTACATTTTTTTTTTTTTTAAAAAATAGAAGCCAGGGTGGACTTAGAGAGCTGTGCTGTGTAAGAATAGGTAAGCGTGGCTTGTGAAAGTGAATCCTCTGAGGGAAAGACTTGACTAAAGGGATAGACACATGGAGATATTATGACTCATTCATGCTAAGTGTTCTTTATATGGGCATATTTGATCAAAAATTGTCAAGTAATATACTTAACATGTGCCTTTCCTATATATAACTTTTAACACCCCCCCCAAAAAATGCAGGGGAAAAGAAGGAAGAATTTGAGACTGGCTGCTAGATAATTGAAATGCAATCAGATCACAAGGTGTTGGTGTGATCTGGGTACTACCGACTCTGAGAAAATACTGTTTGTTATGGATTTGACATTTCACATAAATCAAGTGTCAGATACAGTAATCAGTTGATTTAGAACATTTGAGTATTAATCTTTGTAATGAATGTTCACACATTGGCCTCCGGGGCTCCACTCATCCCTCCCACCTTGGTGGTAAATGTAGTTTATTGAGGCCACTTGGAGCATCGAGCTCCATAGTCCACAGTGGGACTTCTTCCCTGTATTTGATTATTTCTCAGAACGCCTTTCCCTAATGTGGAACTTCTGTGTAAGAATGTCTCTCACATAGGGCAGCATTATTTTGTTTAAGTGAAATATGACCTGTTGTTTGAAGTTGGACTTAAATGAAAGCTTAACCTTGAACAACAAAAATTGAGATCAGTTAAATATTTTATCCAAAAGTCCTGTTTTGGCTAATATGAAAGATCAAGCAAGCCAAGCAAATTATATATTTCAGATCTGTTTTTCAACTAAAGAGTGTTTATTCAGTTTACAATGAGGAAATAGAAACTGATGAAAAAAATACTCAAATTTATTGAGGTTCAAGGTAATTCTTTTTAATTATATGCGCTAAAGAGCAGCGACACCCCTGTAGATACCTTAACTGCCTGGCCCCTGATCTTTTGGTATCACGTTTTACAAAAATCACGTGAGACATAAAAGCTATTGGACTAATGGGTGTTTGGCGTGATGTCACAACGTGGTTGTGTTTTTCTCACCACAAATGATCTAGTCTGAAAAGGAGGCACAGAGGAGATCCTTGACCAAACACATGATAGATCCAGACCCTAGAGCATACTTGATCTTTTTATTTTAAGGATTTAGAATCTGACCTTGCAACTTCAGGAGAACCTGGGCACTCTCCTTGGTAGAAAAAGCCAATTAACTCCGCACAAGCATTCTTTTTCCCAAGGAAGATATCTCCTCATTGGACAGGTGCAGATTACCAAAAACAGACTGTCACCGAGGAGTTTCTAAACGCATAGAGAAGCAGAGACTGATGTCATTTGGACTTCAGACTCCCCCGTCCTTACCTTAGACGTTCATTCAGTTAGAACATGGATCATAGTCTGTCAGTGTGAGTGTCCTTGGCCTAAAGTAATAATGACTATGAAGTTCCTGACCTAACATTAAAATACTAGGAAAAAACAGATGCATTTCGAATTCAAATGTACCAACCAATTATAACAATAAATCTTGAAACAAAAAATAATTTTCAGCCAACCTGGCCATGCTGGGTTCCCATTCATCCATTCACTCATCTAGTGTTATATTGTAGAATCTCAGCCACATTCAAGATGGTTGTTTTCAATGGAAGCAATTTAAAATCTAGTTGTGTAGAAAGGTATAAAGTGGCAAATATAAGAAACAATATACGTCTCGAGGAATATTCTAGTAAACCTGTCAGAAAGGTGAATAAACAGTCAGAAGACCATTAGTAAGATATTCTGCAAAACTTGAGAAGAGAGCTAACTAGGGGGAGCTGGCTTTTTCCTTTTTGTGTGTGCAAAGAGGTTGTCAGGACAAGTTCAAGTGCTTAACCACTGTGCCGCCTCTCACTGCCATGGTGAGCACGCTTGCTGTTATCCATGAAGACAATAAGCTGCTTTCTGTGGAGTGTAGATGTTGCTATTGCAACTCCACTCACACAGGGCGAGGAACCTCTTCCCTTCTTGCTTGTCATTCCTACTCTGTACTCAAGGACATGAGTTGTGACTTAATAATGATGTGCATGTATCAGATGTTGAGTTTTTATGGCATATCAGATAACGTACTGGATAGTTTTTATGTCTCCTTGACACAATCTACGGTCATTTGGGAAGAAAGAACCTCTATTGAGAAAATATCCCTACTACAGTGGCCTGTGGGAAACTCTGTAGTGGCATTTTCTTATCTGAAGATTGATGATGGAGATTCTGGCTCACTACAGGTGGCGCCACCTCTAGGCTGGTGGTCTTAGATGCTGTAAGAAAGCTGGTTGAGCAAAACCATGAGGGACAAGCCAAGAAGCAGCCCTCCTTCATGGCCTCCGCTTCAGTTCCTGTTTTCAGGTTCTTGTCCTGACTTCCCTGGATTCTGGACTATAAGCTGTAAAGTGAAACAAACCCTTTCTTCCCACATTGCTTTTGCTAGTGGTGTTTTATTATGGCAGTAGAAACCCTAAGGCAGATGTCATTTCAAATTGTATTTTCTCTCACTATCTCATCTATTTCTCCCAAGTACCTGATTTGTAAAAAAAAAAAAGAAGAAGAAGAAGGATGCTTATGTTCATTTAGCTAAAATTAACTATTTCCATACTTATAGGCAAGGAAAGGGAGGAATGATTAATTTAGGAAGAAGCATCCGCAGAATGGACAGACAGCAGGTGTCAGACTTGGGATACAAAAACGAATGGTTTGGCACCCAAGCTAGTGCCTCATATGACAGAGATGTACTGTCACATCTCCTCTGTGCTGTTGGCACCCAACACAGTGGGTGACAGCATCAGCGGCTAATGAACACAGACATGCTCAGCCATTATAACGATGGATTTCTGGAATGTTATCTGAAGTAAACATTAATGAACAATTCCAGAAAGGACTTACCATAACAAGGAATACAGGCGAAATGACAGTATGTCTGCACCCTGTGGATATTCTCATGTTTTCATCCCCCGCCCCAATCCCACCCATGTTCCCTGTTAGCTGCCACTTAATCTTGGAGCAAAATTGGCTGCCTACCAATGATTTGTTAAGAAACAGAAGCCTGTTGACAGAGTCTGACCTATCTCCAATGCAGTGGCATGTAGAAGTGGTGTGGTCTTCCCACGTGTTTAGGCCATGAGAGTGGAGCTCTCGTGGATGGAGTCAGTGCCTACTCTCTGCCCATAAAAGAGAGAAAAGAGGCCATAGAGAGCTCCATTTCTCTTGCTACCCGAGGAGGACTCAGCAAGAAGACAGCTATTTATGACCTAGAAAGCGTAAGTGGAGATGGTTAAAGCATTCCTTCTTTACATGTCTTTTATATTTATGTTGCATTTGTATTTTTAAAGGATATAAATTAAAATTGCTACCTAAAGATTTACTTTTTAATAATTACAGTTCAGTATTCAAAATGAAGACAGTACTTAGAGCTTCTAATTAAAACAAACAGGTGCTACACTATTTTTATCAGCAGCACTAAACTAGTCATGTATTGTGAGGGCTCTGATTCAAGCCAAACCCCGGAATGGGTTTCTTTGAACATGTGTCATTTATTGATATATAGTGTTCATGTCCTGGTATACACATGTATGCATCCAGCAGTATCTTAATTTGTGTGTGTGTGTGTGTGTGTGTGTGTGTGTGCATGTGTGTGTGTGTGTGTGTGTGTCCTCTTTCAATGGCTAAGACTAGGTAGGAGGCACAGAATTGGCCCCACTCAGTACTTCTTGGAGTCTTTGTCTTAGTGTTGTCAATATATTAACATGTCTTAGTAAGTATATATATATATATATATATATATATATATATATATATGGAAACCCATCTCTGTTTTCAGAAATTTGGAAACAACTCAGAAATAGTCTGAAGTTGGTCAGTTTTTTAAAAAAGTGAAACACTGGTAGAAGCAGAACCACTAGCTCCTTGATGCCCTTTAGGCTGTCTAGTGTGCTACAAGCACCCAGCTTTTTGGAAACTGGCAGTAAAGTAGACACTACCATGTACATCTCTTCCTCCTTAGATAAGTTATGTAACCTCCATGAATTCAGCTTTCTCACCTTTAAGAGAGCCAGTTCATACTTGTCTTCCAAGGTATTTGTGAGGGTAGATCTTCCAGGCCCCTAGCATGTCATCAACCAATGCTGGCAATCATTTTCAGTAGCATCAGCTATTCAGAAGTCAGGTGTTAGCACTTTCATTCTTCCTATTGCTGCTCTTGCTATCTTTTCCTTTCCCACTCTGATGGTCCAATCTCTCCCTGCATCCACTGGCTTCAGGTCACGCCCACATCCTCTCAAGACCTATGCCTTGCTAATTAGTATCCCACACTCCATGAGTACCCTTCCTTGCTTTATCAATGAAAACCAATGTCATGGCTCATTCCCTCAACATCGTCTTCCTTCTATGCTGTACCAAAGCCTGGCAATTGTCCCAGGGATGAATCTTATGTGCTGAATCCTTGTACAGCATCCAGGAACTTAGATCTGACTGGAGCAGCAAAGGGATGAAGAAAAAGATAGACAGACCGACAGGCAGGCAGGTAGGCATGCACACATGCGCGTGTGTGCCCGTGTGCACGCTCACGCACACACATACACAGGGCGGGTGGGGGGCTGAAATTGGTGGAATGGGCTCTTTGCTGTTCACAGCACTCTGGAAGTTCAGCTTGTTTATTATATAGATTTAAACTTAGAGGCAAGGGTGTTGTATACAGCTAAATGAGGAGGTGGGTTTACTACATAGAGATAAACAAGAAGGCAGGGGTTCTGGGGTACAGCTCGATCAAGGATATGGGGTAAGCTAATCTCAGTAGGAGCAGTCTCTGTAGGAGAGTAATTGTCAGGTCATAAATATCCAGGAGGTTGGGGCAAGAAGGCTCTGGTGGATGATTTCTGCACACACTGCCAACACTCACACTCAGTTCCATGGAGAAGGCTTTGCCCTCCCTTTGAGCCTGAGGCTGTGGGGCCCTTGACATGGCAGTGCCTATGTCAACAGCACAGATACACTCAAGACTTCCCTCACTCAGGCTTCCTCTGGTGCTCCCCACACTTGCTGGTTTATTTGCTGAGACTCAAATGCGTGGCAGGGATTTCATCCTTCTCAAGAAGATACAGGTTCCACTTGGAAGAGCTGAGAAATTGTATTACAAATTCAAACAGTAGGAAGTGGTAGACTATGATCTAAACTCTTAATGCTGAATATGACATTCAAGTTATCTCTTTAATATCAAGGTAAATCCAAGTTGTACAGCGAGACCGCCCAAAGCATAGCACTATACAAGCTAATTGTTGAGAGCTATGTTTTAAGAAACATACAGCCTTCATAGATGTGAATTCCCACACCAGTGATTAGTCGATATGTCTTGAGCACCAATACTATGCCGGGTACTGTCCCAGATGTTCAGTGTAGGGGTAGATAAGCTCGATCTTTTCCAAAGGAGCTGTTGTAGCTACAGAAAGAGTCTTGGGATCTGGGAGTATGGTTCTCATGAAATTTGTCATGGAGGAGACATGCCTCAGAGTAAAGTTGACCACGCAACAGGGCAATATGAGGACCCAGGAGCTGTGCACAGTCTACACAAAGTCACAGGGCTAGATGGAATTGCATGCGTATAGAGGAGAGCCAGAGATGAAGCTGAGAAAGTATCGAGGCAAGCTGAGATGAAAGAGATGTCATCATCACCATGCTAAGGCATGTAGTCTTGAGTCTATCATCCGGGAATTATTGTAAAAATGTCTTTTCCTGAGCCTACATTTAAAGGTAATTTTGTAAGTGTCATATAAGGAAGCACATAATGTTACAGTTTCCAGGATATCACAGATCAAATCATGCACCCTCCTGGAAGTACTGGAGAGCAAACCTTAGTATCAACCTCATCTGAATGAACAACGGGAATTAGTCCTGGTGTTATAATGAGCTGCACACGGTGACAGAAAGTAAGTCCCCAAGGACTCACAAAGAAAACACATGTGCTCTTGAGGACTTTATGCTCCCTTTATTGTGATGGAGAAGTTGAACTACTGAAGCAGTTCTCAAAAGAAAACAACGCCACATTCGCCGTAAGGCTCCGGATCTGTGCGTTGCCGCCTCTCCTCTCCATCCCAGCTCTATTTTAAGCCTCAGCTCTCCTGCATCTCATACTGAAGTTTTAAGGGCTGAGCGTCAGTAGCTTTGGCACAGCTTGGAGTCGTCTACAATCCAACATTAGAACTAAAATGAAAATAGAATTACCAAAAGGGCAGATGCAGTATCTTATATCACTTTTATTATATTATATTTTAGCAGCTGAGACAGGAGGGGAGAATATTATAGAATCAGCTTGCTACAGTCTCGCCTACAATTATATTTTTTCTTGATAAGGCATTGGCAGGGAGCCCACCAAAATATTGATGCGAAACTTGATCTCTCAGGGCTGTGGAATTTCTCCAGCCCTTAGGATTGAGAGCGAGAGAGTGAGAGAGAGAGAGAGAGAGAGAGAGAGAGAGTGGAAGTGCTTGGCAGCTGTAGTAAATTCAGGAGCTGGAGGCAAGGAACAATCCCTCTAGCGCAAGCCCAAAGTCAATATATTATTTAACTACAAAAAGCAACTCATCATTATACCTTCTTACTCTTGACTGGACCTTGCCCAGCTCATGTATCTTACAGAGCTGCAAACATAGACTTTACGTAACATTTGAGAAAGGGGTGGAATTCCTGTAAAGTGTTTAGGGTTTTATATTTACGGTTGCACGTGCTACATATAAATAGAGAAGCTAATTTCAAAGTTCTCCAAAAATAAGTGGCAATAAAAGTGTATGCATGCCCCATGCTACCATGTATCTTGAGTCACACTCTCTTGCAATCTTTTTTAAAGTACCCATCGAATTATATTTTTAAAAAAATTACCAAATGCATACATGAAGAATAGAACTTATAATCCCTTATTAATAAAGTTCATAAAAGTTGGAACCAAGGGCCAATAAGATGGACCAGCAGCTTAAGCCATTGTGGTCAGACATGGCCACCTGGGTTGATCTCAGGTCTCAGAGGGTGGAAGGAAAGAACCAACCCTACAGTTGTTCTGTGGTGTCTCCATGCATACCATGGCATGTAAATGCAAGCACACATGCAGACATAGTATACTAAATACACATAAGAAAATACAAGATGTGGTTACATGTACCTGTAATCCCAGTGAAGAAGGGTAGATTCAGGAAGCCACGAGCTTAGGCAAGCCCCAACAAGGTTAGGTTTGGTATGAGATGCTCTCTAAAGAGTAGATAGACACCTGGCTGTAGAGGAATAGTTAATCTCTTAATCCAGCACCCTGGCTGTTCTAGGGTAGAAAGAATGTTGGTATATACCTTTAATCCCAGTATTCAGAAGGCAATGGTAGTACATGTCTTTAATCCCTGCACTTGAGAGATAGGAAGCAGAGCTCAGAAGGAATCCCTGTCAGACAGGAAGTAACTTCTGAGATGAGTGAAAGGCAGGGAAAGTGATGAGTCAGAGGAAGAGTTAGCAAAGTGAGGACACGTCCATCTCTCACTATATAAAAGCAGGCTCTCAGCTCAGAGAGACAGAGTTCAGAGAGGACAAGACCTAGGGACAATGAAGCATTGTGACGAGGGTAAGGCAGAGAAGCACTGAGGGAAGTCTGAGATGGAGACAGAGAAGCAGCTCAGCAGAAGGAGAATGAGTTTGGGAGAAAGAGTCAGTTAACAGAGTCAGTTTGAAGCTGAGCAGAGCAGTTCAGTCAGAGAAGTTGGCAGAAGTTAGCTAGAGTCAGCCAGAGTGAGAAGAGTTCAGTGAAACAGTCAGCCAGCTCAGAAGGTCAGTTTGAACCAGTCAGCTTAAAGAAGAGTTTGAGTCAGAACAGGGAGTGAGTTGAACCAGCCAACCAGAAGAGTCGGAGTTCAGTCCTGCTCTGACTTCACAAATTGCTAGTCAAAGTGGCTCAGTCAGCAGTAAGCCTCAGAGGCTTAAATGTTTTAGATTGTACGGAGGCTGACTGAGACTGAACCCTTCAAGGTCTAGGTTTAAGACTAGATTTATGGAGGCCGAAACACTCCAGGACTCCAAGACTAGGACCAGGGATTGAATTAACCAGATAATAAAAAGCTTTGAAACTGAATCTACATCTACATCTGCCATCTATGGCTACACCTGGCATCTTCCTCTTGCCTCTGAATTCATGAGCTCAGGCACACACACCATCTCCATGTACAAACACACACACACACACACACACACACACACAGCAACAACAACAATAATAATTAAATAATAAAATACTCAAAGTAGTTCCTGTAACCAACTTCAAGTGTGAGGGGTCGCTTCAAATGCCAAGGCCAGGAGAGTAATGATCCACACAAGACACGAGTACAATCTGGTTCAACACAACTCAGTAACTGGTGTTGGTTCAAACTTCCAGAGTCTGACCCCGGGCAGTTCATTCCAGTCATATTTAAGAACAGTATAACTCTGGGAAAAAATTTTCTGGTAATAATTATCAAGCGAAACTTAAGGCATGATTATATCAAAACTCTACTGCAGAGTACATGTGACCTCTTCCATAAGAATGGGTTCTACAGATTAAGGGCTTAGAGAAGGATCTGGTGAAGTCATCATAGAGGACACCAATCTATAAAATGCATGTGACATCTCCCCTAGGCATGGTTCTATTGACTGAGAAACAATGCTCAGAGTAAAGTTTTAAGGAGGAAAGGTCTGAGATAAAAATCTGAGAGAATCTGGATGTGGCCAAATGGTGTGGTCACCCCATGTATGACATGAATTACCAGGCTATAAACTATACCCACTTCCAGTTTTCCAGGCAGGAAACAGGTATACACCTCTTCCATTGAAGAGACAACCCTGTGTGTTTAACATTCCTGGTTTTCCTAGTGCATATCTGTGAGCACAAGGATCTTGTGCCCTCTACATTCAAGATTCAAATTGGGGGAATTCTCAAAAATATCCACTATATGTAGCTTCAAGTATAAAGGGAAGAGGAGGATAACAGTGGAAAAGGGCAGATTTTGATCTGGCTTTCAGTTCTGTGGGCTTATTAATTGAGTCTCTTTCAACACATTATTGATTTTAATAAGATGGATAGTGCTCTCCATTTACACTGTGGAAAGCTGACAGAAGCAGTCAGATTTCACCAAGGCAGCAAAAGTTTGTTGAGAGCCTGGGTTAGAGGCTACATCTAAAGAACCAATTGGCTTTAAAACCAAGCTACATGGGCTACAGAGATGGATAAGCATTTAAGAGCACACATTACCCAGAGGGCCTGAGTTTGGGTCTTGGTACCCAGGTCATGTGGCTCACAACCTTCTGTAGCTCCAGCTACAGGGGATCTGACCCCCTCTTCTTGTCTCCATGGACATCTACTCTTTGTGTGTGTAGGGGTGGTAGTTGTATGCACCCCCTTTAATATATATGGGTATACACACACACACACACACACACACACACACACACACACTCACATACATATGTGTGTCCTTAGGGCTCTGGATCGTCCATGGATACTGAAGTCATAGATGCTCACATTGTTTCTATTAACATTGCAGAATTGAAAATAATTTATGTAGACTTCCATCTACTTTAAACCAGCTCTAGGCTGGCGAATGTCAAATTCGTTAATAGTTGTGCTGTGACTTTTTAGAGAACAGTGACAAGAACAAAATGGCTGTACATATCGAGTACAGGGACAATTTAAACAATCAGCTCCCCGCGATTGAATCAGCTCCCCATGATTGAATACATGGGTCTGGAACATGGAGCCATGGGTCTTGTCTCTAAGATTTTGCAAATACTTGGAGGACTTTTCACATTGTAATATTTTCTCAGCATTTTTAGAATTTCATTAACACCAAAGATAGCTGTAAAATCAGATATTTGCCTAACTGAGGTTGAAAGGTTATGGAAATATTTCCATAAAGGCAAAAGAAAACTCTAGCCCCTTGGTTTTCTGTGGGCCAAGTTTCACTTCACAGTCTTATGGGAGAGACTAATGAACTTAGGATTGATGGGAGTTCTGAAACGACTCTCTGTAAGGCAAGGAAATGATTTCAAGTTTATCACATTGTACACAGCTTAAACTGGACCTTAATAATTTGTTTAACCTTTACACCAAAATTTAAGTCCATAGAGTTTAAATAAGTTCTAAGTGGTATTCCAAGAAATGACTTTAAATTGCATTTAGGGACAAACTGTTTTTTTTTGTTTGTTTGTTTGTTTTTTCCCTCTAAGACATGCTATGAAAAGATTTCAGCCACTAATGGGAGTCATCAAAATCTTTAAACATATTACTTTGAGGAAGAAGTAACAATGTCTGCTTTTGTTAAGCATATCTATACTTTCCCTCAGTGGCTCTCAACCTTCCTAATGCTGTAACCCTTTCATACAGTTCCTTGTGTTGTGGTGACCCCCAACCATAAGATTATTTTTGCTGCTACTTCATAAATGTATTTGCTACTGTTATGAATCATAATGTAAATATATTATACGCAGATGGTCTTAGGTGACCCCTGTGAAAGGGTTGTTCAACCCCAAAAGGGTTGTGACCCACAGTTTGACAACCTCTGCTCTACCTGAAGAAGGGTTAGCAGCTTGAGTGTATTAGTGAGTCTAAGCTAAAGTGGGGAAAAATGACCTAAACCTCTGAAGTTACTCATTACATGTGTAGGTAGTTCAGGTTTTCATTAAATATTTAGTATTTCAATTTCTTAAAAGAGAAAATATAATTTGCCATAGAACCTTGAGAAAAAAAATACAGAATATTCAAGATTACATCTCAAGAGCTAAATATGTAAAAGTAAAAGCATGTGGTTTATATAAAAATCTGTAGACAATACACAGACTTTACTCTGCAGAATTTTTAATTTATAATGTAGCTCAAGATGTATTTTTATAGATGGGTAAAGTGATTTAACCACACATAGGAGTCGATGCAAACGCTGGACTAGATTTTAGATGTTTATCTTTGTCTTTATGTAAATAAATATCACATTGTGTTTGTAGAGATGTTCCTCTCATTGGTAACATGTGGAGCAGAAATATTATCTGATATCTTAATATCATTGTAATGATAACATGACCACTTTTATAAATGTCACTGTATGCCAGACTTTTTCCAAGCCTCTTAGTTTTATTAAGTGATCTTGAGTTAATACAACAGATTTATTACCAACATTGCTTCTCCTAAAACCCCCATTTTACAGACGAGAAAACAAAGGCAGAGTAGGATCTATAGTTAAGTCAAGGTTACCTTCCAAGTCACTGGCACAAACATGATTTAAACCCAGAGGAACAGATGTTGGAATCTGATCTCTCCTTAACCATTTTTTCTGTGAGCTGAAGTTGAAAATTACTTTAACAACATAGGAAGGATATATAGATAAATGGGTTTTATATATTGATATTTACTTTTAAAAAGAGATTTCCCCTCTGGGTAATCTGCCTCAGCTACGTTTTTAAGAGACATGTATGGACTCATAATGATAAAGAGTGGTAAAAATAGCAAGTATATTACAGGACTTAGGAGAACAGCCAAACTCCATCCCAGCAAAATAGTAATACTGTAGCCTGCCGAGGCTGGCTCCCAGCAGATCAGGTAGGCATGAAGGTGGTCATGCTTGGCACAGGTTGGATCGTAGGACAAAGGTAAAAGAGCACAAGAAGACAGGTTCTGATGAACAAAGCCATACCACTTTGTAGATTACTTTTACAGTGCATGGTAGATTACCAGATGCCACGTGATAAGTAGTCACTGTTTGTTTCTGGATTTCTCTCTTTGATGCCCATGACATTTTGTTCTTTCTGACTTTTTTTTTAAAGCACCAGTCTGACTTTTCCATTTCACTCAGCACAGAGGACATAGCCCTCAGTCTGCAACTCCCTTGGCCATCTGTTGTGGAAGTTTAGTTATGTATAGGATATTTTATGCACTGTTGGATGAGGAGCTAGCCTAGGTCTTGGTGGTTTGTATTGCGTGCAGGTGTTGGATTTCTATGGGGGATGTTGAATTGCTTATAATCTGAACATGGTATCAGTAAAATACCTAAGGAGTTCTGAATCAATTAGACATCTGAGCACAGACGTTCAAGGTTCCACTGTCGACCGAGTATGGTGCTGACCAGGATGGTGGTCCCCTCTGCTGAGCTCTGGCAGAGTTTGCATGTATGAGAATGCCTCCTTGTCCCTCTTGGTGAGATGCCACGTAGGCGTGCTACCACAGCCATCCATGCCTGAGCATATGCCTTTAGCTCCTTTGCTTTCCCAGCCACCTTCTTGGTTTTTTCTTCTTGTAGTACTACCCCATGTCTCCCTGGCTCCTTCCTGGAGACCTTGAGTTGCCGATTATCTTTGTAGGCTTGTCTTTTACTCTGATGGCTTCCACCCAGGAGCGTTTCAATGTGCTAAAAGTATCCCTTTGTGTTTTTGAACTCATCTTCCCTCCACTTCACACCTTCTCTATCTCCCACTCAACTCTTTCCTCTACATTCAAACCCAGAGCCAGAGTCATTCTAACCTCCCTCCTCTCCCCCTACTTCCTACCAGTGAGAAAACCCTTTGCAAACTGGGTTTCTTCCTCATGTGTATCTGAAATCCTCCCAGCAAGGCCAGGGGCACCCTCTTTCTTGACAAATTCCATGAAGCATTCACAGCTTGTGTGACTCCTTTCTGTTTACTATTAACTTACTGATAGAGTGTGTACTGTGTACTTATTGAAACCCATCAATGACCTGGGTGGACAGACAACAAATGGTTGCTAGGCTCTGCCCCACACTCATCCCCATGTCTTCAGTTCTTTTGTTTTATCCTGACTTTCTGGCTACTTCAATCTCATCATGTTGCCCTTTTCTTTGCCCATTTCAGAAATGCAAAAGTCACTCAGAGTCTGTCCCAGGCGACATGCCTTCTCACTGTACGCAAGTTCCCGACATTAGTGTTAGTGAGGCATTAACCGAGAGCTTATTATTATCAAGTCTCTATTTTTAGCCAGATAATAATTATGATTCCAAGTTTCATTTTGGCCACCGCAACTCTCACCCCCTAATGCCTGGGGAAGAGTAGGTAGGTCTGAGACAGCTAAGGTGATTCCTTCTTCCCTCACTATTCTCTGTGTGCTCCTTCCAAAGCTGCATGCTTGGGACAGGAGTAGTCCTCAATAGTGGAAATCCATGTTTCGGTCAGGGGTTTGTGTGTAGCTGTGCTCCCCTGCTAGAAGGCACAAGAAACAGACAAGGATCCACTGTCTCACAGTTCAACTGAGACTCAAATCTTGGCCTACCCTAAGCTGAGCTCAAAACCTTCTTATATTTAAAAACTCTTCCTCTTTCTGTGTTTCCTAAAACTCCTCATCGTCAAGCTCCACCAAGAATGCTCGTCTGTCTCTCCAAACGCTTCACTCTTCTTCCTTAGCTCCACAGCACCGCTGTCACTAGCAGACTGGACATCCACCATCTTTCAACAGCTAAGTACAGTCCTGAACTCATCTACCGTACTGGGGTTTATCCTAACATTGCAGTAAGACGATCTATCAGGATCAGCCACATGCTCATTTCAAGTACTTTAACAACTTTGAATTTTCAAAATTTCCTCTCTTTTAAAACTAAATTCTTGCTGGGTGGTTGGTAGCACATGCCTTTAATCCCAGCACTTAGGAGACAGAGGCAGGTGGATCTCTGTGAGTTCGAGGCCAGCCTGGTGTACAGAGTGAGTTCCAGGATAGCTAGAGTTATAACAGAGAAACCCTGTCTTGAAAATCAAAAACAAACAAAATCCCACTAAATTCTTTAAGTTGGTTTTCAGATCTCCTCACAAGCTGGGCTTTGCTCATCTCTGTTTCCATCTGTTTCTAAGTACTCTTCCTCTCTGCTCTGGGGTCCCGTCGCGCTGGGGAAAATGCTCATCCCTGAGCATTTTCTGTTCCTTCTTTAATCTGAGGGTATTTTGTTTTGTTTTGGTTTTTTATGCGTCTCACACTTTATTCATACATCCATGTAATGATAAGTGCATATTTAAGAAATTCAACCTTATTTTAAAGTGGTTTCTGAGCGTTGCAGAGCTAGTAGAGAGGACCTGTGCAGAAGTTCACTGAATATTCTTTTACTCACTGGTTCTGTAGCCCATGGACTGGTGCGATACTCTCCACAGCTGGAATGTCAGCATTGATGTGTCCTTAAGAATGGAAGCCTCCAGTTTATAGAGCCTCCTCATTTGTCCTGCGGTGCCTTTTATTTCCATTCCGAAACACCAGACATCAAGTCTTGGTGCATTTAGTAGTTGTGTCTTTCCACACAAATTTGATTGTCACAAACCATCAGCTTCTTTTCCAATGTTTGACTCCCTGGGCAGTTTCAAGACATACAGAGCTTACATTTTAGAGACTGCCCATCAGAGGGTCTGTGTGATCTGCTTTCCTCTGGCCATGGAAAGGTCCTGGGTCTCGTGACAATGCTGTTACAGTTTTCATCTTCTTTGCCCAACCGTTCACTACACTCATAGCCTCCTAACTCTCACCCTTCAGGTTCCAGATCACAGTCCTTTTGATTTCTAGAATGTTCTTCCACACTGTATTGTAACTGCAGCAGTAGGAATATGTTTAATAACTATTTTGTTAACGAATATAAACTGGCTAATATCTTAGATTGTCCTCCAGTATTTAGGAAAGCACATCTAAACCCACCGGGTATCACTCACAGTTGAACACAAGTCCATTATACTTTTGTATAATGCCATTTGGGAGTTCAGTGGACATTAAGAGATGAATGTGCCACCGCAGCTCATATAGATATGGAATAAAATACACTAAGGGAAGGGAAGAGGAGAGATCTGTACCAATTGCTTCCAAATCAAGAGTGAACAGGCATTAGTTTACTTCTCAGGTCAACAGTACACAGGATTATATCGATTTGTATTGGTGAATACTTATCTGGCATGAAAGGCAATGCAGAATTGTTTCCTCTCTGTACTGAAATCTTTTTCTCTATCTTGCGTGCGTGTGCTCGTTTGCATGTGAGAGTGAAGGTTCATGCATGCCAGCCTGCACATGTCGAGGTCAAAAGACAGCCTCAGGTGTCAGCCCTCACCTTCTCACGTGGTTGAGACAGCTTGTCTTGTTTACTGCTGTGTATGCCAGGCTAGCCGTTCTGTGAGCTTCTGGGGATTCTCCTCCCTCCATCTCCCCTCTCACCGCTGGAGCACTGGGATCACAGATGTGTGCTACTGTTCTAAGTAGGTTCCAAGGGTTCAAATTGAACTCCTCACTCTTGCCTGGCAACCACTCTTCCCACTGAGCCATCCCCACCCCAAGCCCTATATTGAATTCTTTAGTGTAGAAGATATATTAATAATCAAATAATAAATAGACTTAGAAAACCTATTCTCTTTGTTGTGTCAAGCACAATTCCATTCCCGTCTCCCCTGTTCATGGGAATTCTTCTTATCCTGGTGTCTAACATGTGGCTAGTCCCCAGTGTGGGGGTGGGGATTGCTAGCTTAGTATCACTAGACTGCTCACTACTTTTTGTCTTTCAAAGATTTTTTTCTTTAAAATGTTTATCAGCTAAGTCATTGGTTTTGATCACCTAATAGATTTTAGTTCTATTTAAGGAAAGCCTCACCCACTTAAATTCTTTGTCCGTTAAGTTTTCAAATCTGATCCTCAACCTTTACTACTTTGCTTTCCTTCTCTTTCCCTCTCCATCCTGTTACATGTGAATATCTAAAAATGAGGTTTCACTCTCCTCAATCTGAATGCCAGCAGCGATCAATGGAGTGAGTATCAATTACAAGCACCAGTCCTGCAGGAGCCAGTTTGGCTTAAAATCAACCTCCCTTGGTAAACCAAGAGAATATACAATCCTGACTGATGACTCCCAGAGAATATATTTGTATCATTGGTAGTCAACGCACTGGAATCAAAACAGCACTTAATTCGAAACCTGCCCATAGATATTTTACCTTCTCATATGTCTGCGCCACAGCAAACAGTTTAAAAACGAGGAGATGAAAACGTCCTTCAGGGCTTCTGTACAGTAGTGACGAGGTAGCACCATCTAAGCTCTGTGAGCTTCTAAGCATCTGTCTCAGAGGATATAATACACTGTGTGGCACATTTCATCTTCTCAGGATCCCTGTGCACTGATGCCTGGAGAAGTTCCATCCACTGAGCCCTTGACTCTTAAGAAAGTACCCCAAGCTCAGCCCATTGCTAAAACAGCTTTCTGTCTTAAGGGCGTAACAGGCCTTCTGGCGCTACTAGGAAGCAGGGCTTGCGGCTCGGTGTGGAACTCTCCCCTGAGTTCATGTAGGGCGTCTATCCGTGAAACCCGTCATTATTGCTCTATCTTCGGGATCAAGTACTAAATCAACCCCCGCCGGCAAGTGCTGTGTCTTTCTAAAGGAAGCATTGGATAATTGGGTGAAAGGGTGTCTGTACTGCCTACCAGCACTTTCCTTGTCGTGAGGGGGAAGGAATGTCTTCATCATCAAAACACAAATTCTTTTGTTCAGTGTAAAGTCATTAAGCTTTGAGGGTTTGTTCCTATTAATTCTGTACATCCTTTTATTTAAAATAAAAAAAAAACCCTGCAGATTATTATATGAGAAGACTAACCTTTCCTGACCATGGTGGATTCCTGATTATAGTGGATATAGTGTGTTCTTCTAGTTACTTTTCATTTTATAAATTTTATTATTTTTGTGTATGTATGTTTCCATGCACATGTGTCTGTGTACTGTGTGTGTACCTAGTGCCCACAGACACCAGAAGAGAGCCTCAGATCCCCTGAAACTGGAGCTGTAGGCTGTTGTGAGATGCCACGTGGATGCTGGAAATTGAACCCTGGTCCTCTGGAAGTAGAGCTGATGCTCTTAACTGCTGAACCAATTCTCCAGCCCTTCACTTTAGTTATTTCTATTGGCTGATTACTAAATGACCTAATCGCATCTGAAGTCTTTTACACTTGGAACTTTTCAAATCAATGATACACACGTGAAATTCACAAGAAGTCTTTGTTGATAGCAATTACAACATAAACTTCCGTTCCTATATGCATGGAATGAATTCTAGGGTTCTCTGGTGGTAAAGAACTGAGAGAGGCTGGGGAAAATCCTGAGGACTACAATGCTGGGGGTAAGCAGCACTGAATGAGACCAGAAGCACGAGCATTGGTAAGTACCAGATCTGAGCGCACAACATAATATCCAAGATTCCACCTGAGCTTGGAACCCAAAGGGTTGAGGATACACAGCAGGGGAACTTGGAAGCTCTGAAGTCATTGCACAGTGCTCTCAGAGGCCCTTTCTGAAGGCCTCATGGGAGGGATGTGCCTCCACTAAGGACAAAAGAAAAAAGAAAAAAAAACAAAACAGTGTGGTCTTTGCTATCTTCAATGTCACCCTGGCTTCAGTTACCTACTGAATGTTGGCCTCTGTCACATCGTGTAAAACCATACGTCATAGAGCATGCCAGCCTCTCCCTAAATAAAGGAGACATAAGAGTTAACAGACCTACCTCCCAGACATGAGGCCATCTGCTTCCTCAGAAGGTGCCACTGAATTACACACCCCAGATGAAGTTGGCACCACATGGAGCCTGAGCTTCACTGGCTACTTGTCAACTGTGCTTTGTAGGGTTTTGTCAACTTGACAGAAGCTAGGCGCCTCTGAGAAGGGGGGGAACCTTTACTGAGAAAATACCTCCATCAGATGTGCCTCTAGGCAAGTCTATGGGGCATTGTCTTCGTTGATGATTGACATGACAGGGCCCAGTCCATTGCGAGTGGTGCCACACCTGGGCAAGTGGTCCTGGGTTGTACAACAAAACCAAGCAGAGCCGGCCGTGGGGAACAAGCCAGTACGCAGCATTTCTCAGTGGTCTCTGCTTTAGTTCTTGACTCCAGATTCCTGTCGTGAGTTCCTCTCTGACTTCCCTTCGTGATAGATTGTGAGCTATTGTAAGATGAAACAAATCCTTTTTTTCCTCGTGTTGCTGTTGGTCATGGTGTTTATCGCAGCAACAGGAAACAAGCTAAAATAGCAACCGTGAATGCAGGAGACAGTTGGTACCATAAATCAGTGGGAAGGAGAGGATGGAGACGCTTCACCCGAATACTGCAAGTAAGGTAAGTCAGGAACGCGAGGCCTCTCCATGAAAATCGGCCCAGTACTCTCACTTTGTTCCCATTGCTGCTCCCCTGTTCCGGGATCCACCACTCCTAACCTCCTCTACCTCCCTGTGGCCATTAGTCTTTGGCTTCTTGACAGTTCTCACCTGCTGTAATTTGGCAAACACATCATAATATACCAGCACTGACAACGACAGCGTCTCCTGGCCCAGGCAGCTTATGAATGTAAACACTTCAACTAAGAGGGAGTTGTTCTCTTGTCCCTTTAGTAGTGATGATTTTGCTCTCTCTTCGCATATTCATATTCCTAAACACAGCATCACCAGACCTTTGGGGACCCCTGTAGCGAACAGCAGCATTCCCAGTCTCCTGCCAATGGCTCCTCATAGTCGGGATGAACAATGAACATCGTAAGATAACAAGAATGAAAGGTCTTAAGATCAAATATCAGATTGTGCTTCTAGAGTTTTCTACTCATGAGCTGGTTGACTCTAGGTGACTTAGAATATTTTCATCTGAAGATGTACATCAGAGGCCATTGATGAGGCTTGACAACTCATGGGAAACGAACCCAGATTCTAGAAGAGAAAAAACATCTAAGAAATGATAGCTCCTGTCCTTTCCATTTCCTGGCACAGGAGTGCAGAGAAAACTTCACTTGATCGACTGAGCCCCGTTGAAACCTCTGAAAGCAGAGTGCCTTTAGATTTTGGTTAGTCGGAGTCTCCTTTTTGCGTAAGGAAACAGAAGCACAGAAAGATTTAGAATTCTGTATAGGCCATCAGCTAATTCACAAGAAAACATGGCAGTCAGGACCCTTACTTCTGATTGGACACGTAAAAAGCTCACTGAAGCCAACAGTGTGCCTTTGACTGCAGATGACTCTGTGGAATCTGAAGGCCAGAGTGCACTCCGTATTTCCATTTGTTCTCCAGCAGCTGTACCTCTTTGTCTCAGAACTCACTCTGCTCCTTACAAGAAGGAACCCATTGTTCTGAAGCAGAGACGTGGGTCTCTCAGGGCTGCAGACTGTGTTGCATGCACAGTACCTCCGAGCTTTGTGAATGGGTCATCTTTAAACAGAAGCATGCCTGCGTTTATCTACCATCATCCTCTATGTTTGGATCAATAGGTTGTGTTCAGTAGACCATGTTACTTTAGGCTGTATCACATTAATTCTCTTCTGATAATCTAGAGATGGAAATTTACCTCTTTGAGACAAGAAAATAATTCCTGGGTGTGGGGCTCATTGAACTATTTGATGTCTTTGGTAGCAGAGATTTGATTGTGGTAATATTGTTACCATATGGGTAGATATGTAACTATTGCAAACTGGGTTGAGAATTCCAGGGCACTTTCCTGGGACCACCAAGATGATGAATTACAGTCTCAATTCTAGAGAACTAAGGCAAAGAAGAATTCCACATTGTAAATTGGAGTATCATGTCAAAATGAAAACCTTATTATAAATAAAAGCCCATACACACATTGGAACAAAACCTCTTTAGCTCTGCAAAGTATCTACATGACACCAAAATAGTTAGAATACTTCAGAATTATTTAAAAAAAACAATGAATCAGCATAGCTGTCATCATCATTTATTCCTTTCTTCCTCTCTGATGTAGCGCTGTTCTTTCTCGTCCCTGGAATGAAAATTGGTCAGCCCTGTCTTGAAATGTTGGACTTTTGGGGGGTTTTCAGGTCTTCCTGCTTATGATATTTATCACTGGGGCTGCTGGTGGGTAAGCTGGACTCTCTGTGCTCTGAGGAGCTTTCTGTTTCAAGCCCTGCTTTGTTTTAAGTTAGGTGTTGACTGCAGCATCAAAGGTAGGCAGGCAGACATTCAGAGGCAGATGTGGCACATTCCCAACAGCTCAGTGCCAAGGGCCTTGTGTTTCTTAACAGAGGTGACCTGGAAAGACTCCAACAACAAGACGAAAAATACAAAGTTGAATTTAGTTAAAGGAAGGAGAAAGGAAAGCATTGAAAGCTTGAATCCCGTTAACTTAAAAAGTTGAGTTCTGGCCTTTTAAAAGCTTCCTTCCAAAACAGAGCTGTATTAGTTTAATCTCCAGCCAATTGTAAGTTTAAATTTAGCTTCTCACACTTATTAATCTTTTAGGAGTGAAAATAACCATTGTTACTAACAGAGGACTGATTTAGTATTTTCTCTTTATAATGGTCCTAAATTTTACTTGGATGGTTAAAACGGAGACCATTGTTAAAGACTTTATTAAACAAGTCCCTAGACAAAGAGACTGGAAGTCACACTGGCTTGGGCCGGCTCACTGAGTTAAATGAACACCACTTCCATCACATAGGTTAGAAACATAACAATGTCAGGCAAGTTGCTGAAACTCTCTAAATTTCACTGTCATCATCCATAAAATAGGAATGTCTTGTGACATTTAGTAAGAGAAACAAAAATAAACTACATGCACCGCACACTGCATGAACTGTATGTGTCAGAGACATGTTAAGTCACATGACTTTGGAAATACAGGGGTATTTACAGTACCTCCAAGTACCAAGGAGAAGTTAGTACCAAGACCACTACAGCTAACTTTGTTCCACAAAGGAATTAGCCCAAATCATTGCTGGGTGCTTCACAGCATGACATGGACCCTGTGTTCCAAAAGCAAAGCCAAGTCGAGACTCTAGAATGCCACCCTCCCCACCCCCCAGGAAACACACTTGTATAAATATATTAAGGCTACTTTAAGTTTAAATACTATAAAATGTACATTATTGTAGCTATATAAAATATACTAGCTGTATAAAATAATAACTACTACTTATTGTGTGTTGTCAGTCACTCTAAGTGCATATACACTTTCTAAATTTCGTCATCATGATGACCTAGTGAGATCAGTACTACTATTGCATCTATTTTCTGAAGTTAAGGAAAGGTACGCAACAATTTTAAGTCATTTCCCCAACGCCATTAATTTACTGATGGCAGTGTTGTCTATGGGACGACTGCACACTCGGCCCCAGTAGATGAGACTTAGCCATCGCTCTCATCCTCACGGACAAACTTAAAAACAAACAACACTGAGGGTGCTTTGCAGACAAGGGCAAAGTCAGATAACCACATCTTGCTCATCATCACTTTCTGGCTTCATTTAAATGAGTGTCCAAAGAACCATGGCACCTATCTTTCAGGAACAAGACAGTGTAGGCTTACAGATGTCTAAACTCAGATTCTGCTATGAGTTTTTCTAGACAGCTGAATCTGTGCCCTTACTCTCTTGATCTTCAGTTACCGTTTTCTCTTTTTTTTTTTTTTTTTTTATGAGTATGACGAGCTAGGGTATCCACTGGAGAGATTTAATCAGATCAAATTATGATCTTGCATGACTTACAAGAGAGCCCCAAAGTGGTCTCTGCCGGTGAAGACAATTTAGTGCCCTTTTCTAGTTTGCTTGAATCCTATACCAGCTTCAGATAATTCAGCCTAGCAATTCATTTACTCATTTCCCTCGGGCTGGCATGAAGTCAAGGCAGCATTCAGCTTTTCCTGGATCAGCCTGTCTTGGGCACAAATCCTAAGAAATAGGACTAAGGTCCATCACCTATCACCGGATAACTCAAAGGAGAGCATTTCTGCCCTGCAAACTCCTCGAGGCATTTGTCTTTCAGGAATACACTGGGCCAAATTTCAATTTTATGAAAACAAAAGGCGATGTGGGTGTTAGCCTGTAGTTAGCTAGGACTAGGAAAAGGCCCACAAAGAGGTGGAGGAGGGGGAGGGGTTTTCAAAAGAGGTTTAGCTAATATGACAAATGGTCCATCATGTGCTCTCCTCTCCTGGTTGTTTTGATATATCCCCACCTGGTCCCCAGGTGTGCAAGAACCACAGAATCCCATTCATGCAGAGGCTGTGGACCAGACTCGGTCTGGGCTGCACACTTTGGAACAATGGCTTTATTCTTCCAGGCACCCAAAGAGAGCTCAAAGTGTCTAAGGAGCTGCTGCTGCTGCTGCTGGTCCATCTGAGAAATCAGAAAGTAGTTAAGAAATCCCATAGAGAAAATCAGAGACCACTCCTTGCCAATTGTCCCCACAGCCTGCAGCGGGAGGATGACCTAGTTGTGAAGGTGGGCCAGGTGAGCATTGAAAAGGAAGATGAGCAAGAAGAAAAAGGTGGTTGTTTTTTGTTTCCCCCAAAACCAAGAGTGTAAGTCTAATTTAAGATATTACCGGAATAGAAAGTTGGGATATTCTTGACTCTACTAAGGCTTTTTAGGAATAAAACAAGTTCCAGAGAGTCTGTCTCAGCATTCATTTTCTCCCGTTGGAAACAACTATACCACAGTGGTAGGATCAAGACTTTGCATTTCTTCCCCTGAAAAGGAGACACACACAGTGTTGCTGTGGCCAGAAGAGACCTCACAAGGGTAGAGACAGGAGTGACCTGGAATGGAGTTTTCCATCCCACACTTCCATGGTACTGGCAGGGAAGCTATACTAGTCTCAAAGCAAAGTCTGGACGTGATACCATCAAAATTTTCTGTTCAAAGAAGAGATGACAGAAATATCATAGAATTGTGTCTGCGGGGGCCTGGAAACATAACGATTCACAGGGGGATGTATGAAACTAAAACTCTCATCTGTGTCTTCACCACTGAAGAGAAGTTGCACTTCCATAAGCAGAAGGAACTTTTAAGTGTATTTGTCATTTCATTGTCTTGAGATAGCTAACACTGCAAGGTGACATCAATAATAAGTGGCGTGTCCAAACATGAATTTTCTGGTAAATGCCTTGATTCTAGATTAATAAAGCAATGCAGACCATTCCATCACCTGGCAGGGAAAGAGTTAAAATGAGTCTCGCGTTCCTTGGGAGGAGAGGTAAATAACTTTTAAGATGAAAGATGTGTGTGTGTGTGTGTGTGTGTGTGTGTGTGTGTGTGTGTGTGTTACAAACTTCAGGGTTTCCAGATGATAGTGGGGTCTTCTTAATGTGTCAAGGATTTACTTGCAAGGTGTGATTAGTCATAGCAATGACAAGATGAAGAATGCATAAATAAGAGAGATTTTAAATCACTAGTGTTTAAAATTCTGAGACCTGGGAAATCTGATGAGACGCTACACCTGGGGATGTGTATTCCTGCGGAGGCCAAGCGGATCGCAGGAAGCAGTCTTTTTTACAAACAGAATCATGTAGAATGTTTGGGACAGCAGGATTATGCCACCTGCCAACTCTTCCTGGCTAAATAGACAGCAGACCTCCTAGAGCGCATAACTGGACCGTTCCCTTGTTCTGCTCCTCATGAAAACCCTCCATAAGATAGATGCCTCACCTCTGACTTAGTCAAACTTTTTTTTCTTCCCTTCTATTCCTGACTCGGTCGTAACTTGTAATTTACAAAATATTTGTACTATTTTTTTTAAACTAGAATTCTTGAATTTTATTTTATTTTTTTCTAAATTTTTTACTTTAATTAAAATTTGGTTACATCATTTACCCCTTTCCTTTTCCTCCCTCCAGTTTCACCCATATGTCCCCCTTGCTCCCTCTCAAATTCATGGCCTCTTTTTCTTTGATTATTAGTATTATAGATGTATATAAATGCATAAATACATAAATACAGCCGCTGGGTCTATTTAGTGTTGCTTATATGTGTACAATTTCAGGGCTGACCACTTGGTTTTGGGTAACAAGTTAGTAGCTCTCCCTCTCTCTACAGTTCTTAATTGTCTATAGTTCTTTGTCCAGAGGTGAGGCTCAGTGAGAGCTCCCACTTCTGCAATAGTATATCTATGGGTGTCCATTGCTCATGTCTTGTTTAGGCAGCCATATTGTTGAGCTATCATGGATGTACCTTCCCTGTCATTTCTAGGAGACACAACTCTGGCTCCTATAGTATTTCTACTCTCTTTTCCACAATGTTCCCTGAGCCTTAGGTACAGGGACTGTTGTAGATGTATCTGTTAGGGATTGTGTTGTAGATGTATCTGTTAGGGATTGTGTTGTAGCTATATCTGTTGGGACTGGGCACCCCACAATAAATCATTCTCTATATATTGATCAGTTGTGGTTTTCTGTGAGTCTCTGTGTGCTGCAAAGAGAATCTTCTTTGATGAATGGTGAAATCTATATTACCGGTGGACATAATGATAAGAATATATTTAGGAATAATGCTAGTTTATTAAAGTGGCGGTAAAAGGTTATAAGATCCATGATCTCACTAGCCACAAATAGGTAGTTGGCTAGCTTTCCAGTTTAATTGCCCTCCTCTTGGGAAGACCTTAAGTCCAACCAGAGAGCTATTGGTTACTTCCAAGCTGTATGCCACTATTGCCTCTGGGGATATCTTGCCATGCAGGTCATTGTGTTATTCATAGGCCTCGCAGCTGGGTAGGACTATTCGTGCCTTCTTTCCCCTATGAAACTAGCACAGCATCTTCTAGTCCTATGCAATTCAGTCCTCAGGGAGGAGACTTTCAGGTCGTATCTAACTTGAATCCTCTGTGTCCTGTGTCTGAAGTGCATAAAGCATACAGGAATAGGCCAACCTCGTGGGGACAACCTAGATCAACAGAAATAGTCTATAATGTTTGGAGAGTCTCTTGGGATCCCTTGACCAACAAATAAAAAAAGGTTTCTCACTTTATTTGCCAAGAACAGCCGCAGTAAAGTGACAAGCGCTTACTCGGCACTAATTATGCACCAAAAATGTCAAGTGTTTGCTTTTTTCTAACGCATTTAAAATACAGTAATCTTCAACCTGAATTCAAGTGCCCTTTCTTGTCAGTGACCAAGACTGAAATAGTTCTCGATGTGTAATAAAGATATCTAGGAGAAATTTATCCCCCAAAGAGCAGCACTGATAAATTTACATACTTTTAAAATTGAACACACAGTCATGTATAATTTCTTTCTTCCTTCCTTCCTTTCTTCCTCCCCCCCCCCCTCTCTTCCTTTCTTTCTTTCTATCTTTTTTTAGGTTGGGGGTTTTTCTGGATTAATTCCTCCAAGGCTTAGTCAAGAATGAAGAGAGACAAGTCTGCCTGTGGCACTAAAGCTGTCACTTATCAGACTTAGAATACAAGTATTTATTGGGTATAAATTTGCTAGTAAGCATACCCATAAAATTACTCTATTTTTCCACCAGAGGGCAATGGAAAGTCATAGTCATATCTTCCATTTGATATGTTATAAAATGTCTGAATGACCATGTTTGTGTGTGTGGAGGAGAGTGTGAAAAATTCAACCTTATTATTCCTACTTATTATAAAATTAAGACATGCATGTTGCCAGAAAACTTTAAAAATGCCAATATACATAAAATTTAGGGGTAATAAATTAACCTCACAGAAACCTAAGTCATTGTTAACTTTTTTGTGCATGTACTTCTTTACACTTTAAAGATGTACATGTCTATAGATATTAGCTTTTAAGAAGAAAATTTATCATCATTACATCTTTTTCCACAGACTAGTATAGTTTATATATGTGTCATATATATATATATACATATATATATATATGCATATGTGTGTATGTGTGTGTGTATATATATATTTACATCATGTTTAAAATAGTTGTATAGTGTTCCATTTTATGGATGTACCACAATTTAAGCCAAACTTATAATTTAAATCCATAATTTAAAAATATAGCTCATTACTTTGACTAATTTGTAAGTTAAACTTTATCACAGGTATGTAATGTCCTGTCATTGTGTGTTCATGTATGAATATATAAAAAACTTAGTGTAATATATTCTAAGGAGTATTTAAAATTTCAGAACTCTTAAATTCCTTTGAGTTACCTTCTGTGGGTGAACAGAGAGTGCTATGTGTTTAACCATATGTCTAGTGTACTTGTTTAAGTTGTTTTGTAGATTCTTCAATATCTAATAACTATGTATTCCCAAGTCAAGCAATATGTTTCTATGGAATGATGATTCAAAAACCTTGTTGTTATTGTGGACTTCTCTGTATTAAAAATGAGAGTCCATTTTGCTCAGTACAAAGAGTTTTCTACTTATAATACTCAAATCTTCAGGATTTCTTTATCTGTGGAGAGCTACATGGAAGACACCAGGGTTCTAGTGCAGAGGAGAGGCAAGACAAAGGTAAGCGTGGCCGATGCTGTGTGTTACATGGTGTGATGAACCATAAATAGATAATGGAATCAGAAAAACTCAGAAGCACCTTCACAATGCACACTGTCCTTCCAGCTGGGTTCCAAGGTACCCTTCTTCTGGCTGGGTTCCAGGGTCCCCTCACAAGACCATGATGTAAATCCCTGCTTTGGAGCCTGGGATTGAGAGAACTTCACTGAAGATGTCCAGAATTCACAATCCTGTTCTTTGCTCCTGTGGGATTGCTTGTTTTGTATTATGGTTCTGCTGTAGCACATTTCTCAGGCAGTGCTCAAAAATGAACCAAACGTCAGTTACGTTGGAACTTCTAGAAGTAATTAATTAATCATAGAAAGATGTAATACAAAATATATTATTTTTTATTTTTTATAAAAGCTTCTAAGCAGGATAATGCAATGACTTGGCATTATCTATTATATGAGGTCAGGAAAATGATTCCTAGACAGAAGATAGGCGAACAGGAGTAGGTCGACATTTCAGAAAGCCACAACTGATCAAAATGCAGAGTTGTCGACCCTAGTCCCAGCTGACACATCTACAACATGGCTCCCACACCTCAAGCTCAGGGGTCACTGCAGAAGCAGGGACAGGAAGAAGGGAAGAACCAAAGGAACAGGAAGTTTGCTGTGAGATTGTATCTCCTAAAAATTCACCAACATGGTGCCTAAATATGACCTGTGTAAGGAAGACACAGATAGACGTGCTAACGTGGAAGGAAGAAAGCTGCTGAGGTCTCAACCACAGTGAGAGAACCACAGGCAGTGCATGCTAAGAGCACACCAAATGATTATTCCCTACCAAATAGCCAGCCCTGCAAACAAACATACAAGTAACATTGTATGAACTAAGCAACAAGAATCAAAGAAAAATAAGGAAAGGCCATGACTTGGAATGAGAACGTGGTGGGAGGGGGGTTGAAGGGGAGGGAGAGAAGGGAGAAATGATGTAATCATGGTATAACCTGAAATTATAATAAAGGAGCACATCTTAATAAATGAAGAGTTTAGTTCAAGCTCTGGTGAGCCTCACACAGAAAGAATGATCTGTGGCCCATTAATCTATGCTCTAAAAAAGCATAAAAGTTTTCACATACTACACACATTGCAGACATCTGTGCTGAGCTCTACTCAGCTTAAAAAAAAAAAAAAAATCCCACCACCCCTGGTGTAAATTTCTCTACTTGGTTCCCCCCAACATTTTCTTAGTAATGTTTACATGGGACTCTTTGAATACATATTCAACAACACTATCAAAGCTGAGAGGCCTCCAATTTGTCCTTGGCCCCCATCTCTCAAGCCTACACACATGGCAGCCATACCAGGGCAGAAAAGTTGTTGGATAACGGAAGTATGTACAGAAACGCTTTTTAAAAGAAAGGCCCTAGAGTATATGTCCTAATCAGAAAACTCCTTTGAAGACTCTTGCTCCAAAATCTAAGCAGGGCTACACACTAAGCAAGGTATTGTTTTTCCATTAAATCAGGAGGATTCTGCTAGGGGGAAAAAAAAAACCTAAAAGTTTTGATTAAAAGCTTTAATTCAAAGAGCAGCGAGAGCCAACAACTGGCAATTCCTTTGGCAACAGCAGTATTAATATATTCCATTTTGTTTTAGCAGATAGTTGGTTTGGTGTTTTATTTTTTTATTTATTTTTTTGACAAGAATAGATCTCTCCATCCTGTCTATTCCCAGAGGGAAAGGAACCCCCCCCCCATTAGGGTTTTCCTCACCAGGGAGATGCCTGGATGTTTACTGGCGTCCCGTAGGGCATTTCACAACCAGAGATTAACTGTCAGCATTCCTGTGTTGTTGCAGGTTTTTTTTTGCTTTTGTTTTTCAGTTTTTTCCCTATTTCAAGTTTCCATAAGGCTAAAGCTTCCAGAATCTGAATCAAGATTTCTTCATCTGAAGTTTATCCTGTTATTAATTTGTTCTTAAGTGCAGTCAAATAAAATGACAAAGTTTCGATAATGGAAGAATTGCCAGCAACGGGGTGGGATATGCATTTCATGTATTTTTCCATAACCTAGGACAGGAAAACATGAAAATGACCGTCTTCGTTTATAGCTGTGGGTCTCTGGATGTACTGTGCTGTGTTCCTTCCACTTCAGATTCTGATCCTCCCGTCACCCCCAGATCCTGCTAACACCCTTTCCCGGTGAACTAGACTCCAAAGACTCCAAAGACAACTTCATGTTGCTTTTCTAACCTCTCATCTAGCTTTTCAAAAAGGCTATTTTAAACGCTGAGGACTGAAACTAAACTTATAGTTCAAATCCTTGCTGGGCTGTTTACTACACATGTAAACGCGGTGTGTTCTTCTGTGTGGAGGATACGAGGATGCACTTATGGTTGTCTGAGAACCAAATGAGAGCTCTATTAGGTGCATTATGGGGCCTGGCATGAGGAAGAACTCCAAGAATGCTAGTTAACTACACACACTTTTTTCTTCCGCATACGGATTAAAAAGAGTGGAATTCTGTTGTTTTCCTGTTCTTTGTTCTTCCTATGGGAAAATTAAGACCAGTAAGATTATTTTTTTCACTGCAATTTTTATAGAGATAAAATTCAGCTCACATCAAAACTTACCATTTTAAAGTGTAAAATTCAGTGATTTTTATATCCACAGTGTTGTGCAACCATAACCACTAATTCCAGAAAGCTTTCTTCACTCCAAAAAGAAACCTCATGCACATTAAGCCTTCACTCCTAATTCCTCCCTTCCCTCTGTTTCCTAGAAATGACTAATGTACATTCTGCCTCCTCGCCTATTTTAGACATTTCATGTAAATGTAATTATGTAGTATGTGTCCTTTTATGTCTGCCTTCTAAACACCATGGTGTCTCTGAGATTTGTCCATAGTACGGTATGTATCGGTACCAAGTTCATTTTTATACCTCAATAATACTCCATCGTGTACATATTCTTTATTGTTCTATTCATCACTTGGACATCTGGGTTTTCATGCATCGGCCTATAATAAATTAATGCTACCATGAACATTCGCATGAAAGCTTTTGTGTAAACGTTATGTTTTCAATTATGATCATTAAGAATTTGTCTTCCACTATCACACGCTGACTAGTATGGATTACTGTAATTGCCTAAAACAGACACTCAAAGTCATGGGGGTGTATTAAATTTCTGTGACTTCACTCAGTGGCTTTAACTCCAGACTGGGTTGAGTTGAGTGGAAAGTTGAATTGCCTTCGGTTTAAGCCTTTCCCTGCTTTGGGAGAATATGTTACCAGCAGATATACTGTGATGTTCTTACTCAGTAATTTATGTAAAACTCAAACATGGTTTGATTGTGTGTGTGTGTGTGTGTGTGTGTGTGTGTGTGTGCGCGTGCGCATATGCTTGCACTTGTACGTATGCAGGCACCTGTGAAGACAAGAGGTTGACACCATGTCTTCCTCAATCTCCTTCCCACCTTATTTTTTGAGGCAAGTCTGTCCATTCACTGAACGGACTTGGGAGTTTGACTAGATTGTCCGGCCAGAGAGACCCAAGATCTGTCTGTCTCCTCCCACACCTGTACGATTAGAGTAGTGCAGTCACAGACCTGTTCTGCTAGACACCAGTGATCTGAACTCAGGTCCCATGCTTGCTCAGGAAGTAATTTACCCACTGAACCATCTTCTCAGCCCTATGAATACTTCACAGCAATGTTTGCAGCTTACACTGTACGTGTACCTTGTAGTGATACACAGAGTGAAGTGACTTCTTGGCACAAAATAAGATCTGGTGCTGGGCTGACTTTCTTGGGAGGGGGAGTCTTTTATAGAGTACCACCTTACCTCTATCTGGGACATCTTGGAGTTCTTCAACCTCTGTCTTTCCCACTGTCCTGCACTCAGAATCTAAGGCTGACCCCAGAATATTTGGCAGCCATCTATTTGAGGAACGTTTATAGAGTTTAACAATGACTTACTGTTTAACAATGTGCTTAACTTCTCAGAAATAGCTCCCCATTAGAGGAGGACAAAGAGTGAGGGACAATGGTTACTGATTATGGTTTTTACTAACAGAAGAGGTATGCATGCCATGAGCTTCCCAGCAGTGGCGGTTTCTCCTAGGAGAGGTGATTGTGCAGTTTCCCTTCTTATCCACCACAGCTGGCAGGTCTTTATGAATCTTTTGTGAGCCTTTGGCCACTTCAGTCCTGGAGGTTATACATTATACATGTTACATACAGTTTGGGAATCGATGGAAAACAAAGGCTTATTCCTCTTATAAATATACTATTTAAAGGTTTCTAATGGTGTCTTTTTTTCTTTTAGAACATGAATATCATGCCACAAATCCCCTCCCCTTGGGTTTATGAGAGGGTTACTGTGCATTGTATCATGCATCATGATCCCCTTCCCACTCCCACTTTTGACCGTGATATTTGAAACCTGGTTTTTAGTCTTTACTTTGGAAAAGTTGTTTTACCTCTTTAAGTGGCAGCTTCTTCAGCTCGACAGCAATAATGATGTAACAAGAATCATAGCTACTAGTTAACCCTTCTGCAGTATCACGAGGATTAGAGCACCCTGCATAGTGTTTAATCTCTTGATTAGTGTTCTAGATATAGTGACTTGTGTGATTGAAGTTGTTCGCCATGAGGATTAGCCAGATGTGAAGTTTTTGGATTCTACCTGTCCATGGAAGGCTCATGTGTCAGGTGAGGCTTTTCTGGAACATACACCCCACCCTTGTGCCCTGAAGCAGCTGCCTTTGACTGTTCAACTCACTCGATGACTTTGAATCCAGAGTGGAGAGACTTGAACTGAAAGAAACTTGAGTAATAGCGACTTGATGTTTGATCAGGGATCTCTGTAAAAATATATCAGAAGAATAAGAAACTAGTTTCTGGGCCTGGATGCAGCATCAAGCTACTGGGTTCCAGTTCTGATTCTATCGCTTGGTAGATATAAGGATCCAGGGAAGAATTTAAAAGTCTCTGAGCTCTGATTCCCTTTTCTGGAAGATGAAACAGTCTCATATTGCCTCATTAACACGCTTTAGGCACATAAGAGAAATGCCAAAGGGAATCAACTGTGACTTAGTGAAAGTCACCAGTGACCAGGGGGAAGGTGTTATGGGTTAACCTGGGGCATGGGAACAAGGACTCTGCACAACCTGTGGTGTAGGGCAGACAACAATGAAGAAAATGCCAGGAGCAGACTGCATTTCCTAAGAACATTTAAAAATTGTCGTGGAAAATACGATCCCAAGAAGGCCTCTGATCACCATGGGGGCATTAGTAGCAAGAGGCGGGCTGTCACGTTGCCTCTCCTGGCTCCTGACTCCTGAGTCCCTTTGTCAATTTCCATGTTCTCCTCTCTGTACTTCTACATAAATAAGAGCACCTCATCGTGAGGACGTCTTGAGAGTTAATGATTGGTAAGAAAGATTATGTTGGGGGGAAAGGATGATAGTTATCATACCGTGGATATTGTTAACTGTGTTTTAAATGTGTTTTGAGCCCATGGAGTGCAGGGGTTTCCCTGGGGGTGGGGGTGGACACATCTCCTGCTGTCGACAGGTTCACATTTCACAGCACGACATGAATGGCGTGAGAAGAAACCAAGCCACCTGCAAAATATCTAGAGTTCTTTTCCAATACATGTACTTTTCCATCATAAATAGTATTAAAGTCACATTATAGGAAATTCAGAAAATAGAAGAATACAAAATCACCTACAATCACCCTGTTCCCACAAATAACTGCTGCAGAAACAGTGTTGCTGCTGTTTCCTTTCTAGTGAGTTCCATCTGATATATTCTGTCTTCACTGTGAGTGTTTTCTTTTTCATAACCGTACCATCTAATGTCCATACGATTCTTTTTGAAATTAGAAGTTATTTTTTGATAAATGTCTGTGGCTACAGGCTGGGGTGTGTGTGGGTTCTCCATTTGAATGACTTTGAACTTAACAACATGTTGCTCCTTAAAACAAATAATAAGGAAAATTTAATTTTTCGGCATCCAGAGTTGTTTGTGTTCTACTCCAAAACCACCTCTTTTTTTTCCCCAACATTTAATCCCCCTGAGGACTTCAAGGCACACAACCATGAGAAGCAACATCAAACTGACTTAGTTTCCATGTGGAGAAAAATTCTAGTGCTGGATTCAGATATATATATATATATATATATATATATATATATATATATATATATATATATATATATATATATTGTGAGCAAATAAAAGCTCCAGAGACTTTGTAGGGAAACGAATGGAGGATTGGCCCCTAACCAAACCCAACTAAATGAATTTGGTGGTCTCAGCTGAGTTTCCAGCAAGTTTTAGCCTGCATTACAAATTCATCATGCACAATTATGTGCAATTTGGCACAATTTCCAATCCCTGCTTAGGAGAGGCCCCCTGTTTAGGGTTAAAGGGAAGCGTAAAAGACTGCCTGTGCCTGGAGGGAGCAATTCTGTTAGGTCGAGGTTGTGCTACGTGTGGACAAAGATAGGGTGGAAGTACAGTCAGGCCCAAAGATTCTAGGAAGAGCTGGACACTGGGTGTTGACTATGCTGGCCTTTTGAAACTCCTTACTCTTAAGATTCTATTGAGATAAAAGGAAACAGATCAACACAAATGGTCACAGTGCTTCTCAGTTTCAGTTAGCACAGGTGTGTTAAGATCCAGGAAAAGTTTTCAATTGTATAACCCTGGAACCTACAGAAAGTTGCAAAATCCGTTTATATGTCGTCAGGGGGAAAAAAATCCTCAGACTTGATGAGGTGCCTAGTAAGCTGGAACAAATACATTATGAATCTGAATCTCTAGAAATCTCAAATATGTCCAGTGTTGCACTAACACAGAATAATTGCTTGATTGAATAAAGGCCAACTCAGGAAGTGAAAATTGTAACAATTAACTTTTCTTCCCATGGTCCACTCCTCTTACGTTTCCTATCTTCAAGCTGGATGTGTTTTAATTATTCAGAGGGACTTTGCGGTACGGCAAAACATTCTTTGTTTCATGTTCTCGTTCTTAAAATGTTGGCATTTTGCTGACAGCTTGTTGTGTTAACACTAAATGATTAGATTTCTAGACATATTGTTGTAGTTTATATTCAGAAATAAAGGTCATCTAATGTCACTTACAGCTACATGGAGAAAGAAAGTTAAAGCCAGCCTGGATGTAGTGCCAGTTGATATGTCCTCATTTCCTTCCCTCAGTAAGTCCTAAACCAGTGCCTAAGTTCATCAAACTGCTGGGACTAGAGTTCCCTGGTAGTTAAATATAACCCGAAATAACATCTGGTTATTGAATTATCAATAATTGAAATTTAAATAATGGGAAGCACCAAACTGCTGATTGTTATAATAGAGTGAAGAGACCCAACGAAGTAGCCAAAGGACGAAAACCCAAATAAGCATAGGGCTGGTGTTTCAACTCATTCCAGGAATGTCTGGGATGGATGTGAAACAGATTGTCATTCTAACTGAGAATAAAAGGACTCCCTCCTGCCAAGGTGGTGTTGATTGATAATGGAAACTACCCTCCTTTCCCTCACGGCTGAGAGGGACACTGGAACCCAGGGACACTGGAACCCAAGCAGCTGACAGTGAGACCAAGACTATCCTGAGGCAGTTGGTTGACTGAGAACTTTCCTCTTTCCCTTCTGCAGAAATGTGAGGTCTTTCCTGCACAGGTGAGATTCTGACTGAGGAATCCTCAGCTCCCAGTAAGTCACATACTGTCACCCATTGTTTCTGCTGGCTGATGTGATTCCTTGGGGGTGGCCTAAAGCAGACAAACAAACAAACCATAAACTCCATTGTATGGGTAATTGAGTTTCTTATTTGCCTGTATAAACTGACCAAGACATACATGTATGTCATACATAACTAACTCTTTAGGCGGCGGCGTGGGAAGAGCTTGAGCTTAGAAGTCAGATGATTGTTCTCTTGTAAGCTGTGGGAGGGACCTTGAGTTAAATTTCTTGGCTTTTTGTGGTTTGGTTTACTCATTCTAAAAACAGGAATAGAATCATTGCGTTTTTAGTGAGGATTGCTTATGAGACACTGAACACAGAACACGGCACCCAGCTGAGAGTCATAGAAGCGGCCTCGGCAGTCTGTCTAAGACACCCTGGAGTCTCTGCGACCCGTGAAGAGCTCTTCTGTTCTGTGTTTGCAGTCAGAGAGAATTCCAGCTGGTGACTTTCTCTTTCTAACATGCCTTCCAGTAGAACTCCCCTGCTTTGGTTCAAGAGCAAAGAAGAAGAAAATTTCAAAGGAAGAAGTAATTAGATGCAGAAACAAAGCGACTTTCTGGAAGCCATGACAAAGGAGGAAAAGAATTGATTTCACCGGAAGTAGAAAGGGGGCACAATTTCTAGCAACTCGCCTGAAACCCCAGATAGAGAACAAGGGAGACATTCACTGCAGTGTTACGATTGCATTTCGATGCTGGGCTAAGTCTGGAGTGAAAAGAAATTCTTAGAGGCTGAAATTGAAGAAAAAAAACGAATCCAGAAGGAGAGCATGGAATGAAGGTGTCTGGAAGCTTTGATGGCCAGGTGCCTCCTGAGCAAGAAACAAAGCCAGGGAGCCAGGGGAGAGCAGGGGAGGTTGCTGACAAGGCCAGAGGGCAATGAGGAGGCCGCCTGGCAGGGGAATGCCTTGCTGTGCCTTGTGTTTGGGTTACGTGTACTCCAAAAAGAGTAATTCAGAGGGAGAGCCCCAAATGAAAACTCAGGTGGTGGTTTAGACTAAAATGGGTCCATGTTGCTAATGCTGCACAAGTAAAAATAGTAAGAATAAAAAATTAAAAGCTAGTTCTTTTTCAAATGATATTATTTAAGCCCTGGTCTTAATTCTCTGAAAATACAAGGAGCATGAATTCTCATCAAAACTCACTAAATCTATGGAAGCCTTTATGGAGTAAGATCAATAGTAATAACAATAAGCTATTTATATGGATTCTCAAACTACTGAAATTATCATATAGAGTAGTATGGCCATGTTATTCGTTGGCAGCTAGTATATCTAGCTAGGCTCTGACATCCACTCTTGGAGACAAGATTACAAGGAGTAATCACAATTTTCTTTTTAACATTAAACTTAGTCTCCATCAACAGAAGGCCAGATAAGTAAAATGTACTACAGTTATTCAGTAGACTATATGGTGTTAGTGATCATAAAATGAGAAAAATGTAGGCACACTAATCAGCATAGCTATATCTCAAAACCGTCAAGGAGAAGGTCACCTCGTTGAAGACCGCATCAGACCTGTTTCCATCACTATTGAGGTCAAGGCATCTTGTTTAGGAGCATATTCACATAGAGTAAAACTGTCTATAAAAAATGAACCACCGGTTGTCACGAAATTCAAGAGAGTAAAAATCACAGCGTATAGAGAAAAATAGTGTTTAGGGGTTGAGAGGCTTCAGGGAGGCACAGAGGAAGTCATTGTTTAAAAATAGATCCGACCTATCTGGGCATGTTGCATGCATTATGTGGATGTATAGTAATTTCACAACAATAATAATAAATACAAATAGGAATTTGAGGAAATGGCAAGACAAAAAGAGTAATCACTTCAGCCATGCCTGATGGCATAGGCATGCAACTCTGAATTCAGACGGGGGAGGCAGTAGCATTGCCGTGAGTTCAGAGCTAGCTTGGCCTACGTAATGAGTTCAAGACCACTCTGGGCTATATGGCAAAACCCTTTTCTCCCATAGCAAACCAAAGAACAATTGTTTGGACTGGATTGAATTGGAAGGAAGAATTGGAAGCATTAAAATAGGAAAGGAAAACTCTTGAGAAAAGTAAAATGGAGGATGCAGAGTTCTGCTGTGTACTTTGAACACAGTCTCCCTGTGATCGGTTCTTGACAAATGAGAATAATGATGAATCTATTTGATATTTGCTTGTGAGATACTAGAGTGACAGTTCTCTGAATGGAACCGTGTGAGAAACTAGCGGTATTAACTTGATATGAGTTCCACAATCTTTCTGTTTTGCTTCTGCTTGTATCTGAGTTTCAAATTTCTCATAACCAAACAAGAGAAGTCTCCAGAAGCCTCCTTCTGTCCATGTGAGGAAGTCATCACCAGCTTCCTCGGGTCTCTCTTCTATTTTGTCCCCTTTTCTCATTGTTCCCAAGTACTGCACGTTCTCGTTTGTGGTGACATTCCTAGGTTTCTCTGTCCGGGGCAGCTTACTCATTGCTGAGACACCAATTACTGTCCTTGTATCATTCCCATACCGACGAACTTCTTCCCGTGATTCACTCGGAACTAAAATAGTGACTGTTCCTCAGGAGCTCTTTTAATTTCTCTTCCTTAATCCTCTACTTATGTTTTCAATTTATGGTGCGTGGTCCTTTAGTTAGTAGAATTAAAGTACCTTCAAGCAATCTTTCAGATGTCAGCATGTGTATTTTCTCTAATATTTTCAAGTGTAGGTAAATGGTTTCAAGAATAGCTACAAGGTACCAGGCTCTGTTGTTCCAATGACTTTCCATATAAATTCCTTTTTTATAAGTTTTATTTTACTTAGCGTATATGTGTGCCTGTATAAATGTATGTGAGCAAGCCTAAGAAGGCAAAAAAAAAAAATTAAGCCAGATCTCTTGGAGCAGAAGTTACAGGTGTCTGTAAACTACTGAACATGGATGCTGGGATCAGACCTCCAGTCCTCATGATAGAGCAGCAGGGGCTCTTAAGAGCTAAGTTGTCTCCCCATCCCCCTCTACAGTAATTCCTAATCCTCCAAGTAGCACCATGAGTTAGGTGAGCAGGAGTGGAAATGGGGGGGGGGGGGAAGGCGGCAAAAAAGGAATCTTCTTAAGCGCTGCGTTAGGCATTTAGTGTTCAAGCCAGGTTTCCAGTCCAGATGATAGTTGGGTGGGCAGGTGGCACTCCTAGATGTGATGGTGCACTTTTAACATGTAGAGATCTATCCCTAAAATGGGTCACATGCGTCTCTGCCTCACAGTTCAAAACTTCAGTCACTGCACTTGAGCACCCCCAACCCGTCATCTGAATATGTGTTACAATAAGGTCTGTGTCATAGAGATGCTCACAGGTAAGCCCATGAAGGGGCTCTGCTACCCAGGCTGCCTACTGTGATCCAACGGTGTGTCCTAGCAGAATGTCTGCAACCTACACCCAGGGCAAAGGAGACCAAGACTCATGCGTTCCCTAAGCACAGCATGCCTAGCGCTGTGTCCACTTTTGTGTATGTTTTACCTAGATAGATCCTAATTCCACGTTTTATGAGAGGCCGTTGAGATGCTGAGAGGTTAAAGGTCTGCAGAGTTAACTCCCTCGTCAGTTAACAGAGCAGAATCATTGCCCTTCAAAGTGTGTCTGCGATTTTTATGTCCTCTTCCTGCCTTTGCTTTTGAAACACCATATTTGGTTGAGAATTCATAATTGTATCATAAGCTGCAGTCTGTGGTGAGGCCATGATCGTTATTAGGAGTGAGGAATTCATTTGGTTTTATAGAGGATCACTAAATAAGCCCATACTACACTCATCAGGCATCTCAAGGGCATTCACTTAGTGCAGACATAATAAAATTACAGGAATCAAGTACTTACTACTTACATCAAGTACTTAGGAGTCCTACCTGCTCCAAGGTTTTACAAGGGAAATATAAATCACAGTATTTCTTGATGGTTCAAACTGCACGTTGTCTGTATTTTTTTTAACTCTTGATTAATATTGTTTATATGTAAAATAAGAAATGTATTCTGGAATTAGTATTCTGCATTCGCAAAAATAAATAAATAAATAAAACAAAAAACAAAAATGGTCTGCATATGGCAATGCAAAGAACCAGGACTAAATAATAACACAGTACCCAGTAATCCTACAGCTGTAATATGGAAACTGAGCAATTAAATATAGTTTGCATAGAAGAGGGATTTGCTAAATTTGATATGTTTAAGGAAGAATTCACAGCTTTAGGAAAAGCTTATATGCTGTGTATAAACTCTGTGTATAACTGACACTAGGTGTAAACTAGGCTCCTAAATTGCCTGGGTTAAGCTCAGTCACCACTATTACGTATTAATTTTGAGGAAAGTTAAATAGCCTCACTTATTTTTCTCACCTATAAATGGATATAGTAATTATGCTTTTGTCACAATGTTGTAAATCACATAACCATGCGAAGCACTAAACAAGGTGTCTCATGCTTGCTAAGGGCTCAACTAATGATAGCTCTTCATATTCCTTGAATGGAGCTGGTAACAGGAATTGACACAAGCCTTCACTTTTATTGATTAATATAGATCTAAGCAATATCTTCTCTTTGGGTTGTGCATGTCTGCATGTATTTCTTGATATGGGTTTTTAAAAAACTGCTTTATTTAAAAGAGAGCCCAGCTCTTTCACATTCAGATCAACAATCCCAGAACTAAATGGGCACAGTTTATAACTTTGGGAGCACAGATGAACACAGAGGTTCTTTCTTTTTCAAGAGAGAGAATTGAGAAATCCCAATCTCTGTTTTTTTAAGATTCTTTTTCAAAATTTATTTAATTTTATTTTATTGCATTTATGTGTCAGATCCCCTGGAACTGGAGTTACAATTGTGAGCAGCCATGTGGGTGCTGAGAATTGAACTTGGGTCCTCTGGAAAAGCAGCCAGTGCTCTTAACCACAGAGCCAACTCTTCAGCCTAAGAAATCCTAATCTCAACTGTTCATCCCAAACCATAAATTTACACATGAGTTAAACATGTGTTTGGATTAAAATACTCTAAACATGTATTTGGATTAAAATATTCTAAATTGAGGCAATTATGTTTAGATGTTGTTCCTATTGTCATGAAACTATTCTTTGAAAATCATTGTTTAAGAGAATAACAGATTTTGTAGGAATTCTTAGTGACCTGTACATATAATGCTTTTTAAAATTTGGTATTCTTGAATAACACCATTTCTAAATTTTGAAAATTAATTGTTATTTTAAGCAATGCATGGCTTTGGCAGAAGAAGATCTCTGAGTGAAATATGCTTACAGTTTTATTGTGTTCTGATGCTTGGCCTTTCAAGCATTAGAAGTGTACGTGCATTACCCATTCAGACCTAGTTTGAAAAGTCATGAGTTATGTTTGCTTTTTGATATAAAGCTATCGTAGATATCATGCATTCCATCTTTGGAATAATACTTTGTGATTATGTACCAAACCTCTGTCTCCTGCAGTGGGTATTTTAATAAGGGTGGAGTGCATCTCAAACTTATATCACATTGCAAACTGAATATATTGCCAAACCTTAAAAACACACTAAGCACAAGAGAGAGGCTTTTCCTCTTAATGGAATTTTATATTTTCTGAGTTGTTACTCTTAGATTTACTGGGTACTTTTATTTGCTTTATAAACATATGTTTGCTAAAGGGTAATAGTGTGATTATCCTGCTAGATTCAGGTAAGTCTTTGAACATATATTGTTTAAGACAAAAGGACAATAAAATTATATTAGAGAGGGTTTTAGAACTGTGAAGTGCATATAGCTATAAAGTTTATCAGTTCTTTATTTATGTTCTGAATCTAGAAGATGTATTTCACAATCATAAATAAGCATGGGTATTAGGATTTGAGAAGGCAAGGCTTATCCTAGTTTAAAATATCTCTCTGGAGCCAGATATGTTTTTTGTTGAAACCCAGAGTTTACAGGGTGGATATGTTATATAAATAAAACTAAGTTTCTCCACCAAAGATCTTTGGGCTCAGCTCTGAGACTTGTGATCATGTATGGCTCATTCTCATCAATGGACACCACACCAGGGATGCAGTTTCAAATAACTGAACAATGGTAGCTTTCCATGCATTTTTGAAACAGGAATTTTTACTTAATACAAGAATAGGCTTGAGACAGCAATTACCTGAAAGCACAAAGGGAATATGCTAGCTGCATTTCCCCTTATCAGTGCTAGAGAAAAATACCTGGGTAACATAATAAGATGCCTTGGTTAAGTAACATATTTCCTTGTTATATCAATAATCATCAGTATAATAGCTTCTATAACCCAGATTCTTTGTTTTTTCTTTAATTCATTCTTTACCCCTGCTCCTCCAACTCCTTCCGTATCTACCCCCTCCACCCTCGCCCCTTACCCACACAACTTTATAGTTGACAAAGACCATGAGATAATGGTCATTTGGACACCATAACCACCTTATGGAAAGGCAGGCATCATCTACACTTACGTGAGGAAAAGTAGAAATGAGGAAACTGCAGTCTGAGCCCAGCCAGAGGTCTTAATAATGGACTTGAGTTGAGGTCTTCAGTCTGTTAGTTCATGCCTCTTTCTGTTACCACACAACCAAACCCCCAATTTCATAAGACCAACTCTGTTAAAGCACGTTGTCACCGTGATCTCTCATCAAGGTCTTTGGGTCTGCAGTTAATTAAAGGCTTGATACCAACTATCATGGACATAATATAGTACTGAGGGTTTTGGTTACATGTGGGGTTCTCTAAAATAGATGCTTTTGGAATACAGAACCCTACTTCCTCATTCCACATTGAAATATGGGACAAATCATAATAAAACAATGACCACCATAAAAACAACTTTAAAATAAGACAAAGCAGAAAACTATGGGCCTATCTCATGGACTTATTCCCAATGCTGAAGCTGTGGGGATATTACAGAGAAGGTCCTGTCCGGGCTGCATGTAACTTCTACAGTATAAGTAGGGCTGAGGGTTGGTGAATTCTTTATTTTCTAGAGCTTTATTTCATAATTATGGAAATTACAGGATTAACTTGGATTATTTCTAGATTTCCTTCCAGTCCAACTCAAAGATTCAATTACTTTTACTTGAGTTCTCAGTATCCAAAATTTTGGTGATTAATCTCTGTGCTACAAAGTGAACTGTGAATTAGCTGGTCCAGCTGGTATTCCGGGGGAGTTTATTCTAGGCTAAGCACTGGCCAAAGCTTTTTATTTTTCTGTGAGGTTATGTGAAACGTAAGCTAATATAAACCCACAAAAAAATGTATCATCGTTTAATACAATCATTTGTTCTTGTTTTTAAGTGCCCTTACCCTACTGAAGGGACAAAGGGAGAGTTTATACTTGTGTTAAGAGTAGTTGAATCATCTTTGTGTTTTCCAAAATCCTTTTGCATCTTTTCTTACATTTTCTTCCCAAGATAGCATCTGAGTGTTGGTATGGAGTGTTGGTATTGGAGTGAACAGAGAGTTTAGAAATCTATAATCTGCCTCTTGAGCTCCTACTCTACTCCTTCTTTTTAGATTTATTTTATTTTATGTGTATCGGTGTTTGTCTGTCTGTATGTGTGCATATATGTATGTATATCATGTGTGTGTAGAGCCACCAAGGCCGAAAGAGTGAGTCATATCCCATGGTGGTTTGAACAATAATGACCCCTATAAGCTCATATATTTGAATGGTTCCTAGTTTGTGAACTGTTTTGGAAGGATTGGGAGGTCTTTTTGGAGAATGTGTGTCACTGTAGATGGACCTTCATACTAAGCCCTGCCTCCTGCTTGTGGATGAGATGTACCCAGATTAATTAGGGAGTTACTTACCGTTTCAAAGGGTGAGTACATGACTATTATGTTGAGGAGCATGTCATCTTCACGGCAGAGGACACTTTATTCTTTGCTAATTTAATCCACAATCCTAGAGCGTTTCAGTCTCCATACAATCTAATCTGCTAACCTAAACCTGGGATGTTTCAGCCTCTGAGACTTACTGCTGACTGACTCTGACTAGGTCCTTCTGAACTCAGAGCTATACTGAACTCAGATGACTCATCTAGTTAGCTGATTCAACTCATTCACTGTTCTGGCTCAAACTCTTCCTCAATCTGACTGGTTCCAACTGACCTCTGAGCCAGTTGACTGTTTCTGACTACACTCTTCTGACTCTGGCTGACTCTAGTTGACTCCTGCAACTTCTCTGACTGAACTTCTCTACTAGGCTTCAAACTGACTCTTGCTGTTAGCTGACTCTTTCTCTCAAATTCAGTCTTCCTGTCTGACACTGACTCCTGCTAAACTGCTTCTATGTCTCTGCCTGACTCTCTGAGCTGGGAACCTGCTTTTATATTGTGAAAGCTGGGCATGTCCTCACTCTGACTCATTCTTCCCTTTCTCTGATTTGTCACTTTGCCTACTCTTTACTCTGATTCATCTCAGATACTCTGCCAAGTCTTTGCTCTGATTCACTCTCAGACTTGAGATTAAAGGTGTGTACTCAGTTTTTCAGTCTGCCTTTGACTTTTAGCTTCTTAGCATGCTCTGACTCAGTCTCCTTCCATTCTCTCAGTCTCTACTGCTTCTCTCTTAACCCTGAACTGACTATGAAGAACTCTGAACTGAGAACCATGAACTGAGAGCTGTGAACTAAGAACTGAGACCTACTTCTGAACTGACTACTTCCTTTTACATCCCAAGAGCTGGGATTAAAGGCGTGTGCCACCACTTCCTTCTGAACTGGGTTACTTAAAGGTGTGTGCTATATTCCAGCTGGATCACATACAAAGGTCTTGAATGTGATCCTTTCCCAGAGCAGCCATGTTGCTGGGTTAAAAGATTAAATACTCTTCTACAATTAGATTCTAAAAAGAACCTTCTAGGAAGCTGCTTTTGACCTAGGCAATAATCTTTGAACAAATTGAAATCCATGGACTGCTGCCAGCGTGTTAAAGAGTGCAGATATGTGTGAGGCTCAGGTATCTGACACACAGTAAACAGCGAATGGTATTGTGAACTGTTTTTCAGAAGTGCAGGCAGAGGGTAAAGAAATCTTTCAAGACTTTCAGCATTGAAAGCAGAAAGGCTGAAGCCTTTGGAGAAAATGCTATTTTATTTTTTATTTTAGTTTTAAAATGGGTGACATCAACATAACCTTACAGAAGCTGCTTTTCACACATTGGTGATTTCCTATGTTTTGCCACATTAAGCACAGCATATGCAGCGAGGGCAAGGGGGACTTACTGATACTTCTCAGGTGATGCCAAAGTAAACCCAAATTATCTCCTAGGCAGTATCCTATTTCTCATACCAATTCTTGCTCAGAACAAGGCTTCCTTCTTCACCTCCTGTTTTAGGCTTTCCTTCTTCCTCCCCCACCAATGACTAATTAAGAAAATGCCTTACAGCCAGACCTTACAGAGGCATTTTCTCAATTAATGTTCCTTCCTTTCAGATAACTGTAGTTTGTGTGTCAAGATGATGTAAGCCTAGCCAGCACAGTCCTTTTACATGTACAAAAAAATACTCTGCGGTGGCCTCACATTAGCCAATCAGTTTCAGCCAGTTATCCTGGTTCCGCACATTTCAACTATTATCCGGTGCTCTCTTACTCTAGTTTGTAAACCGAGGCTGCCCCAGCTCATGAATATGAGATGAAAGCCAGTTTTATTGATAATTAAATTTGTTGTAGCCTTTATTTTTTTGACAATGGGGGTGAGTTTGAAATCCAAATAACAAAGTACAGAAGAGAAGAGGAAACTCTAGGCGTGATTAACGAATTTCCTAGCTACTTATGAAGTGGAGAGCTAAGAGAAGGGAAACTGATTTTCCAGGGGCAAGGAGATTAAAAGTAGAAAATGATGGACATGGGACAAAGACAAGTATAGGCTGAATTGTGTCATGGAAAAAACGGAAAAGTGCGGAGAGGGGCAAATGTAGGGGAGGAAGTGAGGAAATGGTGGCATTTCCGGTCTGGTCTGTGCATTCTTAGTCCATTTCCTTTACTCTGTCATCCCCTGGGGATTAAGGGCTTTTGCTAAAGTCTCTCCTCCTGCTTTGCCATCCCATGGGCATAAGCAAGCTAGCACTGAAGGGGACAGCTGACCCTTGGGACCTGAGACTGTTGAAATAAGAAGCACTGAGTACGTTCCTGCTCTCTCTTTCTCTTGGTCTTTATTCAGGCTGACTTCTTCCCTTTCTGTGTTCTTATTTCTTCATCCATTATAACTATTTTAAGATTTTTCTCACTGATTTTCAATCGCCTTTCCTCCATGTATTTAGGCCCTAAGTCCTCTGTTCTATTTAACGTATTGATTAAGGGTTCAGGAAGATGATTGTGGGGAAGGGTGGGTTACAAAAGAGAAACTTTGAAGAAACTGGCTAATCCAGGGAGCGGAAGGTTTAGCATAAATGTGTAAATTGGTAAACTGGAGCAAAGCGAAAGGAATAAATGGCATTGGACAAAGGCTGAAATACAAATTGTCCAGGAGACAAGGGGCCGATAGAATGAAGGGAGATGTGTCTACACTTTAAATGGGTATTACAGGGCAGCTTATGTTTTGTATTCCTTCTCTCTCCCCCTACCAGTAACCGAAGCAGTTATTTTAAAGTTATAAATAATTTTTTACTTGTTGATGTTGCTTTCCTGGCCATTCCCATCTGGGAGAAGAACATAAAACATAGCTACCTACCCTGAAGCAAACAGCAGCTTAATGAAAAACTTAGGGAAGGAAGAAAGTGCACTTTCTTCATAAATAAACTTCTAAATGACTCAACCAATATGGAGGGTTCACATTTTACATATTAGAACTCTTTTCTAGAAACGGATTCTCATGTTTTTCTCATTAAGGCTGAATTCACCTCCACTTCCCCCTCCATCTTAGTCTCATTTACTGCAGTGTTCGCATGAACACAAGCTTCAGAATAGTGGCAGCATGAGCTGTGACACCACGGAGGCCGGGGATTGGTCTGTGCGCTAAGGAGAACCCTTTATCTCAGAAGAGCCCTAACTGGACTCACAGGAAAGCCCAGGTGTGCTGCCCTGGCCCCTCCAGCCCACCTCCTCTGTCCCGCAGGACATGCTAGCAGATTAGAGATTTTGGTTTCCTCCAGACTGTTCACTTGTCCTTCTGGCCACACTCATGCAAGTGGAATGCACAGGAGTGGGTGGAGCTGACACAGGGGACACGCTAGTGTTCGTGTGTTTAGCTTCACGAACCTGAAATGTCACGTGGTTAAACTCAACCTGAGCTTGGCTATCTGGCTCAAGGCAAGCAGACTTTCTTCATTTCCGCGGTTTTAAAATTTGAAAGTGATGGAGAAGGCGTTTCAGTCTAATCAATAGGCTACTGTTCTTTTTTTCTCATTCATCTTTTTCCTAAAGTTTAAAGATTAACTTTGTTTCTGGAATTAAAAATAAATTAGGAACTCTTTTGTCTTTTTAAAGATATGACAGTAGTGTCCATAGCCAGTACTTATTGAGTGCATACTTTGTACCAAGCACTGTTTGGAATTTTGTGTTTGCATTTTTGAGGGCCTCTTTGAGGCAGGTATTACTAATTCTGTGTCATAAGTTATAAAGCAAAATTCTGAAAAAGATGAGAGTTCTTTCCCATATTCGTATGCTTAGGGACATGAGTCCAGGATGTTCTGTCTTTCTCTTTCTTGCTCTCTATTTCCCTGTTCTGTGAATATATGTGTATATATATATATATGTGTGTGTGTGTGTGTGTGTGTGTATGTGCATGTGTATGTGCCTATGTGTCTGTGTGTGCACACACAGAATCCCACATGGCTGGGTGATTTAGGAGATTAGAAAGGGAAGCATTATCCTTACAGAAGGTAAGAATCCTCCCGTGATAAATGTGCCCACAGTCTGGTGTTCACACTTAATGGAGTGTCATGATATCATCCAAAGGACCTGAAAAGAGGAAGGGAATGAAAACTAAACACATGTAAAATAATGAATAGTGCTATTCAGATGGTTAAAAAGATTGAAATTATGTCACTTCTAAGGACAAAAATGTAACTGGAGAATATCGTGTTAAGCAAAATAAGCCAAATAAGCAAGAATCACATGTTTTCTTTCATATGCGTACTTTAAAAAAAAAATGAAGAACTTTCAGGAAAGGAGGAGCATCAGATTGGGAAGTGGGAGAAGAGGGGTCAGAGGGGAAGATGGCCATGGCCAAGATGCAATGTACAAATCGGTACTATTAATATGCATTAATACTAAAAACAATAAAGTACTGAATGCCACTGAAATCTCATTTGGAACAAAGAACAAAAAATTAGACTTTGAAACTCTTAACATTCTCATCGTAAATTATTTTTACCATAATAAGTAAGGGCTATTTTAAAGAAAACCAAGGAACTGCAGAAAAAAATATTGTTTTTTGCACCTCCTTTCTGTAACCTATAACATGATGTTTATCTGGAACTTAGTAAGATGTCCTCATACTGCATCTAGTACATCTGCTGAAGACTTCTTCTACACGAGAGCAGTGAACTATGAGTGTAGATTCACTAGAGAACTAATGTAGACCACCAATCACTTGCCATCCCTGGCAAAGCACATTGGAGAGTGGCTGCCTTTTCAAACTAAACACTTGTCGTGACTACAGACATGCGTTCAAGGCTGGCAAATGCAAAACAGTGGTTTGCATTCTGGCATAGATGGTCTTTAGGAAGGTATGCAAGACCACTAGTTGCTGTTGTGACTCCAGAAGGCCCCACATTGCTAGCTGCCAAGCAGCTTGCAATATCTCTCAAGCTTACTGTGGGGTTTGCTAAATCAGAATTGTTCGGAAATTTTAATTCTGCCAGCATCCTGGCAGGAGAGTTGATTCTAAAATGTTCATCTAAATTTAGCTACCTTGTCTTCTGACTGTGGTTAAGTGACCTTTTTTGAACAGTGAGTGCTGTTTGAGCCTGGGAATGATGGGTGGAATGTTGATTTTGGAGAACTCCTGCAGGCACATGACCCTACTGTAGAGCTGGAAAAGAAATGTCCGGGTCTCCAAAGAAACAATGGAGGCATAAAATACAGAGCTGTATAGGCAGAATTAACGGAAGCTAATGGCAGAAAAGCGACCTGGGCTTCAGGTGTGTGTGAGGCTGGATCATGTGCAGCATGAAGTATGCTTCTTGTGATTTCCTTGAAATTACCTCTCAGTTCCACGAACACCTACTGCGAGGAGATTCCCACTAACAAAGTTCTAAGTGCTGATGAACAGTGGCTGGGTAGCATTGTTTTGCAAGGTTGGAACTCCTTGTGGGGCACATTTCCAAAAGCCTGTCACGTGACAAATTGCAGGATGGCGAATAGAGTTTTTATTCGAAGAGCGCAATGGTAACAGTTCGAGATGGAGCATTATAAACACCGGAACATGGCTGAAGGCGGGGCACAACTCTTGAGTTCTGGTGGTAGATCTTTCCTCAGTGGTCTCTTTGGGAATCATTTAAATATACTGAGGTTAAATAATATGTTAGTCCTAAATTATAGGGTAGTAGTTCCTGAAGTGGGGTGAAGAAATATTAAATAAAAAAAAAAAAACAGGTTGTCAAAGTGGTGGGTATTTTTAAATATAAAAATGGTCTCTGTTCCTGCTCTTGTATCTGCTGGGTGCCTATGCTCTTTTCAACCGTGAAAATGGAGGTAAGGGATACATGAATACCTTAGCATGAAGACTCCTTTTCGTTTGAGTACAACATGACTACAATCTAAAGTGTATGTGCAAAAGGTAGGCTCAGGATGAAGAAATATTTCTCTGATTAGCTAGCTGACCACAGAGACCAACCAAACCAGCCCAGACGAGAGTAGCCCCAGCAGACTCAAGAATCAGAAGAATTTTTAAAGTGGCACTTATTTCCAACCACTGCATTTGAAGATCATTTATTACCAAGCAGTGAGTAACACATGTGGGGTTTCCGAGCCGGCGAAACTGTCTTGGTTGGCCATCCCACTTGAGGAAAGTCAGATTCCACTCAGTCAAACGTTTGCCTCAGCAAGACTGCCTGAAACTGAAAGACACTACCCCACCCAGAGGTGACATGTATAAAGCAGATCTTGTTCCCACCAGAGGAAACTTGGCTTCTGATGAGACCAAATTCAGGTATGAAGAAATAATGAAACATTCCTAGACTTCTGACCAGCTTTCCATGTAAACCGAAAACAGCATTTCTCAAATGTCCTTGTGCTTGTGGATCACCTGGGGGATGATTAAATGCACATTTTGATTCCAGAGGCCTCCTCTCCAGTTCATGTCCCAGATTCCGCTGCTCTCTCGAGCTGCCCAGGCCTGCCGATACCACACGCGTCACTCAGGAGAATGAGCTTATTTCCAGTAGCAAGCAGCAAAGGCTTGATGACTGCTTATGCCGGGTGACACGCAGCTATGGCTAGCTCTGTCCTCTTCCGGAACCCTCAGCACTCTCCTTTCCTGATCCCTGGCACTCCATACACAGTTTTAATCCATACCCAATGTCACATCGATGGAGAAAGGAGAGTCATCATTTCTATGACCTATGACCTCCCTCCCACGGTCCCTGTAACCTGCCATCCACTGAGCTCTTCCTCAGTCTCAGACGTCACCTCAGGGGAACGAAGCAGGATTCCTTTCCAGCTCTTTCTCCTTGACATTTTTCTTCATCTGCCACTGTCAACCATTTCTTTATTCTTAAACTAACCCCCCCTTGCTATCTTTACATAGTTCTCTGGACTCCGCTTACACGCCTAGATCACATCCATCCGTCCTTTCTCCTGCCCATCTCTCTTCCCTTAGAGATGTGTTACTGTTAACGTGGATCTTCTATGATGTGCACCTCCATCTGACAAATTGCACATTTGAGACACATTCTTTGACCTCTGCTGTTGTATGAGAGTCCACAGGGATGGAGAGATGAATGCTGCCTTTCCTGATCTCTCAGTTCAGACATTCATACGAGGCCAGATTACAGACAACCGGAAGGACAAGCAGAATCACGGGGAGTCCACAGAGAAAATGTCACTCTCCAACTTTTCCACCAAAGTCCTGTCTCAGAATTAAACTTTGTGTGCATTTCTTGGACATCTCACTAGTCCTCTGGTTTCATCCTCTCTCCAGACGCCCAGATCAGCCTCCAGGATCTAGATGCTGATAGTTCTCAGACATCCATTGAGAGCTGGGATGGTCATTTTACTTCTTTGATTAAGTCCAGCATCCCATGGAAAGTAATGATCGGAAGTTGCTTTTCTAGGCTTTACAGGGTTTTTGTCTTTTCCGTTAATTCTTGCAATTCCCTTGCATGGTGCATTATAGTGAACTCTTGACACTCTTGCTGCATGTTTGCTTGCCTGTAATTTGAAGAAAATGTGATCATGAAAAAAACCAAAGCTCCTACCCCTCCTCTTACAACGTCATTTCCATCCAGTCCCAAATGCTTTTGGTAGTGTCAAAAGTAAAAGGAATATTACGTTTTGATTTCAACAACCAGAAGAATAGTTCTCCACACCTAAAGCTCCGTCCCTCTTTTTAAAGAGCACAAATGAAATTTGAAATCATCAGCGCGTGATGCATTGTGGTTTTGCTCTCCCTGGTGACATGTGAATGACATTTTACTCTAAACATGTCAGTTTGGTAGTTCCAGACTAGAGACACCTGGGACAGGAAGGGAGTTGTGGGTAGGTGGTGGCAGGATTTGTTCTAAATGATACAAGAACACTCATTATTCTTCCTCATTTTCTAAGTGTTTTCCCCACCTGTATCCTCTTGATTTTAAGCTACAGTAATATTAATAATGTTAAGGCAGCATATAAATGCCAGTGAGACCAACTGAGGCAAAATAAAGCAGGCATCCCAAAGTGTTAATGCATCGTACCTGTGACTTTTCTTTTTAAATCAGCAGGGTATTAGAAGTAGTTTCATGTTCCTCTTTGTCGTAGAAAGTGCTTTAGGATTCACAGTCCCCCTTAGTTGTTGGAGAAAGAATGCCAAAAATATTGTTTTAAAAAACATTGAAAATGCACTGTTGGCTCATGGAAACTGATCACTGGTTATATCATTTCAAAATAAAGGCAGCGAGATGACAAATTGCTGAGTGTTGAACCTTCGATTTGATATGGTTCAGCTTTCTAGCCCTCTGTGATTTCTTAACCATGGTGGTTAGTGGTGAGGTAATTGCTGGAATTAGCATAGTTAGGAACGATATCACATTAAAGATTATACGGGCCACTAGGGTTGAGACTCACTTCTGTGTTCCAGGATAGTAGGTAGCACCCCACAGCTTTGCTATCAAATTTCTTTATAATAAAAAAGAAAAGTTAAAGAATTTCCATCCTTCCTGAGAATCTTGAGTGTTTTTTTTTAAATAAGGGGACTGCCTGTCACTCTAATGCTTGATAAAATGATTGCCTGAGCTCTTGGTGTCATCTTTCTTAGGCTACATTTGAAACAACCTTAATTCTTACATACTTAACTACGAGTCTGATTCATTTTCTTTCCATGTTGAAAGTGACCATTTAATTTGAATCCAGCATCCTCTGCTCATGGAGATTGTGCTTCCATCCAGTGTTTTGGGATCTATTGGACAGTCCTTAGGCTTTTCTCCCCAGCAGTCTGTGTCTCTTGTTCTCAAGTAGTAGGAGCTGAATTTCTTTAAAATAATGTTCTTTAGCATTCATCTTTCTTTTAAATCTCTAAGTTCCTTCCATTAGTGATACAGATTTTCTGTGCTTTCATAGGCAACAATCAAAATTCCTAAGTGTTGTTCTATGTGGATATGTCATAAGTCTTACAAATGATGTTTTGAGAGTCTCCCGACTGATGTAGAAAAAGATGTTTAATAAATGTTGAAGGGCAAAAAAATACTTTTCTAAAATCAATATATAATGAGATCCTGTTTTATGGATTTACATGAATAATATTACATAATTCATATTTGACAAGGTAATAGCAAATTTATATTTCATGTGTAATCCATTGATGGAAAAAATATCTTAAGTATAGGCATTCATGTAAAAATAATTTCATTTGGAGATATTTAAAAAGTATAAAACATATAGAGAACACATAATGCAAATACATACATATAATGATCTGGGGGACTATTTCCAAGTTTCTCCATTCTCAAGGTCAGGTATTGCCAAATACGTTGACAGTACATGTGAAGCTCTTATGTAGGCCATGTTTCATTTCTCCCCTTCCTCGCCGGATATGTGACTCTGAGGGTGGCATCCAACATTCGAGGGCATTTTTAAATCATTACTAATTGTGTAGGGATCTATAGCTTATTCCTGAAAGTATGTAATTTTTTTCACTTTTTATCTCATTAATATGTAACATTATACAATGGGATTCTGCTGTTAACATTTTATTATTCTTAATTTTCTCCTTTTGGCACACAAGCCTTGTCCATTTCTTTTCCTCACACTATAATTTTCTAGTATGTGAATATACATTAATGATTTAGCAGCTCCACTATAGATAAATATTTAGGCTGTTTCCAATATTTTGTTGGTCGTACTCATTGCAAATGGAAGTTCCTTCTTCTTAGAATTTCAAAATTTTGTTTACATATTTTGAGGCAAATAAATATTCAGAATTGCTATATCATTCTGATATCTTTTTATAACCAGAAACATTATTTATGTAAGATTTCACTTTAATCTTATTTTAAGGAATTGTACATATGTATATAATCCAGTGTTTTAATGTGTGTGTGTGTGTGTGTGTGTGTGTGTGTGTGTGTGTGTGTATGTGTGAATGTATATGTGTACATCCTGGAATTATCAAATCAGCCTAATTACAGTGCCTGACTTAAAATACTCTGTAATGAGAATATTTCAAATAAATCTGTTTAGCTGTTTTCAATATGTAGTGGTTACTAGTCATTTGCTAGTCACAGTGCTTTGCAAATAGGCAAGGAATGTATCCCTCCTATCTGTAACTCTGTGTCCATTGACCAGAATCTGCTCTGCTTTTGTCCACCTGGGCACCTTACCATCTCCTAACCACCATTCTATTCTCAACTACTGTGAGCTAGATACTTTTAAAAGGGATTCCACATGCAAATGAGAATGTGTGAAATCTGTCTCTTTATACAGGGTTTATTTTACTTAACATGTATTCTGGTGCCCGCATGATATCACAAACAGCATAGTTTCCTGGTTTCTTTTTAAAGAGCAGATAGCATTCTACTGTGTACATACACACTCTTTACCAACTTATCTGTCGTTGGATGCTTAGGTCATTTTCATATGTTGGCTATTGTGAATAATGATGTAGGAAGGATGAAGAACAAATGCACCTCATTTCTTCTGGCTGTATACCCAGCAGTGCGAGTGCTAGATTGCATGCTTACTCCATTTATGATTCTCAGAGGAACTTCTGTATTGTTTTGCATAATGACTTTAATAGTTTATAAGACAAACAGTAATGTACTGGAAAGAGTCTCCTTCTCCATATTTTGCTGTCTTTCTATTTTATTATAAGTCTTCAAATTCCTTTCATTGTATATATTCATTGTACATGGTCCAATGCTTTATGTGAGAATCCTTTCGTACAAGTATGTGTTTAACACTGAGCATAGTCCCTCTCCTGTTCTCAACTCTCTCACCCTTCCTTCCCCTACTAGTTCCCTTTATTCTCCTAGACAGTTTGCTTTACTCTCCTGTCATATATGCATGCATGATTTCATGTATCTACATATAACCTAGGAACCACACACGTAAGAGAAATCATATACTTGTCTTTCTGAGACTGACTTAATTTGTTTCATATGATTCTCTCCAGTTGTGTCCATGTTCCTAAAAGTGACTTAATTTTGTTCTTTATGGATGAAAAAAAAAAACATTTCACTGTGTACATATCCCAGGATTTCTTTACCAATTCCTCTGTTACTGGACGAAGAAGATGGTTTCAGCAACAGTAAACATAGATGCACAAATACCTCTGTTGACTTGCAGTCCTTTGGGTAAATACCCAAGAGGTGTATAGCTGAGTCACGTGGTACATCTATTTTTATACTAAGGAACCTTCCTCTAGATGTCCTAGTACCTCGCTAGTTCATATTCCCATTGGCAGCATGTAAATGTTCTTTCTGCCTACATTCTCTCTATTATTTATTGTTATTTATCTTCATAATGCTTGCCATTCTGACTGGGTCAGATGGAATCTCAATATACTTTGACTTGTGTTTCTTTGATGACTAATGAGGGTTAATTTTTTTCATCTCTTAAAAGGCAATTTGCATGTTATGTATGGAGAACTGTCCATCAATTTCATGTAGCAATATAGTTTCCATCTTAAATAACACTATAATAGATTTTTTTATATAAACAGAAGAAAAAATTCAGTTTACAAACTCCTCTCCCCAAACCTAATTAATAAAAATACATTTTCTAAGGGAATCAGTGAAGTGTCATGGCTAATTTCAAAAAGAAAGCCAAACCTTCAAAATCATGGGCTCAAAAGACTAACACACCTCATATTCTTTTGGAATGCTAAAGTGGTTCTCGCTATTTTAGTATCCAGAAAGTTTCATTTCTACCATGGAAAAAGAAGCACCATTCGTTGCTAAAAAGGGTATCTTTCCCCAAGTGTGTATTTTAGTTAAAATTCGTTTGGCTATAGCTATGTGGGTTTATATCTGGGCCCTCTGTTCTGCTCTATTGACTGAACACTCTTATTCCTGCTTTTATTGAGCACTGTGCACCCAGACACCTTCCTCCCATAACCTCCATGAAAGGGTCCATCCATATATTAAATAAATAAAATTTTTACTTTGAAGTTAAAATAGATAATTATCTGCAATATGTATGTACATAGATATAGGATATGTCCTCTTCTTTTTAAAATGTAAGCTGAAGTTTTATCTATATATTTACTATATATTATTTTTAAATCTATTAACTGGCCGGGTCTTTTAGTTCAAGTACTTAGCCAATGAGTGGGGGTGTGGCTGACCACAGGAACATCCGGCCGCCGCAATGCCTTGTGGGCTTTGTAGTCCACGCCGTAACCAGGACGTGGCTGGACGTTTAATTATCTATCCATGAACAAAAATCCAAATACAAGCCAACAAATCCCTTCTTGCCAACCAGAGAAAATCAGATATTGAGTTCCTGGAGGGCCAGGACCCTTGGGCCGAACTTTCTATCCAAACCCCTGGACGTACTTAGTCCAATAGCTCTGTACCTGCCAGGGCCAACCAGCATGGAGATGGAAACACTGTCACAGGCTGTGTACATTCTCTCCAGCCTGTGTCATTAACCCTTGGAAAAATACATAGATTTTTAAATGCAACATCTGCCTAGGTTTTTAAACTTGCTTTTGTGTTTGCCAATCTTTCAATCAAAACTCCATGTATTTTAGAGTAGGTCTCTGATCGTTTATAGTAGTGCTTTTTAAACTGCCTGTTTCATCCGCTGAGACTGAGATCCTCAACAGATGGATCATTTATAGCAAGGTCCAGAGCACTGCTGTCTCCTATAGGGGCACTAGTTGCTTTGATTGCTCTGAGGACAGTATTCCATTGCTGGTGGAAAACCGATGGCTTATGTTCTTTTTTATGGGTGCCTGAGCCAGTCCCCCAAGGGCGTTTCTCGATAGCAAGAAATCAACTCCCTTATCTGTTGTTGAATCCTTATGTTTTTTATAACGTTGTCGATGTTGCTCTGTCTCTGTCTGAGATAATTTTCCACTTTCTCTTATAAAATATTCTAATTTTGATTCCAAGGCTTGTACTTTATCAAACAGCCTTTTATTTCTGTCCATAAGTCTGCTTCCCATGAAGGGAAAAGAGGTTCTCTTTTTCCCTCTATACTGTCATTTCCCTTTGAAAAAAACACAGAAAACCAAGATAGCCATTAGGAATAAAATTTGAATTACCGGGAAAATAATAATCAAAATCTACATTGTGCAAGTCTCAGTTGGAGTATTTATAGTTCCACCCTCTGCTTTTATTCCTAAAACCTATAATACAACACTATACAGGACCCAAGTGCCCTGTGCTATAGTAGTTTCCATTTTTAAACAAGGAAAATTTTTCTTTTCCAATCTTACTTAGCCCTCTCCTTCCTTCAGAGACTTATCTTTATTATTTTTAATCTTCATTCAAACTTAATTTTCTCTCTCTCTCTGTCCCCCCCCCCCCACACTGACTTTCACACTGCTCAGGAGCTACATTATCTCTGTAACTCTCCAGCTCTCTCCTTCCTTTGGAGACTTATAATCTGTATTTAAACTTGATATTCTTTCTTTCTCTTACTACTTTAAATACTTTATCAGTTACCTTTTACTTTGAACATGCTTATGTGTCTTCCTTGCAGGCTCTCTGCCTTGGCTCTGGCCATCCATATGTCGCATAAGCTCTCATGCCTGCTCGGCTCTTGTGTCTGTTGTAAGCTCTGCCCCACGTGTGTTCTTGCCTCACATTGGTGCGCCAACTGTACATGTTTGATTATGTCTGTCGATATATTAATAAAGACTCATGAGACATAATTAAAGGTACAAGCCATACATACCTGAGGAGAGCTCACAGCATGCCTTCTTCCAGTTCCAACTCCTCTCTCATCCCTGCAGTTTATCCCAAAGCCCCACCTAGCTCTCTTTTAGCAGACTATTTGCAAGATCAAAGAGATACCATGGTTTACTCCTCCCAAACTTTTGGCCACTGGGACGTGTCCACGTCTATAGTAGGGTGCCATCCAACACAAGAGGGGCTGGGCCCTAGCCATCTGAGTTATGTCCACCATGTATTATAGTGGGGAAACTACAGACCGATAAAGGCAACCAGGCCAAGCCTAAAGTTGCCTGAGGTCTGGTGGAGCATCCAAACGACCTCTTTATCAGCAACGCTACTTACATTGAGGGAGTGGCTCTTATTCACATGATAAAATAGCTGGTTCATCCATAGAAATCACATCCTGCGGGCTTTAGGCAGCCAGTGCACTGATGCTTTCAATGAATAGAATATCTGGAGATAGGTTCAAATATATGGCAACAAGGCTCCTTAAAACAGGAATAAGAGTTCTAGCTTTTAGTGGGAATGCTTTGAAATTTTCCTATTCAATATGATGTTAGCAATAAGGTTGTCATATATAGCTTTTATATCCAACAGGATCAGACAACATACTAGAAAAATCTCATCTATGCCTTCTGCATATGTAATTTTCTTCCTTTTCTATTATTTCCTTCTTCAGACTGTCTATGTCCCTGAATTGTGAACATTTTCTATAACATTTCTACAACATTTTCACTTCTCATAAACAAGTTTCTCTATTTTTATTTTTTGTTTGTTTATATTAAATCTGAATTTCTCAAATAAATATTGCTTCTGTTTTATTTGTTTTCTGTTAACATCATGCATAGGTATTTATACAATCTTTAATTTTTTTAAAAATTTGATTTATTATTAGTGTGTATATGTGCATGTCTTACATAGGGTTACTATTGCTGTGATGACACTCCATGGCCAAAGAAACCCGGGAGGAACGGGTTTATCTGGCTTGTGCATCCATATCACTGTTCACCACTGAAGGGAGTACAGGAACCCAAACAGGGCAGGCACCTGGAAGCAGGAGCTGATGCAGAGGCCATGGAGGGGTGCTGCTTACTGGCTTTCTCCTCCTGGCTTGCTCACCCTGCTTTCTTATATAACCCAGGACTGCATGCCCGGGGATTGCGTCACCAACAGTGGGCTAGACCCTTTCCCATCAATCACTAATTTAGAAAATGGCCCACAGGCCTGCCCACAGCCCAATCTTGTTGAGGCATTTCTTTCATTGAAGCTCCCTTGTCTCCAGTGAGACTAGCACGTGTCGAGTTGATATAGAACTAGCAGCACAATATGCATGATATACACATGCCACAGTCTGTGGAGGGCGGAGGACAACTTTTGAGAGTCAATTCTGTTTTTCCACCATGTGGGTCCCTAGGAATAGAACTCAAGTGTTCAGATTTGGAGGCAAATGCCTTTACCCACTGGGCCACGGCTGGCCTATTTTTACATTCTTAATCGGTTCTTTATATGGGACTGAGGTTTTCTTTTTCACTTGTTTTAAGTTTTTTTTCTAGCTTTTATTATGTATTTATTTATTTATTACTTATTTTGCATTTTGGGTATTTTTCTTCTGTAAAGTTAACTTGAATTTTTATTGAGTAACGTTAAATATTAACAATTTTGTTTGATTTGGTTTCATTAAACATAAAAGTAATATTCTACCTTTTCTCAAGTGTATTCTAATTTTGGAAAATATTTCATCCAGACAGAGTTCAGACAGTTGCACTATAGTTATTGGGATTTAAATAGTGTTCTTTATATGGTTGCCTTCCATATTTTAGACCCTAATGGCAAGGAGTTCATTTATGATACGGACAATAAAACTTTATTACAAGCCTATAGGCAGAAAAAAATAGTTCAAAACACATATTCTTCACATCAATATATTAATTTTTGAGCATAAGATACATTTAAGTGGGCCATTTACAACTAAAGGTAACTACAACCATCATATTAGTACCAGAATATGAACTAGAACAGAAGACAGCGGCAGTGTGCTTGTCTTGGAAGCATCAAGACCTGAGTGTGATCTCTAAAACCCTTAATTTAGAAACAGCCACGCATGGAGGCATGTGCTCACAGCCCCAGGGCTGGCCAGCCATTCCAGCTTACCATCAACTCCAGGACAGTGAGGGACTCCGTCTCACAAACAAAGTGGACAGAGTCTGAGGAACAACACCCAAGCTTGCCCTCTGGTCTTCACACATGCACACGCGTGCGTATGCTCATGCACACATGTTCCCGCACATACATACTGAATGTCCTAAAGAAAAAGGGAATTATGGTCTCTCATTAAATAGTTTCAAGAGTCTGCGTTCAGATGTGATTGAAACTCTCCATAGAGAGACAGACAAATTGCACCTTCACAGTGAAAATCAGTAATTTTTCAGTGTAACGTATTCAACTCTGGCTTACTTTGTTCCATAAATGACATTTAAAAACAAATACAAAAGAATATATGCAATTAGATGAACTGAAAGAATGAATAAATACATGGAAAAGTTTAGGGAAGTTAAAAATGAGAATATTTTATTTAAGCCTTTTTTTTGGAAATTCTCTGCTAAAAGATACTATATGTTTAATAGGAGTGATGAACAAATTTGATTATAAACTTTCTAGGAGCTGAAACAAAGGGGAAGAGAGATAGTTACATGATTCATAGCATACATGATACTTAAAAAATAAAAATGTCCAGGTAACCCAGAGGAAAATGACTTCTTGTATTCTATACCACATATACCTTTGCGTGTGGAACTGGGGGCACGGTGATCTTAAGTACTGGCTCAGTGAATTCTGCTGTGAAATGTACAAGTGTTTTCATGGCAGACCAATGGCATAAATCAACAAAGGCAGTCTGTGGCGGTGAGCTCAGAGGATCTAAATTTGTGGTATTATCCTTCCCATCAACCTAAACTTCCTCTGTCTTAGTCACTCTAGATTTCATGCTGCAGCCTACACATCCCTCAGCCCATAGAAGCATCTGTACAGGGAGCCTGCAGAGTTACATGCTGGAACAATCAGCTGCCCTGGGCCAACATCCCCTCCCAGTGTTGACAAACTCTCAGTAAGAATGCTTTGGGAGATGTCTACCCCTGAGACTCCCCACCCTAAGCCCCACCCCACCACCCTCAACCCCCACCATTTTCCCCAAGGGGGAAAATAAAAACCTAGATACCCATGTTTTCTCAGGACACAAGTTGGATACGCTCTGACATACAGATAAATAGGTAAAACCCCGGAACACCTCACTATGGAGCCCCCACAACACGTGACCCCTTACTAATGTGAGCTGTACAAGGGAGAGCTCCAAGGTAAACAGGATGGGATAGCAGTGTAGGCTAAGATACTGGAGGTGCTAATCTGTTTCTGCTGGTTAACTCTAGACTGGCCGTTGGGGTCATCTAAGGAAAATGATTGCTTTGGCTGGGAAATGAATGGTGCACATGAGCCCTTCTTCCTGGCGGTCGTGAGTGAGTCGGGCCTCTTGTCGATTCACACCATTGCTATTTAATAACAGCAGAACCATGCCTTGTGCCCAGAGGGAAGGATCTCATTTATTTTGTCTGACATTAAACATGGGAAGCACTTGTGATACCTCAAGCCAGTGTTACATCTTTCCCTGCCAAATCTCTAATATCTTCAAGTCTACTTTCTTTGCCTTTGCGATCTTAACTTTTTTTTTTTCAACATATTTTTAGCAACATAGCTAGAGAAATGTTTTGGGGGAGTTATGTCCTTGTCGGGACAGTTCAATACATTTTGTAAAATCGTTGTGTGTACTCCAGAATCCTACAGATTCAATTATTGAAGATTATAGGCACTAGGTAAAGTTCTGGATAGTAGTGGGCCCTTTTCTGTGGACAGAGATCCTGAATGTGCTTTTCTAAATTCCCACGAGTCGCTCCTCTGACTGATTATTTTTACATGGATGGTTGTTAACATTTCCTTTATATTTACATGAACAAAATGGTTCTAGTGAGACATTTCTTCCAGATATCACTGTTATGATGAATGAAACCTAAGTTAAGAAACTTACAGGCAATTAGGAAGCAAGGCACTGTGTGCATGCTGGGAAGGCCAGGGAAAACTCTCATCCTTCCAGTTTTGCTAAAAAGAAGCTTGCTGGTCTTCTCAGAAAAGGATGCAGTCTTCTGAAGAAAGAAGTCTGACATGCCAATTCTGATCCCCTTTATCAAAATTTAATTTTTTTTGGAAATATGTTAATTCCCACCCCAGTGTAAATGCCCAAAGGATTTTACTTGTTTCCCAGACAAAAGTTATCCTTATTTAGGGAGAATGTGTAGAAATTACCTGTTAAAAAAGAAAAACCAAGCTGGGCGATGGTGGTACACACCTTTAGTTTTAGCACTCAGAAGGCAGAGGCAGGGGGATCTCTGTGAGTTTGAGCCTACTCCAGTCTACAGAGTGAGTTCCAGGACAGCCAGAGTTACAACAGAGAGACCCTGTCCCAAAAACCAAAGATTCAAAAAAAAGAACTCATCTGTTAAAGATTCAGTTGTAAAGGGTAGAAATACGGGCAACGCTCATCAAACATTTCTTTAGTTCTTAAAGTATCTTTCAATTAAAAAATAGAATGTAATTCATCAGACAAAACAGTGAGCAAAGACAGATGGTTAGGGTCCGATTTCTGGACTGAACACTCCTTTCTTCCTTTGGACTAGATACCCCTGTTTTCTGAGGCTCAGTTCCTGTATTTGATGCAAATAGAATGAGCAATATCAGCACAGCTCGCTGGCAGTGATGGCTGAGGAGCAAAGCGATGTTACAGGGATGAAAACATGCAAACTACTCAAGGCGAGTAACATGTCGCTTCTAAGCAGCCCGGCTACTGAGGCGGCCCTTCCCTAGCTCAGCTCCGCGGCAGTGGGCAGAGTGATGGAGTTGGTTGTTGAATGAACCTTTGGGGTCTAGACCTCACCATGCAAATAGCGTCACCCTGCACCTGCTCTCAAACAAGGAGTGTTGCACTTAACGCTTCGGTTTGGCCTGTGAACCCCTCAGAAACACTAACTCCCTTTGTTTTTACCATCTTCCCTGCTGGTTGCCCCAACTTTCACCCCTCTTATTTATTGTTTGCTGAACTCTGATCATTGGCCTCTGCATCTTGGGTTTCTATTGGTAGCTTACAACCCGACCTCAAGGAAACCGGGCGCGGGGCAAAGGGAACAGGCTAAATGAATGAAGCAGCATTCATTATAAAATTATGATTTATGAAAATATTTTGTCTATTTATAATTCTAAAGGATTCTCTTAGGTTTAAATAAGAAAGAGAATCATCGTGCTTAAGAGCCAGTGGACGGAATTTTTAGCTCAGCCTGACCTCTAGTTGAAGGAGTCTCTAGTTCAACTCTCTGCACTTCTGTGCCTCATCTGAACACCATCTAGACATCTTTGTCTTGGCTGGTCCTGGGCTACACTGGCCTGGATAGCACACCACCTAAGGCAGGAAGATGCTTTAGTTTTGCCTATCCTTGGCTTCCTGATCCTGGACAGTACCTACTGAGCACTTGCCAGGCTCCAGATACTACTCTGTGCCAGGGACACAGTGTCTTCTCTTGGGTGCTGCAAGTCTCATTGTAGAAAAGGTTTCCATGATGGATATTCCATCCAGTGTGATGAGTGAGAGAATGAATGAATGGACGAGTAGAAGATTAAACAAAAAACTTCTCTCCGCCGTCATTCTGTGCATTCAATATATGCATGAGGTAGACATAATGTGGTAATTATTATCATAGTTTATATGCAGAATGGTTTTACTCTAATATAATTTGGGTGTTAAAAGTGCTGTGCTGTTGCATTTTAATCAGTCACCTAGAAATGCATTACCACCTCAACTATCCGGAGTAACGTGGTAATGGGCCTGGGAGGGAGTCAAGAGCCCCAGAACAGGGAGAGCGTCTGCTCAGGACTCAGCAGCTTTCAGTACTGGGATTCTGTTGTCTGGAGAAAGTCCTCAGTTCTGGGTGCGTTTAGAGGCACCACTCACTGGGCTAGGCCACTCAGTCCTGTGATGCTGTGTCCGTTTTCCCGCATCAGTGACGCTTAGTAAACGTGTTTGGAGGGGCAGTGCGGAGAGCAGTAGGGACAGCTCCCAGCATCTGCTGCACCCCACACACGCTTACCCTTTAGCCGGTGTCTTGCTGGAGGTGTGACGGACAAAGTCGACTTCGGTGGAAGAAGTGTGAGGAGAAACTTCTCGGGGTTCCCAGAAACTGGACTTCCTTACTTTTGAGGATAAACACACAGAAAGGTAGCCTCCCTGGTTCTCTTAGAGCCCAGTACTCCTGTCAGCCACCCTATATCCTGGAAGGATGGAGGCTTAGACAGAAACCAACGTCTGTCAGTAGAGAGGGAGGGGAAAACCTGGGTTCTTAATGACATGGCAAGAGAAACACAGCAACCCCAGAGAGCACTCTAGTCTGACTACTTGTTTGTGAGCAAATGTCCTAACATTTTAGTCTTACTTTTTTGCAAGTTTGCCCCGGCTGCAGGTATTGTGGGTGACAGACATAGAGAGTCACAAAAGGACCTTTGAACTAGCGAGTTTTTCTGATTACATAAAACATCAGGCCCAGTACCAGAAGATGGCAACACAAGGACATATGGCTTCCCAACGTAAAACTAGGACAAGAAAGGGTGGAGGAATCCCAGGAGAAAAAGGGACAGAGTTGGGTGAACTGTTGAACAGTATGAGTTAGCTAGGGGTTGCACTTTTAATTCCTGAAGGTGATTTGCACAGCCTATATGCTTTATAAAGGAACTAAGATCCCCAAATTCACTAACAAAATCTACACTATATTTTTTTTTATCGCCTATGTCTCGATAAGTACCCTTTTGCTTTTCAGATATTATTTGTTGAATTAAAAATACTATAATGTTATAAATATAAAAATGAATAAAAAAAGAACAGGTACATAGTTGAAAGAAATTGTATATGTTTGTGTGTGTGTGTGTGTGTGTGCGCGCACACGTGCGTGCACACAGAGTAAGAAACATAGAAAGGAAGGGTGTGGAAGAAGAAAGTCAAGAAAGGAGGAAGTTATGAGCTGTTTTACTTTAAACTTATCAATAAAGGTCACCTCTATCATTCCCATATTACAAAGACAACAGACTAACATAATGCCCTTGGAGATAAAAGAAAGTTGACAGTCACTCAACATGACTTTAATTATTTGTTCTGCATCTCAGAATGGCATTCACCATAAAGCCACAACACCCCAGAACAAAGTCACCGGGCCTCTATTTCAAACTGCCTGGGACAGTATAAGAACAGCAGTTCTGAAACAGAAGAAAGCATTCTTTGCATTGCACTATTAAATGGAACACTTAATCAGTTTTTTTTTGTTGTTGTTCTTGTTTTTTTATAAAAGTAACTCCCCCTTACGGTAACATACATAGGGCTGTGGGAAAATCATGGAGATGCCTCTGCTGCCCTTGATTGTTTCGTAGAATCTCAGAGTCAGCATTTGTCAGCAAGAGTATCTCACGGAGACTCTTGGGAACCTTGTTTTGGGTAGTGTTATTTATTATCTTCTCTGAGGTTGAGTGTAACAAGTTGGTAAACAGCGCGTGCTTCAGAACAGGCCTGTCAGCGGCCTCTCTCAAGCCCAGCCTCCGTCCCCACCCTGTCTGCATCCATTTCCAGGTGCGTTAGTATTGTTTCAGCTTTCCTGCATTATGTCATGGAAAACCGTCGCTAAAATTTGTAAACCACATTTCAGAACACTACTCAGAGAAAGTCAAGCTAAATTTACCTAGGTTCGAAAAAAAAAAAAAAGTTTATGTTTTTGCCAGGGTGGCTTTAAGTCTGCTTTTCCAACTAGAGATTTTTTAAAATGCAAAATGTAAGTATTGCCTGTTGCAAGGCAAGATCTTGACCTGCGTTATTCAGAGGTCCCGTCTATTGATTAATAAAATCATTTACACACAGCGCCGTAGACCATGCTTTCTTCCCAAAAGAAGACTCTGAAATTTGCACCTGTGTAACAATACTGAATGGGTGGATGGCCAGAACACCAGGTCACAACCACCTCTGCAGCTCCAGAAGCAATCTGAGGCTAAAGTCCTCCATGAACCACATTTATCTAGACCTGGACTTCTAATGGCAAGTGTGCAGATAGCACTGAGCCTCTGGGTCTGCAACAGGACAACGATAGGCAGCCTGGTTGAAGAGGGACACATTTTTGTTTCTTAGGATCTGTGACACAGATGGCTGTTGGATGAGTAACCATGCTAGAAGCTAAATGAAAATTTACAAGCTTGCTGTTGCTACGTATAGGTGATGCCTACATCAAAGGGAAATGCAGGATCCCTGGATGCTGTCTGCTGTTCTCCAGATGTTCCTGAACTTGCTTATTCCCCTTGAGTCTGGCCTTTCTCTAGAAGGAACCCTTTGATGCTGAGCAGCATTTCAATTAGACCAGTGAGGCTGGAATTCTTGAAGCTGGATCGTACCCGCAGGAGGACTTGGATGGGGCTATCTGCTGTAACCCAAGAGGCAGGGGAATCATACTTAATGCAGGCAGCAGAGCATTCTGTCCTTTGCTGTAAGCTGGGGGCTTGCTTCTTGGCGTGCCTGGCCCTGTGAGTTCAGATCATTCGTAGCTGATGTGCTAAGATAGTGATCATGGCTACAGACACACAGCTGAGTAAGGAGGTGATTAGGAGTCCAAACCCTAGAAACCAGGATTCTTCTCCTGGATTAACCCCAAATGAAATCAGACCCACAACAAAGTTGCTATTTTTCCTCAGAGCTTAAGTATCTTGTGCTGGGGAATTTTGTCTTCAGTTAGCACTGTGAGTACAAGTAGACTACAACCCCGATCTGCTTTAAAATGATGCTTTATTGCGAGAGCATATGTAAAAGCAGACCGTATTAGAAATATAAAGATAAATGAACAAAACTGTGCGGTAATCATGGAGACATTAAAATCCTCGCTGGTAACAGCTTTATTGGGATATAATTCACACACTCTTTCTTTATTATTGCTGCTGCAACAAATTACTACAAAGTTAGTTTCTTTCTTTTCTTTTTTCTTTTTTCCTGGTTTTTCGAGATAAGGTTTCTCTGTATAGCCCAGCTGTCCTGGAACTCACTCTGTAGACCAGGCTGGCCTTGAACTCAGAGATCTGCCTGCCTCTTCTTCTTGAGTGCTGGGATTAAAGGTGTGTGCCACCAAATCCAGTCAGTTAGTTTCTTTAAACAACAAAAATGTGTGCCTGGTGGTGGTGGTGGTGGTGGTGCTGCTGCTGCTGCTGCTGCTGGTGCTGATGGTGCTGGTGGTGCTAGTGGTGGTGGTGGTGGTGTACACCTTAGATCATATCACTTGGGAGGCAGAGGCAGGCAGATCTCTGTGAGTTCAAGGCCAGCCTGGTCTACAGAGTGAGTTCCAGGGCAGCAAAAGTTTATTCCCTCATAGAACCAGAAGTTCAAGTCAGGATCACTGGATAGAATCAGGTGCTGCAGACTGACGCCCTCTGGAAGACGGGTCACTGTTGGGTTTTGTTACCTATAGCATTGCCATGTTCATCCTCTTGGAGAAACCTCCCCTTCACACAGATGCCTGTGATCTGACCTTAGGACTGACCTGGGCAATTCAGGATAACTTCCTCTCCCATTTCTTAGTTTAACCACATAAACTGATTTTTCTTGCAAGAGCAAGAAAAAGATTCAGGATACTAATGATTTTTGAAAGCCAGTATCCAGCCCACTGTATAATACCTTAAGCCCATTTAAAAGTATGTATTTAAGTGTCTTTTAGCATATTTAAAAATAGAGTAACTGTTTAAAATCTATTTTCTTCACGTAAATAGAGGATCCTTATCCACTAGTAGCCACATCCCATTTTCTTCCAAATTTGAGGCACCCACTACAGACACAGTGACTTTGCCTATTTGGGACACTTTCTATAAATGGACTTACTCAAAGTTTAGCCTTTTTTTGTCTTTTGTCTTCTTGCACTTTGCATGATTTTTCTTTTTTTTTTTAATTGCCAAATAAAACATTGCCAATAACAAAAAATTGTGCCCCTTGTACAAAATAAATACCTTAACTGTGGAAATTTGATCACTCACATTTTGCAAATACTATTTCAAATATTTTGTCTGTTGCTTTTAAAAAAATCTAAGTATCCCCACTTGTTGCATTCCTGAAGAAAGGTCCTAGGATACTGTTTTAAGTCTAATTACACCATGCTTACATGTATCTCCGGATGGCTCAGGTGCTTTTGCTTTCTAGAAGATTGAATGGTGTTCATTTTAATTCCCTGTGTGATGCCCTTTAGAGGGACCTGCTATTTTTCAAATAAGATGCATAAGTTAGACATTATCACTAAGTGTAGGTTTATTTAGACCCCTTATCTGGTTTTGGTTTCCCCTTTCCCTCCACTCTGTTTCCCTTGTCCACAGGTGGTGATCTCCCATGATTTCCTGGTGGTCTAGAAAGTCATGCATCTGAGCGGAAAGTGCCTCACTTCCTTTCCAATGTGATGCTATCTTCCTTGAAGGAAGGAACCCCTGCCTCCTTCTGCTCTTCCCAGGAGAAAAGGAAGGGGCAAATTCTCTAGGCTTTGCAAGCCCCTTGTTCCTTGAGCCTATGATGTCACCAAATCAATAAGCCTCGATACAAGATATATAAATATTTTATGTGCATCCCAGACAGGGGAAAAAAGAAATTTGAAAGGAAGGGTCTAATAATAGATTTGTACACAACAGAGATGTACCCCAAGATCTGAGGAAACAAACAAAAAACCAGTCGTGGAAAGGGGGCAGTGGAAAAATGTGCCTTTCTTAACATCAAACTAGAGGAAGAAAACAATTCTCCCCTAAGATTTTCAACCAAAGAGCAGCAAAGACACAGGTCCTTATTTTGGATTCCTAAAAATGATTGCGTGCTGCTATTGGGTTGAAAGACTTATCTCAATTCCAGATGTTGAGACACGTAAGGAAAAAAAAAAAAATCTTTGTTTTAAAAATCACTTAAATACACTGCTTTAGATTGTTTAGGGGTTATATTTGCCTATATTTTCTTAACATCTACAAGGTTTTTGGGTAAGCATCTATACCTCATTGTCCTCCTCAAACTGGATTTCCAGATGTCTTGAGGTCATTCATCAACCAAGTAAACCTCACTGGATTCAGACCAGTGCTTTCTCACAGTCTAATGCCCATAATGAGGTGTGTACACGTTAAAGACCCCAGGAGCATGCAGAATGGTCTTGCCCAGGGCAGTATCCATCAAGATGCAACTGCATGTAAACTGACACTGAAAATATATTCGATCTAACAGCTGGTTTTACGGTCTGGTTTCAACGCTCTCTTTCCTCTTTCCATAAGATCCATGATACACTATCTCCTTCCCGAATTCCTCAAAATAAGGGGGGAATCAGACTTCTCAAATCCCATTGAATGGCTGTCCTCCCACAGTGTCCAAAAAATAATATTGTCAGTCTGATAGGAGTATGAGGTCATATTTAGCTACGACCTTAAAGATGTGTTTGTCCTGTACTAACTATGCCACATTGTTCTCTACTTTGATTTATAGAGGGGTTTTCCTTTCTGGATCACTAGTCTAGTGGTTAGAATTAATTAAATCTGGAAAAATTTGCACATTCCGTTCCCTCTCTTAAAACGTTATCATACACATCTGAACATCAACAGTCCCCTCAGAGCGACTGCCTTATGGAGAACCGTGAAATTTTTCAGTCATTTTACCACGGAACCGTTTTTTTGTTTCTACAAAGGATATCATCGCATTTTCTGTTCCGCAGTGTACGATGGTGACCTAGATCTTGATTATTTCTTCTCCTTTAGGAGAGATTAGAGAGAGCTGCAGCAGTTGTGTCTAGTGAGGTCCAATAGGCTGCTGCAATGAGAAACCACCACCAGTGGTTTCAGGCAAAGCGATGACCTTAGTTGGTAGATCAGGACTAAAGACACCAAACCCTTTTATCAATAAAACTGTATCAATTTATTCACTCAACAAATACCAATCAACTCTTATCTACTAGGCGTCGTGTTAGGCCCTATAGAGTGAACTTCAAGTGACAAAAATAAAGTACAGTGTAAGATGATGTCACATGTCATCCCAGTATGCAACCTAAAGAGAGTATGTTGGAAGTACCACGGTTGGGTAATTCCATCCACAATACATCATGGTCCAGCTTATGCACTGGGTAAGCCTTCCTTCCTAGAGTTACCGAGGTGGACATAATGTACATTCTGAGCTGTCAGAGAATCTACAGACTTGTAGGCAAGAGCTGAAAGAAGTAAAACTTCCACGTTGCTCTAAAACAACTAAACCTTTCAAGAATAAATGTCTATTGTTCCATCCACCTACAACAACTAATCTAATATTTCAGTTCCCGGTTTAGAATTGCCTGTGCCAGAGCTTTCAAAGGGAACTTATTGATTGGATTATCAGGCCCAACAAATGAGTCCCCTAGCTGCAAAGGTCACTTGCACCAGTGCAGAGGCCAGTGCGTCCCCTGGTTGCCTTCAGTCGTGGGCCATCTCCTGCTTCAGGTGCCAATGCCCATGGTTCTCATACAAATCCCCTTATTGTAGGAGGGAACCTAGGAAGTGTGTCTGCTCATGCACGCAGAACACAATAACAACAATCGAAAGACTAGAGAGATTCACTGTAACCCTGTAAGTAGTAGTGGCTGCTGAAAGTGCTTTACTTCGAAATAAGATGTGACTCTAAGCTTGGACTTGATGCGCACAGCAGTGTGTTCCATTGCTTTCCTGTAATTAAACCTAGTACTAGCATCTCCCTTTAAGTTAGGACACTAAAAACACTTCCGTTAATTATTGACCTACCTCTGTAAGACTCACTCTAAGTATATGGATTATGTATTCCTTAATCTTCCAATCATGTTCTAAGAAATCATAATATTATTTTATAGCAAGCATAGTTTAATCCAGCCTGTATTGTTTGGAAGAGTCTCCCAGAACCCCTGGCCTACAAGATTTTCCTTTGGTGAACTACATCTTCTAAGAGGAGCATCATTCTTTGTCTAGGGTAATACCACCAGCTCTCTCTCTCGATACACACACACACACACACACACACACACACACACATATATATATACATATATGTTATAAAACAAAAAGACACAATGTTGGGAGCAGGTAGGAGAATTTAAGGTGAAGAGTATGATGTGAATATTATCAAAGTACATTGTATATATGTATGAAATTTACAAATAATTAAGAAAAATATGTATATATGTACATGTACATATGCATGTGTACATATATACATACTATGTGCACATGCGCACACACGTGTGTGTGTGTGTGTGTGTGTGTGTGTGTGTATGTGTATATATATATATATGTATACATATATATACACACCAGGGTGGTGAGAGTTGAGAACAGCATCACATGCACTGAATGGATCGTCTCAGAACACTGCCAGCTGCTGACATCCACAAAGTTAGGAAAATGAGCCAAAGGACAAGGAGATCTATAATGGGACTGATGGCCTCCTTCGCCTCTGACTAATGGTAGAGAGAGCACGTGGAAAAGAATGTTGCCTCTTTGTCCCTCTTTTACTTTGTCCCTTAGAGGCTTTCTGTCCAGATGAATCAGCGCGTTTGTAACTGTCACCTTGGTGAATCGCCTTTAAGACAGTTATGAATGTAGTATTGCGAGGAAAAGACCTGCCCCTAGCTCTCGCTGAGCTTCTATGTGGCTCCCTTCTAAACGCAGGAGATGATGGTGTCACTTTAAGGGGTGTGGACATACACAAGGTCTATGATTGGCATTTTCAGTACCTATGAATGTTAAGTGCGCACGTATCATGAAGATGCTTCATCTTGCAAAACGGCTTAGTTCTATCTAAAGGGAAGCAGAATTGTTACACACTATCTGGTGATACATGAATGTTTATGTTCTTACTCTTCTTGTCATCCTATGAGAACTCTCAAATCCCTGTCTCTACCCGAATGCTCCTCTTCCAAGTTTGCATGAGATTGTCCAGAACACCCGTTAGCTCATGGTCATACTTCATGCAACTCTGCATCTGTGCCATTATTTATTTTCACAGTAATAACACACTCTCCTTCCATCCTTGCTGCCAAAGATACAGAGTTTGACTTACACAGCTGCCTTCTCATTTAACTGGCCGGTAAAATGTAAGGACTCTAAACGAGCAATCTCTCAACCCGTGCTTCCCTCCGATCAACCGTCACTCATGAGTGGCTCCTTATCGCAACAGATGAACGAAGCAGGCAGTCCTTTAACTGGCCGTTCTTACAGCCTTTTTATCTCCCCTGTTTCTGGCATAACTCATTTAAAATCTCTGTGTCTCATCTCTCTCCACCGCTACCCTCTTCTTGACCTTCATCTGATTATCAGTCTTCTGGGGTTTCCCAGGCTTTCAGAATGAAGCCCAATATCTCCATAATACATGTGTGTCTGCATCTGCCATCTTCTGACATTTGACAATTTAGGGCCATTGCATAAGCCAAGCTATCAGGTGACCTCAGGCCTTTGTTTCATTTTTTTTCTAAAACTTCCTTTTCTTTATCAGCCAGCTTACACCATCTTCCAGAGCCATCCCGAGACTGACAACCTACAGGACGACCTATAGAGGAACGGTGGCTACTGTTGGGTGATGGTCAGCGTCAGGATTATTGCTACTGTTGTCAATATTAAGTTGTCATTATTAGGTGTTGGGATCTTTCCTTGATATGCCCTTTATCTTTCCAAATCAAGAGGCCAACTTCTTTTCTTTACTGATATTGTAGGTAAAAATAGCCAGGGTTTTGTGACGTGAGTGAGTTTGTTCAAAGTGGCACCTCTTGTAACTGGCGGAAGTATGAGTTACATCTGGGCTTATCTACTGGATTCCAAAATTTTTATTTATTTTATTTTATTTTTTGAGACAGGATTTCTCTGTTGTAACTCTGGCTGTCCTGGAACTCACTCTGTAGACCAGGTTGGCTACCAACTCACAGAGATCCGCCTGCCTCTGCCTCCTGAGTGCTGGGATTAAAGGTGTGGGCTACCACCACTCAGCCCAAAGCTACTTTTGGTAAGCTCGGCCTAACTACAGCCCATTTATCCTGTTTTCTGGCAATAATCATTTCCCTTATTCTTTCCTCATTAAATTTTAAGCTGGCTTCTCAAAGGAGGAGCCAATGCCTGAGTTCTAGTCCTCTGAAGCACCAAACACTGAGTTGACGCTTAGTAAACTGTCACCAAAAGCAGTTTCACTGCCTGAGAGGTAAAGTAAAAGTGAGTTAATGAATGACTCCAGCATCCTAAAGACACTGACTAATTGGATCTAGATATTCACCTTAAGTCTAGTTCCTCTCTCCTCCTTAACATCCCATCTCCTCCATCATAGGCTTCCCTTTCCCAGTTGACTGGTATAATCTTGTCCTGAGTTTCTAATTTTTCTTTTAAGTTCAGAGAGTTTTGCATGTTGTTCATCGAGAACATTTTGATTTTCGTTAAGTATTTCTACCCTTCCACGCAGAGGAATATTTGGAGAGACAGCGCGCGGATGGTAGCACGTGAGCTGATCACGCGAACACAGTTGAAGGAGTTTCCCAAATGCAGTCAGTCCCATGCGGCAAGAGAGAAGAGGGGACGGGAGCCTGTGGCCCGTGTTCCATGATTCTGTGATCTAGTAAAATTACAGTGTCATTGTCCTCAGGGCGACAGAGTTGTGTCTCTGCGGATAGGATTTTTTTCCTTTGTTCTTTTCTGCTCCGTCACGTGCTCAGTCAACGTAAGTGTCTGAAGTGGTGTGATTTTTAGAAAGCTGTCTCTCTCTAGAAGCAAGTCGCTCTCTGTCTCACCCTTTATCTTTTCCTCACAGCCATGATTAAGCTGGGCATCTCAAGTCTTCTTTCTTCTCTTGTTACCAGTCAAGAAAGTAATTATTCCAGGTAACAGACACGGAGAATTTTTATAAATATTTGAGTCTAAATAGCCTCATTCTCCTTTAGTTTGGCGTGTGAGGCTTCAGCATATTTCCAGCTGCTTTGGCCCCACGGGAACACAGTTCTCAGCCACACTGGGGTTTTGTGAACCAGGCTCCTGTCTCCCTCTGAGGTGGTGCCCTGTTAATCTTGATCTCTTTCCGAACAGCGGAATGATGAATTCACCCAGGCTTTCTTTTCCAGCCCAGTTCTCTCGACCCACCTAAGCATCTTTCAACAAATAGTCTGAGTATCTTAATCAGTTTTTCTCCTCTCTCATCACCTCTCCTCTCGGGGCCCTGGCGTTTTGCCCAGTGAAGTAAAACCCCAAATATTTCCCCTAAAGCTCATCAGTGGGATTTCCATTATGTTTCTAGGTGCCACCACCGAGAGTTGCAAGAGCTCCCATTACAGGAGCTGAAAAAAAAAAAAAAAAAAACTAAGTGGCTCACTGGAATGGAAACCGTTACTCATTCCTTTATTCCGTTTCTCCATCTTTCACATTGTCTCCCCAGGTTCCAAAGACACCCTCCTCTGTGTTCATTGATTCGTATTTCTCCTTTTGGCCAGTGACTCTCTAAATTAAAATTTCTCTGATCCTCCCTCTTCCTTTATTACCAGACCCGGACCCCACCTTTAGCCCCTAAGTGTCCTGGGTGCGTGCACTCTCCAATCCTGAGATACAAGAGTTAAGGCTTTACCTGTATGCCCGTGTCAGCTTCTCCATTGTACTGTATGGTTCTGGCTGCACTGAAATAGAAACAGAGAGGGAAAATCATTTCTTCTGCGTGCGAAGAATCACATGACTTGATATGTTAGCCCCAGCAGATGCCTCTTCCTTTACTGCTCCGTGGCATCAGGTATTCACCTTCACACAGCTTCTGTGTTTGATTCATTCCTTTGATAGTATACATCAAATTGTCCTCAAATACTGAGCTATGCAAGAAAATGGGAATGGAAGACAGGGACGCCAGGGGCGTTTTCCAAACCCTTCTGAAGTCAGTCTAAATCCCAGCCTTGGCTTGGACCACCCCATGTGCTGGGGTGAGAGATTCTGGTCCTGCCAAGCAACAGCTGAGGTAAGAGGAAGAATGACTGCCACCCTCTTGTCCCTGCAGGCTTTTCCCATGAAGATGAAAAAGGAGGGGGAGGGAGAAAGAAACTTGGAAAAGTAGAGGAGTGGAAAAGCCAATTGCACACAGATCACGTTCACTTAGCTCTGGTGTGACACTACTGTGAAGCTCATGCCTGCCTACGATAGAGACCGTACACAATAGTTGCCATATTTGGATATAGAAGTTGTGAAAGGGGAAGTGATATACTAATCATGTAAATTAAAGTTATCAGTGGCTCATCTTCCTTCTCTCACAAGTTTATGGCCGTGAAGAGCATGGTTTGACTCTATTCCTTTCTTTAACCATTAAAAAAAAAAAAAAGTGTGTGTTTTACAGTCATGTACATATGCATGCAGGTTCCAAAGAAGCCAGAAGAGGGCAGCATAAACCCTGAAGCTGGACATAGAGGCAGTTGTGAGCCACCCAGTATGGGTGCTGGGAAACAAACTTGGGTCCTCTGTAAAATCAATACATACTCTCAACCACTGAGCAACCACCGAGCCATCCTTCCTGGCCTGCTATTTTCTCTTTTAAAACACTTTTGGAAAAATGTTTCTTCTTTCTCTTAAAGTTAAGATAAGATGTAGAAAAGTTACTCTACTAAATTGTCATAGTGTCTTTAAACACGATTGTTTCGCTCTTCTTGGAAATAACAAGCCCTGAACGGGTTCATTGATCAAACTGGCAAGACACGCAGGCTGAAAACAATCCAATCAAATCTTAGCTATCCTCACCCCCAACCAACTCTGGACCAACTCATGAGGATGGAGGGAGTCCTACAGTCTGTTCTGAATGTGTGGCAGAGGGGAGAAGTCACAGAGCCTTTAGTAAAAAATAATTTTAAAGAGCCTCGTAGAAACATCACACTCAAGAGAGTGAGAACAACGTGGCTCAGTTCACTGTAAGGGACTCATCTTACTCAAGAGAAAAATGTTTCCCCTCCATTTCTGTTAATAGCCTTTAAGTAATTCAAGCAAGCCAAAACTTTCTATACAGTGTCTATTTGCTGGTCAGCTGTGCTTTGCTCCAATACGGTGACTAGAATCTTAGACAGGCAGTCAAGACTTATTCTTATTCTGCCATTTCATGAACGTGTGCTTGTAGGAAACTATGTTTTCCTTATTTGTAATAGAGGACATAATAAAAGTATCTTCCCAGAGTGTCTATTAGTCAAGTACACATCCCTAAGACAAAACAATGAGGAAATTAACTCAGGCATTTTTTAGAATATGCCCCAACCTCCTGTTATTATATGAAGCGAATTCATCGATGCGCTCGAATATAACTTTGCACTTATTTTATAGTCCTAGTTTCAAGAGTATCTCAAACGCATCATTTCACGTTGCTTCATCCCCACCAAATCGTTCACTACTGAGACCCAGGCCTCACAAATGTCATCGCCATGCCTTGTCTTAGGGCTCCTTTGTCCCTTCGAGATCTCTCCCACCATGACTTCCTTTTCTTCGTTATAATTGACTTATGAGAAACCGAGTCACTGATTCTTAAACGTTCATTCCGGCTTTTGCGAGTTGCTTCTTCAGGGTGTTGACTTCTCTTTCTAATCGTTACTTTTCCTGGCAGTGGAAATTCAGACCTAAAAGCACTGAATTTAGATTCAGCTTTTCTGGAGGCTGGAGCAATGGCTCGGCGGTTAGGAGCTCTCGCTGCTCCTGCAGAGGACCCTGCATGCAGTTCCCACCACCCACGTTGCAGCTTACAACTCTGTAACTCTGTTTCTGGGTCATCTCCTTACCCTCTTCTGGTTTCCAAGGGCAACAGGCACGCTCATGCTACATACACATGCGTGCAGGCAAGCACTCATACAGATATAATATAAATTAATAAATTTTAAATTCAACTTTTCAGGCGGGACTACTCCATAAGCGAGGCTGTGTGCCGTTCTCATTCTGATTCGCCACGGTATAGGTACAAAGTATCCGAGTGCCCCGAAGATCATCTTAAAATTCATCAGTCAACTAAGGTAGAGACCAAGTAATCTCTCTGTGGTGAAGTTCTCCTTTTCTGGCTGGTTTTAGAGTCCATACCCATTATACATATTTCATTAGGAACTGTAATACCGTGGTTTTCTAATTATATAATAAATTTTGCATTTATTACCTAACTTCTTTTTCATTGACCTTTTCTTCATCACCCTTTGAATTCCAGTGAAATGGAGGCGTTCATGCAGGAAGCAGGATAAACACTTATTTCCTTCTTTGTTTTCCAAATATACACTTACCCTAGTAACTACCAGCAAGAGCTAATGTAGCATAGGCGGTGTCGTTTTGATTTTTCTGTTTCCAACATCACTGAGGACTTGTGTGCTTTCATGGGCTTCAGTCAAATTGAATTACTCTCTTTTTCTTTGTATGTCTCAACGAGGCAAAAACTTTCCTCTGTATCAAGAGGGAATGTTTTTCAGAGCTCTTTTTCATCCTCACATTACCCTATATTTGATCAGTGGGGACCCCTTCATGGTCTATCCCGTGTATTTTGTTTGGGTTTGACACTATTCCATTCTTCTTTAAAAGTCTCCTCAGACTGGGCTGCGATCATAGCAGGATGGCGGAGTGCTTCCCGGCAGGCAGGAGTACCTGGATTTGTCTTCAACAAACTTAGGTTTGGTTTGGTTTTGATTTTATATAATTTATTTTATTCTTCTCTCATATAATATATCTAGACCACAGTTTCCCCTCTCTAGAGATCCCAGTTCACACCCCCTCCCCCCCAGTCTCACTTCTCCCTGAGATCCACTCCTGTTTCCCTTCAGGAAAAAAGAGCAGGCCTCCAGAGATATCAACCAAACAAGGCATAAAAAGAGACAATAAGACATGTCACAAACCCCCATATTGAGGCTGGATGAGGCAACCAGTAGGAGGAAAGGGGTCCCAAGAGCAGGCAAAGAGCCAAGACACCCCAAATCCCACTGTTAGGATCCCCACAAAAACACCAAGCTAAACGCCATTAACATATATGCCGAGGACCTAGCATGCAGGCTCCATGAGCCAATGTGAGCCCTGCTTAGTTGACTCTGGGGCCATGTTCTCCTGGTCCACATACTTAGTTTTTAAGAATGAAAATTTCTTTGTTTCCTAGTATATGATGTCTCAAGGCAATGGAAACTCTGACTCTGGGATGTAATTTAATATTTTGTATGTGATTTTTGCATTTAGGTTCAAAAGGGATATTGAAGACATATATAGAGAAGAAACTCTGTGTGTGTGTGTGTGTGTGTGTCTTGTCATTAAGATTTTAGTAGCATCACAGAAAATTAAGGAGTCATTCACCTGGTTCTACACTGTAAAGTAACTTTTAAAGAGAGAGATTACCTATTCTATAACTGTTTATTTACCTGTAAAACTTCTCAGAGTGATGGCTTCTTGGTGAAAACAAGTTTATACACTGATCCCATGTCTATAATTATTATTTTACCACCAGCTCAGTAATGATTTAAACAAAGGAAATAATTTTTAATATTTTCCATTGCAGTTTAGCTGTTTTCTATAGGGAACGTTGTCTCAGCACATCTGGTACAAGATATTGACTCATGTTTTATTTTTTTTTAACTGGGGGAAAGATATAAGAAAAAGTTTCAATTACCCTAGAGCCTAACTCTTCATTCTCTTTTATTGCTGAATTGCTGCGGCTTCAAAGTCTGGGCTGTAAAGTCTCTCTCCTCACACGGCTTCCCGTCCCAGCTCTCTTGCTTTCCATCATGGCAGAATTATTTAAGACATGTTTATGGGGTTTCCAACAGAGCTTTAAAATAAAAGATTGGCCACAGTGTGATATCCTGGCTACATGTTCTCTTTCTCAAAGAAGAGAAGAAAAAATACATTTAAAAAAAATAAATCTTTAGGAAAATTGCAAAATCTGCATTGTTGGAACACCACAGCGAGTGGCAGGCAGGCAAAAGCAGCTGCCCTTTGATCTGACAATGAGATGAGGGGTATGGCTGCTATTTGGTTGTTTTTTTCTTGTGTGTGTGTGTGTGTGTGTGTGTTGTGTGTGTGTGTATGTGTGTGTGTGTGTTGTGTTGTGTGTGTTTGTGTGTATGTGTGTGTGTTTATGTGTGTGTGTGTTTGTGTGTGTGTGTGTGTTGTGTGTGTTTGTGTGTATGTGTGTGTGTTTGTGTGTGTGTGTGTTTGTGTGTGTGTGTGTGTTTTGTGTGTGTGTGTTTGTGTGTATGTGTGTGTGTTTGTGTGTGTGTGTGTGTTGTGTGTGTGTGTGTGTGTTTTGTTTTTTGTTTTGTTTTTTTAGTGGTGTTAAAAAATCTTTTGGCAGTTGACAATTCAAATGTGAACATCACAGGTGTTCTGAAGCTCTTTCTTATCAGATCAGTTTTAAATTATAACTGTTTAAAGAAACCAAGTCTTCAATATCACATAAACTATACTGATTAATAAAAGTATCAGCTTTCAAAATATATAACCATTCCCTCTCTTAGATGACTCTAAAGCATTAACTGTAAGGGATATACAACCTCTCTGTTTCTTTTTTTTATATCATTTTAATTTTAATGGAATATAGATTTATCTTCATACAATGTATTCTGATCATGGTTTCCTTTCCTGATACAATATAATAGTATTTATATGTTTTCAACATAAATAGCTCTATTAAGTTGTTTTTTTTTTTTAAACAAATAAAGAGCCTGGCACCGTGGTACAAGGTCATAGTCTCAGCACTTGCAAGGCCCAAGGTCAGCCTTACAAAGAGACTATTTTAATAAATACATAAATGAAAAGGTGGGTGGAGAGGGTTCCATTTCTGGCCAAAATGGAGTAACAGAGACCAGTTAATTTATTCTCGTGCTTGAGGCTAACCAAAGACAGATAGGGAATGCAGTATTGTCAAGATACTGGACACCAGGCAAAGGATGGCGGTGGAGGGCTCATTGATGCCAAACAGATTAGGCAGACCCTGTGACTGCTCTGGCTTACCTCCGTGAGTGAATCCTGGTTGAGGGGCACAGACTCGGAAACTGGGCAGAGCCAGCAGGTTCGATGAATTGTGAAGATGAGCTGTAAACTGGGAAGATGGAGACAAAGTTCACACAACACTGACAAGGAGAAAACTGCAAGGCCACTGAGGACCCAACTCCCTGAGTCCCCAGCCCAACAGATTATGTACATAGAAAAAAGAAAAAGAGAAGAAAATCAAACAAAAACACCCATTATCAAGAGGATTAGAGAGCAAAGAGCCCTACACACTGAGACGCAAAGCACAAAATACAATGCCAGTTGCAACAAGAATTAACGATCTTCACAATCTGAGCGACTTTGAGAGCACTAGGAAAGCCTTGCATCGGTAACGGGGAATAATAAGCTTCCCCGAAACATGACATTAGCCCTTCCTAATAAATCTTCAAAGCTAGACCCAAAGAGATAAAACTATTTCCAAGAAATCTGAATGTAACTCGGAGCAAATCTTCAGAGTGCTTACATAAATACAGAAGCTCCAGTACTAAGCAAGGTATATTCACAACGTTTGGCAGCCAGTCACAATTTAGCAGTGTACAAAAAGAAAGCGAAACTAGAGCCTCTTAACAAAGGAGAGATTCAGTCAAACAAAGCCAGCTGAGAGTTGCCAGACTAAGAATCAGCAAGCACAGGTGTTAACTTTTGTTACTGTATTTCTTTCCTGTGTTAAAAAGATGAAGCAAAGGTAGAATAGATACAAAGACAAAGAATCAAATGAAAAGTCTAAGGGTAAAAACCGTGACACTCGGGATAGGATTTCCAGGTTGGACAGGATTAGCCGTGGCAGAAGAGATGTTATTCAACAAGAAGATGTAGAAATGGAAGATCCGGAACTAAATACACAGAGGCAGAATTAAAGTTTTTAAACAAAGCATCAGCTGACACTGATACAGCTTCATGTGGCCTAATAAACATGGAATTTGAGTTCCTTAAGAGGCTAGGGAGGGCATACTGCTTGAAAAAAAAATAATAATAGCAAGAAGTTTTCTAAGTTTGAGTTAAAGAAAAGTACAGACCACTGAGTCCAAGAATTCCAATAAACTCCAAGCTCAGGAAACACGAAGGAACCGGGATCAAATCCCATCACATGAAACAGCTTAAAGCTAATTGGAGAAAATTTTAAGTGCAGCCAGAAAGAATAGCATGTTGTATGTAGAAGTTATATGTGAAAGAATTCTTATTGGAATCAGCTTTTGTAAGAACGCAATGGAACACTACTTTGAAAATTTACATATACTAATTATATTTGCATATTATAAAACTATACTTATATTACATACTAATTATACATAATGATATATATATATCATATATAATGAAAGCATTTTAACATTTTCATATCATATATCATGTAGTTTTTCATATTAAGCCCCTATGGCTGAATCTTGTTACCCTCCTGCTTCTGCTGATCGCCTTTCTCTTTCCAACTGGTCCTCTTTCTAGTTTCACCGGATTTTGTTTTTTATTTGTTTGGCTTTTGCTGTTTTTCAGCCTGTGAGTCATTAGAGTTCCTTACAGGATCCTGGGTGAGTGAGTGAGGGATTATTTCCAAGAGTAGGGCTTAAGCCTTATCCACACAGGCTCACTAAATTCCATCCTCCATTTCCCAATCTCATGTACTTTACTCTCCAGCTCCTCTAGCCTCTTTCTTCCCATCTCCTGAGTTTCTTTCTTATTTCCAGGCCTCATATACACTTACTCGCACATAAATGCACACATATAACATTAGCAGCGCCGTCCCAGAGAAAACATGTGGCATTCCTCTTTCCAACCCTGCGTTACTTCATATTTTCCAGTTCATTTTGTAATTTCATTTCTATGGACAAAAGTGTATCACTTTTCCATTATCCCATGATCAGTTGATAGACATCTAGATTGACCCCGTCTCCTAGCTCTTGTGAGTGAAGCAGCTGTAACAGTGGATGGGCAGAGAGTCAGCGGTAGGGTATAGAGTCCTCTGATAGGCCCAGGAGTGACATATCTGGGTTATATGGGGTAGCTCTATTTCTAGCTTTTTGAGAAGCTTCTGCGCTGATTTCCATAGCGGCTGCACCGGTTTGCTTCTTTCACGATGGGTAAATAGGGGCTTCTGCGTTCTCCGCCTCCATGCTAGCATCTGCGTCATCGCTGTCTCAGTGACAGGTGCTCTATTTAGAGTGCTCTGTTCCGTCGTGAAGCCTCATAGTTGGCATCATTTTCAATCTACTTGAAGAGTTTCCTTTATATAACATATAAGCATATATATATATATATATATATATATATATATATATATATATACACACACACACACACACACACACACACACACACACATATATCATATATAACATTTGTTACAGTGGGAATGTGCTCCTACTTAAGTCTCCGGGTTTTAATACAGCTGAGAAGAGTCTATGTGATCTACATGTGAAACGGGGTGAAGCGGGATCACAAGGTAGTTTCCATTTGCACTCCTTGATGGCTAAAGATGTCGACCATTTCCTAAAATATTTGCTAGACATTTGTACTTATTCTTTTAAGAACTCCCTGCTTGGTTCCTTAACCCATTCGTCTTGGGTTGTTTGCTTCCTTGTTGTTTAGGGATTTTCCTTTAGTTATTGGTATATTGTAGGTATCTGCCTTCTGCCATGTGTGTAACTGGCAAAGATTTCTTCCCACCTTAGGTTGTCTCTTCACTTGATGAACAGTTTCCTTTGCCGGGCAAAAGCTTTGTAATTTTGTGAGGTCCCATTTTTCAGCTGTTGAATTTATTTCATGAAGTACTAGAGACCTATTCAAAAAGCAATTACCTATGCCTATGTCTTAAAGTGTATTCCCTATGGAACACTACTTTTTAAAGTACTGGGGAAAATGTCAGTTCAGAATGCCATACCCAGAAAAACATCTTTGATACTTGTAGCTTATATAGAGCCCTTTTCAGATATATTAAAACTGAAAGAGTTACATAGTAGCACATTCCCACGGTAACAAATGTTAAAGGGAACTCTTCGAGTGGATTGAAAATGATACCAAGCGGAACTAGGAGGCTGCACGACGGACTAGAGAGCACTGCAAATAGTAAATACACGGGTCAATGCAAAATATTTTCGTTGTGAAATTGTCTACAAGATAGTTGGCTGAACAAACATAGTGTAGTCCATTTTTAGTTTGCTGCTAGTTACCCATAAGAGTTATCAGCCTGTCTCTGGAGGATAGGTTGTGATCAACTAAGGGTGCATATCACAAACATAAATGTGGACTAACGTTACTAAGTCACTACATACCAACAAGACAGATCCATGGAGCTATGAAAATTATACAGGCAAAGGAAAACATGAAAAGAGAGACAGGGTAGCCAAGAAAAGCACAAGCAAAACAAATAGTGAGATTATAGATTCAAGTCTAACTGTAATTACCCTAAATACAAAATATACACCTAGTGAAAATATAAAAACTATCAAATTGGATAAAGAAAACATGACCTAAGCACATGTTGCTCACAGGAAGTACACCTGGAGGGCTGAGGAGCTCACACAGGAAGGAAGTATCTTCTACCCAAGTGCAAGGACCTGAGGTCAGATCTCCGGTACCCACATGAAAGTTACACACTGCAGTGCATGCATCTGTGATCCCTGTGTCCTGCAGAAAAAATCTAAGCAGCAGACAGGGAGATCTGGGAGCCTATGGACTAGCTGGCCCAGCATGTATAAAGTAGAACTTTATAAAGAGAGACCAGACCATGTCACCAAGTAAGATGGAAAGGCAAAAACAAACACCCAAGATCGTTCTCTGATCTCCACATGCATGTACACACTGACACTCGTGTCTGTGCTCATAAGCATATACAAAGAAGTGTTCTTTCAAAAATGATATAAGAAGAATAGATTTTAAAAATATTCGGGACCAACATTAACCTTAAGAAAACAACAATGGATCTATAAGTATTAGGCAAAATATTTACAGATTTTACTATGAGGAATATCACCAACAGTAAAGAATGACTAATATAGGGATTATGAAGTCAGTTTATCAAGAGGGCATATTAAAAGAGCTTTAAAATACCTGAAGCAAAAGACAGGCGTAGATAAATTCCAGAGACAGATGTGAGCACTCACCCTTGGTCATTGATAGAGCAGCTAGACAGACATCCCATAGGCCTGGAAGACATGAGGAACACAAGCAGCTAACTTGTCTTAATCAACATCATACCAAGACATACCACATTTGGGGCCGTAAAGCAAGCTTAATACATGTGAAAAGGTCCAAGTCACACAAAGTATGTTCCCTAATTAGAATTGAATTAAATTAGAAAGGAATTGCAAAAAGATTTCTGTGAAATTTCCAAAATATTTAGAAATGAGGTAAGCATTGCTAGGAAGCATTCATGATTCAAACATGAAATCAGGAACTCTAAAGGATGCACGCTACGGATGTTACATCCTAGTGAGCTGGAGGCAAATGATAGCACAGCATATTAAAACTGTGAGATTTTCCCCTCAGAATTGGAATTCATGGTACCAAGAAGAGCGGAAAGGTCACGAGGCAATGACCTCAGCATCTACATTCAGTTCCAAACCAGAAAGATTAGATGAGATCTACAGCAAGAAGAAAGGACAAAATGATGATCGGGACAGAAATTAATTTTAGTTAGAGAAAAAGAAACTGTAAAGGCCATTAATAAAACTTAAAGGTAGTTGGTGGGGAGAACAATGAAATGGAACATCATCTAACAAGGCCAACACAGAAAATGCGAGCAGAGATGCTAATACAATAAGCGCCTCTGTCTGTCCGCTTAAACTCCTGAGGCACAGATGAAGCACACCAAGTCACCGGAAACCACGAGCAGTGAGCGCTCACTCGAGAGTAGGGGGATGACCTGAGCACCGACCGCCATAACCATTAAAGAAAATGAGTTTGTAGTAATGCGGCCAAAAGAGCAATCTCCAGACCCAGATGGTTTCACTGGAATTTTCTATCAAACCTTTAAAGAAGGAGTAATAGTGATTGAACGTAGTGTCATCCAGGAGTTAGAGAAGGAGAGAAAATTCCCAAACTCATTTTATGAGGCCAGAGCGAACCTGATATAAAAACCAAAGGGAATAAGGAGAAAACACTGCAGAACCAATAATCCTTGGCGAAATATTATTAAAACTAGCCGAACGACATAGAAAATGAATAAAACAACCAAGGGCAGTTTATTCTGAAAACACGAGGATGATTTATTATTTTTATGAAAATCCAATCTACCGTCTTTAAAGCTTAAAGGAAAAAAAATGCTACCCACTGATATAGAAGAAGCTTTTAATGGGATCCAACAGTCACGATAAAATCCCTCAACAATTAGGAATTAAAGGAACTGCCTACTGCAAAGGACACCATAGTAATTCCACATAGGTAGCAATACACCTAATGTGAAAGACAGAACGCTTCCCCTAACCATGGCTGAGTCTCAGCACTCATACTTAAAGATGTTGTGGAAAGTCCTATAGCTGATGCAATCAAAAAGGAAAAAGCAAACGAATCAGATGGGAAGCATAAAGCTATTCCCATTTGTAGTGTGTATGACTATTAATATCTCTGTAGACATCCAAAGAATTTACCAAAAAATTAAATGTCAAAATGTACTAGGAGCTGGAGAGACACTCAGTGGTTAAGAACACTTGATGCTTTTCCAGAAGACCTGGGTTCAGGTCCCAGCACCGGTATCAGATGGCTCCCAGACATCTGCAACTACAACTCCCTAAGGATCTGGTACCCTCTGGCCTCAGGAGGCATGCACATGCATTCACAAAGGCACATACTTACACGTACATTTTTAAAATGAATAAATCGTAACTGAATTCTCCTGTTTTCTTGCCCTGAAAGCTGCTCTCTTGCCCCTCGTTGGAGTGCTGCTTGTAACTGCATTCTGAAGCTTCTTCTCTTGCCCCAGCTGCCGGTGTGATGGGTTCTTAACTTGGAACCGATTCCTAACTTGTTACAGATTCCCACTGTGCCTTCTACTCTTCAGATCTAAGAAGAGACAGGACAGATAGAATTCTTCACCACTCTTACAGGTGGCCTTTAAAGATAGAAAGAGAGAAAGAGAGTAAAACTCACTGCCCTTCTCGGCTGTCCTTAGCTTAGAGAGCAGGAGCTGCTAGCATCTCAGAAGCCATCCCAACAACTGTCCCCGAGCTGGAGCCTGCCTGCTCTCCCACCAATTGTCACTGCCAACTGCTACCACTTCCTTTATATCCTAAGCTGTTCCCAGTAGTCCAAGCGGCATGTAACCATAAGGAGACACAGTTTTCTGCACAGACAGAAAACTTGGTAAAGCGTCCTGCTACAAATAACCTTTTAAAAATATAAAGTGTCTTAGAAGTTAAAGTACAGTTAGTAAGGCCACAGGAAGCAAAAGAGCTATGCAAAAATGAGTAGTATTTCTACATACTATCTTTAAAAACTGTATAAAAACTGAAATTGTATGAAGAACTGCTATTTAAGAAATTAGGGACAGAATGGAGGGAAACAAAATAAGGCTAAATCTAATGAAGCTTATGTGCAAAATACGTTTAGAAACTAAATAGAATGTTGATAAGTGATATCAAGGCTCAAGGCAGTCCTAAATGATTGGAAAGGCTTACCCCGCTCATGGGCTGACCCACTGATCCTGGTGGAGATGCAGAATTCTCAAATTGTGTCTGGATTTCCTGCCATTCCAATCATAATCCCAGAACATATGGACAAATCCAAAAGGCAAGAAATTTAGAACAGTTAGAACAAAATTTTAAAAGTGAAGTTTATGTTCCTCAGTTTTAAGACTGTACGGTTGTAGTAATCTTAACACTGTAGTAGTGAGGGGGGAAAGAGAGTCAGAGAGACAGAGAGAGAGACAGAGAGACACAGAGAGACAGACACAGAGAGAGAGACCATATAAATATGGCCAAAGTGAATTTGGACCATTTCAAAGCAGTTCAATGGAAACAGAATAGTCTTTTCAATAAACACTGTTAGAAAAACTAAATATCTATAAAGCCCAGAAAACAAAGCCACAACATAAAACCTCAGAGCTTATATAAAAATTAACTGAAAATGGGTCATATATTTAAATGTAGAATATAAAACTATTAAGTTTTTAATGGTAAACAGAGAAGCAAAGTCTTTGTGACCCAGGATTGGGCAAAGAGTTCTATGTGGCAACAACGACAGAAGCCATAAAGCAGGGGTTAAGAAATGGAGTTAGCAGAAACTACTGTTTTCCTCTAAGGAAGGTGAAATCTTACTCACCATATAACCAAGCATTCTCCCTGCTGGACATTTAGTCTGGAGAAATAAAAACTTAGGCTTGGGCAAAATCATGTACATGGAAACCCATGCCTCTCTTTGCCATCATCTCCTGAATCCCCCAAGATGGAGTTCAACAGCAGAATGCATGGACTGGTCCATCTGTACCAAGAGACAAATCACAGGCTGCAGTTAACTGGCGACCGCAGTGCCACTGTGCTAAGTGAAAGGACCCAATCTCAGAGGGCTACATTAGCATCAGATAACTCATTCATCTGACTTTTTTTTTTTTTTTTTTTTTTTTTAGAACAAAGCTCTAGTATCTTAAAACAGATCTGTTTCCAAGGGTTGGGGAAGCAGCCAAAACTCACTATAAACTCATAGCATGAGAAAGAGCTTTGGGGTGAGATAAAGAAATTTTTCAGTGGTAGCTAAGCATATGTCATATGACCTATATCTGTTAAACGTGCAATAAAATTGGCAAATTCTAACCACATCCGGCTCATCTCCGTTTTATTTTTCCCAAATCGACTATCAAATCTCCCTGGTGATTTTCTTCAGTTGCAAGTGTTCCGTGACCCGCCTGTTGAATAATGTATTGCACTTTCCCTTGAAATGGGAACGTACACTTTGCATGCTTGCTGTTCTCTGAGTTTTGATGGGGTCCCTGAAGTTTCTAGGCACATCCCAAGAGGCCTGTTCTCTGGATCTGATTCTTTCTCCCGTTAGCTCTCTGTGCATCTTACAGAATCCGATTCATTTAGCGTGTGTATGTGTGTGTGTGTGTGTGTGTGTGCGCGTGTGCACACGTGTGTGTGTGTTAACCACCTTCTTACTAGCACATTCTGTGACCTGACTCCTGCCTTCCTCACTCCTTATCTATGATGGGTGTCTTGTTCTCCATCTTCTCAAACTGCTTCTTTTTTGTGCTCTGTATTTTTGAGACCATTTTGCATAGTATCCCTAGTACCCAGAATGCCTTTGCTGGTTCTTAGGTAAAACTCACCCTTCAAAAACCCTCCTGAAGCATTCTCTGAGGTGGCACGTCGTTCTTAGGTGTTCCTGCAGCGTATGGTGTTTCTGCTTTTGGGACATTACCACATTGCTCAGTAACCGATGTTTTCCCATCGCCCTGTCCCTAAAGGATTCATAATTCCTGTGCCTTAGTCTTACACAGAACAGAACATAATTAAAGGCTGTTGGGCGACTCCATCCAGTATCTTGCCCTCTACTGTTTTTTCTTGTGGCTGATAACAGCGCTGACTTGTTAAGCAGTGTTAATCATAGAGGCTTCTGGAGAAATCCATTTGTTTTCTAGACTTTAGTGTGTTGTGTGTAAGGCCTTTGTATAGGATGTGGAGGAAGGGCGATTTCTTTCATTCCTTTTCCTTCCTGGAAATCTCTTTAATTAAATTTTCCAAAGTCACTTGCTGTTGACCTAAAAGTCCCTAAAGGGGTGAGTACATGTGTAGAAACTAACCTGGCTTTCGGCCTAAGAATAGTTTATTGCTTTAGAGAGCAGAATTACTTTCTAGACAATTTAAACTAGATTTTTTTTTCCTTCCTGCATTCTGCATATACTTTAGAAAATAATGGGAAAAAAACATAAATTATCCAGACCCTAGAAAAGAGAGCCTTAAGTGGTTATAGGTCACTGGCCAATCGTGAACCTTGTAAGAGATTGCTTCAAGGGACTGGCTGTCCTCAAGCCCCTAGGCCAGTCGCTTACCCTTGAGATCTGTACTTTATATCCATTAATAACTAAATAAGTAAATGCATCTTCTCTTTTCATTGCTCAATCTATCTGTCTGTCTGCCAACCCACCTATCTATCATCTATCTACCTATCTCTCTATGTATCATCTATCTATCTATATCTGTATCTCTCTAATTCTCCAGGAAGAAGGGCCTTTCATGAATATATTATTCACTGGCTCAGTCACTGACAGAGACCCAGTTAGAGTCAACTATACTAAGCATTTTGAATGGCTGCAGTTCCTCGAGGACAACACAGGCCAATTGTCTGGGTACATGTCAAAGCGGAAGTGGCATAGCCTTACCATAAGAACAGGGATTTGCTTTTAGAGGTCAGAGTAAGAGAAGGTCTCATTTGCCTGAGTGTCATTATAGACAGATGGTGAGGCCAAACTGTCTTGTAAACTGCGCAAGAAATCCGTATCTTGTTTTCAAAGCAGGGACAAAATGGAGTGATTTCCATGACCTTTTAAAAGAATTTGAAGCTTTTAAATGCATACATATCTTCAGTCCTAAATTTCGTATCTTCAGTTTTCCAATACGAGATTAAGATAAACATATCCTTTAATGGCATTTATCCTTCTTGTTTTATCCTACCCTAATGGGTAGGGTTTTGGTATGTTAATAGTGCTTCTGCGTAGAGACAAAAAAAAAAAATGAAACTCAACATGAGAACATTTGAATTGCTTATTTGAAGATATGCTAAATTTAACCTCAAAGAAATTATTGCTTCAGTGGTATCTCTGAATGTCTTCTAAAATAAGATCAATATCCCTGTGTCTGGGATATTTTAGATATGGCCTGGCTTAATGGTTAGGGAGTGAGCGAGGCTATTAATGTTTCTTCCATTTCCAAGTCTCTGTGATGGCCTTCTCAGCCAATCAAAGCCCAAGCAAGGAGGGCGGGAGGACGATTGCCCTGTTGAACTCTTGCTGTGAGAAGATCCATACGCTGCCCAGTGACACACAGTTAATGCTCCGACCTAAATGGTGGAGTCTGCACAGAGACTGGAAAGACGAGACTCACACAGTCCCCGTGAGAGCAAGCTCAGCTTAGCGGAGAGCAACAGTGAGCATATATTACCATAAATCAAGGCGTCATTTCATAAATGCCTAACTAAAGTGAAACAGCCACCAGAGAATAGGTAATTATCCAGAAAGGGCCCTTCAGAACTGGTCACATGGGGGAACATTCAACAGTGAGCCCCCAAATCAGAAAACAGAAAGACTAAAACTCAACACATATACAAGGGAAGGAAAACCTTACCCACTTTGTCCCGTTCATTATTCAGAACTAAAATTATTCGTCCCATCCTAGTGAACAAAGGGGCGCTTTGTTCCATCTTTCTGGGGTTGTTGATGCTTGCGGCATGCTATGGCTTGAATCTGAAAGTCCCACATAGGTCTTGTTGTGATCACTTGCTACCTCCTTGGTGATGCTATCTGGGGAGTTAGGCGGCAAGGGGTGAGCTTTTGAAGGTTATGGCCGCTTCCCTAGTGCCAGCCAACTGTTCTGTTTCCTAGTCCACGTGTTGTGGATAAGCAGACCCACCTCGGTTCCCCCACCATCGTGAACTGGCCTGGGCTGCCACTGTTCACACCGTGAGAGACAGAAACCCTACAAAATGGCGCAGTAAAATAAACTTTTCCTCCCTCATGTGGTTTCTAGTCATGTATTTTGGCTCCAGTGGTGCTAAAGTGGCTAATACGGGCACAACCACTCTGGCTCCCTTTCGTGGGGCGTGGAGCAGGGCTCTCTCTGGGCAGAATGTTCAGGGTGCCGCCTCCCTGTGCTTCTCTCTTTAGACTGTATTATCCCTTACGTTCACAGTGGAAACTACTCCATGGTTATCTGTCCACAGCTCCAATCAGGTCCTTTAATGAAACTTCACATGCAGCAATTGGCTTCTGAGCACAGCTGGTGAAATCACAGCCTCGCAAGCTAAAAGGCCTCTTTTTTTTTTAATATAAAGTCTCACACTACACCCCAGGCTGGCCTGGTTCTCACAGTATTCCTGCCTCAGCATATAGAGCACTGGGGTTACAGCAGTGAGCCACCATGTCTGGCGCTAACAGCTTAAATGACCAGGGAGGCTTGCTTCTCAAAAAAATGGTTTGAAGCCTGCTGGAAACACCCAATATCAATGATCTCAAAAGCGTCTAATCAGACAGAAACAACTTGAGGAATCGGTCATATCGAAAGGCCACATTCAATACTACATAACTTGAACCAACATATCTTTCTCCATATTTATTTTTTAAAGGAATGGGGCAAGAGGGGGAGCTCAGAAGTACGGAAGACATGTAAGCTGTCTTACTAATTATTTTATAGCCCCAATGAACTAGTACAGAAGATGTCCTATAAAAGACACAATAAAGATTCAAAATGAGGTATTCTGTTTGCAAGGCTATAGGTTTTTCTCTGCCATTTGGGATCTAGGATGTGCTCTTTGTTTTTGAATGAACCACTGGGCGTTTGGCATAGTCTGCGCTTTCAACCAGATTTGAACCAGGTAGAAGTAGATGAAGTGTTTGGCTTCATGTGCCACACCATGACCAAGTATCTTCCCTGGCTGCGGTGGTAAGTGTAGCTATACATCTCACCTCTGTCATATTCCCCCGACGCCTTAGTAGCACACGCCACTGAGTCCTGTTGCACCTTTTCAGACATGTCTACAAATTTGATCAGCACCTACCTCCTGGGCTGCACATGGTTACCGTGACATAGGTGCTAGCAGACTCCTTTTGTCTCCTAGGTCAGGCGCTCACGTGGCTTGGGCCAGCAGAGAGACGCCATCACTATCCAAACCATAGCATATCAAAGCCAGATTGTTGGGGTTTTGTGAGAACACATTCTAGGACAACCCATTTCTGAACTCCTATGCCTTCTCAGTGTCATAATTCTTGAAACTGTGTCTTAAAAGTTTATGCCTTGGGGTCTTAAAGTTTTGGGGTTTTCAGTTAAATTTTATTCAAATAATCTAAACAACTTTGGGTGACTGCCTGTGGTTTAACTATTGTCAATTTAGCAACAAATTGTGTTGCTAAAGGAGATATTTAAATAAGTTTAAAGTACTATGTAAGGCGCTCCAAGGATGAATGAGGATGAATTCAGAACTGATAATATCTGATTTTCATTTTTGTTACAAAGTATGTGTGTACTTTCTCCCTCTCCAAACTGTTTTGAGTCACAGCCAAGCATGGTGGCACACACCTTTAATCTCAGCATTTAGAGATGGATGTAGGTAGATCTCTATGAATTCCAGAATAGTCAGGGCTACATTATGGGATCCAGTATTAAGGAAGGAAGGAAGGAAGGGAAAGAAAGGAAAGACAAGGATGAGAAGAAAGGAAGGAAGGAAGGGAGGGAGGGAGAGAGGGAGGGAGGAAGGGGAAAAAAAGAGAAAAAAAGTTTGGAGTTTTAATATAGGAATTCCCAGAGAGTACAACTGAGAAAGATGGGATTAAGTGTCCTGTGCATAGGATTCTTTATTATTTAAGAATAGTCTTGGTAATTATCTACTTTGATTAGAAAGATTATACACTAAGATTTGTATTACGTGGCTAAATCACTAAATCTGGATATAGTCAGAATAGTTGGATATACTATTCATTTTTTTATATCATTTTTAACAGTATTTTTTGTTGTTTGCTTGTTGTTTGTTCATTTGTTAGTTTTTAAGACAATATCTCACGCTATAGCCTTGGCTGGCCTTGAACTCATGGAGATCCGCTTGCTTCTGTCTCCCAAGTGCTAGGATTAAAGACCTACACCACCACAGCTGACTCAGATACACATTAAGTGGTTGCTTCCCGGTATCATTCTAGGGATAATTCTTGTAGTTTTTGCTGAAAGAAATTTGATGGGTTGAGAAAACAGGTAATCTGTCTGTTCATACATGTGTGTTAACAAAATACTACAAATATGATTTTTATATCAAAACAAATTTTAAGAGTTACCATAAGCATATGCTTTTGAGTTGTACAAAGTAAATCAAGTGATGTGCAGAAGAGAAGTTGAATTTTTCAAAAACCTCAACAAAGTTGGTGCCTCTTGGCTAACAAAATTTTAGTGCGATTTGGCTTGCACTAGAGTAACTGACCAGCCCTGCCCACATTCTTTTGCTCTCTTAAAATCTCAAGAGATGTTCCTGCTATGACAGGAACACAAAGGAGGCCTGCCTTCAAGCTTCTAGAGGTGAGCATAAAGTCCACCAGGTTCTGGTTTGCTAAGCCTCTCAGTTAGCTGAGAAGTTTCACGTATGCTTGTACCTCTGACGGCTCTCTGCTCTAAAGCAGGGTGGAGCCTGCCATGCCATTCAAGATCAACAGAGAGATGGAAACCCATCCAGTCCCCACTCCTCTCCCATGACTATGTCCCAGTCGACATGGCTTGCGAGTAGTGGAGCATCTCTTCCTGCTCTGTGCCTAGCTGAGGTCTTAAATGTCCAATATCTCAAAGTCCTGCTTCACCGGAGCTGTAGGGCGCTGGCCACATTCCTTTTCCACCTGCCTTGCACCCCGCCCCCACACACACACCAAACTAGGTGATTTCTTGAGGGTTACCTTTTGTTTTATACATCTTCCAATGGTAAAGCAATTTTAGATCATTATGTAATTGTTCCACAAAATTCAATAGGCTTTTGTAAAAATCTGTCATTTACCTGGCATTGTACTTGGCATTAAAGGCAATATAGGAGACGTGCTACATGGTCGCCGATACTGACAAGGATTCTCTTGTTTGCCAAGAAGGGGGGGGGCCTAGACAACAGAAATTATAACATATCATATATCCAAGTTAAACATACTCAAACAGTAGTATCTAAACAAGAAGATAGACATTGTCCAATGTATACAATAAGGCAATATACATGATTTGAGGCCATTTTGACTGTATATTTCTTTAATGTGCATAAATAAAAAGCCTCAGTTCCTTTGAATGCCTTCTTTCTTACTCATTCTGATCTTCCGCATGTAATCCATAAAAGGCCGTTGCTCCCTTCATAAATCTTCTGTAATTCAAAGCATAACCCCTAAAGTTCAGAAACTGAGCAGATTAGCTAGTGCTGCTCCTCACTAAAATGGTTGGCGTATAAACATCTCCCTGGAGTCACCACTGCAGTCAACGCAAAAGTAAATCAAAAGTCAGCTACGAGTTCCAACGATTTATCAATGGGATGGTTAATGGTGTGTGTATGAACTAGCATAATTACAAACCCTACCACCAATTGCTGCTCCCATTAGTTCATAGCATTTTAAAGCCTGTAGTATTTTATGTGCATGTCTACGTATTCACGCATGCATATACATCTATTTGCATCTTAAACTTGGCATTTCAGGATGGCATATTTTCTGCCCCTAAATCAGCTGTATGATCTTTGGGAACATTACTCGCTTGGAAATCATAACCTCTCCTTCAGTCTACGTATGACTTCATAACTTTTATAGTTTTCTCTCCATATTTTGCAAAACCCTTATTGTGATTATAAAGCAGTTCTCTGTGGTTACAGGGAGAAGGAGTAACTTCCCGTGATGTAGCTTTAAAAATACTTGGGGTCCTTGGTGGTGTATGATGTGTTTGTGTGAGCAAAAAAATCTAACAGGAAGGCTTTTTAACCAAACTGACTCTGCTGAATCTCTACTTACTAATTAAATTACAGTTGAATCATCAAGAACAATGCTTTCGAGGTTCTGTGGACTCTGGAAAGGAGATTAAGAGTAATTTAAAATGCAGAACACCATTAATTTTATTCATTAGGCATAAGTAATTATCTTACTAATTCATCATTCTCCTTTAGGGGAAAGGGACCTCCACGTTTCCTTTCCATTTTTAATAAACACTGAAGTGTTTTTTTCATTAAAAAAATTTTATGTGATTTGAATTCTCTACTGACTCAACGATATATTTTAAAGCAATGCCTCCCGTATCTTTTTTCATGCCTGGGAATCTTGACATGCACGTACTGATCCAGAGTATCTGGAGGGGGACTGTGTGTCTGCATCCTAAGCACCCGTTGATGCATCTCTGCTGCTGCTCTACCAGCAACGCTGCGAATGGCAAGGCTAGTGATTCAGAACACATTTTGTAAGCCTTAACCAACAGCAATAGTTTTCTGTGTACCACGTCGACTTCCTGGGGTTTATATTCCTGAGTTACCTTTCTCCTACCATGTTCATCAATTACTCATGACATCGCTTATATTAAAGGTTACCAACTTGGAGGGATGTCCCTGAATAATAATAGTAAGCCTTCAATACAGACCTTGGAAAAGTTCAGATAGATAGAAAACTAAAGTGTCTTCTGAACACACACTTATTTACATCTCAATGGCTTTCATGGGCTCATTGCAAGGTTCCAACCGAGTCTGACCACCAGCTTAATTCCCATGATCTTCCCTCATCATGGCGCTAAATGAAACTGTGTAACCTACTACACAGCAATAAAAAGAAAACGCTAGCCCATCATCCTTCATCTGCTCTGGTTATGGGAAAACTCTGTATCCTGGCAGGCTCCCTCAAGCTGGGATGAAAGTTGCATTAGTCAAAGGGTCAACAAACCTGTACTGAGTGGAGACTGGAAGAAACAGGAATTCGATTTCATTTGTACTGCTATCCAGTGCTTGTAAGTACTTCTAACCGGAAATGGATGAGAATGCTGAGCCTGTAGGATTTATGGGTTATCTATGAAGATATGAAACAGGAAGCTGCTTGGGCTACGTGTCATTTGCATATATTAGGTTGCCATAGAGACAATGAGGGAATGTTGCCAAACCGTCCAGATGTATTCACTAGTTGATGAGTGCCAAGTAGGCTACATAGCTAGAGATGCAAAATACTTGTAACATATTCTTTGAGCAAACATACCACTCATGCATCAAGCGTGTCCTACCCAACTCTGCTCACCTACCAGACAGGGGCAGAACAGACTTCATTCAAGACAAACATAGGGGATGAGCAGGGGCTGGGAAATGGCTCAGAGCTGCTTTTACTCCATTCGTTGATATGTTGAAGTTGTAAGTTCGGAGTACAAACACAAATACTGCTTGGATGGCTTTTGAGAGTTTGGCACTGTCAGGGGCGAACCCCATAAAACATCCCATTACTGGAAGAATCTAAACGTGTGTCCCTGTGGCTCATTATTCTAAGTCTCTTTTGGATTAAGCTTTGTACATTCATTCAGAGAAAATTATGGACATCCTCTGAGATTGTTAAAGACCCAGATCCTTAAGATTTGGAAGAGGTTGCAATGGGGATAAGAATCTGTATGCAGGACACTATTCGAGAAACTCCAGATCTTAGAGTTGGAAGCCACACTAGAGAGGTCTTTAGTCCAAACTGCTTTGCAAAGTTGGAATCCTGTGTCTCATTGCTTGGCAGATGGTCATCAGCCTGTACTTCAACACTTCCAGGAGTGAGAAATGCAGCACTTTTTGAGATGACCCGTCCCCTAATGACAGTTCCAAATGTTGAAACATTCTCCCTGTTACAGAGTCCAAATATGCCTTTCTTAAACTGTTGGTTCTAGCTCAGCTCTTTCAAGCTATTAAAGTCTTCATCTTTTCCATCTCAGCCCCGCTCCCAAGTTTTGTGTACACCATGTAATTTCCACCATTTCTTTAGACTTTCTTTCCAGGTCCAACAGCTATGCACCCACTCAGATGGGGAGCAGATCTTCAGGATGCTCAGACCCAAGCCGTGAGACGGCACACTATGGTGAAAGCAGCCTGACGATTGGCTGCGTCATCCGGAGCGGTTTTATCTGTGTGGCGTGTAATCGCCATTTTTTTCACCAGCCGATAAAACCTCTGACTTTTAATGACTTGTTAGAAAACCGAAACTCTGCAACATTTCCGTAGGAACGCTCTCATTGGGTATTAGATAATAGACTTCTCTTTTCAGCCTAAGTAAAGAATCAATGGGGCCCTTTACAATGGACAGCTGGGTAGACACCCTATGTTATTGTTATTCATCAAGATGATTTAAATCTGCTCATCTCACTTAGGTATCAACTGCAGGTGACATTTTTAACTAGAATAATGCTCACTAGATCAAATGTAGAGTCTCTCATATACTTCTTAATATCGGCCAGGGTTTACTAATAGAGAGCCCAGCCAGCAGAAAATATTCCTGTAAATGTTGAGTCAGATAGTTTTTCTTTTTTGTTCCATAGGACAGCACCAAAGGTTATCAAAAGCTTTCCTTGAATCAATCATACTCATGGAATGGAAATGAATGCTGGGTAGAGATAACCGACCTAGAGTCTAACACTTTATCCTCATTGTGTTTTTAAATGCCCATGGTTTTTCTGCGACTCGTACGATCGCTATTCCAGGGAGTCCATGAGAGGTTTGTGAAGAAGGGCTGCAGCCACCCAAGCGTTAGGCCCGTTCTGTAGTAATACAGAGCGGATAAATGGGAGGAGGGAAACCATTGTGTCTATGGCTGCACACGTGAAATGAGGAAGAGCAACATAACCTGTCTTTACCAAAGCCATGCCCGAGGCTGGTAATGACTCCCTTTTTCTATATCTGCACAAAAGACACTTCAAAATAATAGAGCTAGCTTCTAGAGCTAGCTGTTATTTTATCCTTAAGTCTAATTCTAGGGCATTTCTTCCTTGAGCCCACGTCTTTCATTTCTTTAAAAAGAAAAAGAGACGATGAGGGTGACAGTTTCTGTGTATATGAAATTCTTGAAGCAGTGTGAGGAGAGTGCTTATTCCACACGCTGATGGAGCTCATCCTTCGAGAATTTTCAGCATCTTTGTTCTCCTGTGAGCTGAAATTGATGCTGCACCTTTGTTACAGGATGCGGTATCTTCCGATAGCAGCCGGTGTCCCTCACTCTCTTGTTTCCAATTTTGAGGCTGTGCTTCTGAAACTTCATGCCAAAAAACTCTGACAGAGTAGGGTGTTTTTTTTTGTGCACCCCGAATATTCAACATTCCCACTGGACAACAGTATCATAATGAAAACAGTTACGGCACTCTTATGAAGTAGGCACATACGTTACATTGAATATGTAAAATAACATGGTTAGAATATTTAAACTAACAAACTTCCTCCATATCTTTTTTTTTTTTTTTTTTTAAGATGGGGAGGCAACAGTCGTGATCAAAAAGGAGCTTCCTGTCAGTCTTCACTGTTCTGGTCACAATTGAAAACACTCAGTGAAAAACCTCCATTTGAATAGCCTCAGGACTCAAAGCTTGTGGACAGGTTTAGTGAGCACGAATTGATTCTCAGTGCCTACTCCCTAATAATCAAGTGATATCTGCGCATGTTTTTATCTCTCCTAAAAGGACACATACCTTTATGAAGTGAAGTGTAAGAGAATCATTCTTGGTTCTCTCTGTGAACTATTGGATTCTGTTTGTGAACTCTTACACACATTGTTGTGCTTTCCTGAGGAGTACAACGGATGGACGGCATGTGATGCTGACATTCTCTGAATTCTCTGAACAGGCAGTGGTGAACTTCTCTGAGGAGATGGAACTGGGGAACCCAAATTGCTTTCAGTAGTCCTAATCTGTCTATGTTTAAAAATAGTGATACCCCTCAGAACTCACTGGCGACTGTTCAGGAAGGTCAAATTAAAGGCACAGTTTGAAAAGGAAGCCATGATTTTATAACCAATTTTATATTAATCCCAAGGATCTAAGCAGAAAATTCAGTTTATTCACACACCCTAATTAACCCCAAAACACTGGCTATATTCTAAACTACCCAGTTAACAGTAAAGCAGGAGAACCTTCAAACAGTTCCACAAGTTTCAACCAAATGGCTCATAAAATACTCTAACAGACCTAGTCTACAATGTGTACATGTCCTGACACAGAGCATGGAATTCCTATGGATTCAACAAAGTATTCCTAGAGAATGCTTTACTGCTTAGGGGGAGTGTTAATTTCTATCCTTATATCTTTCCACCCATCCAAGGAGCTGTTAGAAACTGTAAATTTGAGTGTTTTGAGCAGGTGGGTTATAAGTTGTCTAGTGAGGGAACCCTGAAACTTTATGTGCTGGCTTCAACTTAGGAAAAGCATTCGGTAGACCACAGCACCAGTATTCGGAAGGGGCAGTCATGGGGAAGAACACACAGTCACACTGGGCGAGACAACTCCCAAGACACTGAAAACTCAAAGACCTCTCTTTGAAGAAAGTCTTGTGTCGTAAATGTCTGGGGCGTGAGCCTATCAGCCCACTTTCAGGGAAAAATCAGGCAGATGTGGCAAGTTGGTCAGAAACATGTATCATTTCCAGACAGACCCAATATACAATTTCTGCTTACTTCTCAATGATTGAAATAAAAATTCAGTTTGGGCAAACTTATATTGCTGTCCACCATGTGCCAGGAAGAACTCTATGCCTATAGAAAAGAACCAGAAAGCCAGGTGCCTGGTCTTCTCGAGCAGGGAGACAGGCAAGTGAGAAAAGATGTTTGTTACTGATCAAGGTTTAGAAGAACACAAAGTAGGTGCTACCTATGTAGAGAGGCACATAGCTCTAACCTCAGAACTTGGAGGCTGAAGCAGAAGGATGGGGAGTTCAAAATCAGCCTCAGCTAGATAGCAAGTTCAAGGCTGGTCTTGGACAGATGAGGCCTGGTCGCAGAAAACAACCAGAGCATGTGAGGTGATGGTGGATAGACTCAGGGATCTCTGTAGATTGAGAGATTTCACAGAAAATTGTATGAGGTTCTTGTCTCCAAACCGTTTCTACATGGAAGACGGAGATATCTGAGTAGCGCACTTGGTTGCCGGGATGCTTACTTTGCGTAGAGTGCCGACATCACTTCCACGGTCCTGAATATGGCACAGCTGCTCCAGCTCTGCCATCTTCCACCATCTTAGCCTGTACCCTTCCCTGTTTGCTGCATCACCACCCGACATCCGTCTTTGTGTCCCTGCTAGTTCACGGCCAGGATCGAAGTTTCTCACACGTGTGCTTCTTTACCAAATGAGTTCCCTTCTAGGCTGGGAACTCTACAAAGACAGGGACTTTGCTAGGCTTTGTGAGAAAGTCTAGGAAACTATGATCATGGAGTCCTGGGTGAAACAGATGTCAGCTGAAATTTGACGGGATCTTGGCTGGTTGGGGACCACTCGAGAGAGATGAGTAGACAATAATGCAGTGTTCGAGGCTGGTGAAAGTTACACAGGACCGCAAGTGTCCGGCGGGGAATTGGGGACCAGACTTGGGAAGCGAGGCTGCGCATCTTCCCACTTCAAGACTCTTTTTACCCATCTGCAGCGGTGTCATTTCCTCCCTTCCCCAGGGGCACCAACCTTCAATGTTTTGCTGTTCGGCCTGAGTTCAGCTCTTCTCTCTCCAAGCTCCCTTGATGCTGAGCTCCTGAACCCGACCCTGTTTCTTTCTTAGCCTCTGTAGTTGAACAGTAGTCTAGCTGCCTCTCCGCTTACCCTTATTAGTTAACGAAGCTTTTAATTAAGCCCCTGGTCCCCTGCTTATTTTCTCCTCCCCACTGATCTTCTACACTGCCTTTGTCAATGTCTCTTCTTTGAGTTCTGCGGACGGTTCAATCCATTTTCCTTTACCTGTGGTATTTGACATAGCGAACTCCTCTCTCCTTGGAAATACCCGTATTTGGACTCTCCTTGGAAAACCTGTATTTAATTACCCAAATCACCTCTTTTTTGGTTTTATCATTCCTCAATGAAATCATTTTGCTTTATCCTGTCTAATATCCTTCGGAAGCTGTCTCTGATGGAGACAAAAAGATATTGGGGAATTGCACCTGTTAGTACATGTCAGTACATGGTAATGCCTGTTAGTACATGAAGAGGGCAAGAGGAATACAGAGGAAGAAGCTGACCCACAGTGAGATTGAAACCAGCTGTAAGAGGGAGCTCTAATGCCTGGGTAACTTCATAGTTGTTCCAGATTGAAGCCAGGGGCTGGACATTGGAGCTAGGCAACTGCCAGTCACTGACTTTAGGCAACCATCTAGGAAAACTGTAATTCTGGGAAATTTATTAGACAGTGCTTTCAAGGGGGTTCTCAACGAGGGGCAATGTCTGTTATAGCGGCCTTGTACTATGTACTTCCGAGCTTAACTCTACTTCTACTAGGGTCCTCTGGAAAACCTGCTGCTTAAGCTGCCAACTTTAATTGTGGGAGCAGTGTCTGCTGTGGAAGTTTATTTTTAGTTGTGTTTAAAATAATTGTTTTTGTGCACTGTTGGAAAAAGGGATGCATAGGCCCTGGCATTTTGTATTGTCTGCAGGTGTTGGATTTCTGTGGGGGATGTTTGATTGCTTATGATCTGCACCTGAGTAGTTCTGAATCAATAAACACTTGAGCTCAGATGCTTGGGGTTCTACTGTCAATCGAATATGGTGCTGGCCAGGACGGTGGTTCCCTCTGCTGAGGTCTGGCAGGGTTTGCAGTTATGAGAATGCCTCCTTTATCCTTCTCGGTGAGCCCAGACAGTGACTAACTACTACAAATGGTGCATCAACATGGGGCAGGACATCACGCCAGCTAATCCAACCTGAAGACAGAGAAGAGAAAGAAACTCCAGACCTCACAGAATCCTGTAAAGTACGCTCAGGGAAGCTAGCAGAGGACAGAGATTAAGGTATAAATTAAAGGCTCCTGAAGGAAAAGGACAGTGAGAAAAGAAATAAGCTTCTATGAAGAGAAAAGACTGTGAAATTAATACATAAATGAGAAAGAAAGCTTCAAGGTGAGAGCCACAGAACAGAGGCTCTCAGAGATAAAGAATTCAGCTGGGAGCAGGAAAAAGCAAGGTTCTTTCTGCTTTTCCTGATCATGGAGCTGACATTCCCTCCAGCCACTGGCAGTAGCGTACTGTTTGATGAGCTGTGTTTTCTGATATGTGTGTGAAGCTCAAGATGTTGTGTTTGAGATCCATGGAAAGGGTTGTATGCTTCCTCTTAGTGGTGGTGAAAAAAAAATTGCCAAACTGCCAGAATGTTTCAATCAGAGATTCTTCCCCACTGCTGTGGAAGACAAAGCTTAGAGTCAAGAAGCCCCTGATTTAAACTGACCAGGTTTTTTTTTTTGTTGTTGTTGTTTTGTTTTGTTTTCTGCAAACCTGACTAAGGGAAAGACAAGCAGTCCAGGCACTGTGATGGTGATGAGAACTCCACCAACGAGGGGACCCTTCCTGCAGACAAGTGACCAGTTGTTTTCCAGCAAACCAGACTCATCTGGAAAGTGTTTCCTCAGGATCAACACACAGAAACTGTCTTCTAGAACTGGCCGAGGTTGTATCTTGTGCTGGCAGCTGAACTTGGTAGTGTAAGAGTTACCTAGGTGTTATTGGTTTTGAAGGCATGAAGGGGTCATGGAGAGCAACTGAGGCTTGGCACTCTGAGAGGCCAGGAGAGGCCACTGGAGAGGGTGCAGCCTCAGTAGAAGTTGAAGGCCCAGATTAAAGGGGTCATGTAAAGAAGTTGAGTCTTGGAACCATGAAAAGAGCCCACGAGAGGCTATTGGTGATAGTGCAGCCCATTTGCAGCAAGGGACCCCACCAGCGGTTCTGAAGATGCCAGTACCATGGGACGACCACCAAGAACAGCAGCAGCAGTGGTGTGAGCCAGCCAGACACTGGAGGACATACTGTGTGTGCAGCAGAGGGCAGAGCCAGAGAAGTGATCCAAGCCCTTTGGAAGAACCCAGAAGATCATGAGTGAATTCCAGATAATTGGACATTGATAGTGCTTTTCTGTTGTCCAAAGACTGTGAAAAGCTTGATAGACAATTGGTATCATTTGGTCCTGTGTATTATTAACCCTTGTGATTTTTCCCCTTGTAAATGGTTTTGCTGGTGTAGTGTTAAATTGTGTTGTAAAGGTAAATCATTTTTTTTTATACAGAAAAGGGGAAATGTTGGGGAAGTTTATTTTTAATTGTTTGAAATTGTTTTATGCACTGTTGGGTGAGGGGCCGCCTAGGTTCTTGGCCTTTTGCATTGTCCGCAGGTGTTGGATTTACCTGGGGGAGGTTTGATTGCTAATGATCTGCACCTGAGGAGTGCTGAATCAATAAAAACACCTGGGCTCAGAGCTCGGGGTTCCACTGTTGATCGAGTATGGCCAGGAAAGTGGTTCCCTCTGCTAAGATCTGGCAGGGCTTCCACTTACGAAAATGCTTCCTTGTTGTCCCTGCCCATAGGTAACCTGCCCATAGGTTACTACTACAAGTGTCTGTTCTACTAATCTGGAGGCACCATTACCTGTCTTCTGCTTCATCTTCTCCTTGTATCCCATGTCCAAATACTACAACTCCCTGTGAATGCTGTATGATTAGTATCTAGCACATCCTGCTTTTCTCTCCACTTCCAATGCTGGTCTTTTCATTTGGCTTTTCTATCACCCAACCCAGTTTCTCACCCAGTGAGACTCCTTTTAGTAAAGGATGGACTGCAGTGGGATAGTGTGTTACACAGTGCTCACTGTACATGGTCAGGCAGGTCTAAACTCCTTAGGAGATCATGGTTCTTTGCTGGCCTACCTAATGCCACTGCCCTCTCCCTCCCTTGCTGAGTTCTCCTTGGATGCTTTCCCCTAGTGAACTGGCTCTGTAGTATCTGGCCTGTAGACAACACTCTTCTGTGTACAGGGGGTGACCCTAGCACCAGATCACATTCTATTTAGAAGTCATTTCTTCTCTTCAAGAAGCAAAGCCCTTGATCCAGAGCAGTGATAAGGCATTTTCCTAAATGCCAGGATTAATCCCAGGAGATCACATGACAGGGGCTTCCCAGCCTGGGCAAGGACACAGCTCATCCCTGTTTGCTGGGCTAATCCCAGACTGAATGCTGCCACCAAATCCGTACTGAGTATGACTTACGCTCCCAGCTGTTAATGCTGATACATATACATATACATACACATATACATATACATATACATATACATATACATATACATATACATATCAGTGCCAAGACCAGGCCCCATTCCCCAGGCACTGATACATCCCCGCCTGCTAATCCCCCTGGCTGCAGGAGTGGCAAGGAGAGGAGCCAGGTCACCCTGAGTCAGTGGGGTGGGGATGGAGACCCTGCCACTGTGTGAGTATGGCTGATGGTGGTGACCTGTGCTGTGTTTCTCCGCATCAAGCCAGATAACCTCAAGGGAAACAGAAATTCTCTTGGCTGGCCTTATGTGACAGGAAGGCATTCCTTGCTTGTTCCTGGCTTTAATCGTGAAAAGGACAAGGAGGGAGAGGAACAGAGAAAGAAATAGAAACGAAAGGAAAGGGGAAAGCAGAAAGAGACATCAGCCTTGTTAGTCATGAAAATGACCTTCTGAAGAAAACAGAGCCTTTCCTGCAATGTGTCAGATTCATTCATTACTGTTTAATCTCCGAGGGGAACCCAACACCATCAGGAAAGCCACCTCACAGGCACCGAGCACTGCCGCACGCCCAACCCCCTTCCCTCGGGTGGTGATGGGTGCACGTCTGATGGGTGCATGTCCTTTGATGTCAGCAGGACCTGAAGGCAGGATTTTAACATCACCTCCTTCCTCCATCTCCATCCCTTTGCTGGGATTTTAAGCTTGTCCTTTCCACACTGCCCTCTTGCCCAAGTTCTTCTCAGGCTCGAAAATGTTACCCTAGAGGGGGCTACAGTCCTGTAGGCTTCCTCCTGGCAGCCACCATTTGCTGTTGTTGGCAGAAAGTCCCATGCCAGGAGCCAGCGGCTCAGCACGTGAGGACCCCTGTGCTTAGCTTACCCGAGCAGCAGGCTGCAGGCAGTCAGCACATGCTGCAGGCTTCTCCTGCCTCGACAGCAATGATGCTAGCCCAGTGCCTGCATCAAATGTGTCACAGTCCCATCCCCCTCCTGCATCTGCACAGAATCCCCTGGAGCCTGGAGCAGGTCATGAGTGATGGGCAGTAGATAGTACCAGATGTACATTTCTTTAGTTCAAAATTAAATTCCTCCAAAATTTTTTTTCAAAATTGGATTTTGCTAAGTGTGTGTTAAGGTTAAAATTATGCGTACCACCTGGAAGAGAGGTTTAATGCATTTGCTTTTTCTAGTGAACGCCACGGAGACGTGAAAAGGTGAAACAACGAAGAGTTTTAGTTTTACGTGTCGGAAGATACTACAAACCGTTTGGCTCGATGTCTTTTATTGAGCTACTAATATTTATCATACAATTTAATGTTCCCCATAAGACCGCTCGTGGGCTGATATTGGCTACTTGACTGGGAAAAGTAATCACTTATGATAGGCAATTAGAAAAAGAAAATTTTAGAGTTTTAGTCTGCTATAAAAATAAAAGTCATGCTGATTATTGTAAAACATAGATGAACCCCCAAATATGCTAAGAGCAAGAAGCCAGGCATTAACAGCCATGTGACTCCGTTCATATTTGATGTCCAGAACAGATAAGTCTTGGCGGTATAAGCGACTGGGGCCGTGGGGAGAAGGAATGGGAGGGGGTGATGAGAAGGTTCTGGAAATAGAGTTGGTGATGACTGTGAATGCAAAAACTTATAGCCAAAAATCACAGTTTTTATAAAAGGGGAGAAAATATACCCACTATCTTCATCCTTCCAACAGCTGGATCACTGTGGGGAAATTCAGACCTGTGGGAGATTCATGTGCGTTGGTAAATATGAGCTTTCAGTCACAAGGCTGCTATACATGTCTTACTCCTAATCAGCTTTAAAACAAGGCAGGATTCCGGTCTGCTGCTTCTCTCTGTTGAGGATAGAAAGGAAGATCTTTGAAATTCACCATGGACTGGCATGAGAAGGAGAAGAATTCACTACAGAAAACACAAACGGAGCCAAAGCCTCATGTGGAATATCATCAGATGAGGAATGGCATGAGGCCCCTTCAAAGGCCTGCTGAGTTTGTAAAAGGAATCCACTTCTTCTCTATAATAGGAGATGCTCGGAAGACAAAACCTTTAAATATGTGTGTCCCTGGAGGCCTCGAACGGAATGGCTTTAAGCCAAAGGAGGAGAAAGATTGGAAATGCAGTTTCTCCACGTGGTGGAGCACAAAGTTTTAAGCTATGTCCCCCGAACAAAGGGGCTTTGGTTTGATCTTTTAACTAAGTCCTTGGTGCCGCACAAGTGTACAGATATCTAGAAGGGCAAAGGATGACAAGGCCAATAAGCTTCAGTATGAGATAAAAACTCGAGAGAGCAAACTCTGATGTTAACACGCTCATCAGTTGCAAGTGAAGTCAGGCTGTAGAAGAAGAGTAGCTTTCACTGCGGCCTGCTGTGTTAAGTTTCCATCCCGTGATGCTCTTGATATCTTGGTGTGCATGTGTGTATGTGCACATGCGTGTGCATATGTGGGTGGAGGCCAGAGGTCCACAGTGGGTGTCTTAGTCAATCATTTTATGCCTTAATTCCCTGACACAGTTTCCACTGAACCTAGAGTCATCGATTTGGCTAGAATGGCTAGCCAGTGTTCTTCCTGGCCCCACCTCCCGGGAGCTGTTTTACACATGACTTTCTACGTGAGTTGTAAACACACAACTCAGGTGCTCAAGCCCACTGGCACTCACTGGCTGAGCCATGCTGCCAGCCCCATAAAATGTCTATCGAAGACATGGCTAGGGTCTTATTCTGAAGAACCCCCGTGTGAAAGAGGACGCTTCAGACTTTAAAGGAAACGCTCAAAGTAATTTAGGATGCATAATGAAAGGGTAGTTTAATCCACATTACAGACCCCAGGCTTCTATTTTCCTATTTCCAAAATGTAAAGAAAGTGAGACAGAGAGAGAGAGAGAGAGAGAGAGAGAGAGAGAGAGAGAGAGAGAGAGAGAGAACATCCGTAATGCTGTCCCTGCAGATTATTAAGGGCGTCAGTAAGGACAGGCCTCTCAAGGCCTAAGCTACATCTGTGTGGCTTTTCAAAGGAAGGAAGTTATGAGTGCTCAAGGTTGGTAGGTACTATCTTTTCAAAAGACTGGATATTGGCATCTCAGTAGCATGTTTTTGCTTCCACTCACCATCAGAAAGAGAGAAAAAGAGGGAAGAAGCAAAGAAAGAGAGGAATGAAGGAACAAAAGAGCGAAGGGCCATGAGGTCTTGCGTTTTCTGTTTTCTGTGTCGCTGATATGTAGCCTCTTAATTGTGCTAGATACTTGTTTCTATGGTCTCTTGGTAGAATTTAACTTCAGTACTTCAAAATGAGTTTAATAACATACCTTCAGCTACTGTGGTAAGGCATCGGCCCTGGCACCTTGTCCTTTTCTCTTTAATTATAAATAAATAAGGAAATTGAGTTACGGACAGTAGTAAAGAGAGCGCCACCTAGTGGCACGCAAGTCAACAGGCTGGTAGGTGCTGCCCTTCAGGGAGAGAAAGGCTGGGGAAAAGCACCTAAGAAATTAAGTTTAACTCAGCCTTCTGCTACCTGCCTCCAGTCTGCTCCATACCTGATTTTATGGAGCAGAATGAAGGGTCCGGCTGCCTCCACGCCAGCGCCTCCTGAGTCAGGCCTGGTGTTAAACTGTGACTTTACAGGCCTGTGCTTGCAGTTGAGAGCACCCCCCCACACACACACATGCCGCTGCAGCTGCCATCTGCTCAGGATGAAGCCTCTGGGGGCCTGGATACACCCCTTTCCAAATGGCCAGTCACACAAGGCTTTGAAATTCTGGCCTTTGATGTATTTTATAGGGATAAGGAAACATATATTACAGTCAGCTCTGCTCTGCACACGAGGCCACGTGAGTGGGTCAATGCTGAAATTGTAATTTCATCTTCCATGTGGAGCTTAACTCTTCCAGCTCTGCTGATGATGACATCACAGGAAGTCACTGATGAGCTGACAGTCTTTTATGATCTAGCTAAGGATACATTACTTTAGCCTCTCTCCTTCGGCATGTAATGAATACCAGGGCTTGTGTAAATGTTATGGAATTATCTCTGAGCGAAAACTGAACCCTCCCAGTAAGCCAGCAGTAGATTAAAAGGCAAAGGCAGTGCTGGTCGGGGGATTTTATCTCGGCTTCTATGATAAGCCACGGAGTCGGAGGCCTAGAACTCGCTCAAAACTGGAAGGTAGCACTGAGGGAGCATTTGGAGAAAATGGGTGGGGATTATAGGGGAAAGATGACTTCATAAATCAGTGCAGGGCGAATCAGTGGAATAAATTGTTATTTTTTAGTTCTTTTCAGCATAGGTGTACACTGTTTTGCAATTTCTCTATAAGAGTATGGAAAATGCTAGCAGCTACTTGGGGCCCAACTCAAGAATTTAGCATACATGTTTTACAGCTCTGAATTGTCACAGGGGAAACTACCAACTCAGAGGAGAAAAGCTATATCACTGTTCTTACATCTTTCATAAAACAGCACCAGTATACATTGAATCTATAAACTTAGAGGTTTACATATATAGATGTACATATGTGTGTATATATATATATGTGTATGTATATATATATATATAATGCACATATATGTGTATATATGTGTGTGTATATATATATCTATATGCTATATATAGATATATACATATATGTACATATATTCATATATATGTGAATTACTGAATATTTGAATTATATTTGAATATTTGAATTGTAGATATTGAATCTCTGTGTATTTGATATATATAGTCCATAAACACAGAAATGGACGTTTATGAGCTGGAGAGATGGCTCAGAGGTTAAGCACACTTGCTGCTCTAACAGATGACCTGGGTTCCATTCCCAGCACCGACAAGGCAGCCTAACTCCAGTTCCAGGGCATCCAGAGCCTGGCCTCTACAGCTAGCAGGCACGCACATGGTGCCTTTATATACATGTAGGCAAGACACACGTACACATTAAATAAAAATAAACAATTCTTTAAAATTATTTAAAATAAAGAATAGAAAAGCTTTTCTCATTTATTGGTGAAATTGTGTGGTACAGATAGGCAGTTGTGAAAGGGAGGTTAGACCTGACCTGAGTTTAATCTTCCACATAGAGGAAGGAGAGAACCACAACTTGCAAGCTGTCCTGTGAGACATCTACACATGCACAGTGACACACATATGCCTCCATATATATATTCACACAAATACAATAAAATAAAATGAATAGAAGGTCTGAGTTCTTTGGCTTTGTTTGTTGAATGCATCAAAATAAATTGGACATTGGACTTGAAAAGATGACATCTTCATAATTTAGTTAAACATAAAGCTGATTGCACTGTGATGTATCTTCCAGTCACAGTATATTTAAAAGCGTTCTTCTATATCTAATTATATTTGTGTGTGTACATTTTATATGTGTGTATTGGGGTGCACATGTATGTGTGTACACGCATGAGGTCAACGCTGGATATCTAACTCGATTCCTTTCCACCTCATATTTTTAGGTGAGGTCTCTTAATGAATGTAGAGCTCATCCCTTTGGCTAGACTGGCTAGTCAACAAGCCCCAGGGCTCCTCTGTCTCTGCCTCCCCAAACTAGAATTATAGGCATTCTTTTTTAGATATAATGGGGTGCTGTATTTCAAACTTAGGTCTTCAAGTTTGCACAGCAAACACTTAACAGGCGGAGGCATCTCTCCCACACTATCTTATTATATTAAAAAATGGGCTAAGTCGTAGAAAAACTAGCATTTGCTTTATTCTGGGTTCCAATATTTTGGCATTCTATTTTACTGAGGAAGAAATTGAATAAGTAAAGACATTTTACTATAAATGAAAAGTTAGCAAATATTCACCAAAGAAGAAAGTATTACTCAAAATCCCTATCTAAAAGTTTCTGAACTCCAGTGGGGAGCTGCAAAAACAGGACAGCGTGAGATCAAACTCCCAGAACCCATACATGCATGCCTGTAACCTTCCAGTCTTAGGTGTGGAAGAAATTGGTGGATCCTTGAGGCTCATTGGCCACCCAAGGTAGCTTCAGGTTCTTAAAAATGAAGGTAGAGAGTAATGGAGGAAAAGTACCTGACGTTGGCATTGGGTCTCCACATGTGTGTGAACTCACAAGGATGCACACAGAACACACACACACACATACATATACACACACACACAAGGATGCACACAGAACACACACAAGGATGCACACGGAACACACACATACATATACACACACACACATAAGGATGCACACAGAACACACACAAGGATGCACACGGAACACACACACACACAAGGATGCACACAGAACACACACACACATACATATACACACACACAAGGATGCACACAGAACACACACAAGGATGCACACAGAACACACACACACATACATATACACACACACACAAGGATGCACACAGAACACACACAAGGATGCACACAGAACACACACACACACATACATATACACACACACACAAGGATGCACACAGAACACACACAAGGATGCACACAGAACACACACACACATACATATACACACACACATAAGGATGCACACAGAACACACACAAGGATGCACACGGAACACACACACACACAAGGATGCACACAGAACACACACACACATACATATACACACACACAAGGATGCACACAGAACACACACACACACACACACACACAAGGATGCACACAGAAGACACACAAGGATGCACACAGAACACACACACACACAAAGATGCACACAGAACACACACACACACAAGGATGCACACAGAACACACACACACGCATACATATACACACACACACACAAGGATGCACACAGAACACACACACACATACATATACAGACACACAAGGATGCACACAGAACACACACACACACACACACAAGGATGCACACAGAACACACACAAGGATGCACACAGAACACACACACACACACAAGGATGCACACAGAACACACACACACGCAGAAGGATGCACACAGAACACACACACGCAGAAGGATGCACACAGAACACACACATACATATACACACACATATGGATGCACATAGAACACTCCTACACACACACACACATAAAACCTCTTTAGCTGTTGCCAGTATTTGACTCTCTGGCTGATTAGAGACATCTTGAATTTTTTCCATCGTTTGAATTTTTTAATTAAATAATCATTAGTTGACTTTTGCTTTTATCTGTATAGAAATTTCAATATGTTAAAACACTTGCATTTCTTGTTAAGTGGGAAAAATTATACCCAACAAGATTCAGAACAATATGTAAATGGCAAAGGGGAACCAGTATTAACTATGTATATTTCTATATTAAATATTTTGGACATCTTAATCATTACTATAACAATATTATGTAGATGTGTCTCCCTCCCCTTTTTCTTCTTTAAGATGAGCTCCTTTTTTCGTACCCCAGCCTAGCTTTGAACTCACCAACCTAATGCCTCCATGTCCCAAGTGCTGCAATCACAGCATGTGTGCACTATGACAGGCTGTCCCTTGTTTTATACAGGAATCTGACAACAAGGAGCTTGGTAGCTTGCTTTAGATCATGGAAGCAGGAAGTGACAGAACCGGGCTTTGATCCCAGACCCTAAGATTTCTTTCTCTACTGCACAGCTCATCGGCTCAGTCGCTGATCACCTCCAGCAAGAAGGCAGAACTTTAGCAAATGCCCAGTGGAATAGGGAAGAGAAAAAGCAACTCAGCAATGATCTTTTAGGATTAAAGTTCCAGAAACACTATATGTGGGCTTAAGTCTAAGATGGAAAGTAAATCTCACTTCCAAATTCTCAGTGGGAAGGTATGCCCAAGGGGGGTGTTGACATCAATATTAGTCTGGATTTGTGCTGGCATGCGAATGTGGTTCACTCAAAGCATTTTTAAAAAGATGAACTAAAATCGTTGTGCTACTCTGGATTTATTTTTCTTTCTTTAAAATGCAAAAATAATCAGGTACGGGTTTTACGGGCAGGATTTAACATCAGTCAAAAGTCTATCAAATTATAAAAAGTATTCATCACGAAGAGTCAACAGGCCAGGGTGCTGAGTAGGCAGTTCAGCCCGACATGTTTATCGTGCTGTGAATATGAAGGAACTGGACCATACAGAAGGCCAGGTGGGGCCGTTCCAAGTCTGGACGATCTTCGCAAGCCACAGGAGGTCGTAGGGCCAGTTGGTTCTTGAAGGAAATTCAGTCAGGAGAGCCAGTGGCTCATACACTGCTAGAGACAAAATGACTCTGGGTGCAAACACGCGTTCCTCTGCACCTCTGCAGTGGTGCGCACCTCTGTCCTCCTCAACCCGCTAGGACGTTCACACTTGGCGGAATTCTATTTGTCTGAGGGCAAAACGAAACCTACTTTGGGCCCCTATCCAAAGAAAAAGCTTCACTCCAAAACAACCTTGAAAAGATTAGTTATTGCACAATGACATCCTGCAAAAGGCCGTCTGGGGTATGAGCAGAAGACAGTTCAGATGAGTGAGACTTGCTTTAAAATTTCAAATTGACATTAATTCTTTTTTTTTTTTTTTTTTAAAGCAAACCCTTCTTTTTGCTGGAGGGGAGGGGAGGCAATCATGAGATCTGGGCCACACAATCGCTATGCTGACTGTTTACATATTTTTTTTTGACTGGTTTGGAACAATGGTAGTAGAGCGTGTTTTGAGTTCTGTTTACCACAAGGAACAAAAATCAAAATAAATATTCAATTGGCTTCGTAATGAGGCAAATGCTTTCTGCATTATGTAGTAATGAAAGTCCGTGTACACTGCAAATAAAGTTCGCTCAAGGGCTCTGTGAAAAAAAGCCAAATGTGAAATGCCAGCCAGAATTCTACTACAGAGCAAAGAGCTTGGGAATTAGTCACAATCCCCGAGGCCGAGGTTCGCGGAGTGTTTGCTTTGGTGCCTTTTTACTCTGTAGAAAGTGTAAAGTGCTGGGTCGGATTGGCTTCGTGCCCTCCGTGTCATTACTCATTGAGATAGTGGGAAAACGGAGCGCCATACTTACTGGGAGGTGGGGAAGAGGGGCCGCTGCAGACCTCTGTGGGAGAAAAGAGCAAGGGCCCACTTCTAGGGCTCTGAAGCGGCTGACTCTTCAGACCTTTGCGAATCCCTCTCAAATGTCCTAGGTTGCTCATTCCTTCTTGAAGTGGAAGGCCAGGCTCCACCCACCCGCTGCTCCTTTCTTCTCTCTGTAAGGGTGCTCCCCCAAGCAGGCTGGTAGCCGGAGCTCTGTGGTGAAAGGAGCCCAATCCTTGATGTATAAAAACCTGCAGCTACGGAGTATTCACACATTGGGGGGATGCGAGAAGTCCCATTTGGTTTGTCCAAAAGCTTTCAGTCAAAAGCTTTGACAACCCTGGAAACATTTTGAGGATTCTATCAAAACAAAACATTTGTCTCCTCTCCTAACCAGAAAACCAAGAGAGGACATAAAACAATTAATAAACAGAACTCCAAGCCTCAGTAAGGAGTCCTTTTGTTAACGTCTGGATCCCCAGTTAAGAATCCCTCCAGGGGGTTGTTCTTTTGTATGGTTTTTGCTGAGCTACTCAGGAAAAATGTCAAGGAGCCCTGGAGAGCAACGTCTGGCGTGGAGTACCAAGGGTCTGTTGCCAGCAAGCCATCGTGGAAGGATACAGGATGCTGGATGAGGTCGTCGTCATCCACTGGTGTCAAGGGAAAATGATTGCTATTGTAATCACAAACCAATACTCTTGAAAACTGCAATGAGTTCAGGGCCAAGTGTCACAGCTGCCAGGAACAGAGGGGGAAAGAATCATAAAGGTCATGAGTACCTTTCAAAGGTTTTACTCTCAAGCCCCTAAACAGGTTAGAAAAATCCCCTTACCAAAAGCACATTTTAAAGTTGACCTTAAAATTCATCATTGTAAATTAAAAGTGACCAAAAAAAAAAAAAAAGAAGGATCTGATTAACACAATTCTGGATGGTTTCTACCAGACGTTAAATGCCACACCAAGTAAATACTCTTATAGTCCGTTGATATGTATGCTAGACGTTCACTTCTCAGAAGCGTCCGTGTGCCAGAACTATCATGCTTCTGTGAAACGGAAATGTGTGTATAAGATAAATATTGTCTTAGATGTTTCTGATTATAAGTCTCCTAGTAGTGAGATCATTTCAATTATTACTAATGTCAAGCAATATAAATCTTGATGGCTAATTTTGAAAATGTGTCTGAATATAACATATAGGATCTTCTTTTGTTCCCAAGTAGTATATCCACTCATGGAGAAACATTAATCATTGCCAGAAGGAGACACTCTGACTCAAAAACTCCTACTTATATATATTTATATGTTTTTATTTTTAAAATGTTCATAAATTTTTATTATATTTCCCCTTCCCCCGATGCTTCCCAGAGCCTCTAAATCTCCCAACCCAGGCAACTCCGTGTACTTTTAGTTCACATCTACTCCTCTGGGTGTTGCAGAATGCTCCTGTGTGAAAGGGATGAATTGAGGGCTTTCAAGGAAGAATTGTATGACAGTGTAACTCAACTCTTTGAACGCCATTGGAAATGGACATCAGAAACCACTTATTGACTAAGTAGCAAAATTATCCTGAAAATGCTGTCAATGGCTCAGTGATACAATTTAAATAAGGGATTGTGAATAGCTTCACTTGTGAAATGATTTGCTCCCATCTTTCAGTTTCTGGAATATACTCTATGGCTGTACTGCGACTTAATTATATCTGCTGCTTTTTTCTCTTAGAAGCAGTGTTTGGCTTATATAATTCAGTTCATAAATAATTAGAAAAAGAAAAGTATGATATTCAAATTAATGTTCCTTTGCTGGCACAATCCATTTTGGTAAATAGTGTTATGAAATCTCATGTTGTAAAACTCTGAAAGGCTTGTGTCCAGAACATGGAAAGTTCTCTTATTGCTCAGTAACAGGAAAATTAACAACTCAGCATAAACTGGACAAAAGCTCTAAACAGACAGAAATTAGGCGTGTCCCGCGAATTCACACGAGAGGATTTTCAGCGTTCATATGAGCTTCCAACAGTGCATACTGAAGTCACAGCGGCATACTGCTGCTGCTTACCCCATCCTGTGGCTGACACTGTAACATCTGACGGTACCAACGGCTGGCCAGGATGCGAGAAAGCTGGTGCCTTTGCTCTGTGGCAAGAGTGTAAAATGAGAATGCTACTTTGGAAAACAGCTTAGCAGCTGCTTATGTTAAACACACACTTACCATATAACCCAGAAATCCAGTCTGAGATATTTACACAGTGGTGGATGAAATGTATCTCCATGCAAATATATGTATAGGAATGTTTATGGCTGCTCTATTCATAACCACCTCAAACTGGAAGCCTCCCAAATATCCACTAACCATTAAATGAATAAACAAATGTGTTCTGTCCACCCAGCGGATGGGTGCTTAGGAACCAAAGGTGGGAGGGACTAACAAAGGGGCACAAAAGCATGCTACAGAGGAATGGAGACATCCTGTATCCTAGTTGCTGGGGGAGTTACATGACTGCATCTGTGTGTCAAAACCCATGGACTTATGAGTTGAAATGGGTGGCTTTTAGTTATTTAAGCGATACCTCAGCGAACCTAATATTTTTAAGAGAATACTTTGGAAGTATAGTGTGACAACATTGTTATTCAATTATTATATTTGCTATATGATTTAACCAGAATCAGACAACCAAAAAAAAAAGGCCAGCTTTATTTTTAATTGAACTGGGCAATTAGCTCAAATAAAAAAAATATCTTTTTTTAATGCTAGAAAGATAGACTCAAGTATATTCATACATATATCAATCAGGGATATCATGTGCTAGTCATCTTTCTGACAGTGTATCCAAATAATCAATCACCAAAAGGAAAAGGGTTTATTTTGGCTGCAGTTTCAAAATTTTTAGTCCATGGATTGACTGGGCCCAGTGTTTGGATTTATGGTAATGGAGTACATCATATCAGGAACATGTGGAGGAGATGTATTCATGCCAGCCAGTTGGCAAAGAGAGACAGAGTAAGTAGGGCCCTGATATCCCTTGCAGAGCTGTGCCCTGTTGACCTAAACCTCTACCCCTCCTGTGGCTTCCACCTGCCAGAGTGGGCTGAAATCGAAACTTTCAACACATGGGTCTTCAGGGAACACCAAACTTACCAAACTCTTTGTTCTTATTGGATGTCCTCAAAGGTGACCAACATTTAAAACATATTAAGTTGGGAGAGTGGAAGAAACAATAAGGTCAGATGAAAAGTGTCATCAAGCCTGAAGCCCTCTCCTCAGCACAGCCAGACTTAGAATATCCATATGCAGGACAAAATATCCTCTTTGCAGGGATGGCTGTGGGTTAAGATCATTCCCTACTCTTCCAGAGGACCCAACCTCAGTTCCCAGCATCCACGATGCCCCTACGTAGGATGGCTCACAACCACCCCTAATTCCAGCTCTAGGGGATCTGCACATACCCACAGGCAGGCACAGCACACACACATAACTTAAAAATAATGAAAAACAAATGTGTTTTTTAAAAATTCTATTTCCAAAGTCATGCTTTTTGTACGTGAGGCACCCTCACGTATACCTTAATGTGAAAAACCCACTGGTGTGTTGATTTTCATGGAAGGTCCACCATATACAGTGGCTCTGTGTCATCATCATCATCATCATCATCACCATCATCACCACCATCACCATCACCATCATCGCCATCACCACTTAGCTCAGCATCCGCTTAGAGTTCACTTAACATCCACAACTCCACATGGAGTAGAAAGCTTTATGTGACTTCATAAGGTCATTTATTTGCACCCTTATTCTGGTCATATTATGGGGTACAAATAATGGTTCAGTCAAAGGACTACTTAGCATCTTGCAGAGAAAACTACTGCCACTTTTTAAACACTCACTTAATATTGTGTGACTCAAAAGGCACTTGTGTGAAAATATTTTCCTGGCTACTCCAGAAATTAAACTGAAATTGTTTAGCTCCACCTGTTATTAATTAGTGCTATCTAAGCTCATTGGTTCATTTTAATTCTTCTGGAAGTCCAGAAAGGATGGAGACCTTAATGCAAATGTCTCAAGCATGCCCCAGGAGCGCACGATTACCTCTCTCAACTACAACCCTAACAAAATAGGCTTGCATCCGGTGCTCCCGGGATTGTATGGATTCTTGAGTGCAGAGTTTGAATCTTGTCCGACCTCCCGTTTCTTCTGGCTCTTAGTTTCTTCACCAGTTTTTACTAGTCCCTTTCTTTTTGATAATGTAACCAATGAAAATTGGAGGTTTCATCATGTCTTATAAAATAATTATAGGAAATGAGATTAGTGGTCAGCAAATCAAAATGGTTACGAGCATGGGCCAAACCAACCACCATTACCCCAAGCGATACTGAAGGGCGTCTTAGGCCTCATAAACAGTGCGTGCTGTTACTGCTTCATATATTGAGAGGAAACAGAGTCGAATTTTGTGTTTCACCTGTTTCATTAATACAGTATTTTCCCTCCTCTACCCAATTCATGAGGTTGAGTGAGTGTGAATATTATCTACATGCCTAATTAATCATGAGTTTTATTACATCACTTCCTGTGGATCTCCTAAATTTATATTTATTGAAAACTGCTTAATCCATCAAGTTAAATTTGCTATTCATTGCAAAGTGAGCTTCAGGTATGGGAGGCTTAATATGGAACCCGATAGCCTCCAACTTATTAACATTATGATTTCTCTCAGTGCTTTATGGCTCACTTATAAATACATTTTTTGTTCAAACAGAATAGTGCATTCATAGTCACGATTGTATACAGGTACAAGTTGTTCGCTTTTCTCAAACATTTGGAAGAAATACAAACAAAACCCATATGTTTTAAATATTCCCCAGAATACCTTTTTCCCATGTGCTCATATGCTACAAATGTTTTCAAGCTGGTACCATTCCAAAAGAGCACCACTTACACCCTCGTTTTATGACACATATCCCTAAATATATTCATAAATGCATTCCACTTATGTGTATTTTTTAAAACTAGCATTAAAGTCCTAATCTCCCTCCCTCCCTCTCCCTGCCGCACCCCTCTCTTTCTCCTTCTCTCCTCTCTTCTTTACTGTCTCATTCACACAGGTCTCAAAGTTGCCAAAACATTCGATAACAGGCTAAGGAGACTTGAAATGACATCTTGTCCACTCTCCTCCTTCAAACCTAGGTGTTCTTCAGTTGTTCCAAACTGACGAGACTATAAACAAAAACTTTAAATGGTGATTTAAAAAAAAAATGTAGAGCATAGAACCAATCTAATAAAAGTTGTCAATTCTTTTCCCAGAATACAACTGTGTGTATATATAGACATATCTGCAAAATTTCACCTGACTTAGAATTCCTTAATTGCAGCTGTGTGGAAATGATTCAAAGATCTGGGGTTAATTCTCCCTGATTAAAAGTTGAAGAGGGAAACTCAAAATGTGTGCTAGGTAATTCGTCGTGTCTTGGATACTTCATAATCCAAAATCCTTATCTCTAACTAAAAGCCCTCCTATTTCAACTTGTTCTCTTCATCGAGGTCATAAAGAACAGTTAGTCACCATTACCTTTCATATTCTTGAAGGCCACATTAAGCCCCACCTTGGATGTGTCCTCACCAAGATAAATAATCAGGCTAAGTAACCCCAGTTTGGCTATACCTTTTCTCAGAGGCCCCATTATTCAATTCTTAATCATCCTCGTTGACTTCCTCTGAACAGCCTTCAAGTTCTCCGTGCTCCTCCTGAGGTTAGAGATGCCGTAATTATTCCTCGGACTCCAGGAAAGGTCTGCATAAGTGCTGGTGTTTTACAAGCCTGTGCGGTTCACCATCCTGAGCACGGACCTCAATGCCCTCCTCCTGTGGTGGATAGCCCAGCTCATCATCCCACACTCCACCAGTGGGCTCTGATTGCTCAGGCTGCTAGAATTGCCATTTCCCTGCATAAAATCCCTTACTCAGGCCACCAAGGTGGTGAGCAACACTATGCAAGGGATGATTGCAAGGTCACTGTTTGTAGGCTGAGCAGGAGTAAGTGGAGGTAATACCTAATGGGTTCATTTAAGATAAACTACAAAAGCCTGCAACTGTTTGAACTTCTTTCTTTGTTCAGTGAACACATTTTTATTTCTTTTCTTTTTTTTTGGAGTTAGGAAAATTTAAAATAAAGGTTCGTTAAATGCTAGTTTTCAAATCTACATACCATTATCTCTCAGGAAACTGAGGCTACTTCTCTTTTCATTGAGGTTTCTCCTCAAAGTTTATTGGCCTCAGAGTACACCTCAGTGTCTTCTGTACCCGATGCCACCATGAGCTTATGTCAGCTTTCTCTGCATGGTATCATTTACTACTATCTGAAATCGCCTGTTCCTCTTTAAAGTTTTGTTCCATCTCTCTTTTTCCCAGAGTACAATGTAACCACTACAAAACCAGGCATTCTCTCTGACTGCCCCGCCCATTCCTGTAGAATTTAAACCAGTCCTTGGAAAATATGCATTTTTTTTTTATTTTATTTTAAAAGAAACTCTTCCTCCTATTACCACGTTGTCACCCCACACTTCAAAATCTTCAAATTCCATGTCCTTAGGAAAGCCCTTTAATTCTATATACTTCATGTACATTGTTGTTTATTATACTTTAGAATGCTGTGGACTTTCAAATTACTGAGGTAATGTGGACTTGAGCTACAAGCATGGAAGTTGATTTTGATGAATGAGGGGATAGTGATATATCAGTTAATAGAAGATGAAAGTACAGAAAATAATTATAGGCATACTAAACACATGCCAAAAACGGTCAGCAAACAGGAGAACATCTACATGGAATAGTTTTACCTCTGGAACATCTCCCTGTCCTGGAGAAGCCAGAACGGATTCTGAGCAGTTGTTTAGACAGAAGCCTGGGAGGCTGAAGAACAAAGAGGAGTTGGGAAAAGCTACCGAGCCTTCCCTTCTCCCTCAGGATATAGAAAGAATTCCTACTTGCAATTTTCTTTATGCACATTATGTCTCAATTTTTTTGAGAAGGTTGTTTTATTTGAGAATTCCTCAGCTCGCATGCATTCTGTCTTAGCTCAGGCACAATCACGAGTAGGCATGGTTGACATCCACTCTTCTCCAGGGACAGGAGACAGGATGTGCCTGCGTCTCCACAATCAAATCTATTCCGTGGAAGAGGCTGGGGTCGGTAATCTTGGCTTCTGGAGTTCTAAATCACTGGGTCCAGGCAGTGCCGCCTTTCATGCCTTTGAAGAATAAGACCCTTCTACTCACACCCTACCCCTTTTCTGCTGTTCTGGAAGGTGCCTGTTGGATCCTCAGGGTTTTAAAGAAGATAGGGAGGGTTTTAAAGGACTTTAGAAATCTATTTTGTTGAAATCAATAGTTTGAAAAGCCTTGTGTGTTCATAGAAATGAATACGGTGGTGACTTAGTGTATATATTCACACACACACACACACACACACACACACACACGCAGTTTTACCAGGCAATTACATCCTTGTTATGTGAGATACACTTGGTATTGTCTCAGATATTTTTTTTCTCCTGTTTTCGTTGCCTGTTATAACACACTAATTGACTCTCTGACTGATTAGTGGAGCACCGCTCATGGTTGAAAGGTGATTTCCGTTCCTCCATAGAGGCATGGGTGTAGGATGTGAACACTTGGGTGTCAGGCTTGTAGACTCCATTATGGTTCAGGCTGACTTCTCGAAGCTTAATCGAGGCTTCATATACACTGAGTAGGATTGTGGCCTGAAGATGCTGACCGAGGAAGCATCTCTCCAATGGCAATGAGAAATCTGAGTAACTTACAAAAGCACGCTTTCCTCATGGGTGAGTTTTTGCAGCCAGAGCAATAAAATCTTGGAACTAGAAAGGACTTGAGCGGCCCTTTGATTTTATGACAAAAATATTCCCTGCATTTTCTGAGTGCAGTGTGCTGTTCCTGTATCAACAGAATTTCTATAAACAATACTTGCTGCTTTGAGCAGATATGTTTTAAACAAAAAGGACCTTTAAAAATAAGAGTTGCATGTTTTTCTAATGGTTATCATAATTACTGAATTGTAGAAGGACACCTTAATTATAATTCATGCATCTGTTTGGGACAATAGTTTTTATGTGCTTGAACCATCCATTATTTAAACTTTCATCAAGTATCAACTTAAGAACTTACTATATGCTATCAAGAAGGTCATATTAGAGTATGATATAGAACGTTTTCTATGTTAAAATGTTATTATCCAAGAAAAAAATACATCATAAGCAAAGTGTCACTTGTATTTCATTGGCCCTTGCTGGTATTTTATTGAGGATACTGGATGCACCACGGTGAACCTTAGTTCAATGCTAAGGACCTGGCCATTTTTATTTCAAGCATACTGCTGAACTGAGACCGGAGTTATTTTTTAATCATAAGCATTGGCCGAGTACTCTAGAACACAGCTGCTTGGATTCAAGGGGTGGTCAGGGGATGCTAAGTTTTTGTATTTAGGGAATTTACACACAAGAGCCTAAAATCCCAATTCTCTTAAAGGGGGAGTCCTGCAATGTACACTTGGAACATTATTTTAAGACGAGAGTTCATTCGCCCATGTTGCTGGGAGTTTGGGACAGCACTCCCCAAGCCTGGTTCCTCTCATTCGAATTTAACCAACACCTGAAGGAATGGGGAGGGAAGAAAGGGACCAAGGAAATATGGGAGGAAGTCTGCCTGCCAAGAAGGCCCGATGTCCTCAGAACAAAGAAGCAAGCAGGTGAACCCCTTATAAAATCAGGATTCTGGGCGGATTACCTGGGGCCTGGGCAGGCACACCAAGGGGTTAGGCTGCCAGCATCCCCCTTGTGGATACTGGGATCTAGCAGAAGCCTGGGACGCGCAGGCATTCTCAGTCTGGAGCTGCATTGTTTTGATGCTCTGACTCAAGTCTGAAGCATGACAATTCATGATCAGCTAAGCCTCTGAGCAACCACACCCTACTCTTGGCAAAAATATAGATCGTATTATATTACGAAGGAGAGCACAATGGAAAGTTTTCTTCAAATAATAAATAAACACTGTATCTTATTTATAAATCTTGTCAAGAGTTTTCAAGGACTTGCCCAGACCCCTGACGAAAGCCCTGTTTGTTTGCTGTGGAAGATGCTGCAGGCGGTGGAGCTGTCTGAACGTCCCACAGCCGTTCAGGTTCAGCTTCCACAGCCAGAATCCACTGGGCTTTCCTTTCAGTGGTAAAAAGCCGATGCAGGTTTACAGTTGGAGGGAGGCCAGGACACTCCAAAGTGAAGCAGACGGTTGTGCAGAATTATTTATGGCAGGTTGTGTGACGCCTATGTTGTACTCTGATTTAACAGGGAGAAAATGAAATCTGAGGCAGAGTGAATCCAATTCCCAAATTTTACTAGGCGTACATGCCGACTTTATATTGGGGTGCTGTGGCTCACCCCCTCCAAGCTTCTTCTCATAGCTTTCATATGTGGCCGAAGTAAGTTCTTCCTTGAACAGACCCTTGAAGGTTCTGCATGATGACACTCTTGACATCCGCAGAGCAGAGCCTTCTCCGTAGACACGGTCCCATTCCATTGCTAAGTGTAGCCATTTCAGCATCAGATTTTATTATATACTAGATTTTAAAATACTTGTTTTTTAAATTATGGAATTGATGCTAATATTCCAGTTCTCTTTGGTGAGCAAATTAAAGGACTAGACCATGGTAGTTGCTTTTTCTAGAATTTTATTTTTCTTTAAGACATCATAATGTATTTTTATTTTCACTAAAATTTGCACATTAAGTTAGCACATAGTTTCCCTCCCGTATTACCAAGGCCATTATGCCATTACTAGCCGGCATACACAGTAGTCGTGTTCAAAGATAAGGTATATTTAGATGAGTTGATTTTTACCTTTTAATTTAATCTGCCCAACTCTTTCATTTACCTTGTACCCAAGAATAAAATTTTAAAATAGAATGGAATCACGTTCACTCACACAGCAGTGTCTTGCCTCAACCTGTCTACTGGACACCTTGGGTATGCAAAGATGAAGCAGTGGAACGTGGCAGGGAGTCACCGGAGTGGTCCTTGAGAAGTCAGGGAAAGGGGAGCAGGCATTTTGCGTCATTGGTTAATGGGTGGAAGAGATTTATAAACATTTTTTGGATGTTTATAGATGAAGATATAGATGTACATTTGTATGAATCTGCATGTTAAAGTGTGCCTGACATGAGTATACCCGTGACATATGAACATATTTGTGTTCATTGAGTGCTTGCTATTTGCTTAGCCCTCTGCTTGATTCTGGGAAAACCACATTGAAATGATTCTGTCAGTCATACAAATAGAAACAGTGTAAGTAGAGAGACACTTGAAGCCATGCACAGTAGAAGTCCTAGAAAGAAAGCAGACTGCCTGACAGATCCGGGGGAACCTCCCCACACAGTGAGTGCAGAGGCCCTGAGAGCAGCCTCCGATATAGCCCTGGGAGGAACTGAGCCCCTTCGACAGAAGTAAAGCAGTGAGAGGAAGCATATCCCCAGGTCTGGCTAGCTAGTCTCTTGCCTGTGAGGTGAGACAGCTATGAACTAGTAAATTTGCTTGTCTTTCCTCTACAAGAAACAGAGTCATCAGATAAGGTCACGTGCTCATCATCACATCAGTGTTGGGTATCTCAGACTTAAGACAGTTTCATGTATAACATGAAATTGACCAATATAACCACTTTAGGGTATAACTAAGCAGTATGGAATACATTCACACTGTTGTAATGTTCATCATCATCTTCTTCAAACTTTCTCATTGTACCGTCTATAACTCCGAACCATTAAACAGTAATTCCTTGTTTCTCCAATTCCTGGAGAACAGCGTTCTCTCCTTGGTCTCTGTGCATCTTATTATTCTGGGCATATTAAATAGGTGGGTCATGCATACCTTCGTGGCTTATCTATGCAGCAGCGTGAGTCAGAATGCCCTTCCTTCTGCGGGCCGAGTGACATTTCACCAGAGGTAATGTGCTGTCTATCCACTCATTCGCCCGTGGACATTTGGGCTGCATCTGTCTTTGACTACTGTGTATGATACTGTGCTGAACATGTATGTCCAAACCCTGTTGGACTCTGCTTTCTTTTCTTTTGGGTGCATACAGAGGAATGGAATCATTGAACCATATCATGATTCTGTTTAACTTTTTGAGTAATTAAGCTAATTTTTTTTTAAATTTATACCTTCAGCAGACATTGATTGCATCCCAAGAGGAAAGGAACTGACAAGATACACTTCCTTCAAGGCTCCTGTGTGAAGGCTTTATAATTTCATCTTTTGGCAGTAATCATGGCAGTTAATGCCCAGACTATCTTTCCCAGGCTCCTAGAGACACACAGCATGTGCGCCATCTAAAACTCCATTCACTTCAGGGCTTTGGGTCAACTGGGTCGACCAGAACCCGATGCAAGCAGTACACCGTAATATCAGGTGGCCTGTGTTCCTAGCTGTCTTTATGTCACCTGTTGCGGGAGGTGGCGGAGACAATAACTCCAGCCAAGTTAGAGACTGGATTTCCTGGAGACTGTACAGAAGAAGCCAGAGCGTCACTGTACGTTGCTTGGGCTTCATAATGTGTTAGATTTGACGGTGAGGCGACCAGCCTTTCCATTGGAATGAATGATAGGCAACAGTACTCAGCTCAGTCACCCCAAGAACAGAGTCTTGGCTCCAAGAATTACTGCGTAATGCAAAATCTCATTAAGTGGGCACTGGGACCTGCCTCATGTCAGAACGACAGTTGATACAGAATTGCTGCTGCTGCTGCTGCTGCTGCTGCTGCTGCTGCTGCTGCTGCTGCTGCTGCTGCTGGTGGTGTTGGTGTTGGTATTTATAACTTACCTCTTCCCAAACAAACCGATACGTTGTTTGGAGCGTAACTGCAATGCCAGAACTGGATGCCCTACATAGGACATCCAACTACACAACTCAGAAGACAAGAGGTAAGAACAATGTTTAAAACTAGAGATTGAGGAAAATGAAGCAGCTGCGCTTCCCAGAGGTAAAAGAAAGAGAACACGCAGTTGTGTAGTTCCTTTCCCTACAGAAGGAAATGCACTAATCTGGCAAGGGCAGGGCCCATATTTGACTATTATCTTCTAAAAATGTGTCTCGGGGATTTTTTATACTATCAAGCAGGATGAACAAAATTATCCTAGATACTTTTATAAGACCTTGGGAATACTTACGTGTGTGTGTTTCTAAGTTGGACATTAGCCATCCTGCTTATGCACGGATCACCCGAGGTGCAAAGGGCCGGGTCTGTGACTTACTTAGCTCTGCCTGCCTTTTTAAATTGTTTTTGCGCACATTTGCCAATCACGTATTTTAAGCATGTGTGTATCAAACACTCATCTTTCTCCCATTAAAGGCTGCAGGAGGTGATTCCAGGTGCACTGTGCGATTTGAGAGTGTCAGGAATTGAAGGCTCTTTTTCCAGTGTAACCTTGCGGTTCAAGAAGGCTGCTCTGGTCTTCACATCCTAACCATGACATCCTAGCAGGAAAGACGAAGGAGGGGATGGCCCTCTCCTATGGCGTCATTTAGAGGTACGCTCACTTCCTCTACTTCTGTCATCTTGGTGAGCAGTTGGTCTCATGGGCACACACAGACCTCCACATGGGTTACGAAGAGTCTCTAGTCTGGGTGGCCATGCCCCCAGGCTTTGTTACCAAAGGACAAAAAGAAAAGCTTTTGAGAGACAGTTAATGTTGTTGTCACAGATGTCTTATTTAAAATAAATTTTCCCTGAAAATGCAGGTTGTGGTTTGAAAAAAATCAAACCATTACAAGCGGACCTCTATGACGATGGTGACAGAAAACTTCTCACACGGCCACTATGAGTCAGACAAATGCATTCCTGTCTCGGCCCAAGTAGTAGAAAGTGGGAACAGAGGGACAGAGAGACGGGAGACACATGGGAAAGACCCTGCGACCACGCCAGCACAACCGCCAGGCTACAGAACCATTTGGACGTTCTTGCCTTTCTCTCTGAGGTAGACTATGAGAAAGCAGTCGCTGGCAGAGTGGACTTGCTCCTCTTAAATTGCACAGCCATGACCCCACCAAGGATGCTCTGAGAGAATGGCCTTGTGTCACACAGCAAGGTTGCTGGCCGCTTCCCTTAAACACAAGAATCCTCGCGGTTGGCACCTGTTTCCTGTCCAGCAGCTTCCCCAAAGTTCCTGTGACCAGCTACCGTCCTACAGCCTGAATGGGAATCACCTGCCCTGTTACCCCAGACTCAACTCTTCCAGTAACTGCTCATTTCTGTGCCGGGAAAGCAGATTTGGATTTTAATGGAAAGGAAATGGACCCGTGCAAAAGACAAATCTCTGGATTCCTTCACCTGAGTTTCTTTACCACACCCCATCTTTCCCCGCAGGACACCTGCATCCATGGTGAATGTTTTACTGGTGTTGGCTTTTCTCCAGTCCTGTGAGTTTGTTGCCTTTCTTTGCTTTTTTTTTTTTTTAACCATACTTACAAGTTCCAAATTCCTTCACAAAAGACTTTGCAGAGAAGGACCACCATAATTTTAAAAACGAAAAAGGATTCCAAGTCCTTTCTGAAAGTTAATATATATATATATATATATATATATATATATATATATATATATATATATATATATATAAACTTGGCACAAAACCAAATCATAAGTATAGGAGATAATGCATACGTTAACTAGCTTGGTTTATCTATTTTACAATGTTTATTTACCTTAAACCAGTCTGTTGTACACTATAAATATATATAATTTCTGTCAAATTTAAAAAGCAAGTCATTTATAAATGACCTATTCACATTAGTTTTAATTAAGATTTCCTTTTATCATTTCATTATTGAATAGGTTCTACTAACTCTTCATCTACTAAGTCTTGTCACAGGAGATTAGCTTAATTTGCATAGAAGCCATTAACATAGTTATTAATTTGGAAATACAACTGAAATAGCAGAGATGAAATGAATACCAATGATCATTCTGTTCTTGAGGAAAAGTATTCTGATTTTCCATTGTTTAGGAGCTTTGCTGAAATTCAAATTATATTTCACATTCAGTCTACACTTCTCTTTGTTTCAGAGACTATCTTTTCTGTTGCAATGTTCCTGGTTGGTTTTTGTCTGTTTCATATTGATTTTCCTGCTTTTCTTTCCCCCCCATACCCAGTGGACATATGTTAATTCACTGACCCCAAGAAGGAAGCTTGTCAAAAATACCTGTCCACACGGGGGAGCAGTTCTGCAGGGTTTCAGGGAAAAACTAAAGCTGGATAGACAATTAAAACTAAAATTACAATTTAGAAAATAGAAAGGTACCATCACCGGGGGAAAGATAGCCTTTAAAAACCTCACGGAATCAAAGAATTCAGAAATAACGATGATTGGAAGTTTAAAACATCTACAAAAATCATATTAAAATAGATCAATAGTGAAAACGCTTTTCTATCAGAAGAATGGTTCATATCAATGATGGCTAGAGAACGTCTACAAATATCTAAAGAAACATCAGGAGTTCAGCAAGCAAAGAACCAAAAGGAAAGAGCCTGGAGGTCCACATGCCTTAGAGGAAGCCCTTGCGGAGCGGGTGATGCTGAACTGCACCTTGACTAGCAGGGCAGTGATAGCATGAAAGCCGCCAGCAGCGGGGCGGGGTGAGCAGTGCGCAGGAGCTGCAGGTAACGGGGTCTCCAGCCGGACTGCTGGATGGCTTCCCTCCCTCTCAGACTGGAAGCAGATCAGGGAGGTCTTTAAATGCCACGCAGAGGATTCGGCTTTTGCATTTCCATCCTACTTGCTCCGTATTGTCTATAAATCTGTTAACAGTCCTTCACCTTATTGTCTGGCTCTGGTATAATTATTTTATCTGTGGAGGGTGATGTCATGGAAATAGTACTGAACTAAGAATCAGGGGCCTTGGGTTTATATCTTGCACTTGGGCTTAATACATGGATATTACAACCATAATTCAGACCTCAGCAATTAAACTGATAAGTCATTCCATGTCAAAAGGGCCAAAAAAAAAAAAAAAAAGCTGCACAGTTTCCAGAATCCTTGGATTGTGCCCTGCACACAGTAGGTATGCAGTAACATCGAGTATCATTCAGTAGCAAAGCTCTGAGATCCATTACCTAACTCCCAGCTACACAGAACAATGAAGAGCACTGACTTCAAGCCTGCAGGTAGAGGACAGTTCTAACTTCCCAGGTCACTCCAGCATTCGCTTCTAAGTTTTTTTTTTGTGGTTTGTAGAGAAGGAGTTCTGTACTGTGATTAGAGTCTAAATGATGGTCATTTTCCTACACACTAAAATTTTCATATACACAGAAATCTTATGAGGTGGGGAGACAGAGAGAGCAAGCTCATGCATTCATAGAATAGTAGTGTGCTTCCTCGATTTCTCTGTATCAGGCTCTGAACGGGACATAGCAAGACTCTCACCTCACTGCTGACTTTATGGTTGTACACATCCCTCCCAGTGCTCAAAAGTTCAAATCAATCTCTCTCTCACACACACACACACACACACACACACACGTTTCATCCATTTGTTTCCTAAAAGACCTACTAAGAATAAGTATAACAAATAGGATTTGAACTCTTTGTCCTCAAATCAATTATTTTCTTCCCAGCAGTCCCCATAATTCGTTTTTGGTGCTGACTGGTGTCAAGGATTTTAGCCATGGTCTACAGTATGTGGATCCAGAAATTAGCTTTGTATATCTTAGGAGGGTGTAGGCCAGTGGTTCTCAACCTGTGGAGCTTTACCCCCTTGGTGGTCAAAATGACCTTTTACAGGGGTCACCTAAGAACATCTGCATATCATATAGTTACCCTATGATTCATAACAGTAGCAAAATTGCAGTTATGAAATAGCAACGAAAATAATTTTATGGTTGGGGTCACCCCAACATGAGGAACTGTAGTAAAGGCCCACAACACTGGGAGGGTTGACAACTACTGGTGTAAGCTGACAGCCTTGGTGCATCAAGCATCAAGAGATAGAGTGAATCAGATCTGAGTTCTCCCAGAAGTAACATGATTAGAAAGGTATTGTGGAGTGACTACTTGAAAACATACCCACTGAGTAACCTGTGCTGGCGTAGCACAGGAGTAAGGTTGTGTTCTCCCCCTGCAAGTGTATGTATACCTATCTTCACTATCTATTTGGGCTCTCCTCTCTAAGCCCTCAGACCAACCATCACTGCTCAGAACGCTGAACTCCCAGAACCCTCTGCATCCCACATAAGCCATGCAGTCAGTGGTTGTAGATACAGATCTCGGAAGGTAAGCCTTTCCTCCTTCCTGTGTGCGTGAGCCTGGCTGTGCTTCGGGGTTCTCTTCTGGTAAGGGGATGTATCAGTCAGCATTTTTGTGGAGAACAGAATTCATTCGCTCTTGTCCATTTAAATGAAACGGGATGTCCTAAGGTATTAAACAACATAAAGTTTGAACCACCAAGGGAGAAGATTGCAATATCAGCTCTCTGGGGAATCTCATTCTACTTCTCAGAAACTTGTCACCACGGGAACTGCTGGTTCTCTCACAGCCACCAGCAAAAGATGTAGACATGGAAGGGTGACAGGTGTGTGCCACTTTCTCTGATCCTGCTAGTAAAGTGACTGCCCCATACTTGTCTGCTGGTGTGAAAACTTAGTGACTAGTTGGCATCTCTGTTGCTTTGTGGCTGTTTTTATAAACAATGAAAGCAGAGCATGATCTTCTTGATCTTATAGCAAAGTTTCATAGGAGGCAAATCTACATTAGAGCCACCATCTTAGCTGCAAAGGAGTCTGTAAAATGTAAATTTGAAGTTTGAGGCCTCTGCTGAGCAGAAAGGCACTGGCTGGAATGAATGGTGGTTGTAATGCCGAAGAGGCGTCTATAGAGAGCTGGTCGCTGTATCTGCCCTTAAGATTGGCAAAAGAATTGCATTAAATGGTAAACAAAAACTAATTACGGCTGAGCCACGTGGAAGACTCAATAAATGTAGCTACCATTCTGTCGTCTGGTCAGACAGCGGCCCTGACAAAGACGAAGGCCAGGGCTAGACTCTCCAAATTTCCCACCTGATAATATGCAACTTTAATGAGCCTGTCTGTTGTATATGAGTAGCAGTTCTTCCTTGCAAGTTGTAGATAAGAATCCTGTTCTACCTCACCAGTTGCTGGTCAAATCCTATGCAAAGGATGACTCGGAACTTGCAGTGCCAGTGCTTGGTGTTAAATGGATACTGGTTGAGCTGCAATCCATTCTCACATTCCAGCCCTGCCACTAAGAAAGAACTGCAGTCTGCCTCTACCTCAGTCTTTTGGTACCGCTTTGCTTTCTTCGAATGACCAGATTATCCACAAATATCAAAGCCCTTGATTAGAGCCCTGTGGGGAAAAAAAAAAAAGGCTGGCTGACTCCTGCTCTGCCATCTCTGCCTCCTCAAAGGGGAGAACAGTAGGCCTTACCCAGCTTTTCAAAGCCCTTGCTCCTGAGACATTCCAGAAACACCCCTGTCTGAGCTCTACCATTTCTGCTACCGCAAGGCTAAGCAAAGAGGTCCAACCTCAAGGACCAGACAGGTGGCTCTGGAGCGAAAGCTGTGAGGCATTTTCCTCAGGGAGAGAAATTCCGAAAGTTTAGCTCACTCTTTCCTGCCATAAAGCACGCTGACTGTTAACAGCTTGCTGCTGTCCAAGCTGGTGTTTTTTAAATTAAGTATTGTTAAATCCATACCATTTGGAATGATGCTTCAGACAGCCCTGACACTCGCTCTTGCTGCTGCTTTCATTTCACCTAATATATTGTGCATGGAACCGGGAACCAGCCGGACGGCTGCCACAGCTTCTGGGGGCTGCTGTGTGCAGACACTTGCAGACGGCTTTAATTTAGATACCTGAAGAGGAGAAAAGGAACGTGGCCAACGCCCTGCTCGGTGCCATAAGTGGTCTTTCCCCAGCTGCCGTAACTATGATCTACATTACCTAGGGTTTATGTTATTTTTCCCTTGGCCCTTAAAAGCTCTTAGAAGTGACAAAGTTGGGAGACAGAAGCTGTAGACTAAAACAAGATACTTTCCACTGCCAGGTAACCTATACTCACAAGAAACACCCCCTGGTCGTCTCCATTCCTGTTCCTTCTCCTTTTCCACAAGCATCTCTGCCCAACACAGCCCCCTCCACGCAGATCCAGTCTCTAAATCTTACACGTGTAAAGAGGTGGATACAAACATTTGTATATAAGAATTAGGAGAGTGGGCTTGAAGTCGGAAGACCCTGCTTCCAGGGCCAGCTCCAGCCTGCCTGTCAGGTGGCCTCTCTGAGTCTCAATTTCATACACACTAGACAGCGGGAGCACTTAAACAAAGTACCCCAAAGTCTCAGAAATCCAAGAAACTTTAGTAATTATCCATTAGCCCAGTCTAAAAAGGTTTTCCCAATGACTCAAACCCAATTTGATTTTTTTTTTTTTTTTTTGTAAAGTTACACTTAAACGTGTCCTTGTCTTACATGGACCATAGAATGCGCAATTGGGTTTTGTTTTTTTTTTCACGTTTTTCTTAGTACTCCTCGTAGAAAAGAAAATGCTGTGAGCCTTGTGACCACACAGGAGACGCTGGGGTGGGCGTCCACCACAGACTTGCCATTGAGGTCTTAGCTAAAATGCTCTGGTATTCTGAGGCTTAATTGCGAGGCCATCTTGCTATCCGTTGACATGACACCAAAACTCAGAAAGCTCTGTCCAAGGAAGAGAGGAATCCAGGCTAGTGCAGAAGTGGTGTTTTCTGATCGTGGTCATGCCAATATTCTTACCCTGCAAACAGCATCTTGCTGTTTGCCATGCTGAGTCTTCCTTGCTTGTTCCTCCTCCCAGTGTGACACTCTGATGAATGAGTTTTCCTAGGAAGAGGAAAGAATTGGTGCTAAGTGAGACGGTCCCTTTTGAAGAAGTAGTTAGAACTCTTCAGCTGATGATCCCCAGAGGGAGGGAAAACCCTACAGCAGAATGTTCCTCTGTGTGTGTGTGTGTGTGTGTGTGTGTGTGTGTGTGTGTGACAGAGAGAGACAGAGAGAGAGACAGAGAGAGACAGAGAGAGACAGAGGATACACATAGCCAGTGACCGAGGGTTTATCTCATTCCATCAACCCTTCCCACTCTGGTGAGGACTTCAGATACCTGTCCAGCACAGCTGCATTTATTCGTGAGTGTTGCTTAGTTTGTGTACATTCTTTACCTTTTCAGAGATTTGTAAAACTAATAATTCTAAAAGGGAAAAGCATATTTCAAAAGTAGGACCCATTGGGCTATATATGAATGCACTGTCAACTTTCCCAGTTCAGCATTATGGTATTGAGGGCCAAGGTGAGTCCTCATATGCCCTAGACTCTCATGACAGGCTGAAAGTGGGATTTTTTTTAAAGCTCCTCTCTAATGGATATACCACATGGAAGGAATAACCAAAGCTGAGCAACCTGCTTTTCTTCACCTCTTTGCAGAGCCTCCTGCAGGCATGTGGATGGCAGGCCTGCCTATATTCGCCGGCCTGTTATAGTGAGGTGGATTTTAATAATGCAAGGGAAGAGTGTGCATTCTGGATGCTCATGTATCCTGCACTGCACGTTTGTGGGCTGTCAGATCTGCAAAGGAAACACTTCTCCTGTGGAAATGTAAGGCTACATTTGGTGTTCTACTCTCCCCAAACCAAATGAGACCCTGAGCCAATAAGGAGGAAAGACAGCCTCGTTTGACACTTCACACCTTCCGAAAACTGTCATAACATCTCTGGAGCCAACTCAGGCTTCCCCTGATGCGGAAGGGGCAGGCTCAGAATCTTTCTGGCCCTTTCCTGTGGCAGTGTTGTCGCTCTGGAGCTGGTTATAACCGCCTGCAGCAGGCCTGCACCTCAAAGGTCAACCTGTCTACCCCTCTTTCTGCAGTGGTGAGGAAAGAGGTGGTACCCCACTCCGAGGAAGCCTACGTCAGGTGTCCACTGAAGAAGGTTTGGGGTTAACGGGGTTAATTCACGCCTTCTTTCCCATCCTGAGCTAAATCAGATACTTAAAAGTTGGCAAGGTGTCAAAACCCAGCAGCCACTTCAGTCCAGATTTGAGCAGCTTCATCCTGAAGTCTTTAAACTCACAAATGCTGGGTGTTTCAAATAGTCACTCCACAAAAAAGGACTTTGCCTTTTCTTTGTATAAGTAAAGCTGCTGTTAGGTTTAGTGAGGACCTTTCAAAACCATCTAGAGCATTCTTTTCCAAACTCAAAGGGGGAAATAAAGCACTTTATGGAAAGGGAAGAGAGCGCTTGCACCGAATACACTTAAAGGGCACATTCAGTCCTGACTAGGGCTTGGTCCCTTTATAGCATATGTTCTATATTGACGGGGATTAGGTTTCTCTCCTGAATGGAACAATACACCGTCACAGGGAGCTACTGTACTTTCCAGAGCAACAGACACCAGCCCAGGCAAATGGCAAACAGAATCCCGTCTCACAGAGCACTAACCAGGTTGGTTCAGAGCGCAGCCCTGCTTCCTCTTTGCGCTCTGCCTCTGCATCTCTCCTCGGCTCGGCTGCTGGCTCCCTCGCCTTTCAGTCGGTTTCTCTCTCTTCTGCTCACACTGTTCACTTTCTCTGCAACCGCCCCCCCCCCCAACTCCGCTTTGTTATTCAGCATGTCTGATTAGCAGGAGTCTGATTGGCTGGCTGCCTGCTCTAGAGAGATTCCATTCAGCTTACCCCCCACCCATCCACCCACCCACCCTCGCTCAGGAAATGTGAGCGGGCTGATGGAAGCTGATAGGCAGGGCTGGAGTGTGAGCCCCAGCACTGCCTGTGACAGCACGGGCAGAGGAGCACTTAGCAGCTTATCCAGTGTCCGATTCGGATTCCGGCAAAGATCCAAGCATGGAATGCTGCCGTCGGGCAACTCCTGGCACACCGCTGCTCTTTCTGGCTTTCCTACTCCTGGTAAATACCTTTTCATTTCAATACGTTACTATTGCCACTTAGTCTGGGTGCTGTTGGAGTGTGTGTGTGTGTGTGTGTGTGTGTGTGTGTGTGTGTGATGTTCACACTCCAGGTAAAAGAAATTGCAGGGTTTGCAAAACCCCCCAAAAAACAAAATACAACTCAACTCCTTTGAGAACTTTAACCTCAACTTTCCCAGCAAAATAAAATGTGAAAGACTGTCTGGAATTAGTTACAGGTACGGAATGATACTGATATCGAGACACGAGCTGCAGTGAGTACGTGCTGAGAACTATATAAATAGTTGTGTGTACGCGTGGAATTTGGGTAGCAGTCGTCCTGAGATCAAACTCACTGTGGCGTTCTGGGTTTTCTGAAGGCTAGGCAGTGAGGAGCTTGCTTGCTTGTTCCCCAGATGCCTTGTGTGAATTATTTTCCTCTACACATAAGGACTACTGAACCAGGTGAAAAAAGGGAACTGGAGCCCTGTTCACAGTGAACCCAGATTATAACACATAATTATTATACTCGTTTATGGATACAAGTTAATGCTGGTGTTTATGAATTGACAATTAAAGTCTTTGATCTCAGATCTGCTTCTGAAGGGGAATAGAGGTCGATGACTCCCTGTTCCGCTGATTTCCAGTCATGATGATAAGGCTCTTCTCTTGAACATCATCACCACATTGCATTTTTGACTCAGAGTAAATGTTCCATCATGACTCATACTTGGTTTTATGGGCAGAAAATGAACGTATACTGTCCAAAAAAAATCTACACTCAAAATATTAATAGCAATGCACATTTCTTTTAAACCAGAGTATTCTGGGCAGGCAGTTTAGTAAACCTCATCTGAAGGTTTGATTCCAAAATTTGCACACACCGGTTCCAAAGAAACGTGACTCTACCTCTCCCTGCCACTACTATGGCACTCCAGAATGTCTTCAGAAGGTACAAGAGCAAAAAGGGAACCAGGTCAAAGTGCAACCGTTGTTTAGGACACATGGCTTCCTTGATGGGGTAGGAAAATTTTGTTTTGCTTTGATTCTGAAAAATTTGACCAATACTGGAATTTTGCTAAAGCGATGCAAACCATTTGGTACAAACTGGAAGACTCCAGGAAAGGTCAATGGGATACAGTGGCGAGGTAGCAGTGCCATATTTCGTACCATATCATATGTTAATCGATTGCATCACTGTAGCTCAAAGCTTAGAAGAATGCTTCTTTGCAATTATGTAGTTTCAATTTTCATGAACTCTTAAACAAAAACTAAAGTGTAAGCATGCATAGGCAAGTGTTGGTTATCCCCAGGACAAAACCAATAGTGTGTGAGGCGTGCCTTATGGCTGAGGAACAAGCAGTTTGGGAAAGGTGTCTCATTTTTTCCATGTGGGATGTGTGCCTCTCATACATCATTAATTTGTCTCATCTTTCCTTCTTTGTGATTGTTTTTTTTTTAAGTGTATGTTATTCTTCCATCAAATTGCATCATAAAGCAAATTACCAGTTCACATTCCTGGCTATGCTATTTTCATGTGGAAATAAGACTTCATTATGCTTAAACAGTACTCTCTCATTCAGCAGCAGATTGATTTTCTATTCATTTGGTAATGACATTACATTCCCTTTTGATATCTTGAATATTCATATAGATATCTGAGTAAGTAATTAGACTCACATTGAAAAAAAAACTGCTTATTTCAAAAGGATTTCACATATGTTTGAGTTATAATAATATTATATTATGGCATTAGAATGAAATCACACCCAGGTTTATTTTATGCATAAGCTTAAGTGATTATGAATTTGAAGATTATGCCAGAAAAGGAAGAACTGGTTCTGAGCGCAGAGCAAAAACAGTGCAGAGCATTAGAAACGGCTGTCGTTCAAAATGTCTGAGGGTTTCAAACACCAGGTTACTTGTTTGAAAAGCATTCTAGTGACTCCTCACAAGAGTCCTATAAATCAAATACTTTTAAGCCCATTTTGCAGATGAGAAAGTAAGTTTATTGGTAGTTTATACTATGGTTATCAAATGTTCATCAGTTAAAGTCACGCTCTTCACTGGAGATATATAGGTTCTCTAGATCATAAAGGCCTTTAAAGATATGCATAATATGATGGACACAACCCATACTTGGTCATTAACTGCCTTGTATAGCGTCATAGCCAAAATGAATTATCGGCTTAAGAGAAAGTGAACTGTGTCCTGACCTGTAGTTGACTTAGAAGCAGAAGTGTGACATCATCAGCTCAACTTTCAGGCTTGAAACAGAAATTGAATTTGAGGATTTGTTATTTCTATAGTCTTTTAATATACTATAAGAGTCTGTCTAGTACTAGAGTTAGCTAAGCATATCCCGTCTGTAGTGGCAAGGCCGGTAGTTGCCTGATCAAAATAACCTTCACTTCATTAACAGCTAAATAATCTGCATTAGAACTTGGTTTTTGAATGTGTTCAAACATGGAATGTTATGGAGCCCTACTGTTAACAATCCTTTCTCCCTAGAACATTGTTCCTGAGAGAATGAGACTCCTGTGCCTGTCTTAGATTAGTGTCTATATTTTAATGCACAGTAGTCACGTCCCCATAGACTTCAATTTTACTCAACAGGAGGAATGGTCAAGAGGTTTCGTCTTGCTATTCAGGTCATTTTAAGACACATCAGCCCACTTCTCCAGTCTTCCCATTCATCTTTCCTTTTGTCTCAATTGTTTAGTTCAAAAGAAATGTGGCAAAACCCATGACTGGCCATTGACACGTGTGTCTATCTACATTTGAAGTCAAATCTCTTCCTGTCGGAGATGCATTTCATCAAGCCTGCATTTGCTGTTTGTTTCTTTTAAGTGGTTATACAGTCTTTCCCCTGCTATTGTAAGAGTTGCAAGAGTAATACTCAGAATTATAATAAAGTACATGTGTTTTTCTGTTGAATTTCTTTCTCGTCTCTACACTAATTTATACATGGAAACTAGTCAAACACAATAGCCCATTCCCTTCAGCTCCTCTGGCAGTCGGCTCCACTATTATCTGAGTGAATCTATCTTGGATGGCGAGAAGTACCATTAGCTTGTGGAATGAATGTTAAATCTCTTATTACAACAGATTTCAGCCTGTTCCAGAAGTGTGTGTGTGTGTGTGTGTGTGTGTGTGTGTGTGTGTGTGTGTGTGTTGTACATTTGCACATACAAGCCCTTCTAAATAAATGCTCACTCTACATCTATGTTTTTTTTTTTATTTTCATATCTATCCCATCTTTAGATCAGGGTTAAGGATTCCTTTTTTAATTCTGTAGGACATGATGGTATTTATTATAAAATTATTTTCCTTATGATTTTGTGAAGTTTCTCATATTTTTGGGTTCCATTCTTTAGAGATTATGATGTCCAGTGCTATGTCCTTGTCCTCAACCTCATTTTTCATGGGTGTACCACTTCATATTAGCTGAGGGAAGAATGTCCAATAGTGGTCAGTAGTGAACCATGAAAGAAGCCTGTTATACTGAGAAAGTTTACCCTGGAATGATTCTATGAATAGGGAAAACTTTTGAGAAAAAGAGCAATTATAAAAATAGTACATGTCTGCTCCTTTCTATAAAGGTTAATCATGTTGGTGCCCTCTATAAATCCCAGAGAATAATGTAGAAAGCAATCTTCTATGGAAAGATCAGGAATCACAGTGTGTTAACTGTGGTACAAGGTCATTCTTATACTCTAAAGTTAAAGTAAGGGCTTGCGCAATTTTTTATTAGTATAAGGTTCATCTATTGCATCTAGATGATGCCCTGTATACACAGGTATGAGACCTATTTGTGAACTTAACTGAGAGAAGGACTGATAGCCCCCCTCCAGTACGGCCCCAAGTCTTCCTGTTTCTATCTTCTGACCTCATGTGTACAGCCCAGTTTCTTCAGTCAGATGACAGTTCTGCTTTTCATTTGTGTATCTCTCAGGTTCCAGGCCTGACACTTTCTCAGGTTCAATTATCTAAGTTCCATTCTTCCCTCAGCCAATGAGCTCTTTGGATTCTGAGGTCTCCTGAGTCTAGTGACCTCAGAGTGACCTCTTCTCATGATGAGGACATGAGTCTCGTTTTGAGCGAGAGTGGTCCTTGGATCCCCATGAATAGCCTACTGGTTGAATGTACTGAGATAATCACAGGAGAATGTGCCTAATTGGAGTTTCAGTCTTGCCATATTTGCTCATTTTCTTCAGAAAGCATCCTTTAAGCTTCGTGTTTTAACCCAGAGTGAGACAAATTCATGTCATTTTCTGTCTACATCATAAAAACCCTGCCATGTGGTTGAATTTTGGCTTGATTGGCAGTGCTGGCTCATGAGCAGCTTAGGACTGGCATACCAAGGTGATGTAAGTCTGAAAGGATCCTAATTGAAATAGGCCAGCACAGCTGTGTGGGGAGCCTGCCTGCTAACAGGGTAAGCTGCCGCTATCAGCCCCTTCTTTCCATGAGCTCAAAAATAAATGACTAAATCTCCCCAATTCCCGAACTTCAGGATTAAAACCTACATTGAATAAAGCTCAGCTGTTCTGTTTGCTCTCACTGGGATTTCGCTGGCTGAGGCACCCAGCACGGAAGCAGTTAGTTACAAGTTTTCTGGCCATGTCAAGAAGTTGCCTATGGCTAGTCTATAGCCATCAGTGACCCTTGGCTTTCATTTGTTTTATTTTTCAAGAAGCTCCGAGCTTATAAATTGGGTTGACTGTTTCTGATATTCAATAATATTCTCTCTTTTGGTCAAAAAAATGGATAATTTACCATAATTCCTGTGCTTGAATATCCCCACCCCAAATCTCACCAATGTGTAGCTGCATATATAGTCAGCATAAAATCGAATGTCAGAAGATGTTAAAATTATAATTCATTGCTCTGTCTAAAATATTTAAGCATGGCTTTGGAGTTCTTCTTTTACTATGCATCTTTTTCTGTCCTTGTATCTCTTACTTCTGATGGGATTTCCATCTGCCCTACAAAGCTTCGGAGGGACATCAGGGTGGCTGATGTTCTCCTGCTGTCATCAGGGTCTCAGGAAATGTAGCTGAATGAGCAAGTAGGTAAGCAAGGATGACTCAGCAAGAAATCCCACAAGTCAGAAAGCTGTGAGCATTCACTTTCGATGTGAAGCAATTCACTCTTTTTGTTTTGAGTAAGCCCGAGCGTGAAGCACTTAAGAAATTCAAAAGGGAAGACATGTCCTCTGTGCTTCTGTCTTAGGTGTGTATAGGCACACAGTGAATACTAATTCAGGAACAGTAATTCCTTTTGCCGTGGTCAATTAAAATGAATCATTTTGCATATTTCATATATATTTTTATCCATTAAAGTCTTCAGTATATTTTCTTTCACAAACCTTGTCCTAAGGAGAACATAGTATTTACATTAGCTACAATTTCATAAAACAAAGTATAAACCTTCACTTTAGCAGACCAGGTGTTACTAATTCTCCTGTTTCGTTTTACTACTCGGCACTGAGGTCAACTATTATCTCCAAACCCTCCCTGTGCCTAGACCATGCTACTCAACTGAGTTCTGAGTCACTATGGTTAAAAGTGTCACTTGGAACTTTTGGAGTCTGACTGCCTCCCACTGGATCCTCCACAGACTGAGCACTCTCTTTACCTGCTGGCCAAATGTAGAGTATCTAGCACGGAAAATTTAACTTCCAGGATGGCCAGGCTACTAAGAGTCAGACCTGGGTCCCCAGATGACTACATGGATTACCACCCTCCCACCACTTACAGGAACCTTCAGTGGGAATGTTCATTTAAATACAGGAAATAGCCTTTGTTATGTGAAAATCCTAAAATTTGTGGAAATGTGTTATATGCTCAAAATCTTTATAAATAACATATGCTTCAAATTTAGATTTTATGCATTCTGGTGCATACTTGTAAGCGCTAATACCTCTTTCCATTTATTATATGGAAAAAGAAAAATAAGAAGATGCCACATCATCTTAATGGTGGTTTAATCTTTACAGTTTGTTATTTACTGCATACTCTGGGTGTACTAAGTAGCTGGGAGAGTGTCTGTGCTCCAGGAAAGCAGGAAAAGTAGATCCATGGGTGCACAGAGGACTAGTAAGGAATGAAATATGCAATGCAAGGTTGTAGAGAGTCCTCTGGGATCTCCTCTACCCCCCAGCACTAGACAAACAATCTACAGCAGAGAGCCACACAGATCCAAAGCAAGGCAAAGGCAATGAAGAAGACACCAAAATACAACATCCAAGAAGTAACACTAAAGTTGCTCCAGAGACAAAATATCAGAAAAACCAAAGCTTTCACAACTGACAAAGAGAAAAGCAGACTCCCAAAGGCAAGGAAGTGTTTTTACACAGCTGCAGAAAGAGCAAAACACACTTACTGAGTATTCCTGATCTCAAATTATCTTTGACTTATTTTTTTCCCCTTGGAGCAATCTCCATCACTTTCTAGCACTAGAACAAAATTCCAGAGTCAGCTAATAGCCGGAAGTTTCTTTAATCCATAGATCTGGAGGCTGAAAATCCAACTGGTAAAGACCAGGCTCTGTGGAGAGAAGAGTCGTCTCTTCTCATGGTACAGGTAATAAGGGCAAGAATGTGTGGAGGGAAAAGTTTATATCTCAGAGCAGAAGCGAAGACAGAGCCTGGCACCCCACAGTGTCTCTTGACGATATACTCACAATGATCTTGGGGTCTCCTTCTAGCCCTATCTTTTAAAAGTCTACATCATTATCTAGTTCTTCCACTTAAGGTCCAATGCTCCAGTCACCGTGGACCCTGGGCATATTCAAACCACATCCAACTGTGACAGAGAAAAGATCTCAGACGGCTGTGGGGCATTTTGTTACCTTGGGAATATTGATTTTGCTTTTGATAAACAATGTTTTCATGGACAGTGTTTCTACAGTGAACAGTATCATTTTCAGCTGTCCTCCAAATTGGTTAATTTGCAAATAAACCACCTGTACCTACTTAGATGCTCTTCACTGAACCCTATAATCTATATGTGAATGAATAAATTACAGCTTCCCCTAGACTGTAAACATGTTCTTTTTATGATAATATCAGTCACTGTATGTCTCCAGGCACTAATTATTTTCAAAATTATTGTGGTTAAGAATAGCAGTTCATATAAGAAAGCACACTGGAACAGTTTTGTAGTCAAGATTAATTCTTTAAGAAAAATATTGTTTTAAAGTAAATCTTTGTCCAGATATGGATGCCTATGAGCTCCCAACTGGGAAACTGAGGCACGAGGCTGACATAGTAAGACCCTGTCTCAAAACAACAACAAAATGGACACAGAAGTAACTATTAGAAGAATGGTTATTATATGTGAACATTATGTGGGGAGTTACTGTCTGCCCCACTGTCCGGGAGCATCATCTGCCGGGCTCCAATATTCTGTTTTTACTACATTGAACTAGCAATGCAAGATGCAAACATTCATACAAAACCAAACACTCTTCATTTGAAATTATATTTCTGTGCAACTATAGTAATGTGTGCCTCCCTAGTCATTAGGGTTCCACCTAAAGTCTTCTTAAAATAATTTAATTCTAGTGAGACCAAAATGATCTTGCGTATCAAAAGAAGACAGCTGAAAGAAATAGATCAACAGAAAATCTTTTGTGTGAGGTATATGCCGCTTCTAATATGGATTTATTTTACTTTTGAAGCAAGAAATCGTAGGACTCTAATAGTTTTGCCACCTGTGAATTATTTGGGTGCACCTCATAAGTGGGTTCTTTCTTCTATTTGTTTAAAGAAATGAGCGATATGTGCGCCAATTCTACACTACATTAATTTTCACGGAGTTTCCATTTTCATCTTCATTGCTTTTTCAGATTTTTTCCAAAGCTTCTGCCATCCTCCTACTAAGGCTTTGGGTATTTTCCCCATTTTTTTTCTAGGAACTTTCTTTAAGTTAGCTTGGTCTATTGGTATAAATGTTGAGGCAAAAGAGTGTGATAACCCAAGACATCCTGCCGTAAATTCTAAGAGCATGAAAGAAATGAGACAGGAAGTTGTCAGCAACCTATAATAAATTCAAAACATCCAATAAAATAAATATACCTCACTTTATTCTCAGAGAAAGGATGGTTGGGTATCCGATTTCTCAACCCATTTTGCAAGCTATAAGCTCAGCCACCATTTGAAGTCTCTACATGTGCTGTTTAAATATTGTACTTCATCAACATAGCCAGAAATGAAAAGAGTAATAGAAACAATCAGAATCCCATTTTTCAGGTGCTGGAGTGAGATCTGGATAGGAACGTGGAAGAAAGTTCCTGCTCTTTCAGTAGAGTTGTTACAGCCATTGGTCATTGAGACCTTGCTGTGGAGCTTCTTATAGCTTCTCTGAGATAGCAGTCATGCCTTGAATTTACTGTTACAGAAGTAGCTTACTAGCATTTAGACTGCTGGACATTACAACCTGTGCTTTAGAATTTAAAAGTCTTTGAGGTATACAGAATGTGGCCTCTAATGACGAGGACCCCTTCGGAGGTTGGTATTTGGTATCACATTTTTTTTCTCAGTATCTGCCCCTGGCAGCAGGCAGAGTTTGATTTAAATAAGGCACTTAATGTAAGGTTGCTGTGTGACTAAATGACTCAATTGACCGTCCTTGCGCTTCTGATTTACAGATAATTGGATTTAAAATATAGAGCGTTAATCAGGAGATTTGAGTCCTATCTGTCAGTAACACCTCTGAGGTTGGGTCAATCATAGCATCCAGATTCCCTTGCTTTGGGTCACTCTTTCCAGTGACTTCTCTCTAGAACCCCAAAGTTGTCCTGAGTTGGGAGGTTGAAGTACTGTGACCTGGCCATCAGAGAAGCTGCTGGATGGCAATCTTGAGTTAAAACTCAAGAACCATTGTTGGTTTATAAACGTCCAGTCGACAGGCTTTGTCAAAGTAGTCAAGTATCATTTCTCTTGCTTCAAAATCAACAACAAATGTGAATAATTTGCTGACCCATAATATGAAAATAACTTCCTAAGAATATTGTATACATAAGTCTCCAAGTTTTGGCTGCCTCCCTTGAGTCAATATGAAATCGAGTAATTCCAGGTCCTCTGCACCTCAGTGCTATGTTTGGTGCTGGGTAGATTGTGTTAAACAAAGTAGGCATGGTGTAAAAAGTGGGTCTTTCTATATGTAATAGCAGAAAGGATTTGGGACTGGGGTGGGCAAGACAGGACTTAACTGGCCAGGGCTTTCCATTGGTTTTATGTTGCTGTAGTGATATTATTTTCTTTAAACTGTATATTTAACTATTGCTGATGTAAGAGTGTCTCCACCTAAAGAAATAGACATATTAATTCATTATTTACAGTGATTCAAGAAAGAATGTGTTAGAAAAACTCTAAGTCTCTAAAGATTTATATTTAAGGTCATTTTCTGAGTTACGCCTTTTTTCCTCCCCAAGTCCTTTAAAAAAAAAATAGCAATACTGAAACCTAAGCTTAACAAGTATATTATGCTGTCCTGTGTTTATTTGATACATAAACACCTGTCTTTCCCATCTTAGGGCTGTGCTAAAGAAACGAAACCTTTAACCTAGCCCCTCATTCAAGCAAACAGCGAGCTAGTCGTCAGAATGTAGAATGCTACTACCTGTGGCCCTCCCTCTAGAGCCTTGCTAACTTCAGTTATGGGAGGCCCAGACACTGTGGGTATTGGCTGCAGGGTCTTTTCTGAAGTGCTGAAGATTGAACCCAGGGCTTTAGGCACGGGAAACATGCTCTTCACCACTGAGCTGGATCCTCAGCCACACTACAGAATCTTAAAAGCCACACAGTATTGTATGCCCTTAAGAGTTGTAATTTAAAGAAGGGGTTCCCAGAGTTTTGTATCTCATAGAACACTAAAATTTCAAAAACAATTAAGGATTGATTGCAGGTAGGTAGGAACTATAGAAAATAGACACAGTATTTCTATTTTTTTCTTTGTGTTTTTTTTCTGACCGAGGATATCAATAATATAAATTACATGAAATATCATAGCTTGATTTTTTAGAAAGATGGGGTTAATGCTTAAGAGCATAGTTCTATCAATGTAAGAAACACTGAATGTATGTTAATCTACCTCCTCATAACTGCCTTGGGGAATACAGTTACAGATGAGGAAACTGAGGAAAGTTTGTCAGCTGGGCAAGGTCTGGCCGTAGAGCAGTTCGGTTCTAGTGCACACGGAGTTCACTCTTATCCCGATTCCACCAACTTGTGTTTTTCACTCACAAACGTCACTTGCAGAGCCGAAAGTTCCAGGTGTAAATTTTCAAAAGGAAGAAAAAATAATGATATGGTTCTTGGCAAACTAACCTGGGTCCTTACTGCGTCCTCATTATTCTCCGTATTGGTAAAAATCCAGCAGCAGATTGGCCTGCTCTATACCAGTCCCTTTCCTTCAAAAGATGGAAGAACAGAAAGGATGCTGATGTTTACGTTTACTGCCTAGGGGTCTCAGACTCCCTCCTAGATAAACAGCATCTCCATTGGAGCCGGGCCAAGGAGAGAGGGAAGAGGGCCATGCCCAGCAGAAATCCTACAAGGATAAAGCAGGAAGATGAGCTCAGGGAGTAGAGAGTGAATCCTGACAGTCTTCAGAGCACAGCCAAGACATACTGCGCCTTGCAGTCTTCTTGCTTTAGAAAGACAGTTGTAGTGGCCACCTGGAATGAGGAAGACAGAGAGGAGTCCAGAAGTTACACGTTACATGCTGGTGGGACAACGGGAAGCCAACAGGAGCAAAAGCAATAGTGCCAAAGAGAAGTGCTCCTATAGAAGGCTGCAGAGCCATCGGTAGGAATCCCACCTCTGGTGTCCTTCATCTTGAAACTCAAGGGAGGCAAGAGCTCCTATTAGATACCAGAGCTCGGGTCCCATTGCTTAGCTAAGAGCCAGAGCCTGGCACCAAGTCAGTGCTGAGCAAACGCTTGCTGGACGGAAGGTATGCAAAAGTGAATAATTTTATTCAAATTCTCGTTATTAAAAAATGTGTCCTAAAGTACAGGATTATCTTTTTAAGATTATGGAACACATTTTAGAGAAACAAAAACATCTGTATCCCAAAATTAAGAATGTTTTTCAGCAAAGTGTGAATACAGAAGCATCCTCGCTGAGAGCTCCCACAGGATCAGACTGATCCCTCTACTCGCTCTCTGTAAGCTTGTCAAAGCAGGCCAGTCTCACGATGTTACTTTTGTACCGGCTCCCGATTATTGGAATCTAAGGCTGCAGTGTCGCCTCATGTTTGGTCATGAGCGTGCCCATTCTCTCAGCAAAGGAGCCTGTTGAACTCTTCAGATTCATGGTCCAATCGTAAATCTTTCCAGGATATCAGCAAGTACCTTTGCCCTCATTCTCAACATCCCTACACCGTCTAATCTGGGTTCCCCATGTGGAGGTTCCTTCTGCAAACAGCTGGGACTCCAGTAAAGAAGTATCACCGAGAATCTACTCTTAAATTATCTGCTCTGATTAATACCCATTGCGGTCCTTAGAAGAGAAGCTATTTTTAGTATAGATTTATGAATTTGGAGGTTTTTTCCTATATTTGTAATTTGACTGAAAAAAAAGTCACACATTTTAGAAAGAAACCTGAAGTGCATGTTATATAATTTTTATTTCTGAATTTGACTGGTCAGATTTTTAATCAGTCAGGCATTGGAGTCCTCCAGGATGGTTCTCCTTCTAGTTGTGAGCAGTCTCTGTTGCCCAGAAAGCTCTTCCCACAGCTTCCTGACAAAGCTGATTCTAGCTTGGCCTTGACTCACATCGTAGGCTTCCCTGGCAACAGCACCAAACAGGTACTTATGTTTAAAATCAGATGGCTCTTTTTTCATAATAATTTTGGACATCTACCTCTTTTACTTTCCTACTTCCTTCCTTAAAATTGACTTCAACAGCCTAAACATCCCTCCAGATTTAGCAAAAAGGAAAAATGCAGTGCTTCATTTGGGCCCCTGTGCCAAGTACTGCATTATTTATCTATGTTGGATGATGCTCACCACACCCATTTCACAGATAAGAAAACTGAGTACTAGAGCTTAAAGGTGGTGTGGATTTCTCAACTCTTGGTCTGTGTGTATTCAATTCTTATTGCAAACAAGTCATATTAAAATATGCAGTACAGATTATGTTCCACGTTGTCTGAGCTATGTTTTGGCCTCTTTTTGGCAGGCACCTACCCAATGTGCTGAGTGATTTCCACAGTTTTTAAAGCGAGTTCATGAGAGTTCACAGCTTGTACCGTATTTCATCAATTCTAAGATACGCAGTTTTTTTCCCCCTGACCTTAGAAACTTGTATGTATTTATAATTGATAGCAGGTCATAGTTTTGTGGGTGGCATTTCTTTTTAAAAGCTATAATGGGACATAAAATAATTGGGCAACTTCAACCTTTGGCATCTTTCACATGATAGAGTACTCTTTCTGGATTTTTCCAATGTCTGACTGATGAGCAGTAAAGGCGTGCTCAAGATTGTAGCGCAGAAATATGAGCATGTAGCCCCCTCCGCTGCTCATTCCTCACATGCACCTTCCTCTGGTGCACGTACTTACTTTTCTGTTATTTATCTATTTATTGCCAGTCTCTCTTGATGTAGAGCAATAGAAAGTCTCTGCATTGAATCGATGGGAGCCCATTCTCTTCCTTCTCACGATCACAGCCCTCTGCCTATCCCCTTGTCTGCTGCAGGCTAGTGTAGTGCCGTCGTTGTTGGGTTTTCCGCGCTTCCAAATCAGGTAGGCACTTGCTATACTTATGAATACCTCGGCCCTTTCCGCCTCTCCGAGCCTGAGGTTGGATAATTTGTTAGCTCTCCCTGTGATTCCCAAACGCACCAACTCTGACAGCTCCTGAACAACACTTCTTGAGCTAGCCTGCCTGGCTTTAAATCCTGGCCCACTACGATAACCTTGCTACGATGTTCTGTGCCCCTGTCACCTTGCCTGCTAAACAGGTGTCAACAGTATCTCCCACTTTGAAAATCATATTAAAGTTAGATACAGTGATTCATACTACATAGGTAGCAGAGGACCTCACGCGGTAGCAAGCGCCCAGGAAGCACTGGCAGTTGTTCACATTCTACCTTAGATGCTAAGACGTCTCCACTCATTCTCAGAAACCAGCCGCTCATCTTTTCTTGATTTGAGACAGCCAGCAGCTTCGCTTACTAACAACGGCTCCCCTGCGCAATCTCAGAGCACAGGAATGAGAAGGAAAATGAGTATGATTTCACTTGGGGGAGGGGCTCTGGAGTCCACTGAAACCAGGAAGTACATACTAGAAGAAAGATGAAGGTTTGCCCAAGAAAGTCATCCCATGAATCCACTTATCTATGCCTATCTCATTCAAGGTCCTCAACTCTCTTCATCAAAGCACCATGAGAATTCTGCATTGAGCATGCTGGCTAGCTGCTGGTACCCCTACCACCACCTTGACCAAGGACTTCAGCTACTGTTGGCCTGAGGAAGAGCCCAGAGAGAGATCCCAACTAATTTGAATGTGTAGCCAGGGTCTAAAAAAAAAACAAACACATTGCTCTAAAGAAAGTTGAAAAGATTGCAAACACCTTCCCCCGCTAGGAACGTTTGTAACAGCCCCTTCTCACCTTTGCAGCTCCAGGAGTCTCATGACCTACACTAGTGGTCAGGTGTCCTTTCCTGTAGAGTTCATCTAGCTGATGGGAATAGACTATGTATATAAACTGTAGATATGCCTTTCAGTCAGAATGGCAACGTGTGGTGTGAAGGTGACTAACCTCCCATGCAACAGTGTGTGCAGAAGGCACCAGAACTTCCTGGAGTTGTAAAAACCTATAGTATAATATTCAAACTGCTCATTTGAATATGTAAATGTTTTATTACAACATAGAGGCCATGGACAGAACGAATCATTTGGTACAACATAGAAATTAGAGTCTTTCTCAGTCTGACATGAGCAAAGAAAACGAAGCAGGTACTCTGAGGCCTCCAGTCTTCTGAATCTACTTGTCATTTAAACCTTTTATTTTCCATTTTTTTTCAATGGCCCCTGTGTCAGATTCGATATTTTGGATGCTCCACTGCTGTCCTCAGGCTGCTAAGCATAATTCCTGTCTGGATGACTAACTCCTACCCAGCCGTATCTCATTTAATTAGACAGGGAGTCTAAGTTCCTCTTATCTGTTATTGAAATGGTTGTTAAGATTAACTCCTCATTTATCCCTTTGGCAGGAAGCAGCTTTCTCTTCCTCTTCTTTTTCCAAAATGTCCGTAAACTTTTAGCGCCTAGAGTCCTATTGTGAGCTTCGAATGAATAGGAAAAGTACTCCGAAGACGGTAAAACCCAACCACATTGTGCTCTGCACAAAGGCCTTCACTGACTCCAGCTGTGACTCTACTCTAGACCCAGCCCCTCAGCTGGACCTCGAGGCTCTATCCGACACCACTTGCTTTCAGTGGGTGTCTGGGCACGTATAGCCATGCAGCGAATGCACTGGAGTGCCTAGGGTCATGAAGGGTCTGGAAGGCCAGTTATGTATCATGTCAACAGTAAGAAGAGTTTACCCTAGAGCACTGATTCAAAGGAGGAAAGGGGGAACAGGAAGGAGGTGCCCTGTGACAGAGAACATACAGCAGAGGCAATCAGATGTGTGAGTGTGGATACGTTCATGTTCAGGGCGGGACAGATTGAAGGAGACTTGGGGGATGTTTTATGTTCATGTTTTATACATCTACGACACTGTTAGGGAGCAGGGCTGTGAAGGGACTGGAACCCCAAGTCTTGTTTGGATCTAGAAATGTTGAGTTCAAAGTACTAACAAGGCATTCGAATGAGTAAAATAATATGCTAAAGATTAGGAAAGCTGTCGATTTGTAAATCACCAAACAACCAAATACTGCGCTGGGGATAGCCACAAGTTCAAGAGGAGCATCCGACCACAAGCGGGGAAATCTCGGAAAACCCCTCAGAGATTCCAGCACGTACCAGTAAGGATGAGTAAGAGAAGGAGGGATGGCTAGCTGTAGCCACCAGGGAGCTGTTGTGCAGGAAGATGCGGGAGGTCAGAGGATGTGGTAGATGACAGGATCCAGATGAAGCAGGGAAAACCACGGTCAAGAAATGGGCAGAAGCCGGATGGCGCTGCGTGATGGAATCCGGGGGTGTTGAGGAAGTGGGTACAGGGATGTGGACTAGCTTTTCCAGGAACCTTGAAGTGAAAGGCAGGCAGGCAGAAGTCAGCAGGCTGCTCACCACTGACAATGTGGAAGGGCAAAACCAGAAGGCAGAGAGCGGGAGCAGGGAGATAAAAGTGAACTTGGTTTTAATAAAAAGGAAGAGAAAGTGCTTTCGTCTTAATAGCTCAAAGAATGCTTATAGCGGCCATGTGTGAAATTGATTTCTGAGGCCTAGCATTAGAGACAGCAAGACTGCAAGGCAATGCAGTAGGAAACCATGATTTAACGCCTTCACTCTCTCTGCTTATTACAAAGCAGGCTTTAAAAAAGACGCCTGGGGGGCACCTCAGCCAATCTTGATATTGTCTGTGGCCAACATCCATTTTACTATATTCCTGAGGCAGTTTGGCGACTATAGTACTACTTCACACATTAATATTAACATGTCATATCGCTAAGAGTGTTCTGTGCGATGCACATAAATATCATCACTCTATTAAATAATAGCGAATGATGTTTGAAGGACTAATGCATCTTGTTGAAAATATAAAAGTGGCAGGCTCCAACTGCTTCCATGCTGAGAGCAAAGTATCAGCTTTATAAAGTCTCAGAGCATGTGCTCCAAGTTTTCAAACACTGAGGACCCTTATGAGAATCACCAATGCTGTGTTATTTTTCACACACAAATAAACATTTACCAAGTCTTTTAACTAATGGTTCATTGGCATTGTTATTTAGTTCACAAACAACAGAAGATTGTCTCACCTCCCTCACCCACAGTATTGCATGAAGATTTTCAGATGTGATTTAAAAACTGCCAACAGTAGGTGGAATTTAGCCAGCTCGAAAAGCAGAGACAAATTCTGATGAACTTGACTGGAAAGGCATGAGGAAACAATTGCTGTATTTGTCTCTAATCGTCATTATTATTTCCTGTCTCAGACTAAGTAGACATGTACTGTTAACTATGATGACAGCAAATTGTAATGGACTGGGGGGAAAAAAAAAATTCATCCATTTAGAGCAATGGTTCTCAACCTGTGGGTCGCAACCCCTTTGGGGGTCAAATGACCTTGTCACAGTGGTTATGTAAGACCACCTGCATATCAGATATTTACATTAAAATTCATAACAATAGTGAAATTACAGTTATGAAGTAGCAATGAAAATAATTTTATGGCTGGGTGAAACCACCACATGAGGAACTGTGTTAGAGAGTCACAGCACGGGAGAAAATAAAAATTGTACTGTGTTACTGTTGTCCAGTCCCTTAAATAGAGAAAGCACTATGACATTGCTGGAGTTGTAACAAATGTATCATCTAGCGATAGTGCCTGGGCTCTCAAAATAAATGACACAATACGTCAGGAAATGTATCTGTAAGACTAAAAGAATAATTTAAGAATTACTACCTAAGTCACTCAGAAGAGGACAGAGAATGACAGCAGTCATTTCTGCTCTAACATAAAACACAGTAATTTGTGAAGTAATATTGTTGAGACCCCCGTGTAGTAGAAATATTCATAAGATGACATTGTTCTCTAACGCTTTGATTAGAATTAAATCACTGCAGAAACTGACAACCCTAAAGCAAACCTGCCTTATCCCATCATCTGGGCGACTTTTGCTTATTTTATTGGTTTTCAAAGAATTAATAGTGCACACTTCTTAATAAAAACTATAGTGTATAATTTTACATTTATCTTATTTTTAGAGTCACTTTAATATCTTCCATAGGTTCTGGATGGAGAGAATTGTATAAAGAAAGAAAAGGATCTCAATGGAAATTCTCTATTTCAAGAATCACCTTGTTAAATAAATAAATAAATAAATAAATAAATAAAGCAAGCCGTAGGACCGCCCATCTCTTAAATTTCATTTAGCAATTGTACTGCCTGACATCCATTCATATATTAGCACTTTCTCTTTAAAGAAATCTTTATAGCAACTCTATGAGTTAAACCAAGGCAAAGTTTGGGTCTTGTTTTATAGGTCAGAAAATTAATGTGTAAATGTGCTAAGTAGAGTGGGATAATTTAGCATTCTAGGTATCTTAGAAATTATTTGGCCCCAAACTAAGGCACACTGCGTTGTTATCTAAAACACAATGATGTCACATCAAAGTGAAGCAAATGTACCACAATGACTACTTGTGTCCTGATGCTCAGCCTGTGTCCTTGATTAAAAGTTTGCCATCACTAATATCCATGTGCACCTTCTGAGATGCTTTAAATTCAAATGTATGTGCCCACAGAGATGCATAGACACACATGCAGACTCACATAGACACACAACACACAGACACACATACAGTCTCCCTCCCTCTCTCTCTCTCTCTCTCCTTCTCTCTCTCCCCACCCCCTCTCTCTCTCTCTCTCACACACACACACACACACACACACACACACGCACATCAGTGAAACACGGATCATTGGACTTGGTGCCGTGCCCTGGTCAGACACCAGGGTTGAGGCTGAGTGCCATTCCTCTCCTGTCTACCGGGATTTTGCAGCAATATCGTGCCTCTGGATATCTAAACATCAGAGCTCTAGTATTTGGATGTTTAGATTTAGTTTTGCATAGAACCTACTGTCCCCAGTCTAGACTTCTTCCTTGTGTCAAATTTACTTTTTTCCTGATTAGTTGTGATGAATTTATTTTTTTCTGTACTCTGTACTGCATTAATTTGTGTGCTTCCTTTAAAACATCACTTAGTTTTTTATTGGTTGCGGCCTTTGCCTTTGCGCACCCTCATTGTTCCTGTCTGTATCCGCTCCGACCCCAAAACACTCACCTCCTGAGAGTGTACCTCCCTGATGGAGCGGAATGCAGCCTGCTGCTGACCGCTTGGTGAGGTCCTCTGACATATCCTCAGCTGGGACATGAATTAGGTTACACTAAAGAAAGGTGTGGCAAGTTAATTGTCCTTAGCTTTAAATGTTTCAGGTAAATTTGGCACTGTCCTAAAGAGATGCAGGAGTCAGCAGAGATGCGACCATCCTTCTTCCCTATGGGTTGGGTGTGTGTGTGTGTGTGTGTGTGTGTGTGTGTGTGTGTGTGTGTGTGTGTTCTCCCATTCCCTTGCTTATCTGCAGCTTGAATCTGCTTTCTGTCTTTGGAGAACCAGAATGCACATGAACAAGAGAGAAAACTGACAGACATTATGAATTAGGCCCTCAACCACAGCTTGTCCTGGCCTGCCCTGTTTTCAAAGAGTCTTTACTGACACTGGCTAGATATGTGGAGTGCCACAAGGCACTGGAGGACAACAGCATATTCACCTTTGCCGTGGCCCTCACAAAGCACACAGTCTATTTCTGATGAAAGCTGTATCGGCACAGCAATGCAGAGAGTCCCAGACGCTAAGCCAGCTACAGCATCAGGTCCTAGAAGTGGGCTCCAAGCCTGCAGGAGCAGCAGGGGTACTTCTACCTGGAGAAGAGGAAGGTTCACTAGATCATGGCCTGAGAGCTCCACCATAAAGAAGAACAGGAAGACACAAGTTAAGGGAAATGAAGCAGGTGTGAAGATAAGGGGGATGGGAATCCAAGCATCAAGCTAGTGAGCACAGTGTTCAAGAATCTGGAAGTTCCTTGGATGACCAAGAAGGGCAACGTGTGACCGGGAGCATGGCTTGGGGGGTGAGGGGAATGCATCTGGAACTTTTAGGGTCAAGTCGGAAAGAAAGATTTTATAGTCCATGTTTGGTAATTTGGACTTTATCCTATTCCCAATGATTCTTAACCTTTTTTTTTTTTTTTTTTGAGAACCTGACGAAAGCTATGAATCTTTTGTCCAGAAATATAACAATAATATACATATGCCCAAAATGTTGCATACGGTTTTTGAGCATTCCAGCCCACCTGGAATCCATTATTAGATCCCACCAGTTATACATGCTGGCTCCACAGACAGTCTCTTAGCAAGGAGTGAACAGTTCAGCAGTGTTTTCTACCAAGATAGCTGGCAACAGCGTGGAGGACGGACAGGTGTGAGTAAAAAAAAAAAAAAAAAAGATGGTTATTGCAAATCACAAGGTGCCAACAGTAAAACCAGAATTAAGGGTTTGAAAGAGGTAAGGGTGGAAGAGCAAAACATTGCTGAAGTGGGATTGGTAACCCCGAGTGACTCTCGAGGATATTGAACAAATATTTTGTAGTTGCTCGACCTTATTCTTCCCATTAAATTAGAAATCCCCGACGACGTGTCGCTGCACCAGGCTGGACTCACAGAAGCAGGCAGGAGTGAAAGTCAAGCATGCAGGTTTGCAATCCACATTCAAGCAGATGCTCCAGTCTATCCAAATGCCCAGACAGCAGAGGGCTGTGGAGAAGTGAGCTCAGAGGCTGGGAATAGTTCAGGTAGATGCAGAAAAAGATAAAGAGCTACGGCAGACAGTAACTCTTGAGAGGCAGTCATGGGAGCCAACAACTTGCTGACGTCCACTCTTCCTTTCCTGGTGTTCCCTGGCTCTAAGGTAGATTTCGAATCACTCAGGTAGGTAGGTGGTTTGTTTTACATTTGGGATGAGGAAGTGTTACTAAGACTACTATGTAGATACTCTGAAGGATTTATTGCCCAAACTGTCAAACTTGCAGAACTGTTTGCACTACCCCGTGCCTCCCCACACCCTTACCCCTGCCTATAGCAGCAGCCACAGGTGAAAACTTGAATAAAATGCTATCTATCAAAGGAACAAAGATATACACAATTAAGAGGACCGTTGCTTTCTTAAAGAGCATTCTTCTGAGCGCTAGCTGCTGAGCTTCACTGGACTTACCTTCCAGTGTTGGGGCTGAAGGAGGCGGTACCTCCTTCTTGAACCAGAGAATTGAAGACAGTCCTTAAACATCAAAACACTTAGAGATCTTGGCACTAGATATTTCTCATACACTTTCCCTCACTCATTCTTCCGGTACTCATTCTGTACTCTCCATAAACTTTTGAGAGACAAATGTAAAATGTGCAAAATTCCAAAGGATTGCCCTCACTACTCAATACATCTTACGACGGTCATAGTAATTTCAATTATTAGTGTAGGTAATTAGACATGCCATGGCCTCGCCTTCAAGGGGTTTCGTGGTTCACGGTGAGGAGATTGTTGCCATCGAGAATGATGCTCTTCATGATCACTCTTCAGTAATCAAGACTTGATCTCATGGAGTCTATATTATCTACAAATTGGCAGTCTATGAACGGGACATGAAATATTTGAAGATTAAGCAGGATGATCACACTTATTACAGTGGTAACAAACCTGTCATTGGGCCACGTCTTCTGAATGAAGAGAGTCTTCGGTGAGCAAACATGGAAAGAAGAATGTAAAGAGATAGAGAGGGAGGGAGGGAGGGAAAGAGAGAGAGAGAGAGAGAGAGAGAGAGAGAGAGAGAGAGAGAGAGAGAGAGAGAGAGAGAGAGAAAGAGAGAGAGAGAGAGAGAGAGAGAGAGAGAGAGAGAGAGAGAGAGAGAGAGAGAAGTGTAATTTCCACATCAGGAAGAATGTTTTAGGTGTTAATTCCAAATACTTGTCCCATAATATTGAAATGGTCTCTCTTGAGAACTTATCTGATATGAATATTGGAATGGAGCCTAAATGACACCCAAATCCCCGTGAAACTTCCTTCAGAATCATTTCACCCAACTTCTCTTGACTCCAAAGGCAAAGTGGTCAGTTGAAGAAGAGTTGGCCAAATCCTCCTGACAGCACGCCTGGCGGTGACACGGTAACGGTCGTCTCTTAAGGTGTCTCTAGTATCGATTCTAATTTGGGCTTTTGTCTATCAAGTCCTCAGCCATATTCATTCCTTAACTTTCCAGTTCCCTCACTGAATCAAAAAATGTTTTTTTTTTCCTCCATCAGGAATGCGTTCTCCAGGATTCCAACCCCAACATGTGCTTTCCAGAACCTCAGTGTTTCCTTAGCGCTACAGATGTTTTGTAAATTCATTTCAGCAAAAGTTGCCAGTGTTGCAGAAAATATCTGTGGCTGATTGGACTCACAGTTTGGACAGAGCTTGAGTTAGATTAGATGGAAATGGAAACTGAAACTTCTTGCTGGCTCACCAGGAGCCCAAGAATTCACAAAGAGCAAAGGAGGAATTTTCTTGGAGGGGGAGTTTCCAATGTGACTGTTTGGGGGAGTGGAGGGGTGTGGAAGCCCCTGTAAGCCACTCTTTGCTGTTTTTCTTGGTGTCGTGCCTACATACTATTGCCCACTGGAGACTGCTTTCCTTTTCTCAGCATAGGAAGAGACAAGAATAGTAGCAGCAGCAGCCAGAACCACAGAGTAGCTTCGCTCTTAGAACTCTAGGTGAAATAGCTATTGTTTCACGCCTGAGATGCAACAGCTCTGAGATGTCCAGATAGCCTACATGAGCCAGAAGGATGGGTATGATCACAAACATGAGAATGACAAGTTTTAAAAAATTGGTGACCTATGGTTCCCCTTTGCTCTCCTCTTTGTAAAAGAAATACAATTGTTGCGCTCAGTCTTGTACTTGAGCAGTGTCTGGATTCAGAACCTAGGCAATTTTGGTTATGAGAAGGCAAATTTATTATAGCACCCAAAGAAAACAAGGCCAACAAAACATGTCTAGTAAAATCTTCAAGTCCCCCAGACCACATATATCATATCTAGATTTATGATCTGATCTATGATATATTTATATCTGTATCTCTATAGCTAGCTAGCTATGGACTAGATATATACATGGTACACATAATACATATATTTCTATATTTATTCAAACCTGGTTTGTAATCTTTATCAAAAATGAATAAGGAATGATATCTATTATTATTCATGTTGGTGCCATATTCTATTGATACTGTGGCAGAGCATTCTGAATGCTTCTGTTAACTAAGCTCACACTTTTCAAAGTAATAGAAGCTGACAAAGGTAGAATATTTTAGTCTATGCCTTCCCTCGAGATAAGCTGATTCAAAGCACTGGATGATCAGTTGCGAACTCCTTGAATGCTTTGTTCATTTCATCAATTATTGATTTTAATTCAGCCGCCTAAGTTGTGTTCTGGTGGCGTGTTCCAGAATGTGCAGAGGTTCTCAGCTAGAAGAGCTGTAATTCAGCCCGGTCCTTGGATAGAATACAAAAGCATCAGCTTACTATAGCTCTGAAATGCAAATCTTACTGAAGCATTTTGACATTGAGCAGAGTCAGGTTTTTGTTTCCTAAAAAGAAATGAAGCTGTCTCAATTCTGTCTCCAAGTTTTCATTCCAAGGTTGGGGAAGAGACTGAGGACAAAATAATTTTTGGAAAATAGAAACAACAGCATTCGTTCTTGTCATTTCAGAATGAGCTCATGTACTGATAGATGTTGTTCAAAGTGGCGTGGGAAGCTGGGAGTTGTGGCTCACACTCGTTATCCCAGAACTCAGAAGCGAAGGCAGGAGATTTATATTTAAGGACAGTGGTTGAAGGCAGTGTGGGCTGCATAGTAAGTTCAAGGATATCCTGGGAGCCAGTGACATATAGTCTCTCAAAAGTGGGGAGGGGCCAGAAAGAAGAATGGCCCAGAGGGGATCAGATGCCTCAGAGAGGGGATCTGGCCTCAGAGAATGCCGGTACATGCACATGCCAACACACACACACACAGCTAAACATGACTAAACCTAAAATAGTTTGTTTTTAAAAGTTCAAAATGTGAAGGCATTCAGCAAAGAAGGCTGTATATGAATATAAAAGCCATCCCCCACCCCAGTGCTAGCAGTGTGTCCTGTGGAGGAGGCAGTGCACGTGTGTTCATGGCATGAAGAGAGAGATAAAGTGGTCAGCACCCACATTCCTGAGCTACAGTACTGACGCTCCCACTTTGCAGATGGAAAAATCTCTGGCTCAAGGACATGGCTCCAAGCCCAAGTCAAGCTGACTTGTATTTAGCAAGTTACGTTGACCTCCCTTCCAAACTGCCACACTCCTTCCTGTATCGATGAAAGCTGCCCAACCTCTCAGAGCCTCCATTCTCACATTTCTAAAGTAAGAGGGGGATTCACACATTGTCCTGATTCACCATGAGGACTATGTACAATACTTTGTGAAAACTGTGGTGTTCTTCAGGGCATGCGGCTACTTAAAACCTCCCAATGTTCTCCTTCACCACCAGCCCTCCAGGCTTGAATGTAAGGTGTCTGACCAGAATTGTGTAAGGGTTGTGCTTGAATGTGTGTAAAGACCCATGGAAGGATAGAATAGACAGGCCCCCCAAAGTCCGGTTATCCTGGTTAGCGTTTATACCCTGTTGTAGAACTGACTTCTCTCTTCTGTAGCAAGGGACAGGCTTCATGCAGTGGCCTCTGTAAGACCATGCACTGTGTCCCTGGCGGTTCATTATACCCCAGCCATGCAGCTGCGGTAAAAACCAGATGATTCTAATTTCTAAAGCAAAGGCAGCAGCAAGCATGGTCTGCGAAGGCACATGCCTCAGTGTCCATGGGCCACGCTCATTAAGAAAGCACATTCAAAAGCTGATGGATTTTTACAGGGACCTAGTTACCGCTCAATGTCTCTAAGCTCTCAGGGGCAGGAGATCACAACCCCTACTGTGTACCATGGGCAGCGGAACCTGTAGTCCACATCGTTAATGAAGACGAGTATTAGATAGGATTTACAGAGACTCCATGTTTGTAGGAGAGTTAGAAATGTAACCTGCAGATTGTCTCCCCAAAACTAGGTTCATCCATGGATGGCATGTTTCTGTGGATGGGTTTCCCCATTGTGCGTGGGCACAGCAAGGAAAAGAGGTTCTCTGGCCATTGAAGGAGTTGTCCCTCTTAGACTTTTGCAACATGTTTGACTTCTGTCTGTGCATCAGCATGCACAGCTCCAGATAGCTTAACCTTCATGCTGTCTGTCTGGAAGGAGAAGAAAATCAGGGTCTCCAGGACCTTTTCGGTGATTTCCCAATTGTGAGCAGCAGCACGCTTTGCTTCATTCTGTAACCCATTTTGTTGCTTCTAGAGGCTCTGCTGATGTCTAAAAAGCCACTTTGCTTCTAACATAACTTCACCTGTCATGTAACTTCAGTTTTACAAACACCTATCAACCGTTTCTTCGGCACCTACCCTCAGTTTCATTTAGTTCCGTCTAGCTTGACCTTTAGCTACATTTGGGAATAATATTTTCCAAATCCTCTCTTTATGCTTGCCTCCTAGCATTGTGACTTTAGAGACTCTTCCTGCTAATTTGTGCTTCATTCTCCAATACTGCAAAGTCTTTGAGAACCTGTCCACGTTCCAATGGATAAATTGGTACACAGGTCACTCTAAGGTTACGGTTCTATTGGGCCATGGAATGTAGGGAAACTATTACCTGATTTGATCCAAGTACTTAACTGTTGTAGCTGGGGTTGTTCACCGGAGACATAGTTGGTTCTCAAATTCACCATAAAATTATCAGATAGGAATCATGTTTAGATATGCCATTGGTGGCAAGAAAATGACATCATTTGGTTGTAGGGAAGTTCTAATATTCACAGTGGTATATAACGATCTTCCACTGCAATCCGAGTTTATTCCATGTGGTTGGAGTCTTTCATGCTTCAGAGTGTGTTGACTGACATGGAGCAATGGAGCAATGGTTTAGGGTTATTGACTTCTGAGTTTCTTCAACAAAAAAGCATATGCTTCATCAAATATTCCATTTAAAAGTCAATACATGGCACCCCAAAGACCTAGAAATGGCTATATTTTCTAACAAGTAATTTTATGAAAATACTTACATTTTATAGGATTATAGATCCATGACTTGGGCTTTACTTCTCTCATTATTTGCTTGGTTTGTTCAATGCTGGCAAAAAACAGTTGCTCATTGACCACGCTTCTTTTTTTCCAAGAGAGTGTTTCTCTGTTATAATTCTGGCTGTCCTGTAACTCACTCTGTAGATCAGGCTGGCCTCGAACTCACAGAGATCCGCTGCCTCTGCCTCCCAAGTGCTGGGATTAAAGGCATGTGCCACCACTGCCTGGCTACACTGACTATTTTTATTCATCTAATAACCAAAGTAAAATAAATGCTTCAATAAGAAGTGGACCATTACCTCAGCTCAATATCCTTTGACTTAAAAATTATACTCTCATATTTTTCTATGAATATTATATATTTAGATCATATCCATCTTTCCCTCTACTACCAACTCTTCTCAGACATGGCCCCTGACTCCATATATTCCTTTTTAAATAAAAGCTGAGCCCAATTAGTGCTACCCATATGCACAGGGTGTAGGCCAGCATCCACTGGGGCCTCGGTCATATAAAACAGGTCACACTGATGAACAAAAGGATGCTCCCACCCCCGGCAGCCACCAACTGTCAATATAGCCTGAGCTAGTGAGCCCCACCCCTCTTCGTGATGTATTGACAACTGGCTTCATCTTGGGAAGGTCTTGGGCTGGCATGGTACCTGCCATAAGTTTGTGAGTGCAGAGTCCCTGTCATTCCAAGGAGACGTATTTTGTAGCTATTTTCTCCAACTTGTGGCTCTAAAATCTTTCTGCTTTGTCTTCCATGAGGTCCCCTGAGCCTTGGTGTGGACGGGCTATGGTAACAAGTGTCCCATTTGGAGCTAAGTACTCCACCTTGACTAGCTCCCAGTCTCTGTATTAACCACTATCAACTGTACAAAAAAAAGCTTCTCTGATGCGGCGTGAGGGTTGCAATAGTCTGGTGATACAGGGGTCCTTGGCTGGCTTTGTTAATTTTCTTACTGGTGAAACATTGACTTAAAGACAGTTTCATGGTTGTTACTTAAATCTCTTTTGCTGGTGTTACTAGTTAAGGCCATTGTCCCCTCTGATGTTGTTACTGGAATTTTTAACCCCCTTTTTAGGACTAATTTCTTGACCACTGTGTTTAATAATGTGTATAACTATCTGCAACACTTAAATGAAAGCTTTACATGTATGTGGTAAGAATCAAATTGAAACACACTGGCTTAGCCATACAGAAGTTTCGGGTTTGGGTTCCCGGCAAAGCCAGCTTTGCTTTTAGAAGCATGTTACCTACCTTTATTTTTCAGCAAGCTTCGGTTTTCCATAAAGATAAAGCTCAGACTTTAGACTTCTAAAACAATGCTGTTGGAGTGGGTGGCTCAGGATGACTCAGAACAAGGGATTAAACTAGGCACAGGGTGCCTGTTGGCTGGTGCACAGAGCAAATGGGCCGTCTGTGAAAAGATGAAGCCCTGCCGTTGGACCTGCAGCCTGAGCTCGTATGAAAAATTGTTTTTTTCTGCTCTGAAGCACAATCTAGAACCATCTCCTCCCTCAGATCAACATTTTTGTCCCAGCAAGGAGCAATGCCTTGTCGCACACATCCATCTGAACCAAGCTGAACTGGAAAGGCCAGCCAGCAGGCCCATTTCCAACACAGAGTTACTCAAAGTCAAGCAGAGATTTTAGAATTTTGCAATTTGGATCACTGAGGTGGTTCTAATGCTCTTAAGTTAAGCCAGTTAAGAATTGATGATTCTTCATCTCAGATTTTAATTATGTGCTTTGGGGTTAATAGTTGTATACATACCCATGTCGGTGTGTGTTTATGAAAGTGTTTATTGTTTGTCTGTATATGGTTTCATTTTTGTGTGTTACATAATAGTTTATTCAACCTAAAACACTAGGATAGAAAAAAAGCTGGCAAAAATTCAAGAGTTGCATATTCCAAAGAGACAAACAAGAGTGCAATCAGGCCAGACACAAAAGCTGCTTATATCGAAGACGGTCTTAAAGACCGCAATAAGCAAGTATTTTGTGTTTTGAATGATCTGAAAGGAACTGCTTAAATGTTGTTTCTAGTTGTAGATATAAAGCTCTGGAACAGCCAAAAAAACAAGGAAAATCACTTTCTCTAACATGAAACACAAACGCAGTTGAAATCAACTCTGTTTATCATACTTACTAAAAGAGAACTTGGAATTTCTTCTACTTTGAGAAATAGCTCTTGGCCTCGTTTCTAAGATAGCTCAAGATCTCTTTAAGAGAAGCAAGGGCACTTACTATGTTTAATTGCGATGACACTTGTAACTTGCAGTGTGCTAAGAATATAGTCAGGGAAGCAACATTGAAGAGTCTTTCAGTGCTGCCCTCAACAGGACACATGAACTTGCAATGACGGAGTCCGAAGCGATCCGTTTCTAGGAAAACTCACAGCTCTCCATCACTCTTCCTCAGAGAAGGACACTCCACGGAATGTTTCAGATTCACCTCACATGGAAACACAGTTCACTTGAGATTGCTACAAGTGGGATATTATAATTGTTTGACTTTTTACTTTCATATTTGGTTCTCGCCAAAGTTACCGCCCTCGTTAGACTTCCTTCGGTTACTTTGTGAACTGTAGTACTTGTGATAGTTCTTTCGTTTCAGTCACACTGTATTTGGCTAAGATAAGGAAAGCTGCATCATAAAATTGTGTATTTGTTACAGAAATAGTTCTTCCAGAAACCACTATATCTGTCCCTCCACTCCTCCCCATTTGGGAACTAGGGATGCAGCCTAGCACCTTGTGCGTGCTAGGTGAGTACCTGCTACTGAGCTTTATCTCCTGCTTCAAGACAGGATCTCCCTGAGTGACTCAGGGTGCTTTGAACTCTCCACAACCCAGGCACAACTATTGATCTTCCAACTTCAAGCTCCTAAAAGTCTAAGGTTCAGATCTGTACAGCCAAGGCCAGCTCAACAATCCTATATCATCCAGTCATAGAGAGCAAATACAAAGTGTGTCCCAAAGTATGTGACGAACTTGGTGGCATTTGAGAATGTGAACTCCTCTCTCACTAGTTAGTATAGTGAATCCGATTGCCCCTCATTGCATTCATTGGACTTTGGAATTCAGTTCTTTAGGAAGGCACAGACTATGAGGTTACTGGCAGGGTTCGGTCACCCATGCTGTGTGACTCCAAATTCTGGCAGCTCATGCCACTGTGAGATGCAGTATGACAGGTAGGTGCAAGACACTACAGTGAGAAGTCAGGGATCTCGGGGAAATAATACCTTAAGAGTGCAGTGCCCCAACGGCATTCAACAGAAACAAATTCCATTTGACTTACAAGCGTATTTCCTGTAGCCTTAGAAAGCCCAGCTGCACTGATACATGGGGCTAATATGAAGCAAACAACATTAAATAAGACTAGGAACAAGGCTTAAATGACTTTTATTACTTAGGCCCTTAGAGATATATATATATATATATATATATGTATATATATATATATATATATATATATATACTTACTTGAAGTTGACCATTCTGACCGCTTCTAAGTGCACACAGTTTAGTGGCCTTTACATTTTAATGCAACAATCATCGTTATCCATCTGTGGAGCACTTTCACCTTTCTGAGTGGAAATTCTGTACCCTTTAAACATCAACTCCCCAAGTCCGTTGTCCCACTCCCTGCTAACCACCCTTCTGTTTTCTGTGTCTAGAATATGGCTACTGAAAGCACCTATGTGATTGGAACCACTCAGTGTATGTCCTGTTGTACCTAGGTTATTTCACTTAGAATAGTATCTTCAAGGCTCCTCCATGTTGTTACATGGATCAAATATATTTTAAGGCTGGGTAACATCCCATTGCATGTCTGTTATGTTTTGTGTGTGTCCATCTATGCATGGACATTGGGTTGTTCCTACTTTGGCTTCTGTTTTCCATGAATTAGCTTTTAATCCAATCAGTGATTCATTAATGTAAGGTATTTTTAGTGTTCACATTTTTAGAATAAGAAAACAACCATAAAGAGTCTATGTGGAAGTTTCTGCAGCCAGGAGACCCTGGAACCAAGATACACCCCCCCCCCCACTGTGTGCTGAGTAGATCATACTTTTGGCTTGTGACACTAGACATCCCAGCTCCCCTTTCGATGACTTAGGACTGTAAGTGAAGCCATGTGCCAGTTAAAACCCTATTTACATCGCTGCGGAACACAAAATGAATTGCTTAACCAGCACTAATCTCAATTAAAGTCATTCAGCTAATTGCTCTATCTAGGCAGTTAGCTGTGGGAAGCTTTCAGGAAGCCGTGGAGAGCACATGGATCTCAGGCAGGATGATCAGTGCAGTCTGTCTTCCTCTCACCTAGATCGCTCTTTCTGAGACCTTATTTCCCAGTTGGTCCATTAGTGCAATCTTTTATCTTTGGTCATTGCTCAGTGACCTTAAACTCAAATATCCTTCTAGTCAAATAAACGTGTAATATTCAAGCAAAAAGAATCTGATGTAGGGTTTCTTTTCAAGTGCGACTATCATGGAGAGACAGGCACCCAGTGTTAAGGATGGTGTTTAAGGGGTGGAAGGGACCATGATGCTAACCGATCGTCCTCTTATTTCTTGCAGAGTTCCAGGACTGCACGCTCAGAGGAGGACCGTGAAGGCCTCTGGGATGCCTGGGGCCCTTGGAGTGAGTGCTCCCGCACCTGTGGTGGAGGTGCCTCCTACTCCCTAAGACGCTGCCTGAGCAACAAGTAAGTCCTGTCTGCACTGGGGACTTTGAAGATGAGAGATGGCTAGCTTGAAGCAGGGTTTTGTGGGTGAGATCTGCAAAATCCCATTGGGTTGCTTGTAAAGTAAATGAATGGAAAGAAACGGCTAGGAAGACACAACAAATTAAGTTTATAGGTTTGGAGCTTTTGTTATGACCCTCTCTAACTAGGTGCTTAGATACTGTTACATGACAAACAGCAGATAAGCCATGTCATTTCTCAGGAAAATTAAATTGGTTTTATGTTAGGTCTGGAAGGGCAATTTATTATTTATTATTTTGTTCTGGACTCATTAGCTGAGATACAGAACTCTGTATCATGGACAGGTGATCGCCATAATAATAACACCAACATCCCACTGTTACCGGATATGAATGATATGTTGGCTTTGTTTTTATAGACTTCCTAATGGCCAGATATTCCTTAAATCCCTTGAATTCAATTAGTGATGGGTTTTAGTCTGAGAAGGCTTAGAAAGATGGCAACTTCAATAGAAGCTATGGGTGTGACAAGTGAGAGAGAGAGAGAGCACAGAGAGAGAGGCAGAATGGAAAACGCCCAGGGCCTTGGAATGGAAAGCTTTTTTTTTTACTAAGAGTAATAATAATTCAAAGCTGCTTTCTGAGCTGTGTGGTCTGTGACTAGATTTGTCTCCAAGCTATAAAATGTCAAGTACTATGGCAGTATTTTTTTAATGAAAGATTTTATTTGACAGTGAAAAGTGTTAAAGGAAGCATGGCAGAGGAAAGCTTAGTCAAAGTCACTGTGGAGCATAAAGTGTGAAACAGAAGAAAGCGTATATGCACGGGTTCTCGTAGACATTTTAAAGTTTCAACTTAAAATGTTTTCATACAAGCATGTATTATACGTTGGGTACATTCTCCATAGCACCCCACCGTCCTTTCTGGCCCTTTTCTCTCTTGTAAGTGCCCTCTTCTGACCTTGGACAGTTTTACTTCTACTTTCACACACATGTGTTTATACACACACACACACACACACACACGCATATATATATATATATATATATATACATACACACACATATACATATAAATATGCATATATATACATATATACATATGTATATACACATGTATAATGTGTATGTATATACATGTATGTGTATATGTATACATATATACATATGTATATACACACATATACATATATATGTATATGGTGTGTGTGTGTGTGTACATAGGAATCACAGGTGAGAGAAAATATACAGGATTTGTCTTTCTGAGACTAATAGAATTAAGCCCAGTTGCATACATTTCCCTGCAATATTTTCTGGCTGTAAAAAACTGTATTATCCATGTTCTGTATGTTCTTCATCCTCTGTTAGTGGGCACTGGGGTTGCTTGCATGACTTTGTGGTTAGTGCTGCAACAGGCTTTGATGTGCACGTAGATCTGTGATGTGTTGACTTGAACACTTTTGGGTAAAAAACTCAAGAATGGCGTAGTTTTATTTTCTCTTCTTGTCTTGCTCCCATAGCTAAGACTTTAAGCATTACATTTTCTAGAAGTGAAGAAAGTGGGCATATTTGTTGTGTTCTTGAATTTCATGGGAATGCCTGGGTTCCCCCATTAAGTACAGTGCTGAATATTAGTCTACCGTGCAGAGCTTCACTGGGTTGAGGTGAGTTTCTTAGCCACAGTCTTCTGATGGCTTTCAACACTTTCCACCTGCAATATGATCATTTCTTAATCGTGCTCGCAATCTCACCACCTAGATTGTCGTTATTTCAGTTAATTGCTCTCTTTAGTATCTTTTTCTTGTTCTAGGTCTCCATGAATATTAGGAATATGGTTTTAAAATACAACTTCCTTCTGCGGGATCTTCTCTTCCTCCTAGGTAACCTTCATTTACTACACTTCTCGCCGATGTTCTTATTTTCCTCACTAGTGATCAAACCTGCATCCCACATGCGAGGCAAGTGCTGTACCAACTGCGACACATCCCAGCTCTCTAAGGCCTATTGATCTCTGACAGGCCGTTCATTAGGAAGACAGATGAACTAGAACATCACTGGAAGCTCAGTGTATGGGTGGGCTTCTGGCCGATATTTATCTTTATCAGTGTCTCTGAGTTTTTCCAATCTCCCTGCCTTGCCTTCAAGCACTGATATTCTGTCTGCTCCCTGACCCATTCTGTTAGCCAAACTTTCGGTGGAGCTTTTTGTTCGACGTATTGAATTTTTCATTTTCAGTGTATTTTTTTCCTTCGGTATTCCGCATTATTGATTTTTGCTTTCATAACATGTACTGACCTTCTTCTTCCACTGAGGTGCTTGTTTGTGTTCTTTGAGGATTTCTGTTCTCTTTAATTACTTTTAACATACTTATAACCTTTTTGTTTTGTAATTCTTTGGGATTTTTGCTAATTTACTCCCATTGTAGCCATGCGGACTTAGAAATTTTTGGAAGAGTCATGTTACCATCGTCGTTGACGTTTCTTGTGATTTTTCATTTTGCATATATATGGGGTTGGGTTATTTATTGGATGAAATCGTTTTTCATCAGAAGCGTCTACAGAGGGATAAGGTCATAGCAAGGTGGAGATGTTGTTTTCCTCTTCTAGACTGGTGTTTGAGGGACCAAGCTTGTGCCTCAGTTCTCCCTTGAGAATAGAATGCCCTGAAAAAGTAGTCACTATCAAAGGGTAGACTCACTATGAATGCACACTAATAGTCAAATAAAAAGCAATTGCCCTTTACGCACCAACAGATAAACCCCGAGAGTTCTATGTGCGTCCGTGCATTAGCTGCCAGGTGTCAGTAGAAAGGACAAAACAGCGAACAGAGAGTAAACGATTTGTGTTAGGTGCATAGGAACAAAAGAAGAGAAGGAACGCAGAGAATAAAAGGGCGGGGAGGGAATGGAGCAGTCTGGGTAAAGAAAGGATGAAAAGAGATGGAATGTAGTCAGGTAACGTAAAACAACAAACCAATCTGAACTCTCGGGAGCCCGAGACACAGAAACTATAAACCAGACTGATCTCCGTTGCCAGTCTCTCGGTGTTCCCTCCTGGGTTGTCAGGTGTGCGTCATGCGTAGCCTCCCTCTGGTGTGTCTGTGGTGCTGGTCATGACTCTGAGTAGTCACTCATGGGTCTAGTTGCTGCTCTCAACCAGGCTGACCTTTGCAAGATAAGATTACAGATACTGAGCCTGCATAGACAGAGTCACAGGTGCTAGTTACGACTGACTGTGGGTGGTCCTTCAGGAGACCACTTGCAAACTCTAGACTCACTCCCTGGCAGCCCTTTTGGAGTTTGGGTCACACGCACTGGTCCTGTCTTCACTGGTTAGGTTGCAAACGTTGGTCCCACCCCTGTACCAGCCTTCTTCATGGCCTCTCAGACCAGGTGAATCTTCAGCCCATGTTTCCTGCAGACTCAAGCTCTGATCAGATTTCTACTCTGCTGAATACTGCACAGCACTAATGGAGAGTTTCTTCCTTGGCAGCTAAAGCTATTATGCTGCCTAGATTTCAGTGTATAGTCCTGTGGCACTTCTGAGATTCCTGGGAGTGTGGTTTACAGAGGGTCTCAAGCCATCAAGTGGCTGACTCCACAGGGGCTTATTTTAAATGGCATCAAGTGCCAAGTGCCAAGAGACAGGGTTTACCCCGTATTTCTCTTTCCTTTGCCAGTGGTGCTGGGTGTCTTTTGTTTGGCTCTCTTCTCTTTACCCACATTTCCTTCAAAAGGTTACTGGAAGAACAGCACTGACTTTCTGAGCCCCTCTGCTCCTTCTCCGTTGGAGTGGGGAGCCCCCCTAAACTGAGCCAATGCCTCCAGTCACAGCTGACTGTGTTCCCACTTTGTGAAGCTCCCTGTTGTGCATTGCTCTTGATGTTGGCGGTATCCAGAGTTTTCTGACAGCTGCCATCCAACTTTCCTCAGTTTGTTCCCCAGGCGTCTAGTTGATCATGCCTGCATGTTGTCAGCCATCTTCTGACTCCTCTCCTTCCTGTTTCATAAGCACACGGCAGAAAATAGTGCAATACAAGTTTGGGAAATGCAAGTGTTTTTCATAGCAGTGAGAACATCTTCAGATCAGGGTGTGAGCTGCACCCATCTCTCCTGTCACGTGGGGTCTTCACAGTGTGCAGGAGATACGAGGAGCCTGACTGGGGGCTCGTGCTAGACCTCAAGATCCAGCCAAGATCCAGCAAAGGGAACACGTCTTCATTGAAAGTGTGGTACACAGTAAAACATGGCCAGGAGGCATACTTTGCAAGATACAAAAGCAACCCTGACATCCGTCCACTCTAATAATTGATAGGTTTATTGGATTGCCTCTGCTGGCAAGTTCATCCTCTTTTGATGCCAGCTGCCTATCAACCAGACTCTTGAAGGGATGGGATAGACTTTTCCAACTAATGATTCACCTGTTCCCTTCATCTTAAGCATAAAAAAAAAGCTTACTAAATTTGTAGTACATGATGCTACTTGCTGATAGCATAACTGATAATCTGACATCAGTAACAGCAAAATGTACAAATTTAGAGTGTGCCTGCTATCTAGTTTTCTCAAACCAGCATCTTTGCATAGTCAGTGAGAATGAGCCAAAACATGTAGCTCACGAAACTAATCGGGTGTACGGAGCTTTCATATTGCCCCAGCAGCGTGGACGTTATATTGTGTTGGAAACTTTAAATGAGTAAAACTGAAAAGAAATGGAGGGAATACATTTAAATCACGGGTAAGATTTTGTCATTCAACAATTAGTCAAGTACTGAGGCCACGTGAAATTCACTCAGACGAAGTTTACCAGTGTGGCAGGATTACTTAGGGTTAAACTCTTCAGATTCTCCTCTTCTTGAGATAAGCAACATAGAGGCTGACTCAGCTATTCAGTCTGTGATCAAAGACGGTCTTCTGACAATAACTTCCCACAGCAGGACCTTATTAGCCTATCATGCTGTGGTGGCACACATTGGCCCACTAAAGAGTTTATAAAGAGTGAAACTACAACTGAATTATCTCTGGGGGTGAGTGATTCCGTAAAACCTATATACCCAAGGCAATTTAAAGATACCAAGTATCTCAGAATAGACCCTCATGATTTTGACATAGTGTATCATGCCACTGAATGTCCAGATGTGTTACGACACTGACTTCTAGAGTAGCTTAATTCTCATGTGAAGTGCTTGTTTATTTTTAGGAAGCTCTCAGTGATTTAGTCACAAAACAGGAGGTCATGAAATACCAGGGATAGCTTCTGCTAGAATGAAAAATTCTTAGGTATGCTGTGTTTGAATATGCATTCATGCACATACACAAATAAATTCATATATATGTCTATGTGTGTGTATGTTTTGGGCTATTAAAAAAATCTATCAATTAAGTAGTATCTAAAAGCTGCTGTTCAGAGAACTGACTCTGGAGGGAACCTTGTGTGGATGCTGGTCAGGCTGCTCTGCCTTCCTGGGCTCTTCCATATTCAAAATTTAATCTTCTTTACCAAGGGATTATGATGTTTGGAGCCAGAGGTTACCAAGTGTTTGTATGTGTGTTTGGCTTTCTCTTTCTGCCATGCCATATCATGGCATAAGTTTTATAAATCATATTTTTAAATCCATTTTCCCTTGCTTATGTAGAGTGAATGTGTTCAACAAGTTCCCCTTTGTCATTCCAAACAGAAGCAATCATCCATTAGGAAAATTCTATTCTCCCAGTCTAGATTGAATCTACCAAGGACTTCAGGAGACTGTAGCATCATCACCATCATCTTTTAAGTTCCTATGAACCTAAACAATTATTTGTTTTTTGATATTTTCTTACAGTCAGGATTTTTTGATGACTAGACAGTTTCTTTTCTTTTCTTTTTCTTCTTTCTTTTTTTTCTTAAGACAGTGTTTCTCTGTTGTAACTCTGGCTGTCCTGGAACTCACTCTGTAGACCAGGCTGGCCTCGATCTCACAGAAATCCGCCTGCTTCTGCCTCCCAAGTGCTGGGATCAAAGGCGTGCGCCACCACCATCCAGTTTAGGAGCAGTTTCTAAACTCAGAGCCTTGAGTTTCAAAACATCAAGCCTTCAGCTGAGGTAACAGAACGATCAAAACTATCCGTTTTACTCGTGCATAAAAATCCAAATTTTCAGCAAAATAGAAAACTCTAAGCAGTAAGAAATATTAAGGATTGTATGAAAAAATATATAATATTGATGAGAAGTATTCTGATACCTTCTTATTTATACTTTTTCTATAAATGAATCATTTCTGACATAGCTCTGAATCTATGGTTGGATTTAAAACATATTTGAGTGTTGTAATATAGTAACAGATATGTTTAGAGGTAAGTGTTCATCTTTATGAACCAAGCCAGTTTGACATTAGGTTTCTAGTTATTTTTCCCCCATAGCCTGTACTATTTATTCTAGTAACTGTCAATCCGTTCACTGTCCTTGGAGCCTGGGCTGTTAGGGAAACCCCACTTTAGTGTGTCATTTATCCAGTGCCACCATAATGCTGTGTAGCACCTACTACATTTTGTCAAAACATAAGATAAAGGTGAGGCCTGGTGAGGTGGATCTGAGGAGCTTGGGTGGGCTTGACCACCTCTCTGAGTAGATAGGTGCTGGCTGATTTAGAGTGGCTTTACTTGTTCCTATGTAGGCGATTAAGTAATGCACTACTTCACCTCCATTTTCTCCTAGTTCTCCAACAAACTATATTAGACAAATCTCCCAAGTGATAGCAGCATCTGTCGGTCTGTCTGTCTGTCTGTCTGGGGTGGGGGGCGGTGATCAAATATCCCAGTACACTTCTCAAGTCTTTATTTGCTGGTCTTCCACTATGCAAAGAGTCTCTGAGAGAGAAGAGTGATACATGTAAAGCAAGAGATGTAGAAAGGCAAAGGGCTGAGAGCACTATTGCAGTCTGTCATAAATGGATACCCATGGCTTTCTTGTTTTTAGTAGGACAAAGTAATAACCGGGGATCCTCTCTCAAGTCTGCATCCCAAATTTAAGCATCTTAATTCAACTCATTTACCTTCCAATTTGGGAAAGATGAAGGGTTGTGAGTGTACCTCTCCTTACAGGCCAAACAGGTGAGTCAGGAGCGGGTAGGGGTCTAATGAACAGTATTCAAATTCAGGCCAAATACATGTAAATAATTCACCTTGTGAATTATAATGCTGAGCCATTTGATCTATGTAAATTGTAAAGCCCGGACCATATGATCTCTTAGCTCATTTTCAAGTCTGAAATTTCTAAGTGTGTCGAATAATAATTAGTCTACTTCCAGCAGGATAAAACTGCAAATGAAGGTAGATTTTCCAGATTGTATAGTGTAGATGGCAACCTCTCCATTTCTCGGGTCAGTTGTGTTCTCCGGCGGACTGAAAACTTGTGAGAAGCCTTCCTCGACCTGTGCGGAGAGTATCACAAGTATTTGTTCGATGGTTCTGTGGAAGGAAATCCAATGGAGGCTAGGCAGAGTGAAAGCAGAGCCTTCAACCAGTTATCAGTGCTTAATGCTAGGTACCCGGGCCCTGGAAGACACTGAGCACAGTCCTTCCCTGGCTCCTCCCTGTTCTTTTTCTAGAAAGGGCTGAAACTGTCTAACATGTGGGATTAGAGCAGGCATACTTGCTTCTACTTGCAACCCTCATTTAACCCGGCCACCTTTGCTGATTTCTGTAAGATTAGATACAGTTTCACTGAGTAACCCAGATAACGTAGCCACTGCTTACCTTACGTCACCCAGTGAAACATAATATTTGCTTTTATTATTACTTGATGGTGGTACTTTATTTTATTTCCAGTAAATTAAGAAATTAGCCAACTACCTTGAAGACCCGCTTCTCTCTCCAGTTCCTCGCCCTTCTCACAAACTATGCCGTAATGTTTATAGTGAATTCATCTTCCTGCTTTCTCTTTTAAACTTGATAGTACATATCCATCTCTGAGGACTCCATCTCTGTCTTCAGTCAGTTCCCTTAGCTTTGCCCATAAGGAGTTCCAGATGCCTGAGGCATTTAATACTATGAGTAACATCATCTGTACCACTGTGCTAGGTCCACGCCAAGTCCAAGGTCAAGAGGGAAACTGCAGCTCGTTTGAGATGGCAGCGAGTCAGATAGCTGCATATTCTTAAGAACAAAGTTAACTTTGGGCAGTTAGTTTAAAAAGATGTAAACATCTTTTGGGCACTTTTTTTTTTAATTTTCTGAAAAGCTAAATAAACTTAACACATTGATTAATCCATGGATTACTAGGTCAATTCTATATATTAACTGGTACATTAATTATATAATGGGCTTTAGTGAGACAGATAGGTAGGTAGGTAGGTAGATGATAGATAGATAGATAGATAGATAGATAGATAGATGATAGATAGATAGATGATAAATAGATAGACATAAATATATGATAGAAAATATACACTTATAGAGCATGACAGTATTTTTCAAAAGTTAATACATTTTGAGTTCAATATTTAAGTTGGACAAAACTATCAGATGAACAATAGATAAAAATCATCACCACATTATGGGGAGTGCCTAAAAACGATAAGATGATTATCTTATCCCGAAGAGATGTGCTGCCAGAATGATGTCAACATAAACACAGGAAAATTAAGATAAATAGCGCCAAGGAGTCTTGTTCCATAGGAATGGGGAAGATTAGTTTAAACCCTGTTCATAGTAATTACGCTAGGAAAAGTAAGCTAAATTCTTTGTAACACAGATTTTCTCCCATGAAAATATTGTTACTTGCATTAATTTAGAATTGAGTTGGCAACCAGTTTCTAGACCACTTAATAGTAGATTCCAAAAGAAAAATTCTCAACAATAATATTTGGCTTCTTAAATGCATACTCTTTGTCTTTTTTTCTTTTCTAATGGCATCTTATCTTCATCGTGACATCCAGTTAAGACTCATGGGACTCATTTTAAGATTTTAAAGCCTGCAGCTCCACTGAACTCTGAAGCAAGATCTGACTTTCTTCATCTAATGTTGTATGTGGTTAGCCTTGTTTTCCTTAAAAAAAAAAAAAGTTTTCATTTTTGTTTGAAAGGAAGATATACAAGCTCAGGATAGGTCTAACTCTGCATGCTGTTTATAGAAGGTGGTCTTTTCATTCTGTGAGGGAGATTGCTCATTTGAGGACTTATGTTTAAGAGGTTTGAGGTTGCCTTTCTCTTACTTTTTTGGGTCAATGCCTAGTCTAAATGTATTACCAGGACTTCTAATATTCCAGGCCATACATCTTAGGAGTGCATTGTTCCAAGATCTGATCTCCTTTCAGGAGAGGCATGCACGAAGGGTAATGACTGAATGTTTAGGACCAATTTATGGTCTAGTTTACCCCATAAACCCGTTTGTTGGAATAAAAGATGGTTGAGAAATGTGTTTGGTTTAAAACCTTTACTTTTTATATTGGGAATCTGTAACTCTTAGTTTGCTTCCCCTTTCCCCGTGTATGTAAAAAAAATCCTTATTTGGTGTGTTCAATAGCCCTTATAAAGTTCTTATTTCCTCTCAGTTTTAATTCATTCATCCAATAAATATTTACTGCATTCTCCCTATGTATCAGACAAATTACTAGGTACAAGTAGAGCTAGAAATCCTGAAGCGGGGGAGTCTGCCCTTAGAAATAAACCAGTTAAGATTTTATCACTGAGTTTGTACTGATTGTAGTTGGAAGTATTTAAAGAGGAGAATTTCTCCCAGTTTTGTGAATAGTGAAATGGATAGGCATTTGTTTTTATATGTGTTGCTATTCTGTCCTGTGGCCGCATCATTTTCTATACTTTCCACATTAACTGGGGAATTCTTTTATCTTCCTGATTAAACTATCCGCAGGACTCTTCCTTTGCCTTTCTGGTATTCAACACACAACAGATACTTAGGTGTCTCATGGCTTGCTTTTAATCTACATACATGATATTGAAGTGTATATTCACCTCCTCAGTCTAAACTTCAGGAGAAAAGAAGAAAACGGTAATGTAACTGATGCACACTGATGAGCCGATGCAAACCATGGTCCTTACAACCGAGGTCGGCTCAAACAACCGTGCTTTTGTAGAGTGGAGCGGATATCTTCAACCTGAACCCAGACTAAGCTAAGCGCACACACACACACACACACACACACACACACACACACACACACACACACACACTTTGGTACTAGTACTCCTCTCTTTTAAATTGTGGTAAGAAATGTTAATTTGAATCTGTCCCTTAGTATTTTTAGCTGTATAAAATAATACCATTGGATATACAGGGAGTCTTCATGGCTAAGTTGTACCACCCAAACTGGACACATTGAATGGCCTCTCTGTCTCTCTGTCTCTCTGTCTCTGTCTGTCTCTCTCTCTCTCTTTCTCTCCCTCTCTCTCCCTCTCTCTCCCTCTCCCTCTCTCATGCCCCAGCAAATTTTGGCTCTGTTTCTATCTATTAAACTATTCTATATATCTTACATAAGTGGAACCATGGAGTATCTGTCCTTTGTGCCTAGTTTATTGCCACAGTGTCCTCAGAGTCCATCTATGGCACACTCATGGCAGGATCCCCTTCATTTTAAGGCAGACTAATATTCTGTTGTATGAAACTATCCTATCTCACCAGCCCATTGGTCATCAGTGGACATTTAGGTTGTTCCCGCGTCTTAGCTACTATAATCAGTGCTACAGTGGACGAGAAGCACAGACATACCACTGCGATCTGGATTTCACTACTGAGAGATAAAATCTCCTCATGGAATTGTCTGATCGTATAGTGTGTCTATTTTTAATGTCCTGAAGTATGGACTTGCTGTTCTCCATATGGGATATCATTTTGTACTCTGACCAGTAGTGTGCAAGTGTTCCCTTCTCAAGAACACCTATGTGTACACTGTTAGTAGGAATGCACAATGAACAGCCACGGTGCAATGAAAAAACGGTATGAAAGTTCGGTTTGCTCAGTTCACGACTCCCGGGCACCTGTCCAACAGGAGTGAAGTCATGTAAGCTACACTTTGGTACCCATGTTTGTCACAACCAAATTCACAATAACTATGTTATAGGATCAGTCAAAGTGCCTATCGAGAGATGAATAAAAAAATTATGTGTATATGTATATAGTTTTATCTATATGTCAATATATGCAATGGAGTTTTATACAGTCATAAAGAAGAATGAAATCATATCCTTTGCAGGAAAATGGAAAACAACTGGAGATCATTATGGTAAGCCAAAAAATAAAAACACAGAAAGACAGGTGTCCTATAATGTTTTTTCTCACATGAATTGATCTTAAAAGACTCTGAAGGCAGAAGAGAGACTGTTGGAGAGGGTGAAGGGCACTGGAAAGAAGTTAAAAAAAGAATGAGCAAGGAAGGGTGGTAGGGAGGGTAAAGTCAACCAAAGCACAGTGTGAGAATGCACGGACTGTCATAGTGAGTCTCACTAATTTGTATTATTGGTATAAATTAAATTTCGTTATAAAGTATTTCTCTCTCTCACCAACGTATATTTTTTGTCATTTTGAAAACTGGCATTCTAGCAAGAATGAAATGATACCTCCCGGTAGCTTTGATTGTTTTTCTTTCATGCTTATGTGTGGAGTATGCATGCATGTGTGTATGTGTGTTTGCATATATGTGTGCGTGGGTACATGTGTATACGAAGGTCCAAGGCTGAAGTTGGGTGTCTCCCTCAGCCACCCTTTACCTTATTTATTGAGTCAAGGTCTTTCAGTTGAGCCCAGACCTTACCTACCTGGCTAGTCCATCTCGTCAGCTTGCTCTAGGAATCTCCTGTCTCTGCCTCCCCAGGGCTGGAATTCCAGGCAGGTCACCCATGCCCAGTGGCATTTATGTGGGTTCTGTGGATCCGAACACTTGGCCACATATTCACGGCTACTCTGGCAGATGCTTTAACCACTGAGCCAGTTCCTCAGTACCCAGTAGCTTGAAAATTAGTGATGTTGAATGTGTTTTCATATGTCTTTTGGACATTTTATGGTTTTTTATTATTGTTGTTGTTTGTTTTTTGTTTTTTTTTTAATGAAAATAGCCTCTTCTCTCATACAATACATCCAGGCTACAGTTTCCCCTCCCCCAACTCCTCCCAGTTCCACTTCCCCCTCCATTTTCTTCAGAAAAGAGCAAGCCTTATCTATTCAAAAGCTGCCCGTTTTAATTGGGTGGTTTTTCACTGCTGAACTGAAAGGCTTCTTATACATTTTGGGCATTAATCACTTATCCGATGTGTACTTTTCAAATCCCGTTCTGTCAGCGGCCTCTTCATCTCCTGTGTTGGTCGCTGTGCAGACTCTTCAGTGGTTACCCCACTTGCCTGGCCTTCTCTCTTCTTGTCGTATCCAAGAAATCATTCCCCAGAGAAGTTTCGTACAGTTTTCTAGTTTTCCCTCTGTATTGTCTCTGTGGGGGCGTATAATTCCAGGCCTCATGTGTATGTCTTCAGCACATTTTCAGGTTTATTATTACATATGGTGCAAGATGATTCCAATTTTATTCTTTAGGATGAGTATGTGAATATCCAGTTCCTCCAACACCATTTGTTGAAGAGACTATCCCTTTTCCACTGTGTATTCTTGGCACGATTGTCAAAGATCAGTCAGCTGTAGATATTTGTATAAGTTTGATTCTGGATGACCTGTTCTGTTGGGTTCAGACATGGTCCATAAGGTTTTACACCAGCTTCATACTGATTTAATTACTATAGTTCTGTAAAATGTTCTGGAGCCGGGAAATGTGACACTTTCAGCTTTGTTATTTCTCAAGGTTGTTCTCACTAATCAGATTCTTTTTTGTTCCACATGGACTTCAGACTTGTTTTGCATTATTGTTATTTATGTAAAAATTGCTACTGAAAGTTTGAGGGGAGTTGCATTGGATCTATAAATGGCTTTGCTCATTTGGGCAGTATCAGGTATCCCTCCTTGTTAATGTTCTTGAGCTTCTTTGATTCATCTTTAATTTATTTTATCAAGGTTTTACACTTCTAAACCCTCTCACCTACTTAATTAAGCTTATTTCTCTGTATCTTTTTTTTTTTTTTTTTTTTTTGGTTTGTTATAAATGTGACTCTTGACCTTTCTATGTAATTCATTACTTGAGTATGGAAATCACAACTGGCTTCAAATTTGTTTTACTTCTTGGAATTCTGCTGAATTCTTCAATTAGCTGTAAAATATTTTTGTGGCATTTTTAGAGTATTCTACATGAAAGATCATGCCACCCGCAAAGACCATTTTTCTTCTCCCACTCCAATTTGGATCCGTTTTCTTTCTTTCCTGGCCCTGTTGCCCTGGCGAGGACTCGGGGACCATTTGTACAGAAGTGGATGCGTAGGGTGGTTTCCTTACTCCTGACCCTAGAGGGAAAGGCAGAGTATGGTCGTAACTTCAGGCAAGTGGGCTGCTTTATCTTGAGGAAATTTTCCCCTCTTCCTAACTTTTTGGGAGTTTTGTCATGAAAGACACTGAATTTTGCCAGTTGTGTTTTCAGTGTCTGTTGATATGACGTGTGTTTCATCCCGTCTTTTGTTGTGGAGGTAGTTCTTACCCTGAGCCGTACTTTAAAATCACATAGAAAGCTTTGGAAAACATAAATATTTGGACCCCTAAAGAGATCAATCAAATAAAATATTCTGCAGCAGTAGAGCCCTGCCATCAGGATTTTTTAAAGTGATTTAAAGTGATTTTGATTTGTATCTGGGTTGGAACTATTTATCTGTTTAAGAAAAATATGAGGCTGTTGCCTTTAAATTGGGATAATGAAGTAGAAATTCGCCTCATTTTATGGTAAAAATCTTCATTCCATCTTCTATAAAGCGGTCCTGTCTGTCATGTAGGAGAGGCATGTATGCTAGCGTGTCAGGATATGAATGTGTTAAGCGTCTTGGGATCCCTGCGAGCCACATGGATGACTTTTCTGGGTAGTTTTACAGTTTTACAGTCAAGGTCAGCTGTGTCAAAGCAGTGAATGTAACCGTTTGGAGATATTCTTTCAGTACATCAATTAAGCTTATCAAATTTGTCCTTTAAGCCTTTAGGTCATTGGCCATGGCGTTTGCATATTTATAACCTTGATACCTAAGAGGAGAATTGGGAATCCAGTAAACACGTGGAGAAAGAATATCGAAGGTTCCCTTTATCTTTAAGAATCAAAATGTGTGGCCCTGAGAAAGAAACACTTTCATTCCGGCTGTGTAGTTGCAGCCTAAGTTGCTGCTCTGTAGATCAAGGCACACATACCCGAAGATGTTCTTAATACAATAGCTAGGGCCTGGTGCATGCTGGGAAAGAGCTCTACAAGTGAACCACTTTCCCCAGCCCACTAGAAACGATTAAAAGGAAAACTGCTGTGATTGTCCAGGACTCCACGTTGCAGTGGACATCTGGGGAACATGGAAAGCCCAAAGAACTTTTTCTCGGTCCAAGAAAATTCAAATTCTCAGCTCAAGTGTTGTGTCTTGTGAGACTATTAGAGAGCCAGCTAGTTTTTCATAACAAACATTTTCCTCATAGGGAGGATGGAGAGCCTGGACGTGTTTCCTAAAACACATTTGTTTTCATTCTCGTTGCCTGTTTTGGCTACCAAGCAAAGATAAGAGCATCTGTAAACACTGGGGCATGCGAGTGCATCTTAGAGAGATAGGGTGAATATATATCTTCCAGGTGGGGGGCAAGCCAAAGCCAGCACCCCCTACCTCCACCACCACCTCCACCTCTCAAATGCATTGGGTGAGGAAGGCATCTCAGTGGGTGTCAATACATGAAGACAGACAGCCGCTAAGGAGAAGGAAAGGTGCTGTCCGTGGGTGGCTACTTGGTTTCATTTTGAACTTTCATCTCTAGCTGTTGTAGAAAGATTTTAATCAAGATTTGGGGTTCAAAAATTAGAACAAATGTAATGTTGAAAGTTCTGCCTGGTGAAATTATCTTTATGATGTTTCCTTCTACCTATTCTTCCCCTCTCCCTTTAGCCATTAGTTATTCCCTCCCTCCCTCTCTCCCCCATCTCATCCTCCCTCCCTCCCGCCTGCTCTCTCCCTCCCTGCTTTCAGGAAATGCTTCGAGCAGAGGTTCTTAACCTTCCTGATGCTGCGACCCTTTAATACAGTTCCTCACGTTGTAGCGATTCCCCAACCATAAAATAATTTTTTGTTGATATTTTATAACTGAAATTTTGTTACCATTATGATCCATAATGTCAATATCTGATATGCAATGGTCTTAAGTGACCCCTGTGAAAGGCGGGTCGAGACCCGCAGGTTGAGAACGGCTAGCTTATTGAATGCTAACAGTACAGCCAGCATCCTGCTGGGCTGGGCTGCTCATAGAACAAGCGCACAGATCGCCAAGAGACAAAATGAGGTTTTCTACAAGAGAGCAAAGGTCTAGGCAGCTACAGAGCCATGTTCTAGGCCTTCAAAATTATGGTCACTAGGCCTTTTGTCCTGATATGAGGTCCAGGATACCTACAGTACCCTCCCTGCCATGGTGCTTAACCAGAATCCTCAATGTTCCTTAAAGCCTCCCCTGCAGTAGCCTCAACAGTGGGCTGTGTTTATAAAGTAACCTATGTTTGTAAAGTTTACCACCTTGAGAGTCTGGCCATCTTAGAGTTCCTTATATGACAGCGAACTCTCTACACTACCGTGCTATGGTCTGTGATTTTATCTTGTCTTCCACTCATCCATGTTAGTGTGTTTACTGCACTGCATAGACGGGCACAGAAGTTTGCGGTACAGGAGTAGGAGGAGGGCTTGTTCTCCAAGTCTCCTTTCTCTGGCCCCATTCTTGTGAACTTCCGCAGAGCACCCCACCTAAGACATCTCTATAAAGGTGATTTCTCTCTGCTCTGTGGGGATGTGGGTGTTCTGGGACAGGGGGTTATCTCGAAGGGGTGAAGGAGACGAAGTCACCAGCCCAAGAAACGAGACTCCAGAGACCAGCGTCAGGTGCAGATCTACTTTATTGCAGAAGAGGCAGGACTTTTGTAGAGGAAGCTGGGCGTTGTGTAAGGGAGAGAGAGAGGGCCAATCGTTCTGCCCATGTTCACTAGGCACTTCAATCAGCCTATCCAAAGCAGTGGCTTCCCCCAGAGCCAGAGTGTCTTCTGTGAAGACAGGGAAGTGGCTACCACCCCTGGCAGGGTTTTCCACTGGGACTCAACAGGTCAGCAGGGATTCACCATTTTAGGCCATGTGACCTGTTGCAGGCCAAGTACTTGCTCTGCCAGAAGGATCTGTGTCTGCAACCTGGCTCATCCTCACACAAGTCCTCCAGCTCCCAAGGGCGTCACCAGCACCGCTCCTTTTCCAATTTCTTTTGTAGTTAATACCCAGACTATACATTCATTGCCTCTGCATGCCAGTGTTGTGTGTGCGATGAATGTCAGTGTGTTTCAGCTTACTAAGAACTTTGCTGAGAGTCAAGGAACTTCATCTGTATCTTCCTCGATGCCTTCCTTCCCGCTGGCCTATACTCCATGTTCAGTAAATGTGTTAAATGACTAGAAACAAGAAAGCATCATGCAAAAGCTTGTTAATCAGGAAGCACCAGCCAGGGGCTCATTTTCATTGTGGGAGTGTTGACTATATGTGGGTCCCTTAGGTGATCTCAGCAGTGTACACAGAGCAGTGGTTGGCTTAGTTAAAGGTGGACATCAGCCTTACGACTTACAATCCAACAGCTCTTGCTGTTTCTCTTCTCTTTCTGATCACACACACTCACACACACACACACACACACACACACACACACACACACACATCCCTTGCTGTTACATCCCTGCCCTGTGTTTGTAGATACTTGCTGGTTTGTTCCATCACATCTTTCCTTGAAGAACAGGACGTTTATGTAAAAATCAAACTTGTTTGGGGAAACAACTCCATAGTGATTTTTCTAGCTGTGATTTAGAACATACCAAACACTCGTGATAGCAAATAAAACGATTTGAACCTCACAAGACAAACTCCAAACTTCAGCACAGAAGATTCTCACATGTGTCTAAGTTTAGACTTTGCAGGGCTGCAGCCCCCTTACTGTGCCTCGGGAATCTGCCAATAATCCAGAAACTGTCCTTAATTGTCTGGGGTTGAGAGGAGATCACACAGCCACAGGGAAGGCCAACTTACAGTGCCTTCGCTGAACCTACAGAATTTCCATTTATATCAAATTTACCCTCCACATTAGGTCTCTCTCTCTCTCTCTCTCTCTCTCTCTCTCTCTCTCACTCTCACTCTCACTCTCACTCTCCCCCTCCCTCCCTCCCCACCCCCTCTCTCCTCAGGGTTTCCAAGTTGGCACTGCATCCAGTGCATTCTTATAATGGGAAGTTGTTATAGAGCAGAAGTGTTGAAATATAAAACTGAGGTTACAAAACTATGTAACAAATGCTTGTAACTCCAGTTCTTAATTTATGCTCCCCCAGCCAGCCCCTCGGTCAACTTAAAATGTCTTTGAAAAGGCAGCTTTACAGCAGACTATACTTTTAGCTCATTGGGCCATTTTAGAACTTACTGCAGGTTGTGATTCCTTGGCGTAACACAGGACTTGTCTGTCTCCAGCCAGCTCATCTCCTGAAAGATGGCTCCAGGCATACTGCCTCCTTGCACTGTTACAACAGAAAGCCTTGTCAAAAGTTACCTTTCTTAAGTTGCCATAATAGTTTGACTTGTACGTCTATCAGTATGAAACGTGCCCTCCTCAGCACTGAAGAGGCAGTAGAAAACAGACAGGCATTCAGCATGGGCCATGGGGACCTTTCAGCCAAATGTTCATAGGATAAAGATATTTTCTGTGTGCTTTTGAAAGTCCCAAATGGCCAGGTATTTCCATCTCCTCTTGTGGATTGTTTTTTTTTTTTGGGGGGGGGTGGTGGTGCACGCGCACATGTGTGCACATACGTGGTGTATTTGTGTTTGTCTACATCTGTATGTAGTCGCACATGCTCAGGTGTTTGTGTGTGGAGGTCAGAAGCCAACATTGGTTCGTCTTCCTCTTTGGTTCACCACCGAATCTTTTAAGATTTGAGTCTCTGTCACTGCACCTGGTGTTTACTGGTTTGGCTAGATTTTCTGACCAGTAAGCCCCCAGAACCCATTAGTCTCGATGGCCCCAATGTTTTACAGGCTCACACCGCTACCTCCAGCGAGTATGTGGGTGCTGCCCATCTGAAGTCAGGCCTCATGCTTGTACAACCAGCACTCCATCCACTGAACTGTCTGCCCAGCCGTGTCATTTCAAAGTTACTTTTCTACTAGGGACTGTATGTATCAGGGATGCATTATTTGCTGAATTTGAGTGGCTTTGTTGAATGAATGAAGTATGACCTCAAATATGGGGGGTAAGAACCTTGAATGTAGCAACAATGAAGATTAGAAATATCTTTCAATAAGATCTGGTTTCCATAGGCAGATGCTACCAAATTACATGTGGAGCGTTTTATAAGCCAGTTCCTTAATATTTGAAGTAGGTGATTCCGGAAGTGCATGGTAGAGAGAGTTAGGCTAAAGATCAGCATCCAGAGTTACTATTCAATCGCTTACTATTTGTTAAAGACAATTCAGATCTACTAATATGAATAAAGTACTCACCGGATGACCATTCATGAATACTTCTAATTACATCAAGACATAGAATATACTAGAGATACAGTGTAAGCACTGATGTCTAAAGACACTTTTGAAGAGACAGTACTTAGTTGGCTCTTGTTGGAACAAGCTCTCCCCATACGTGTTTTCCTATAAACAAGATCCATTTTGTCTTTTGTTTAAGAAACTATGCACTAGATATCTAACTCTTTTAAATATGTAGTAAAGGATGGAGCTTGGAGGAGTGACTCTCTTCAATGCAAGTATGGAACAGAGCCTAAGGGAAGGTTAAACCCTGAGCCTGCCACATTGCATGCCTGTGTGGCTGGCATCACATACATCTTCCTGCCCATTGTGGTCACACCAGATGTTCCCTGATGTAATACACAGGCACCAGTTTCAGGCGAGGTTTTCTGCATCCACTTTGAACCTAAATTAGAGCCTTGAACCTGAGGATAGACTTACGCACATACAGAAGTTCCAGTGGCTGTCTCTTCAAGGGTTGGGTGGATTGGTATCATGTGGTGTCTCCTGAAAGGATCCGTCTTCCTCTTAGTCCAGTTATATTGGGTTCCCTCGGTGATCTCAGAGTATAGTTGTAGATTCATGTTCAAAACCATTTATTCATTTGTCTAATTAAGTCACTGGTCCTAGTCCTGGAGCGCTGGAGCCCTAGAGCATTTTGGCATCTTTACTGTCTAGTCTTAAACCTTGAACTGGACAACATCAATCTTCCTACAGTCTAGAACATTTAAACTGCTAGCCCAGACCTAGAAGACTTCAGCCATAGCCTTCTGAGACCTACTGCTGACTGAGCCACTCTGACTAGCTCCTTCTGAACTCTGACTCTGCTCATTCGACTGAATCTTCAGCCTGCTTCTCCACTGACTCTTCAGCCTGCTTCTCTACTGACTGTTCAGACTCTTTTGTCTTCTTTTGTGTCTCTTCTTACAGTCTCTGCTAGATCCTATGTAATTCTCCTTAACTGAGCTGAGAGCCTGCCTTTTCTCATCAGAGTTGGGCATGTCCTTACTCTGCCAACTCTTCCTCTGATTAGTCACTTTGTCTGCCACTCATTCTGACTCATCTCAGATGTTGCTTCCTGTATGACACTTACTCCTTCTGAGTTCTGCTTCCTGTGTCTGCTTCCACTGATTTTTCTAGGAATTAAAGACATGGAGTACCACTGCTTTCTGAATTCTGGATTAAATGCATTAAATTCCATTCCATGCAGACCACATAGGCTTCTGAATGTAGCCCCTGGAATGTAGACATTAGCTTTCACACAAGGCTATTCCTCTACACAGAGCAGCTGAATAGAGGGTACACCCCTTCTGCAGCTCGAGAGAGGACTGAGCTGGCTGAAGTGAGCAGAGCCTCATGTGTGAAGAAAAAGCTGTTAGGAATGACTCTCTTCATGTCTTTGTCATCTCTTCTTAGGTTGCTAAACTATGATCATTGAAACTAAGACAATAACACCAAGAACTGGAAGAGTCTTAAAGTTTCATATATGTTAGAGAAAGAGTTGCCCATGGTCCACACGGTCATTATAAGAGATTTAAAGACTGATTAACTCATAAGGAATAGTTTGTGATTGGGATGTTTTCCATTCTCTGAGAGAAGAACTTGCATTCAAGTTAAGTGACCGATTAAGAGTGAGGGATGGAATGGACAAGGGTGGGACTTTCCAGTCACCGGGTTCCAATCTACCCCAGTGTTTGTACTTCTTACCTGAGCCAGTTTCTGCGTTCACCTGGAGCAGTACTTACTCAGCCCAGTACTTAAATGTTATATTTGTACTGGGAGAGTGTGTTCTTGTAAATCCTGCTCTGCTGAAGTACTATAACATTTCTCAGAAACGATTTGGATTGGAATTTCTGTTGTTTTTCATCTCCAGAGGTGAATTTTAATTCACTGAAATATGAAGGAACCCACTTGGATGTTCTAGCTTAACAAACTTCAGTAAGGAAAAAAAGGAAGGGAGGAAGGGAGGGAGGGAGGGAGGAAAGGAAAGGAAAGGAAAGGAAGGAAGAAAAGGAAGGGAGAGGACTACTTTATTCTCAGATGAGGCTCTGTGTCTAGACAGATGCCTAGGATGAAAAAATTCATACTCAATAGGAATTAGATCTTGGGAAAAATGTATATTGAAATATAATAAATTCAATTTTTTAAATGAGCTACTCTGTACTGCGTGTTACTGATGAATATGTTTCTTTTGGAGAAATTCCAGTGTGTATGTGGGTTTGCATTATGGGAAGTAGATTTACCAGAATTGAGAAGCAGCTGATAAATTGATATGATATCAATAACATGAAGCTCAGCCGCAGGCCAACTCCCTTTCTAGCTTCCCAGGGTCATAGTCTAGTGTGTGTCTCCCACCTCTCACTCACGTGTTGCTCCTTTTCTTGTTGTTTTACTTTGGAGTTAGTCAAACCCAGGGTTTTGAATCTCTTGTGGCCCCTTCTTTGTGTGTGTAGCCTTAAGCTTACTCAACACTTTCAGCCTCAGTTTCCTCTTTGTTAAGTGAAAATAAGAAAACTTTGCAGTTGTTGAAAAGTCATAGATAATATGCAAACACTGGCCCAGAGTGTTTCTATTAAAATTTATCACCCTCAATTTGACAGTGCCTTCAATAATGAGTACCTTGTCAAGGCTGGAGATGTGCTTCATAGTAGAAGTATGCCGAGCATGTATAAGATCCTAAGTTCAATAGTAGTAGTAGTACTAGTACTAGTACTACTAATAAAAATAATATTAATAATAATAGTAAAAATAATAGTAATAGTAAAATAATAATAATAAAATAGTAAAAATAAAGTAATAAAAATAATAGTAAATAATAATAAAAATAGTAAAAATAATAATTTTTACTAGTAAAATAATTTTAACTAGTAAAAATAATAATAATAACAATAATACAACCAATTTGTCAAACTTAACACTATCACTTTGATACCATATTTTTGTCAAGTTAAACAGACAGTCATCTAAATCATAATATAACATAGAAAAAGAAGTTGTTTAGGAGAATAAGTAATTTGTAAATCAATATTAAATGCTAGATAATTACAGGATATTCTTTGAGAAATATTAAAAAGCCTTTATTCTGTTTTAATTTTTGATCTATTTGCCTTAATCAAAAGTATATCAACCAATCTTCTATACTGTATGCTATGTCTCCTATTTCCAGGGATTATTCTGGTAAATATGTGCATCAATGGTTATAGTTTAAAAACTCTGGAAGGAAGCTTATTTAAATGATTAGAGCAGGTGTATTCAAGTTGCTTTCTTTGTCTCGTTCTATGGAGAACCTAATATCAGTTAGGGCAAGAGTCTGACTGGGGTAGAAGAGCAAAGTGAAGATTCTTATCTTCAAACTCCCAATTCAGAAGTGTTTCTATCATTATCTTTATAGACAGAGGTTTAAGACTGGAAAATGTAATGATGGGAAACAACATTATTGCTTCAGAGATTATACAGAGTTCCGTTGTTTCAAGTAAAATTCAATTTTTCTTGCAGAGAGTTATCAATATATCTTTTCTGTTTTAAAGCCTCTGCGCTCCCTCTTACCTAGCCAATCATAAATCAGCATACTCATGCCCACATGGCCAAGACTCTCAGCAGTCCTCAGAGTTAGGTCGTTCTTGGAAGCGTCTTGAGCATCATGGCATCGGATGAGGAATTCTCATATGAGCTGAACGTGCAGTGTTGTCCGTGTATTGAGGCAGCACCAGCAGCCTGGCCAGTGGCCAACTTCAAGTTCACGGTCTATAGAGCATCACTGGTCTCATTTGACCCCATGCACGTCTGTCCATCGCCCTTTGCTACAATTAGGACGTCTTCCTTTCTAATTCTGATTTAAACGTACATTATAGCAGTTACTTCAGTAAAACTCAAATCTTGATGCTTAAAACAGCCTTGTGTAATTGTGTTTGCAGACGTCATTTTGTTTTGGTTAACATTTTTAAGACCTAAAATCACTATTTTTTTTATGCTTAATTATATGGCCAAATCATGTTTATTACTTTGCATTTTGCAACGTCAGTTCATTCCCAGCCTGTGACAATAGTTGCAAGATGTTTACGAAATTGGGAGCATTAGCAAGGTGCGATTATTAATGTTAAGTCCTGAAGCCAAGTGGTCCTGTTTCAGTAACACTCCACCACTTAGCGTTGATGGGGTCTTAACAAACCTCTTTAAGCACCATCCATCTGTAAAATGAATGCAATGGTGATGTCTTACCCCTCAGCAAATTGAAAAGATCTAATAAACATGTAACAAACTTAAAACTTTATCTAGAACCCCAAACCTGTTAACTACATGCGTGATAATTCTCTGAAAGTTCCATAATACGATTTTCCTTGCTTTCTGAAAAGTGTGGGTTTACTTGAAAATAGCGTAGCACTATTGTTCATGAATTGTCAACACTGAGTGTTTTTAGCAAAAATTAATTATTTTTGTTCATGAGAATTTAGTAAAATGGGAACGCCCCTGTACTGCTGATAGGAGTATGTAATAGCACACCCTTTATGGAATGTAATTGGCAATAATTTCCAAGTGCCTTACCAAAGTTTATTCCCTTTAGTTCAGTAATTCTGCTTCTAGGAGCTTGTCTATTTTAAAGACACAATCAGGAACTTGGAGAAGCATGTGCATGCACATTGGTATACTCTCATTCGTGGAATCCTATGAAATTACTTAAATGGCAAGGGATGGAGGTTGGTCTATAAATTGTAACTATATGATTTGATGAATTATTATATAGCTGTCAATACAGCATTTTTAAAGTATATTTAATAGCATAGGGGAAAATCTTCCAAAAAATTCAAGTGGAGGGCCAACTAGATAATTTGGTAGGTAAAGGTCACCAAACCTGATGACCTAAGTTTCATCCCTAGAACCCATAAGGTAAAAGAGAACTGATTCTTACAAGTTGTCCTCTGATCTCCATATGCACACTATCTCACACACACACACACACACACACACACACACACACACACACACACTATGCATGTTTTTAAATTTTAAAAGATCTTCAAGTGGAGAAAAAAAGGCTACAAAACTGTATAAATGATGTGATTTTGAATTCCTCTTCCTTACAAGGAAATAAATGAAATGGTAGTGATGTATTCTTTAAATATATTGCTTTCTACTTACTCTTTGAGAATTTCATACACACATACAATTTTATTATTGTATACACTTCCACTCCCCACCCCCAGTCCTTCCCAACCACCTGCCTCCACCTTCTCCCCTCTACTTAACGCCCCATATTTATACAGCCCACTGAATTTAGTTATTGCTGCCCCTTTGCTGCCTGTATGTGTACAAGTAGAAGGCCATATACTGGAGCTTGGATAGCCTATCATAGTCAGCAGTCCTGAAGAAAACTGCTTCTCCCTCCCCCATCAGTCATGAGCTGTCAATTCCTCCTCCTCTGGGGATGGAGCCTGGTGATCCTATCTCTCTCATCCGTGCTGAAATAGTGCCTGCAATTTCTTCAGGTCTTAAAATTTTAGAGCAAGATAAAATGCTTAACTTCAATAATTTTATATATGTATCAACTTATACATTCAACTTCTTTAGATCAGTTCAATTCAGTGTTTAATAACAGTAACTTAAAGAATCCATTTAGAGGAAAATACAAAGACTTACAATTAGTATTAAGAACAAATTGTTATAAGAGGAAATTGGTCCAAACTTTGAGCCTTTCATAGGCAATAATGAAAAAAAATTTTTTTTCTTTTTGTGTCCTAGGAGCTGTGAAGGAAGAAATATTCGATACAGAACATGCAGTAATGTGGTAAGTGTGAGCTTCTTTGGTTGTGAGAATGTAACTTTTAGGCCTTAGGGTATGTTAAGAAGTTTTATGGCTCTTGAGTGGAAAGCCAATCAATTAGTAGTTCACAAACAGTTATTTATTGCAAACTCTACTGATTGCCCAATCGTTTCTAATGCTCCTCGATATAAACCTGTAATCGTTCAACCAGATTAAAGCTAGCTAGACCGTTTCAAAACAAACTGCATTCTCTCCCTGATCTGTTTTTTCACGTATAGCTCTCATGAGAAACGAGGCAGAGGAATGATATAAAGGAAAAAACTTGGAGTATCATGAAATAAATATTAGTTAATCAGATTCAGGTTTGCCGAATGCCTTCATCTGTCCAGCAAATACTTAACGCTGGCTACGTGTGAGGCACTCCGCTAGCACAGGGATAAATAACACACGTGGTAACTGCCCTGAACATCTGCAACAGAGGTTGGGGTGCAGAGAGGGAGATAGATGGATACATAGCCTCATTCCTGAGCAAACATGACAAATGCCAGCAAGGATGATGTTGTCTGCAGATGACAATGGAGAATTCTGAAGGATCCTAAGGGAAGAGATGGAGGGGTGTAGAGCTTAGAGGGCTGTGACTGGCCCATGCTGTGTCGTGAGGAGATGACAATATTCCAACTGAGTAACATCTTGGGCCTCTCTGGAGGAGGAGTGTCTGAGGGTGTGCTACGCAATCGTGTCAGTATCTTACGGCTGCCAGCGTGCAGGCAAGAGTTGAAAGCTCCTTTAAGGTCATATCTTGAAGAGCTCTGAATGTTATTTTCCAAGTTTGTGGGCCCAGCAGACACTGGGGGGTTCAGAAGTGAGGATGTGGCTCAGAGTTCCACTCCAGAAAGAAAGGATTATTGTAATAGCTGTAGTGATAGTAATGCACTGGATGGGGGAATTTATGGGAGAGAGACTTTGAGAGGGCTTAGCTCAGGAGGAGATGCGTCCTGGAGGGATAAAAATGAAGGTCACTGTGCGTAGGCAGACAGGAACAGACAAAAGTACCTGAGATTAGGGTCAAGCTGGAGTAAAGGAAGCAAAGAAGTAAGCTCACTGTGAGAGCCTTCACCCTAATCCCTTTGTTCAGGAAACTTGGCCCCATTATTTGCTAGCTGGCACTTTCGTGTGTAGATTCAGTTGACATGTCCCCTCTCAGAGTCGCCGTTGGACCATCTCTCCTAACTGACTGTCCTCCTACCCAGCCCCACTCCCCACAAGTATATTTCAGTCAACTTTCTTTTTTAGACATGGTCTTGCTATATACCCCGGGCTAACCTGGAACTTGCTATGTAGACCAGGCTAACCTGAAACTCAGAGGTCCACCTGCTTCTGCCTTCCAAGTGATGAGATTAAGGGCATGCACAACTACACCGAGCACCAGTTGACTTCCTTTACAGAATTTTTCTCTACCCAAACTCATCTTACTGTGTTACCTTTGTTGTGTGTCTCTGTGCACTCCACAAAGGCAAGAACTCCATTCATTTTATTCAGTCTGGGGTTCCTGGGATCTAGAACTGTTAACGAATACCTAGGGAGCTCACAGTGGATATTTGCTGGATACACCATGAGTATTAAGAATGCTAGGTGAATTTTGAGGACCAGTATCAGAGATAACACAGCTTGGAGAACTGGAGAGATGCTCAGCAGTTATTAAGAGCCCTGGCTGCTCTTCCAGAGGACCTGAGTTCAGTTAGCAACACAAACACGGTAGATCATAACCATCGGTGACTCTAATCCCAGGGGATACAACGCCCCCTTCTGGCCTTGGTAGGTATCAGACATAATTGTGACACATAGACATTTATGTAGGCAAACACTTACACACACAAAATAACAAAATATTTTTTAAAGGAAATAAGACAGTTGGGGAAGTTGTCGGAGAGAAAAAACCATAAATGTGATCTAGGAACACTGGAGATACTGACTAGCAGGCTCAACCTGTAGATGATACAGATGTGTAAGTGAAAAGATTCTGACATGGGAAAGAAAGTCAAGCCATAGAAATGCAAAATAAAAAGCGCAGAGTTTGGAAACTTGAAGGCAGTGTGTTGGACAGAGCATAAAATTAGGAGAGAAGGGACTTCTGGGGATGTCAGCATCCAGATTCAAAAGAAGAATATGGAACCAAATAAATCACTGTGAAAGAAGTCAAAGAAGAAGGTAGGAGCGAAATCTAAAAGTTGTTTAAGAGGAAAGTATGGCTAAGAGTTTGAAGAATAAAGGAGGAAGAGACTGAAGGGGTGATTTTCATAGTTCATGAGGAATAAAAGCCAAACAGGACAGAATGAAGAGGTATATTAATCGGACATGGGTGAATGGGCATAAGCTACTATGTAGATCTATTGTGTGCTGCTGTCACAGAACACCACAGGCTGGGTAGTTTATAAACATTGCAGGTTCATTTGGAACCTGGTGCTGAAGGCTAAGAAGTTCAGGAGCTTTGTCCCGGCATCTGGCCGGAGCAGTTTGGGTGAGTCAGGACAAATGGGCCTGAACTAATCCTTTTTCACAGGAACACACTTCCTCTCAATACTGAAACGATGGCAATTAAATTTCAGTATGGAGTTTGGAGAGGATATTCAAATACCAACCTTATTTTTCTAAAATGTGTACAAGAAACATCTCATATGTGAACTCAAAAGGAGGCTTGCTGGCTTGCCCCCAGGATGAGACTTCTGAGGGCTCTTGCTCACGTGGAGCACTGCTTAGTTAACGTATGTAAGGGTTCACTTCCCTGTGCCACACACACCCACACACAGAATGAGAAAGCTGAGCTGAAAACTAAAGATCAATGGTGACGTGAGGAAGTCAAGACGCCCTGGGCGCCATGCCGCAGCTCTCCGAGGAGGGAACAGGTGACAAATGAAGTTATCCTGACAGAGAGAAAGGTTGCGTGTCTGTCCTGAGAAGATAGGTGCACGTTGGAAGAGGAAGTGAGCACCAAGTCTTGGATTGGCCAGAGTGAGATCAGTCCATCAATCAGTACAGAACTGTTGGACAGCAAGGGGGGGTGGGGGTGGGGGCTGGTGCTACAGGGATGAGGGTGCCAGGGCTTGAAGACTTAGCAGAAATACTGAGAAACAGTGAAGCATGAACATGTATGTGACCGAAGCCATCTCTGTGGCCCCAACAGAGATGACAGTAAAATCAACGGAAAGTGCCCAATAGGGTTCTGTCTGAGGACAGCATCCAGAAAGCAGGTAGGACCCTGGGGAGTAGGCAGCATTAGTCCATGGAAATCTTTCCGCAGCTGGGTCCTTGTTTCTATTAAGGATCCAAGATGTCCGATAATGCAGATATACCCTGGTCGTCTGTACTTTCCTCCCTGCACACAGACATCGCTCAATTAGTGACTGGTTAAGAAAAGGGAGACAGATTACATTTTTAAGTGGAATTGATGACATCTGCTTTAAAGATGGTATAAACAGGGCTGGAAAGATGGATGTCTCAGCCTTGTAAAAGGCTAGTCGCACAACCAAAACATCCTGAAATGGGATGAAGAGATGTCCTGATGGAAACATATGTAAGCTTATTGGTTTTCTCAACCCCCTCCTCCCCCACTTTCTTGGTAGTACTGTCTTAGATAACAGGTTTTGTTTTTTATTTTGTTTTGTTTTGTTTAAAAACAAAAAACCATGCTGTGATCTGATTTTCCTTATCTTCCTTCCTGCCTTTTGCGTGTGTAGGCTGGCAGAAACGGCCTGAGCCGTCAGATGAGTTGTCAGCATCTTGAGCAGCAGTCTGCGTCTTCTCCTTACAGCTCTTCAGACATTTCTGTAACTTCCTTACTATGCTTTTGAGCACTTGCATGGGCCAGGGCAGGCTGACTCTGACCTTGAATCACTTGCAACTTTCAATATTACACGAGCCCAATTTTTACAGCTCGGAGAATCAAGCCGATACTGATGGTTTTATGAGCACCTTGGGTCTTCAAATAGTGGAGGATTTTTCTTCCTAGACTTTGGCCATGACAGAAGCAATGGTGCCAATAAATAAATAAATAAAATCTCCTAAGAAAGGCTCTTTTTCTTACTCACACTCCTATTTTTCAACTTGAGATGTTTCGGAAAATTCAGCCGAGTTTTGCAACTTGAGAGTCCCTCAGCTCAGCTGTCAGGGATACACCTTTTCCTAGATAGCTTTCTTGGATACCACTGAACCACTGTGACTTCAAAATTTCGACTCATTACTACGTTTTGTAGAGCTGTCAAATAACGGCATGTCTTTAGAATCTAGTTCCCCAAAGCAAGATGAAGAGTAGAAAACATTTTCTAATTTTTATGACTTTCTGGGGGGGGGGGGGGAAATCAGTTCAAAGCCTTTAATAAATTAATTGCCAGGGCCTGGAGAGGTAACTCGGGAGCTAAGAGCACTTACTCTTGCAGAGGACTGGAATTCAGTCTCCATCACACACTTCAAGTGGCTCGCAAACACCAATAACTCCAGCTCAAGAGGATCCAATGCCCCCATCTGACCTTGTAGTCACTTTACACGCGTGCACATAAGCCTACCCAGATACACACGTGTACGCATAAGTAAAAATAAAAATAAACCTTTAAAAAAATCATTGATTGCTAATTGATCTATAGAAGAGATGTAAACACAAGCATCAAGGTCCCCACAGCACTTCCCTGGTCTCAGTCTTGCCTCTGCTCCACCTGAGCCCCAGGTCTTTCTTTTCCTTCCTGTGGTGGTTTAAATGATCAAAGTTCCCCAGAGGCTCTGGTATTTGAACATTTGGTCCCCATTGGTGGAGCTCTTTGGCAGATGTGATGGAACGCTTAAGAACCATAGCTTTGCTGAAAGAGGCACCAGGAGCTGGCTTTGAGAGCTTGGTGTGGGTGTCTCTGTTGTAACGCTGGCTGTAGCAGTACGCTACAGTCTCTTGCCCTCTATTTAGGGAAGGAGAAAGGAAAGACGGAAAGACGTCTTCACCACTTTTACAAGCGGCTTTAACATAGAATGAGAGGAAGATAGAAATCTTCACAGCCTCTTCTTAGGCTGTCCTAAGCTCGAAGAGGACTAGCTGACAGTGGGTCAGACTAGCGTCTCAGCTCACGGTCTGGAAACTCAATCTCTCCAACCTTTATTCTTTTAGGAATTATCACACTAACAACAGCAACCCAGCCAACCAACCACCAACCAGTGCCCACTCCAACTCTCAGGGCTTCAGACTTTTTATACCCTAGGCCAAAAGTTCCCATCTACCCTTGTGGCACCCAATCCCCAAAACAAGCTACAGGTGCCAGAACGACTGCACCTAACCAAATCACAGCCACTGCATTGAGTATTCCAAACCCAACTCGTAAACAACTATACCACAGCTGGTGTGGACACGCAAATCTAATCCAAATGCTATTTTGCGTTTTTAAAGAAACCAGAGTAACAAAAATTTCTTCCAAGTATTCCTCTACATCTGACTGTCCTGGAACTCACTCTGTAGACCAGGCCGGCCTTGAACTCACAGAGATCCTGTCTCTGCCTCCCAAGTGCTGGGTTTAAAGGCATGTGCCACCACTGCCCAGAGGGAGCTTATTTTTTTACTTGGAGTTTACTGCTGGAGATGTGGTCTCTCTGCTTCCTGTGCCTGCTGTCATGCATTCTGCTTTTGCCATGCCTCCCCTCCATGATAGACCCTTATTCCTTCAGAACTGTGAGCCAAAGTAAACTCTTTTCTTCTGTAAGTTGCTTTGAGTCATGATATTTTATCACAGCCATAGAAAAGCAACTACTATAATTCCTAAGGACACTGCTCACCAATATTGCCCATTCAATAGTTGTATGCTCTTTTTTAAGAAAGCAAGTTGTCCCTGGAAAACAAGACTCAGAGCACTTGAAAAAAGTCACAGATGTAACAGCAAACCATTTAGGGAAGATGTTTAGTTCTCAGAGATGCCTTGCTTGTGAGTGAGCTCAGAAGGTCTTGGGATGGCTCTTTATTTAAACCAAACCTCAAATCTCAACCTCTCAAGCTTAACTTGGCATTTTAAATTGACCCCACAAGTATTTAGAAGACTGCTTTATTATGTATAATCTTTATTTCTCGCCTTTCTCACACAAATTGGTATTTAGGAGATGGTGGCCAAATTTACCTACATAATGGACTAAGATGTTTGTGGTAGCTTTCGGTGTTCTTCAATTCTTTATTAAGATTACATTGCCCCACAGAAACATTTTACTGTCCTTAAAAAGTATTTGTGGATCAAGAGAGTATTTCGCAGTCTTGGGTATACTGATAAGCAGCATCTAATTCTTCCTAAGCTTTTCCTATAATGAAGGATAACGTTAGAAACAGATGAATTACTTTTAAAAACAGGTCTATTTGTATAGCTCATTGGTAGAGTGCTTACCTAGTATTCATGAGGCATTGGGTTTTTATAATCTCCAGAACTACAAAGAGAGAAGAGGGGTTCAAGAGGGAGAGGAAAGGAGGAGGGAAGAGGAAGGGAAGAAAAACATGTCAAGTTGCGATCAGTGCTGTGCAGGAACTCAAAGTGCAGGTGGATGCCAGATTTGGATGCTCGGAAAAGCATATTGGAAGAATGGCTCGGAAGTCACAGGAAGAAATCAGCTATGTGGCTTTCCATGAAGAGCATCCTACCTTGGATAGCCAGTGAACAGGCTCTGGGGTACAAAAGCCTGTGGTGTTTTCAAAGCAAAAATAAAGCCAGTGTGTCTGGAGTCTACTGAGTGAGGGCAAGAGCGTTGGAGGCCAAGGAAAGCTAAAGTTTTTCTGAGTTGGAAGCAGCTAGGTCATGCAGGATGCTACCAGGTGTTTATATTTTTATACGAAGCAAAGCGTCTGGAGAAACTTAAGCAGTGGAGAACAGCCTTGAACTCGTGGGTTTTTACGAGACAGACAACGCTCTTGAGAACAGTGGGAAAGCAGAAGACTTGCAATAGTTTAGGCGAGTGGCCCTGGTTGTTTGGGCCAGCACAGCGCTGGTTGGAAGGTTCGGAATACATTTTAGAGATGGACTCTCTCGAAGTTGTTTGCTGCACCCTCCGTTTGCCACAGTTCTCTTCTACAGTCTCCAGCGCTGTCGCTGTGGAAAATCTTACGGACAGCATGTTTCCAGGAGACAAAGTTCTCGACTCTTACGGACAGCGAGAACACAGTGACCCTGGCCAGGTTCTAACTCTTCGAGCCCCTGCTTCTACATGCAAACAGTGTGAAAGTTGAACCTAGTGTCCTGATACATACCTTCCAGCTCAAACTCTTGAGTGCTTGTAAACCATGTGTAGGCTGGGCCGGATTTGTATACGAATACAGGTCGGTAAAGATATCAGTGGTCCAGCGGGGGTCGGTCATACACACTGAAAGCACTTGCAGAAGAACAGCCATAGCAAGAAGAGCCGGTATGGACACAAGGGGGGGGGGTTCCTCAACTTGCTGCCACTTGACCATCTATTTAACCAGTAGCTCTCATCTGGGAGGCTGTGAAGAATCACGGAATGCACACGATGGTCCCACGGTTGCTCAGTGGTGGGATCTCCACTCGTTCCATACGTCCACTTCTCTCATGAAACTTTTGCATAGAGTGAGTTCACAGAACACCTGCAGCTTTATATCTAGGGACAAATGCAAAACCTTGAGGAATGTCAGCTGTGATAAGGCCTTCCCTCATCAGATTTTGCAACCAACTGTTGGCATATCCCCGCAGTCTGGATGGATATAGTCGAATTGGCTGTGGGAGTCCGTCAGTCTGTACACTAGGCTGTTCCATCCGAGGTAGTCCTCGGGTCATGGAGTTTGTTCGCTCTCTCTTACTCTTTTCCTTGTGTAATCACACATGTCACCCAAATCTGTGGAATGCCCAGCTCTTATTCTGCATCGGAGTTTATAGGAGCTTCTGCTAGCAGGGCAATGGCAGGGCACCCGTCCTCGAGGAAATAAGTGTCCCTTGCGAAGGGCAAGGCCACAAACACGTGTGATACCCACCGTCCACATGGAGCCGGGCACAGGGAGCTAAGAGGCCCCCACAGGCAGGACCACATCCGATTGTTTCACCACATGGACACACGGCACCTGGCGCTGTGCCTGACACTGTGCTTCTGAAACTGACTCTCAAAGCTCAGAGTCTAGGGGTAAGACAGAGAGGAAACATCCGAGCAGATGAATACAGTTTTTCATACTAGAGGCTGTGAAGAAATAAATAGGGTGGTGTGGAGAGGAGGGACGTAAGGAGGCTTCTGCATATGGGTGGCCAGGAAATTCTCTCTGAGGTGACATTGGAGACCAGTTAGTATGTGTGAAGGGCAAGGCGTGAAGGGGCCTCGATTGCTTCAGACCCTGGTGTGTGGTTTTATGAGGTGCAGCACAAGGCCTACTGTGGGGAAAGAGGTGAGATATTTATCTGAGCTGAAGTCTGGACTTACCCTGCGTGTTATTTACAGGACATCCCTAGCCACTCACTCGGGGTGATGGGCTTTGTTGGGAAGAAAGGCTGACAAGAAACTACCCCAACCACCCAATCTGTTTCGCCTCTCCCAGGCTGCAAGCCAGCCCCTATTCGGCAAAACATATAGGAGGCATGGAGGGGGTTCTTAACCTCAAGTAGAAAGTCTCTTAAGTGGGAAGGAAATTCTGAGGGAAAGAATGTTGGTTTCTTCCTAATAAATGTTCAAGATCCCCACCTACCAGATGGCCTTCCAAGGTTACCCTCGGCATCCTGGCTGCTTCTCCCTGGGGCTGACTCATTCTCTCCAGCATGGACCAAAGAGATGTGCTTCTCATAAGACTCATTCATTCTTCATGCCTTGCCCTGGGCAGCTGAAAATGGCAAAATTCCCTTATGGTGCTATCATCTCTGAGATTGCTAAGTATCAGCAGGGGTGTGACCTCTCCAGATTAGAGGAAATCTGGGACTAAGTCCTCCTTTCCTCCAGATTTTCCATGCACTTTGTACTTGGGGAGTCCTTGAGAGGGCTTAGGTGTATAAGTCAGAGAAGTAAGGGCAACTTAAAGATCTCTCGTTCACTGTTGTGTTCCTGGAACTCTGAAGGCAGACAGCAGCACCGAATCACTAAAAGAGCACATCTCTTCTGAGTCAGAGCATTGCCACGATGAGTTATGTGCTTAGAACAAATTTAATAGCCTTCCCTAACCTCCGTTCTTCCACCTTGTTCATACACCTTGTCCAAAATATACAAAATACCTTGTTCATAAATATACAAAGAAGAACATGAATACAAAGTCTGTGGGGGGTTTAAAATGGAAACAAATAGAAGAGCCAGCTAGACAAACTGAGACATGCTAATCCTGGAATGCTACCTAGTCGTTTAGAAGAATAAGGTAGTACTATATAGAGTTCTTCCAAGTTCTCCTAGGTTTGAAATAATACAGTAATAGCCATAGTGATCTAGATTTAAAACTCCCTGAAGTAGACCGTGCTGGGGTATATGACACAGCGGCAAGGTCTTGCAGGATATGCATCAAACTGATTGCAAAGGTTACTTGACATCAAACAGGGAGGGACTGAATGAATGAAGTTATGAAGTCATTTTCTTTGTAGTGTTTCTAAGTTTTTAGGCAGGAAAAAAATGTACATTTTCTGACAGTAGTATAATTTTGGTAATACAATATTAAAAAATAAAGAGACTTGGGGGAAAGTATTTTAAGTTACTCAATGAGTTTTATATTTGTTTTTGAAACATTAAAAACATCCCAAATCATGGATTATTTTGAGGAACACAGAAGCAACACCTACAGTGTGGTGCTGGTGTCAACACTGTTGCCTCTGTACCCTCTTCCTACCAAGACCGGCTTCACTTTACATCTTCTCAGTTAAAAGCTAAAGTCCCAACAGCCCAGTAGCTCAGAGCATAAGGATATCTGATGATCAGGTCTTTACAGAGGCAATTCAGTTACGTGGCCATCTCCCAGCCACGGAGAGAGTTCCCAGAAAGTACCTTGAACTTGGACTCCCTGTCTCCAGCGTTAGAGGTGAATAAAGGTCCAACATTTAGCATGCTCAGCTTGTGATACTTTGTATGACAGCCCTACCTCTCTTCAGTGTCTTCCCAGGTCCTCACAAAATACGCCTTTAAGGAGACCTCTTTACTTCTTTTGCTTTTGAGTTTCAGAGAGCAGCTCATATAACCTAGGCACGCCTTCAACATTCCATGTAGCCGAGGAAGACTCTGATCTTCTTGTTTCCATTTCCCAGGTGTTGGGATCACAGGCATGTGCCAGGATGCCCAGATTATGTAGTTCTGGGGATCAGGCCAGGGTCTCATTCATACATGCCAGGCAAGCACTCTGATAGCGCAACTATATCACCAGCCCCAAGGGAGACATTGTTTTTCAAAGGTGAATTGTTGGATCATTTTGAACCTTTGAAGATGTGCCTCACTCTGGCAACACGGGGAACTTGTCATTGCTTTGCAAGTAAGTGACAGGGCCCAGTTATTCTGGAACAAGAACACTAGACCTCGTCTCTGGCTGAGGTCAAGCCTTCCAGAGCCCCTTCCTTTTAATACAGCTCCTGCTTCTAATGTTAGGCAGTTAGGTGTTTGGCGGCTGTCACGGTTGGCTGTTCTTGGACAGAAAAGTACTGGGTTAGAATTGGTACGTAGACTCACAATGATATCCAAGGGATCAATCAGCGTCTACTGTGTGAAGTCTCGGTTACTACAAAGCCAGGATCAACGTAGGATGGTGACTGAACTAGTTAAAGAACTTTGGATTTCTGTGTACCTTTGCCCTACTGAGCATTGGAAAGAAAACTATATTCTTCAGGGAGGATATTTTCAACAGCATTCTCTTTTCCTGGGTTGGGTCCCTGGCATTGATTATCATCATCATCATCATCTTTTATTATGATTATTATTATTACATTATTTATTTACACAATATTATTTATGATAGAATCAGATAACAAAGGCAAACACTTTCTCACAGAGAGCAACGACGTGTGGTGACTTGTCTCTGGGAGGGGAGAGCCCCGGTCCAACCTGTGATGGCATCCGTGCTAAGTAAGCTTTGAAGACCTTGCGAGTACATTAATCTCTAACTGTTTGTACTCCGAGTGCCGTGTGACCACTGGAGCTTTATTTTGGTTCAAAACACATCATTTCTTTTACACTAGTTAAACGGCGAGCATTTAGAGTAATGGTTGAAAATATTCACAGCAATTACTCTGGGAAAACAACCGTTGCATTTTATGACTGTTTTATCATTTGTGGCATAAAGAAATAAACAATTTTTAATGGTTCACAGACTCTTTCCTGTGGCTATAGGCCTCTCCACTATGCTCGTGGCTGGGCGGCCAGCCAAGCGTACGGGGCACCCCCCATGCTCACCTTGTGCTTTTCTTCTCTCCTCAGCCTCCTCCTGACCGCTCTCCACATTCCCTTTCTCTCTTAATGCTTTTTTTTTTTTTTAAAAAAAAAAAATGTATCTTTATTGGACTCCTAATTCTCCACGTTCCTTTTCTCCTTCATGTGTTCTCAATTTTGTATCCCTTCCCTCAAACCCGACCTCTCCCTGGAGAGGGCTGGTGTAAACACTACTCTGTTGAAAGAACTCAGACTTCGTACAAACCGTGTTTGGGGTAAAAATCTCTCTAACCTTCTCGCAGCCTCCATTTCCTAAATCATAAAGCAAGAATAACAGCTCTGCTAACTTTGTAATATTCCTCTACGGAATGAGTGCAAATATGTGTGTGAGCAGCGCCCTGTAAATTGTGGTTCCTTTCTTTCTTTCCTTTTTTTTTCCCTTTTTTTTTTTTTTGACATATGCTTGGCAAAGATAAAGTAAGTGGCAATCTTGGAGAGACTGGGAACCAGTGAAACAGAAACCAAGAGGGTTCCATCTGCCTTAACATTTAAATGAAAGCTGCAACATTTCCTTCCAGAACAACTACATCCCCTAGGTAGGGACAGTTGCATTCCTATACTACAGGGTGTGGAGGGAACTGCAAATGGTGGCAGAAGATACAAAACAGAACATATTGATGCAACTGGCTTCCGCATGATGGCTTCTTTTGGGTATATTTCCCCCTAACTTGATCACACTTGGTTTTTACTAAGCCAGCACGGTTCGACAGGCGTGTCGGAGGGTGTTGGTGCTTGAGAGTGGCTGTGGAGTAAGGTGAGTTGGCTTTTCTAGGCTTCAGAGCTGCATCTACCCTCTCACTCCTGTGATACTGAGCAAGAAGAAATCAACAGTGCTTCATTTGACGGCTGTGTGGCTCTCATGCTTGATTGACAGCTCATGTCAAGCATCTGCTGTCCTAAGGCTGTGCATATACATGAGCAGAAGTGTCTACTCAGCCAGCCCTGGAGTTTGCTTCCTTCAGTGCTGCCAGATTGTAATGCCCTAAGGTGAAGGTCCAGATAGACCTTTAGCAGGTGTGCCTCTTGTTTAGTAATGGTACCATGTGAGCTGAAGGACTTTTGCAGATTAAAATCTGTTATCAGTTAATCTTTCAACTGGTGAATAGAATTCAGGGATAAATCCATCATCCCACAGAGCTAGACTGTAACATCACATCTCTGAGGGAAGCTGAGGAGTCCTGTCTGCCAGCGAGTCCCATAACCCTCCACAAGAAGCAATGAGAATAGCTTCTCTATGTCACACCCCTCTTCCCTGAAGTGACAGATAAAAACGGATAACATACCTCAGGGTCAAAGTCATAGATATGGAATAGCAGAGGAAAGGAACCCGGATATTTTTCTTACCTGTCGTATGTCAGTCACGGTGTCTACTGGCTTTCACGCCCTAGCTCACTTAGTTCTCATAACTTCTGAAAAATGGGTAGTGCCTCAGTTTTGTGGATAGAGAAATTGTTACATTTAAAGAGAAATAGCTCACATAGCTACATAGCCCTGCCACATCGTAAACGCCAAAGCCTGTGCTGCTAACACTGTAAGACAAGCATGAGACGATCTGGGCTAACTCTCACTTAGCAAAGAACAAAACTGAAATAGAAGAGGCTTGTAAAGACTTTCCAAACAACATCCGCCTTTTTAAAGCAAAGAGATATTCAAGTTTATTATGGAGATTACAATTCCACCAGGTTAAAAGCGTATGAACTGCTGAGGACTTTAAACGTGCAAATTAAACACAGGAGGAAGAGCAAATCCAAGCACACCGGCTAAAACGCCCCCCAGTTCCCTTCCCTAAGAGCCTCTCTGCCTGTCAGGAGGATATAAATGTTTAAAGTCAGTCCTCTTCAGAAGGCCTTTCCTGAGTCCTCGTCTCTGGATTCCATAGGATGTGTGCTGGCCTCTGGTGAACCAAATAGCAGCTTGAAGCAGGTCTTGACAGTGATTTAGAGAGAAATAACTACCGCTGTTCATCCCTTGGCAGGGCGCCCTGTGGAAGGAAACCAAGCGCGCTGCCATGCATAGGCTGCTAACTTGCAGATACTTGCTCCCGCTCAGGCTGGTTTCCACGAGCCCGAGAACGATAAGCAACATCAAATCTTCCGATCAGCATCAAGATATGTTGCTGCTCAAACAATAACAGCGCTTGGGGGGTTTGCTCTGAGAGATCTCCCCCAAGTCTTTGTGCTATGAGTGGGGGCACTGTTTCATGAGTGAGCTAGCTTTTAAAATCGCGTTGCAATTCTTTATTCTAGGAACTTTGCCTTCTCATACGCTATTGTTGCCTTTTAAATATCGTCCTTTTTGCCGAGGAAGTTATAACTCTGAAGAGGTTATCTTCGAGGTCTCGCTACATTTTCCTTTCTTGCAATTAGCAGTAGCCAGCATGGCTTTAAAGAGGATAGGGTTCACGTTCCCAGTGCAGTTCAGCGTCCTGAGGGAAACATGGTCATCAGAGAAGGGAGGGTGAAAAGGACATTCAGAAAGCTTCTTTCTCTTCGATCCAACATAACTCATCACCACTTACATCCTCTATTTACTTTCCCAGCCTCTTTTTTTTTTCAAGCAGTATATTTATTACAAAATTTTCACCCAAATAGAAAATTTTAAATAATTTAAAAAATTAAATAATTTTAAATAATTAAAAAACAGCAGTATGTTTCAAAGTGTATCATTTATGACTTCACTTTTTTCCTTCCTTGAAATTAATGCTCAACATGACTTTGTTTGAATTACGATAGGTGTGAAAATACTTCAGATGAACCTCTCGATTAATATGGGATTGTGGCATCATGTCTGCACATGCCCCGTCGGCTTCCTGATCTGCCACCCTATTTGACCCAGAGCACCTCTGCTTTCTCCTGATTTATTATGAGCGTCCCATCTAAGGCTTCTGACACGGCAGAGTTCTGAACCACGTGGCATTCAAAGTGCCTGCTTTCTGATAGGCATTTTAAGACGTCCACTAAGCTTCCCCAAGACATTTACAGGAGAGAATTCTCCATCTTTATGTGTATTTTGCACAGTTCTAATGATCAGGAAAGCATTTGTTTCAAAGACCTGATGCATACTTTCTTTTCTATTACTTTTAAATCAAATTCAATTGACTTGAATTCAATTTAATAGATTTTTATCAACTATATCCAAGGCATTGCCCTAGGAGAAAATGAAAATACAAAAGTGTATATAGGATTTTTATCCTCTCAAATGTTTTGAAATTGGAGGTGGAAGAAAAGAAAGACAAAAGTATTCTAATAACCCAATGCAGAATGAGACAAGCTATATAAAAGTAGCAAAACAAAAGCGTAAAGCTTAAGGAAATTCAGCTCTGTTAATCCCGTCCCCTTTCTGAACAAGTAACAATATAAAACTTTTATACAATGTTAAAAATCAGTTAAAAAACTGGTTCAGCCAGTTTCAAAGACATGATAAAAGTTTCCATAGACAACAAACGGATCCTAAATGAATGATGTTGACCTGTGCAAGAGGTATACCTTTGGGCTCTGAGACTAGAAGAGTGCAAAGATCAACAGAATCCTCACCCCTGGGGACAACTAGAGCTCAGCTCATTTCACAGGAGAAGCAGAATGGGGGCTAGGTAGGGAACTCAGTGTCAGAAACTGAACAAGACTCTCAGTTAGAAAAAGGCATTGCTTGGGATGAAGGCATTGTCTGTGGTTTCAGGATTAAGGAAGGCTAGTTGGAGAATGTAGGTATCATCAGGAACTGAATCTCTTCAAGCCACACTGTGACTCTGGGACTAGACTTAAAATTTCCTTCTATGGCACAAATCCCCAAATAACAGTACAGTGTCTGACTCTTGACTGAGAGTTGTGTGAACCACATGGAGAGAATCATAAAACTATTAGAATAGGGAAAGGCCATTCCGAGCCTACAGATAAAAATTCCGAAGCACATAGGAAAAACACAATACCAAGAAAGGCAACAAAATTAATATTTACTCCAGATAAAAGTGTGTGAAACTATTTGACAAAGACATCAGAGTTGGTTGATTCATGAGTTCAGGTCATCACTCACTTGCCTACTTGCTAAAATTTGTTTGCCATCCCCACACAATTATTTGTGGCGAGCTTCTGTGGCCATTCATGGGCAAGGGAAGGGCAGAGAAAAAAATCTGTGCTCGCGTTCCGAGCTGGAGTCAGACAGGGTGACATTGCCTACTCGAGTCAGCTCTCACACCATTAAAGTAGCATTTTTGTGTTTATCTACTTAGTGCTTTGATTTTCCATTTATTTTTGTGTTTCGGGGGAGTGATTCTGCTGTTTAAAATGGCCCACAAGAGCAATGCTGAGGTGTTGCCTGGTGTTTCTCAGCCGAAAAGGCTATGGTGTGCCTCACAGAGAACACGGTTGTTAGACGGCATTTCTTGAGTCGTAAGCTGTGGTGTGTTTGAGCATGAGCTCATTGTTAATGAGTCCACAATACCTATTAAGTGCAGTGTCCTCAAATAGAAATAGAAATCAGACAAGGCTATCTTTCCATAAGTTGACTTCAAGTGTGATGGCCAGAGAGGCTCAAAGACTAAGTTCTACTAGGAGCAAGGGACTCACCATTGGCTCGTGCAGGGCTCATGACAACTTTGTAGGCTTCACTACCACAAATAGAAGGACTGACTGAGTAGCAACTATGAAAAAGAAATTGGTAGGAAAGGTAGATAGGAAGTAAGATGACCATACAAGGAAAGTATTAGAAATTTACAGTAGAAGAACATAGCAATCAAAATTAAAATCTCCATAGACAGGATACGTTCTAGATCTAAAATACGGCAGAAAATTGTAACAATTAAAAACTGTACTCGCTGTTGGCTCATTGAAACTCCAGCTTCCAGCTTTTGTTTGCTTGGAACTTTTCTGCTTTCCTTTCATCTACTTAGTCGTCTCTGCTTGCCTCCTTCTTTTTCAGTTTCCATGGGTCTCGTGCTTTGGTTTGCCTTTCATGGTGCTGTAAGGGATATTGTCATTCATTCGGTCTCAGATATCAGGGTATAAATTATTTATCAGCCTCTTTTGTGATTTTTAAATATCCAAATATCTGAGAGCATAACATTATATTTATTAACCTCTAACAATTACAGTATTATTTTTAATAATCATCTCATTCTATTTCTAAACTCAGCTGCTAATGTGGAGGGCAGGGTCAGCTTCCATACCTGAGTATATCAACATAGTGAAGGGGTGGGGAAGATGATTGTCAGTAAAGTGTTCGTCTCATAGCCACGAAGGCCTGAGCGTATTCTCTAGCCGCACGTGAAGTCAAGTGTGATGACAGGAGCCTCTAATCCAGGCACTGAAGAGGCAGACAGAAGGGGCTCTGGAGTGGCTGGCTGGCTATTCTTGCCAAATAGTTGAGTTCGAGGTTCAATGAGAGACCTTGTCTCAAAAAGTAAGGTGGAGAGAGCCTTGAGGAAGACACTAGACATTAGCCCCTGGCCTCTGGATGTGTGTGTACACATGAACACATACATAGACATACATGACACATACACACACAAGGAAAATAAATATTTTGGATGTGATTTGAGCTTCTGTTTCTTTGGGGGCTTTTAACTTACTCTCAGGAATGGTTTTTAAATCTGTCATATGGATAAATTTGCTAATTTCACATGGTAGTCTGTGTTAACTGTCTTGTATCCATTTCATTATATAGATAAATGATAAAGTCCATGTTCTCCTTTTTGTTGATTTGTTCTGTTTGTTTTGTTTTTGACAGTCTTATTCTATACCCCAGTGCAACCTTGAACTCACATCTGGTTTAAAATTCATTCTGTCTTCCTAAGGAGCTGAACCTTTTCCCATAATGTAATAACTACTTGATCGTCTTTCTCAGTAGCAATAATATTTTTCCTTGTGTTATCTGATGTGGATATAGCCATTTAACTCTCTTTTGATTAGCCCAGCACATCGTTTTCTGTTCTTTCACTTCCAACCTTCCCCTTTGTTTTCTGTATCTAATGCAAAAGCTGCTACTCTGATTTTCCCAGATGATCTCACTTTCTTGTCTGTGTTTCGTACAATTACCAATAAAGTAGGATTTGTTTGAACCAACTTTTATCATTTGTCCATTTTTCATTTCCTTTCTTGCTTCCTTTGAACTCGGGAAACTTTTAACCTTTTCATATTATATTTCTTCCTCTTCTTGTTGAAAAAATATATATTCATTTCTATTTTCTTAGCAGCTACCCTAAATTTTAACATGTATAATTAGAGACTAAGCTTAAATACTGGCTTCTACCTGCCTACCCAGTGATTCACTTTTCCTGGAAACTTTCAACTCTTTACTTCCTTTTGTGACGTTGCTGTTAATATTCAGCTCAACCTTTATTAGATGGCTTATCCACTAAGCATAGTCATCAGCTCATGTTTATTAACTCCAGATTAGACACTTTGTTCAGTCAAGGTTTATTTAGACATGCTTCAAGATACTGAAATTTTTCTTGGTCCTATACTTTCTTAGATCATTGTGTGTGTGTGTGTGTGTGTGTGTGTGTGTGTGTGTGTGTGTGTGTGTGTAGCATATTGGGGGGCTTCACTCCCATGCACACTCTTGGAGACCAGAGGCATCCAGGAATCCAGTCTCCTGCTCCTCATCTCCACTCCATTGCTTTGAGATGGGTCTTGCAGTCAGCCTGGAACAAGGCTGGTAGCCAGCGAGCGCAGCAAGTCCTGGCATTGGTACATGAATGCTGAGATCCTCACGCTTGAGCAGCCAGCACCCTTACCCACTGAGGCGTCTCTCCAGCCTCCAGCTCTTTGTTTTTCTGCCTCATGTATCTCTAGGTAGAAGTCCTCTTAATGAGAGTTCATTTGGAAGTATTTTTTCTAGTTCTTTTTTAAATTTTGCATATAGTAATGGTGAATTTTCTACTTTTTCCTTGAAATCTTCCATGAAATTAAACCTCTGTTGACACCTGTCTTTCTCCAGCACTATGAAAACATTCTTCCACTGGTTCCCACTTTTCATCTGCTGTTGGGAAAGTGGTCTTCCATCTTCTTTTCCTTTGGTTTTCCTCTTGTTTCTCTTATTCCTCATAGGCTTCTTATAGTTAACTATGATCTATGGAGAAATGGGTCGTCTCTTTCTTTGATTTGATTAACAGAATGCTAATGCTCAGAATTTCTGTTTTTAAATGTTTCCAAAAAAAAAATTCTTGCAAGAATCCTTCTCTTTCCGTAATCCATATTTCCAGCTCTATTCTTATGTGTTATAATTTTATCCCTCTGTCTTGAATTTTATGTGGCTGCTTGGATACTGTCTTCTGTCAAACATTTTGTCTTGTGTTTCTATTTGTTGCTTTACCTGTACAGCTTTTAAAAACATTTGTTTCATTTCCGTAGACTAAATCCTGCTTAGGTCTTTGGCTATTATTGCTAACCCAACACCATTTTAAGTAAATCATCTGTGTCCACAATGAGTTAATTACATCCCAAACACTCATGAGTGCGGCTGCCAGGGACTTTGAAGAACAGTTGGACAGAAGTAATAATGAAGGGCATTTCACGCTGTTCAAGGTAATAATCCATCAAAATCTCGCTATAGTTCTAAATATATATACACACAAGGCTACTTGTAACTTTGTGAAATAAATAGTATTAGAGGTAAAGCAAGAGTTTAACTCCTAAAAAGTAATAGGTGACTTCAGTGTCACACTGTCATCAATTGGCAGGTCATTTGGGCAAAAAAATAAACGAAAGAAAAATACATAAATTAAATGGTAAAATAAGTCAATGAAATTACCAAATAATAAATAAAAGTAAAAAAAACATAAAAATATGAAATCATTGATCAAATGGATTTAATATGCATCTATAGAATAATCTATCCAAACACTGTAAAATATACATTTTTTTCCTCAGCAGCCTACTAAACCGTCTATAAAATAGATCAGATGTCAGGACATAAAGCAAGAAGTAACAAATATGTGAATATTGAAGTGATTCCCCCCACTCTGGCGGATAACAGTGGGCTGAAGTCACACATCAACAGCAAGACACTGTATACAGTGTTTGTGAACTCATGGATGTTAAATAAGACACTGTTGAATAATGAATGTGTCATCAAAGAAATCAAGAAGGAAATCAAGAATTTCCCAGAAATGAATGAAAATACAGTATACCCAAACGTATGGGATACAATGAAAGAAGTCCTGAAAGAAGAGTGTAAAATTCTAAGTGCCTACAAAAATAAATCAGAAAGGTTCCTAACTTACTAATGACTTAATGATGCATCACAGGGCCTTGGAAAAGTGGGAACAGGCTAAACAAAAAGATCAATAAATAGAAGGAAGTAATTTAAAACAGAATAAGTGAAAGAAATGGAAAAATTAAAAAGAATGAATTAAACAAAGAGTTGGTTCTTCGAAAAGATAAACGAGAATGACAAACCTTTATTCAAACTAAACAAAAGAGAAAAAGATGAGAGAGGAACAGAATGAATATGACAGATACTAAAGAAAATCAGAAACTCCATGAGAAAAGACCTTAAAAACACATATCCTACTAAAGCACAAAGCCTAGGAGAAATGGGTGAGTTTCTAGATCCAGGTGACACACAGAAGTTAAACCAAGAAGAGATAAATAATATTGTCAGGTCTAACAAGCAACCGTCAAGGTAGTTAAAACCTCCTGTCCAAAAGAAAGTCCAAGCCAATATGAATTCACTGGTAAATTCTACCAAACTTCGAGGGAAGCAAAACCAATGCTTCTCACACTGTTCTATATAAGAGAGGAAGGAACAATACCAACTCTCTTTACAAACCAAGAATTAGAATTGTCTGGATACAAAACCCAGATAAAGACACAACCAAAAAAGAAAAGAAAATTCTAGACCAATCTCTTTGATGAACATAGAGGAAAGGGTTCTTAACAGAGTACTTGCTAACGAAGTTCAAGAAAACGTTTAAAAAAATAATCACCCCTTTTGGTCAAGCAGGCTTTATTCCACAGATGCAAGGATGGGTCAATATACTTAAGTGGAGAAATGATAGAAATTAAATGGACTCCTGGTCAGAAATCACATGACTGTTCTTCAATCAAACGCCCTACCACTGAGCTGACCCTCTATTACATGGTCATTTTAGCAGATGCAGAAAAGTTAAATTTTGACAAAATGCAACATCCCTTCATAATAAAATTCTTGAAGAAACTTGAAACAGAAAGAACATAACAATAAAAGTTACGTATGGCAAACCTATAGCTAACATTATAGTAAATGGAAAAATTAAAGTGTTTCCGCTAAAGTCAGACTCAAGAGTCTTTCCACTTTTACTCAGTGTAGCGCTAGAAGCCACACTTAGAGCAGTGAGACACAGATGCAGACAAAGAGGGATACAAATAGGGGAAGGAGAAGTCGCGGTGTCCTTACTTGCAGATAGAATAATTGTACATAGATCTTAAAGGGTGCTTCCAAAAGCTCTTAGAACTAGTTAATACGTTCAGAGAAGGAGCGGGATAAAAAAGTTTAGCGCAAAATTCTTTAATCTTCCTCCATACCAATCACAAACATAACGAGGAAGGAATCAGTTACACAATTCCATCCAAAGTTGCCTCGGCATTAACCTAAGCAGAGGAGCGAATGGCTTGAGTAATGGCTTAAAAACTCTCAAGAGACAAATTGAAGAAGACGCTGGAAGGTGGAAAGAGCTCCCTCTCCCAGTGCTCCTGGATTGAAAGGATCAATATTGTGAAAATGGCTATCTTAGCAAATGTGATCTACAGATTAGATGTAATCCCCATTAAAATAAAAATACCATTTTTCTCAGACCTAGAAAAACAACCTTAAAATTCAGTGGGTAGCACAAAAGACTTGAGTTAGCCAAACAACCCTGAGCAAAAAGACTAACGCTGGAGGCGATTTCTACCTGATATCTAGTTATACAGAACCATGGCAAGAAAAACAGGCACAGAACCAGAAATGTGGGCCAAGGAGACAGAACAGAGGAGTCAAACACAAACCTCTGTAGCTTCAGCCATTTGATTTTTGACAAAATGCCAGAAATACTGGCTGGAGAATAGCCAACCTCTTTAACAAACAGGGCTGGGAAAACTGGATATCTACATGTACAAGGATGAAACATGTACAAGGATGAAAATCTCTCACCTTGCCCAAAAATCAATTCCAAATGTATCAGAGACCTTAGGACACGATCCAAAACTCTGAACATTGCTAGAGGCAAGAGTAGGAAAGACGTTTCAAGATATAGGCACAGATAAGGATTTCGTGAATATGACTCCAGACACTTGGGAATTAAGGCCAATTATTGTCAAGCGGGGCGTTGTAAAACTGCAGATCTTCTGTACGGTCAGGAAAACAGCTAGCCAAGTGAAGAAGCAGCCTCCAAACTGGAGGGAAATCTTTACCATCTATATAGCTAACAGAGGATTAATATCTGTAATATATCAAGAACTAAAACAAGCAAACAAACAAGCGACAAAGCAAATAACCCAATAAACAATATAGACCAAGGAGCTGAACAGAGGAATCTCAATCTCAGGAGAAACAGAAATGGACATTACACATTCGTAGAGTATTCGATATCCTTGACCATCATGAAAATGCAACTGAAGCTACTCTGGGATTCCCACGCCATCCCTGTCAGAATGGATTTCAGTGAGGAAACCAATGATAACTTCTGGACAGGGTGTGGGGAAGTGGAACCCATCTAGTGCTGGCAGAGAGTACGTGTGTGCAGCCGACGTGGAAATGAGCACCATTCCTCAAAAAGCTAAAAACAGACCTTCGTGTGACCCAGGCCTACCGCTGCTGGGCTGTGCACCCTACCCCAGAGATACATGCTCATCCATGTTTAGTGATGCTGTCCACAGCAGTGAGGAAACAGGGCAAGCCCGGATGCTGCTGCAGGGATAATGGAAGTGTGGCACAGAGACACAGCAAGATTTTATTCTGCTGAAGGGAAAATACAAGTATGCAACTTCCAGGAAAGTGAACAGAACTGAAAATCTTAAGTGAGGTAACCCAGGCCCAGAAAGACAGATACCACCTGTTTCCTCGCACCTACAAATCTCAGCTTCTATGTTTTGTATGTCCGTGTCTACATAGGAGTGAGAAAAGACGGATGCCAGGAGCTAGAATAGAGCCCATGAGAGGGGAAAATTTCCTTCAGCAGAAAGTTACTCCCTAAGTCTCAGTGGGTGTTATTTGTGCTGTATTTAAGACTTATAAGCCGTGATCGAGCGTTACAGCATCTGATCACTGATGAGATATCTCAAATGCCCAATTACTGTAAGAATTGGTGCTGAAATTTACTACAGAAACATCTCCTCTTCTAACGAGTTATGATACGGGAAATGTCATGGCATCATAGTTTTTGCGCATGTCTATGCATTTAATTATTCCCAGTCAGTTTCATATTTGCTTTGACGCCTTCCATTCTTTTGCTAGATATCGTTATGTAAACTGAGACCTTTTAATGAAAAATAGCATGGGAAATAAAAAGAAACTGTGAAGGACACATCTGCCCCACCCTTCATGCATGCCAAGCTCAGACAAACCAATATCATTACTTTCCTTTCACAGTGTAGGTGAGAGTTGGTTTCATTGGCTCGCTTGTTCATTTTGTGTGTGTGTGTGTGTGTGTGTGTGTGTGTGTGTGTGTGTGTGTGATTATGATCAAACATAAAGCCTCATAAATGCTAACTAGGCAAACACTCTACACTAATCCATCCAATCCATGTTGGTTTTTTTTTTTTTTTTAAGGAAAAAAAATACAAAACCCCAATCCATGTTTTTTTTTAAAAGAAAAAAAAAACACGTAAGTTTCTTAGAGCTGTGAACTGAGCAGGAACCAGTAGGCATCTCCAGATATGCCTATGTGGTTGCCAACTTGCCAACCACCATCATATAGTTATTGTACCTGATGAACTGCATTGGCGCATCACTACCACCCAAAGGCCTAGCTGACATTAGAGGTCACCCTCATGATGACTAATGTATCGTGGCTGTGCCTGCCATTTTACTGTCATTCAGGATCTCACCTGAAAACTTCTGTTCCTAGGTGATCCAACTCCTCGTCAACACCTCCCCAATGCTGTGCCAACCACTGACCTTCCTGGAAAGAGTTTGGCCTATCGGAGGAGCTTGGTGTCTTTTCCTTCACTGACTTATTATTTCCCTTGAAGTTCTGCCTTAGAGTCTGCACTATGAGATCCTGACTTTTCTGTAACGTGTAGGCATGACCCCTGTTCACCTTCTTCTACAGGCTATTAAAGGAGAAAGGTCTAAAACCCCAGAAACCAACAGTTCCATTAGAATCTATTTTTTCAACCCCCTGAACTCACATGTGTATTTACAATCTTTTTTTTTTTTTAAATTTTTACTTAAGTCTAGTATTCTTTATGGTCGGAAACTTCTTTGGAGTAGCGATTCTAATATTCTGACACAAATGAAGTGCCTTGATTTGTTCTTGGATAGATGTTAATTAGTATCCATTTTGTGCCAAGATTATAGGAAAACCATTGGATAGGATGTAGCATGGTCTTGTGTGATTTCATTATTTCGGAAAAGATAGAAAGCCCAAAGATGTGCTGAATGCAAAGATACTATACAAAGCAGGTGCTACAAGACCTCCACAGGCTGTTGATAGGGTGTTGTCTGAACCAAATACTGACATTTGCTCATTGAAGGGATCAACCAGGTGACCAGGGAAAGACAGCTTGGATCGCATCCACCAGATAAGCAGAGCATCAAGGCAGACATCCCAGTGCAAAGTGCTGGCTGGCTGGTGACAAGACAGATGGAAAATAGACGAGAGGCAAATGCAGTCCAGCTCCATACAGAAACTTCCTGAGGTGTTTGCCGCCTCGGATACCATGTAAAAGGAACGACAAAGAGAGGCAGCTCAAGTCTCGGCATCTGGAAGTAACACAGACGGCTTGTAGAATAAGATGGTTTGAATATTTCTTTTCCTTTGCTACTATGTCCAGAGTCAGCCCGATGAGGAGACCAAATGGGAAGGGTAGTTGCCAGTATTCTAAAAGAGCCTTCCAATTCTGAGGGTGCCACCTACCTTGCCTGTAATTCTACAGCTAAAATGAAAGTTGTGATGGTATTGGGGTCAGCTTTTGTCTTCCTACTTTAATCTGTAAGCCTTATGAAGACAAAGACTGTTGATGACCGGTTACTATATCCTGGTGCTTCTGGTACTTACTAAGCATCTCTGTGGGTTTTGAACATATGCAAGCTATTAATAGTTGATGAGCATGATTAAGCAGAAAGCCTGGCTAAGGCAGACATTACTCTAGATATAATTAATCAGCTTGCTTTCCTCTTTACCTTTTCCCAAACACAACCTAGAAAAGGAGATGGGTCTTTCATAGGGAGCAGAAAGAAAAGGAGCCCTGGAGCGGAATGTTCCAGGACGAGGCTGGTGCTTAAGGCCTGTGCTTCAGGCTTCAAAGGACAACCTAGAATTGCTGGGATTTCAATGTTAGCAAATATGTTTTCCTGATTCTACTTAGTTTCTTTAAACATGTCCATGCTCCAAGATCAACAAAAGAACCATGAGCACATAGGAACAAAATCGAGTGTTGTCATCCATTAAACTTATAACCCAGTCAATCTGGCACTTAGTATTGTTTGATTATATTCATATGTTAAGACATTCATATAAGTCACTTTAATTAAATGTGTATTTAAACAACAAAGTTAAGTCATTTTAGAGGCAGCAAGGTATGGGTTCTGAATTTTTGTTTGGAAAGCATTGTCACCGTGTCTATAATGAAGCTTCCAGAAACTTCTGTTCCAGGGTTATTTTGTGTGGCATTAACCACACGCTTGGGTTTGCAGTAGGAATCCTGGCCTGCTTGGAAGTTAGGAAGAGATTAGGAGTGGAATGGCGGCTTGTGCCATGCAGCTTTCTCTTACTTGGTCTGCTGTAACCTATCTTGGCCTCATGTCTATAAGAAAGACTCAGCTAGTCTCTACTGGTACCCTGTGATCCTCTGAGAGTCCCCTGTTTCCTCTCTTTGGAAAACACAACACACTGACGTGCTCCCTGTTTGTTATGCACAGGACTCACGTTCGTGGGCAGGGTCGGAGTAGACCCTGGGGTCCACTCTAGGTGGTCTACTCTATGGTACTCTGGGTGAGAAGAGACGCCTTCCATTCTCTGGTTAAAGCATCAATATCTTCGTCTGTGGTCTTCTAGCCTTCTCACAACAGGGGGGCCCCCAGTCCTCACACCATTCTTCAGTACAGTGATCTAGTAGTCGGTGGTTCACACTGAAGTCTGATGTGAGTCTGCAGAAGCTTACCCTGGATGACCCGGAATTAGGTACTGTACAGACATCACCACAGGAGTGCCCAGTGGCATTTCAAGTCATTCATGTTGCATCCTTCCCAAAAAGCAGCAGAGATTAGAGACCAAACCAGGAGGACACAGTGTACTCTCTCCAACCTGTCCAACATGGCATTTGTCCTTGTTTCTGTTTGTTTGTTTGCTTTGTTATTTATTTCAAATAATTTTGTTTATTTGTTCCCCTTAAAGTCCACAATTCTATATTTTAAAAATAACCCCCCAGAAAGGATAAATTCACACAGCCCTCTGCCTCCAGCGTCTGTCTTTGGAGTAGAGTTAACCGTGTCTTTTCCTCTTTTATTGTTAAATGGCTGGCTCAAGAAAACTTGTTCCAAAGCAGCTTTGGTCCTCATGTTTGCACCTTTGTCGTCCATCAAGCTCACCCTCACCCATTCAAAAATAAACATAAAGAATCAGGAGTATCCACAGTTTAAGTATTTGTGAGCAAATATGTCTGCTTGTACTTGCCTTCCCCAACCTGACTCTCCGCCACAACTATTTTGTTAAATGCAGTCTGAGAACATAACATGGTATAATTGTGTGCTTATAAAATGAAGTGGTGTGCCCTCTTACAAAATGTCTCACAAATTACCTCGCCAAATATGCTAATTTTTTGGGATGGCACGGAGAACATTTATTTCGGACTGTAGTAAAAAATAATAAAAAGCCAGAAATGCTGATTTAAGAAAAGATACTGCTAAATTGGAGCAGATTCAAAGAAAGGAACTAAAAATAATAGAAAAGCCTCAAGGAATGAATATTTTCAAAATTGCGAGAATTTAGGAGTCTAATCTGACAAACTATAACCAGTCTTACAAATACCTCTAGGGAACTGGATTCCAAAAGTCTGCATTGTTCAAGGGAGAAAAAAATAAAAGCACTGAAATAAAAACTACCCAGAAGGGGGGGGGGAAAGTGAACTTTTAAAACTAAATGTTTTCAATATTTTCACTTAGGTCAGCTCTCAGAGGCCTGGAGACATTAAAAACTAGCCAGCAAACCATTTGTTTCCAGATAACTCAGTGTAACAGAGCGGGCGGGTGGGGCTGCTGAGTCGTTGGGCACACGCTCTGCGTGTCCAGTGTGTGGATCTGGATGGGCATGCATCGAAGCTACTCAATATACCATGGCCGGCATCCATTGAGCACACGACAGGGCACACCCTAAGCTGGGATAAATTGGGGTATGCCATTACTTTTCACCATCACAAGATTGCAACGATACTTAACTGAGCATAAACCTGGGTCATAGTTAGGCAATAAAATGGTCAATGATTCATGTTCAAACGCACTCCTTTCCCTTAAATCTGCCATTTCCAGAAAGTGTTGAGAGTGGAGGGAGAGAAGGTGAAAATCTGCCAACCTGTTGAACCTCAGGAAAAAGGATGTAAATGTGTACCCTTAGTCCATATCTTGTACATGAAAACATGGTGTCCCAAATCTTTAGCAATGACTTCCTAAACGGTCTGTTGGCCTTGGGAAAATGAACCACAAATGACTTTTACTTCCTATGGCACCCCCCCCCCCGCAAAACACCACCCACCGGCTGTTCTTTGCACTCATAGTGATATGTTAGAAATTTAAATAGTATGCTTTTGCAATATAATAGAATTGTATCCGCACAGACTGTCTAGACAGGGCAGGGACTGCGTCTGTTTGATTTCGCTTTCCGGAGCAGGAGCAGCCTGGCACAAATAAATGCTCTTGGTGATGATGTTGATGTTAGTGTAAGCAGGTGGCCAAAACTGTGGGGAGAAAGCATGTTACCCCAACAGTAGAACTTTATGGTGCATGCGTGTAACACTTAAGTGTTTAATAAAATTTATAAATGGCTGGCTATTTTTTAAATAATACGTGATTTCAACACATTTTATGTTTCTCAATATTGCCCTATTAAATTTGTTTACGTGGGGGAAGAAATATCAATCTGCCTATTCAAGAAGTAGGCAAGACTCCCTATCCAACTTTCCTCGTGTCTAGAATGTATAAGCATTCTTAAGGCTTTATTTAAAAAAAACAAAAAACAAAAAAACGGGTAATTATACATTCTGTCAGTGAGGAAACCAAGATTTAAATTCCTGGTAACTGTAAGAAATAGAATTGGAGTGTCCGTAATGAAAAGGATGGCATTGCTCCCATTTTTCCAATGTGTTTTCCAGTCTGTCGACAGATAATTCACGTACCCCTGTCCTCTTAGAGAGTCGATTTCAGTAGATGGAAACAGGCAATGAAAAAGAACAAGCATGGTCAGTGAGTCAGTCAAATAGTGCGCTCCAAGCCGATTGGTGTAGAAAAACAAAGACTGGGCAGGGTAACAAGGAATCGGTAGTGGGAGTGGATGTAGTTTTACGTGGAGCAGGCCTCACTGAGAAGCTGGTGTTTGAGTTAAAATCCGATGAGGCAAAATAATTAGTTCCTCAGAATAAAGACAAAAGAAATCCTAGACAATGGAAGCAACACACGTGTCCTGAAGTAAGAGAGCTCTTGAGTTTGCGAGTTGTCAAGGCATCCAGAAGGACCAGACCCAAAGGAGCAAGGGCTGCCTGAATCCTCAGGCCAAAGAGATGATGGGCCCCAGTCTTTCCCCCAGAGACACGGTTGCTTTTGATCTGAGCAGGGAGGCAGAGAGGTAACACCATCTCGCTGCTTCATGCTTTAATAAGATCGTTCTGTTGACTTGACCAAAGTGTCCAGAAAAGCAGAGAAAGAGAGGAACCCATTGCAGGATTCGCATGAGACATGATGGATCTGCCCCAGTTGTAGACAAATTCAGGGCACTGCTGAACTAGAATCAACACTTCTTTGGTTTTCACTCGGGGACTACCTAGTCAGCAGCAGCAACATCACCTGAGAACTTCCTGAAGTGCAAATTCCCACACCTCACTGGGCGAGCTACTGAGTCAGAAACTCTGGAAGGAGGAGCTCTTGCCAGTTTGTTGAGTAAGCCCTCCGGGTGACTTTCATACATGCATAAGCTTGAGAAGCGTGGCTCTGAGGTATCGGGGCCTGAGAAGGTGACACTGGCATCGACTGGATGGGGAGGCTGTGGTGGCTGGCAGAGGATCAGATTTGGTGTGACTCTGGCAAAGAAAGGGGTTTAGATTAGAACACACTGAGTTCCCAGTGCCTCCGATAGCCAGGTGGTAAATAAGTGCTTTGTATGTGTAAGTTGTATGTGTGTGATTGAAGAGGATTAGCCCAGTTTGGAAATGAGAACTGAAATATAGATTTTCCTGCCAAGAATAAAATATCACAGTGAATTGGGTGGTGTCAGTAGATACTTACTGCTTAGCTACTTCATCCTAACTTTCAGTACAGAAAACAGAAATCCTACTAATTAAAAGACCCAGCTACCATGGCAGAGGCCAGGCAACTTCTATTTAGCTCCAACATCAGTAACGTGAGGGTTCCTAAAATTTTAAGGAGAAAAGGTAGAACCGATATGCTTTCTAAGTTATCAAGTAGCTGATATCTGTATTTCTCTCTTCAAGAGGCAGTCCTGTGTTGGAGGATAGTGGATAGACGCCTTACTCGATAACTCCAATTTGGTTTCTTTGATAGTAACGTTGTGGAGGGTGAGCGACCAGGACCACCTGGAGTTGAGGACAGTGGGAGCAGAGGAAAGGAAACGGGGAGAAAGGGTTTTTCAGTGACTACAGCGTGTGATCATGGGAATGCAATTTCCAGTGTTTTCAGGAGCCTACCAAGTGTTAACGTTGACTACAAATAATATCATGATGCCGAGGGCTGGAGAGACGGCTTAGAGGTTAAGAGTGCCAGCTCTTCTCTCCAGAGGACGGGGTTCTGCTGTGTAGTGGTCATGCACGCCTTTAATCCCAGCACTCGGGAGGCAGAGGCAGGCGCATCTCTGTGAGTTCGAGGCCAGCCTGGTCTACAGAGTGAGTTCCAGGACAGCCAGGGTTACAGCAGAGAAACCCTGTCTAGAAAAACAACAACAACAACAAAACCAGAGGACCAGGGTTCCTTTCCCAGCACCCATTAGGTGGCTCTCAACTGTGTGTAACTATAGTTACAGGGGATCTGATACCCTCTTCTGAACTCCACTGGTACCAGGCATACATGTGATGCACGTACATATGGGCAAAACATCCATACATATAAAAGACCTAAAACAGAAAAAGGTAGTGCCAGAATATTTATACCATTGCAGTCATATAGCTAAGCTAAACGAATAAGCCAACCACTGAATACTCAAGAGCACAGATAGAGCAGATGGATGGCTGTCAGGAAGAAAACGCCTTCTTTAAAAAGAATGAAACAAAATCAGGCATGGTGACACACACACTTGTAATCCCAGCATGTGGGAGGTGAAGGCAGGAAGATCTAGAGTTCAAGCTCATCCTCAGCTACAAACAATACATTTGAGTCCAGCCTGGGCTACATGACACCATGTCAAAAATTTAGTGATTAAATAAATGAACTGAAAATTAAAAAGCAATATTTCTATGGACCCCAAAATCAGTGTATTTTTAAAAGACTCCATTTTAAGGCCTTTCATATACACCGCTTTAGCTGCTGAGATACAATCAGTGAAGAAGCTCTGAAGGGCTGGCCCTCTTCGGTTCTCCAGTGTAATCTGATCCGTGAATCGATATCAAGGGACATCTGGGATCCATCCTATCTTTCCCACAGACTAGTTGATTAACTGGAGAATGTTTTGAATTGGGTCCATATATGGCAGAAGTCCATGAACCGTACGAATTATTATGGAAGCAAATAAAAGGTCAGATTGTATTTTTGTGTTCTGAAAGAACAAAGCTCTGACACAGTCAGGATTAAGTGCTCCAGCATTGGAGAGGAAAAAAGCATCACAGCAAACGACTAATGACAGTAATTTGCAGGATCATCTGTCACACAGTTAAAAGGTATTTTCACAGATGCAGGAAGTTCCTACTCCAGTAACCTGGCACAGGGCGTCCAGCCTGCAGGTGTGTTAGAGCTCCAGAGCCCAGCAAGATCTCCTTCCTCATTTCCTTTGCCTTCCTCCGTCTCTACTTGATGCCACTTCTGGAGACAAGGGAAACAGGAAGGCGAGGATCCTTCCCACACTGCTTTTTTCAGGGTTTTTTTCTGTTGTTGCTTTGTTTTGCTTTTGGTAAATAGCAGGGTGTGTTTAGTTGAGTCACTGACTTTCCTGTGGCTTTGTCTTTCGTGCAGAAATATGTAGACCGTAATTTGCTTTTGCTTGTATTTTAGGCATCTCATTGGAAGACTATTCTTTCTACCTTTCTTGTTTTGTGAGAGCTGTGTAGGTTTTGTGCCTTCCTTTTACCCAAAGGTAAGCCACCCTCTGGCTCAGAACTGTGGCTTGTGCTAAAGAGTACCCCTAAAAGCTGGTATCTCAAAAGTGACACCCAGGAAAAGGTCACAAGTGGCACAGAGCGCTTAGGATATTTCTTTCTGACTGGGACTCTGACTGGGAAGAGGCTTAGGACGGATGCTTGTCTAAGGAACCGGGAGCTCTCGACAGGAGAATAGCTATTATTATCACCATATTGTTGACAATGATGGTGATGTTTATTTGGATACTTGTGGGACAAGAGGTTACAGGGGCTTTCTCGGAGCTTCCTCGAGGGGTTCCGTGAATGTCCTGTATGACACTTGAGAAATTTGGTTCAAAGAATCTTTTGCCAAACACTTCCTTCCATACTTTGTAAGTATGTGTACTTCAGGAGAAATTTGGTCGTACGTCTCTGAATCATTTACACTTGAATCGTCAGCGTGCTGCTCTGTAAGAGCTACTAGGTGTCCAAGGAGCCTTCTGAGCCTGTTTTATAATCCCTCTTCAGTCGTTTTCTCAAAACAGGAAGTTGCACTTTGCCAAGTACAAATAAACTCATTCCGAAGGCTCAAGTTCAGTTCCCAGCTCTAAACTCCAGATTTCAAGTGCATCCGAGATTTCACAAAACGCAAACTCGAAACTCTACAAAACTTTGATTTGAAAAAGCAAAGTGATAAAGTGTGTGAAAGCCTTCGCACGCGTTTCTGTTCTCAGGGACATGTTTACAGATGTGGAAAGAATCATAGAGTGTATCAGGGAATCCTTGAAACCATTCCATGCAGGTGAACATTTGTTTGCATCTCGATTCTCCACAATGTGTTTTAATGTGTTGACCAGTTTCATCATAGAAAACAACATCTTAATTTTGTTTTTCACTCATTTTCCCTTCTACCAGTTTGGGTCTTAAACATTTTAGGAAACACGTGAACGTACTTTGTCAAGCAGATGCACTGAAGAGTCTGTAGAAGGTTCACATCATTACTCAGGTGATATGCTATTTCCATTAAAGATGCAATCAGCGCTATTCTTGGAATTAGAAAAATGCAGAAGATTCGCAATTCAGGTTCATACTAGGACACCTCTTGATTATTTGTCGATCTTCTCAACTGGCAAAAATGGTTAACTCTGACTCTGGAATTCCCTTCTAGCTTATGTTACGCGTGTTCAAAGAATAAAGAAGCAAAGGTAGTTGGGAGATGTGTTTGGGACTATTTGAAGCAATTCCTTTAATGTTCTGAGTCAAAGCGTCTGCTTCAGTACTTCTAGACTACGATGGAACCAAGTGGATGCTGGGATGACAGGTGTCATAAAAAAGAAAACGCTGGGTTCAAATGTTATTAATTACATGATCAGTTTAGGAGAGATTTTCTTATTATTAGCCCCAGAGGGACTTTGGACCATACAAAATTGGGTTTGTTCAACCTGATGAGCTGGGGAAGTAGCAGCTTGAGACTCTAAGATGTCCAACAGAGGGATTTAGGGAAGCAGATGGGAGGAGCTTGGGCTGAAGATAGTGTAAGGGTTATTTTAAGGCAGAGGTTAAAAAGTGCGTGGCATCTAAGCAAATGCTGGTAGAACCTCTAACGTAGGCAAATGGTGAGGTTACTTTTAGAACACAGACCTACAAAGAGTTCTTGTTGAATCAGCTTATGAACTCCGTTCTCGGAACGTAGGATCTGAAACAAGCTGATGTTAGACCAGTGGTGTGGAGCTTCTGTTTCCTGTTATGGTTTGGAAGAATTTACCACCTAGTGCGGCATAGCATTTTGCAGAATGTGCAAGATGGATTTCTTATAATGTAAAGTAAATGTAGCATATAACGTGCTCATATACCGAGCACTCATTCATTTGTGATTCTTTTCAAAAATTAAACTGTATCCTAGCACTTAAGAAGTGAACTAGCACCAAACATGGTGACACCTGACTGCAGAAGGTGTGAACCTTTCTGGTGATACGTACAGTCACATGGGCCTTGTTGGGTACTTACGCATTGATTGTATTTTATGTAAATTGACTTTCTCTTACTACTGTATTTCATTCACAATAAACAAATATAATACTAAAAATACAATATCCAAGATTTAGCATTGCATTTTGAGCCATTTCATGTTTATCCCAAATAGATGTTTAATTATCTGTATCCTGTCCTGCCCAATAAGAATTTGCATGCCCTCCAAATATTAGAGCCTTCCATGCTGCTTAACGGAACCACTAAAGAAACAGAAGAGTCAAGGAGGCATTTTACCAAATTAAGAGCAACACAGCTCTAACGTTTCTATGAATGAGATGAGATTCTCAGGATAGGTACTGAATAAATTAACACTCAGATTGATGACGTGGTGAGGGAGACAAATAACTTAAGAGAAAAGATTGTAATGAAAGTCTCTCTATGGGTAGATAATCCAGAAATCTTATAGAGAATTTCATCCTGAAGACAACGGATAAAATTTACCTGTCTGTGCTAGCTAGTTTTTGTTGTTGACTGACAGTCTAGAGTCACCTGGCAAGAGGGAACCTCAACTGAAGAATTTCCCAAATCAGATTGGTCTGTGGCCAAGACCATGAGAGACAGTCTCGATTGATGATTGGTGTGGAAGGGCTCAGTCCACTGTGGGCGACACCATCCCTATGCCTGTGGATCTGAGTTGTATAAGAGGTCTATCTAAGCCCAAGCCTGAGAGCAAGCCAGTAAGCAGTACTTCTCCATGGTTTCTGCCTCAGTCCTTTCCCTGACTCTCAGCAATGATGGATTATGACCTAGAATGACAAGCTAGAAGAAACCCTCGCTCTTTAGGTTGTTTTGGTCCAAACTTCTTAGCACAGACACAGAAAATAAAATTAGGACATAATCAAAAAGTCAGCCTAAAGTGAAAGTACTAGCTCCCTTTGCAGTTTAGTATTAGAGCTTTAATTAAAATATATCATTTCCTCCTTTTCTTTTCTGCCCTCCAGCCCCTCCCATGTCCTGACTCTCCAGTCCCTCTAATGTCCCCCATCACGCCCTCTCAAATCCATGGCCTCTTTTTCTTTGAAAAAATATATATATATGCATATATCTGATATGCATATATATGCATATTCCTATGTTTATGCATGTGAATATTACACATATATGCATAAATATATAAGTCTGTTTAGTGTTGATTGTATGTATATGATTTCAGGGCTGACCACTTAGTACTACATAACCATGTAAGGGGCCTATCTCTGGGAAGGAATAACTCTCCCTCTCTCAGCAGCGTTATTAGTTCTTTGTCTATGAGTGGGGCCCTATGAGAGCTCCTCTTCCACCTTAGCGTATGTCCAGGTGTTGTCCTTATTCAGATCTTATCTAGGCAGCCATACTGTGGAGGTAACGTGGATGTAGCTTTCTTGTGATTTCTAAGAGACACAATCTCGCATCAGACTTCTTGGTTCTCTGGCTCTTACAGTCTGACTGTGCTCTTCCCTGAGCCTTAGTTGCGGGACTTGTGTCGCAGCTGTATCCACTGGAGCCTTGGGTACACCATGATCGTTCAACTAGTTCGATGCGATGGTCTTCATCTGCTACAGAGAAAGCTTTCTTAAGTGAGGGGTGTACAAGGCGGCTGTAGATGGCAGTTAGTGTAACGTGTCCCTTCTCCCTCTCCCTCTGCCTTGATCTTCCCTCTCCTCCCCACTGAAAGCTCCCTCCCAGTTCTCACTACTTCTCCCTTCTTTAAAGCTTGATTTTTTTTTTTTGCTCTCTGAGTTTTATCACCCTTTAGACAATAGCCATTGTTAGTTATAGTTTTATATTTTAAGTTTCCCATTATGAAATAATACATTCAGAGGATTTTATTTTCCCTCAGCCTCTGCCAACATTATTTTAAAATTCAAATGAATAGAATGTCCCAATTCTCTAGTTCTTTGCTGTCAAACACTTCAATAATATTTGAGGTAATTGCTGCTGGATGTCTTCTTCCTGTCAGTCAGCAGCTAGTCTAAGTTCATGACCTTCTCACACAACCTTGTGAGCTGAGTGGTATTATTACCTCTACACAGAGCTCAAGAAGCCAAGTGTAAGAAGTCACACCGCCATACATCCATCTGAGGAGAACATCCGTGTCCTCTTCTCTCTCCCTCACCGCCTGAGCCTAGAGCAATTCCCATGCAGAGATGTTCTCCCTTCTTTGATCCCCATGTTCGTTTTAGAAGCTATGAAACCCAAGTGCTAGATAACAGGTCAAAAGAACCTCACATATATTTTAAATAAAATTATCATAGGTCTCTTCTACTAGCTACTAAAATAAAGACTGGTCAGTCACAGGTCTAGGTAGATGTGATGGCTCACATTCATAACCTTAGCACTCAAGGGTCCGAGGCAGAGGGATCACACGTTCCAGATCAGCTTAGGCCACAAAGTGGAAAGCAAGGCCTGCATTGCTTTCAATCAATCAATCAATAAATGACTGGAGATTGGAGACATAGCTTGGTGGTTAAGACCTCTGGTTGCTCTTCCGGAGGACTTGGGTTCAATTTCTAGCACCCACATGGCAATTCACAACCATCTGGAACTCCCACCCAGGGGATCTGACGCCCTCTTCTGGCTCCGGCATGCGCAGGGTGCACAGACACGCACAGACATACATTCAGGAAAAGCACCCATCCTCATAATTTTTTAATGTAAGGATCTCAGAACTCTTCTGTCTTTCCAAGGGTACATGAAGCAAGCCATCATATCAATCACCAGTATGACAAAAACCAGACAAAACATTTCCATACCTCTCATTTTCAGGATGGAGAGAGACAAAACCACTTTCAGCTGCCCCAAACTAGAAGGAATTGAAATGTCAAAATGTTGAACAGATCATAGGCAAGTGGACATCTTTCAGAAAGTATTTCAAGAAGGCTACTTTGCCCTCATGTCTACCAAAGATTTATTTCAAGCTAGTAACTTTCTCATTTGACTTCAATAAGAAAATCTATCAAGGTTATTTCTCCCTAAGATCTTTATATTTTAAGGGCTCAAGTAATCATACAGCCATATATAATATAATACTATAATCAAGGTTATGTGATCCCATCTGTAATGGTCCACCTGGAATGTCCAAGGCATTTACTTTGTTTTCTGTGTCCTTCACAGGCCACACAGATGTTCCAGTTTTCTGTTTGGAGTTATTCTCATCATATGTGCTTATCCCCTCTCCCCCTTCTTCTCCAGGACTGCCCGCCAGAAGCAGGTGATTTCCGAGCTCAGCAGTGTTCCGCTCATAATGATGTCAAGTATCATGGCCAGTTTTATGAATGGCTTCCTGTGTCTAATGACCCTGACAACCCATGTTCACTCAAGTGCCAAGCCAAAGGAACCAGCCTGGTTGTTGAACTCGCACCAAAGGTCCTAGACGGTACACGATGCTATACAGAATCCTTAGATATGTGCATCAGCGGCTTGTGCCAAGTAAGTGCCGAAGTCTTCCCATGGGACTTGTCCACAGGGGCTGTGTCTGCACATAGATAAGTCTCTGAGTTACTCAGTTACCTTGTAGAGTTTACAGAGAGTGACACATTAGAAGATTGTAGTTTCAGTGAATGGTGTGGGTATTGTCTTCCGTGTTAGTGTTGAGGACATGCGGACTACAGGTGGGATTGGTTTCATTTGGTTTCTTCATTCCTTGAATGACTCTTGAATGTAGAAGAATAAAAAAATTCTTGGATACTGTGCATTGATGATGAAGTTTGAAACTACCTGTAGCTCATATGTCCCTGAAATTTGGAAAGGAATAGATGGAGGAAGGAAGGGAGGGAAGGAGGGAGGGAGAGAGAGGGAAGGGGGTGAGAGAGTTTGTGTGTGTTTTCATTTTCATCTACAGAGAATTGCAGAGTGACTCAGGTGGGAAATGTGCCTCCTTGCTGCCTGTAACTATATTGAAAACTCACACAACTGTAGTGAGAGGCAAGGCATGGCCCTCAACAGCTAGGCTGGGTTTTAGACAGGTACGCTTTAAAATCCGAGGATATAAAAGGGGCTGATTTCTGGTCTCAATTCATCAGCGTGTATTTGAAGACTCAGTAAGGCAACAAAGCATTGGCACGTTTGCTGTGAACTTTTCATTTTAAGGCTCACCTATCGGACTGTGATGGGCAGTCTACATGTTAGAGTGAGCATGATCCCTGAATGCTATTATTCACCATATTCTTTTATGTGTCACAATACAGACATTTTAAGAGCATTTGCCTCAAGAGGGTGGACATTTATTGAGTCTGAGTGTGTGATATAACAGCTTATACTATGAGGAAAATATGAAATGTTTCAGTGATTTGTTTTAAATTTACATTTATTTAAAACAAATCTACATATTGATTTCCAAGAAATAAATGCAGTGTAAATTGTTATGAGATGTGAGATCATGTGTTGTGCATGAGAGAGGGAAGCTGATGTAGTCAACCTTTGTACGGTTTAGAACCATGATGGAGAAAGGGGCGTGTTCAAGGTTTTTCAAACAGGAGAAAGGAGAAGAAATACGTATATCAGAAGTTTCTTTATATATGTGATAGGTGAATCCCAGGTGTAAATGTGGACGTAGGATTGTACTGTTCTCAGGATTGCAAGGGTCCCAGAGAGTATCTGCATACCTTTAAAAGCAACATGTGTAGAACATTATTTGTGGTATTTTACCACTATTTGCAAAATTATTTGTGATGATGTATACATCACCACACTGAGGCTGGAAAGATGGCTCAGTGGTTAAGAGAGGTTCTTGCTTTTCCAGAAGACCCAACTTCCTTTCTCTGAGCCATGTTAGGAGGTTCATGACCACCCGTAACCATCTCCAGGGGACCCAACACCCCCTTCTGGCCACCGTGGACACCTGCACAAACATGGCACATGCTCACACAGATACATACATGTGCACACACATACAAATACATCTTTAAAAATACTGCCATCTAGTACTGTTGATTTCTTGACATGGAATTATGAAATCTGTAAAAATTTCAGGGATAGTAAAGAATCATCACGCAAATCAATACGAGGAAGGGGCTGCACTGCTCGAGTGTCTTCTAAAGAAAAACAACAACAACAAAAGGAACCAAGAGTCAGGAAACGTGCATGATCTTGTGACAGTTAACGTCATGTCAAGAACGGAACCAAATTCCTGGTCTTCTAATAGCCATGTCAGTGTTGTTTCTACAGTACTTCATTTACAAATAAACCAAAATCAACAAGACAGGTCAGCAAATTAGGTTTCAACTCTTTCTGTTTCGTGATAGCTCAAGCTGGCGTGTTTTCTCCCGGGGTTCTTCAGGCCAGTTGGCCTCATGTACCTTGGTAACTACAAGAAAATCCTATCTTAGCAGCTCAAAAAAAAAAATAACTTCTCCATGAATGAATACAGAAGGAAATATGGTGCTCCACTTTAAATTATATATATAAGCATGCCTCGTAGCTTAGACTCCCACAATTGTGACCTGTTTGATTTGGGAGTAAATGTAAATTATACCATTGTTTAGTATAGATGAGATCCATGCATAGAAATTACAACTGGATGTTACTGATTTGTTTCTCATCTAAGGGGAAATGCCATGGTGATGCAGAAAATCTCAGTTTCATTGGAACACTAAAGAGTAGCATGATTTGGCTAGAGAAAGATTGGATCACAGGTTGAAAGCGAATAGAAAAAAAAAAAGGTAGTTTTATAAATAATCACAGAGACTTACATGGAAGATAGGACTATAGTAAACAGTAAACAGCCAAGAAAGATGTCTAGTCATGAAGACATATTTCTTCTTTAGAAGGATCATTAAACTCTCAGTTATAAAAAGCTTGAAGTACACAGCTCTGGAGAAAAATGAGACTGGCTCTAATGGAAGGCCCTGGACCAGCCAAGGTGACTGAAGCGTCAGCTACTCCCTGGCCAACGACAGCAGGAACAGAAAGGAAACTAAGTCTGGAGTGAGGATACTTTCACTGGAAAGGAGGTGAAAGCGACAAATGAAATCAGTCGCACTGGACACATCAAAAACTGCGGCTTAATGTGGATTCACAGAGGGTGTGTGCTCCGGTCCTTCCTCCTACAGCGTCGTGTGTGTGTTTCAGTCAAGCCAACCTGAATTTTCTAAAATGAAGAGAAGGACAGGGAGACAGAGGTGACTGATGGAGGGATGGAGATGAGCAGAGACCACTGAGAGGATGGAGGGATAGATATCTTAAGTGCATTGTGTACTCCGTCAGGGGGACACAGAGAGAGGTTCGTCGACAAAGGAGAAGCTACAGAATTAAAATAGACAGATCCTACCCTCGTTATAAAGTAATCATTTAGTTAGGTTTACATCCGTGACTTGTAGTTTCATTTTTAGTAGGAAAATGCCTTATCTTAAAACACACTTGGGGAATCAGTAACTTAAATGTTCCCTGAAAAAATACATTTCCAGCCTTATATTCTTTTTCTCTTTTCTGTGCTATTTGTTGAAGATTCTTAGCTTTTTGTCTTAGAATTTTTCAAAGGCAGTTTGTAAATATTTATGAGACCACCAATATGAGTCACAAACTACAAAGAATAAATTTTTGAATTTCGACATGATCACCTTGATAGAATATGACTCACGGCCGTAGTGGCTTCTCATTCACAAGCACCAGCTCATGTCTGTTCTGTCTATCCAATCCCCTTCTAAGAGCCCTTCCTTGGAACTATTTGGTTCTTCATCTCTACAACAGAAGCATGGATTCCCAGGGTTTTACTGATAAGAAGGCAAGCCTAGCAGAGGAGGAAACTGTCCACTTCAGGAAACCCTGAAGACAGGGCTGCTAATAAGTGGATTAGCTCTGTATGCTATAAATCTGCATCAGGAAAATCTTAGAAACATAGCTGTTTACGTCACATACCTCCGTCTTCTTGGTAATCACAGAACAGCACAATAGGCAGTGTATTCACCTTGTAACTGTAGCAGTAGTGATCATGAGATATATATATGGCTTTCCAAATATTTGTGGTTCACATGTCAAACAACACTACCTTCATTTCATGAGTGCAAAAACAGAGACTCAAGGGATTATATGACTTGCCCAGGGTTACCTGGTTCTGCCTGGCTCCCAGGAGCCTGGCCCTTCTGCCACAGTCAGGTGCACATTGGCAAGCACCATTTGGTAATAGTCCCCAAATTTGGCTGCATACCATAATCACCTGGAAAGCACTTGTAAGACACAGCTTTTAAGCCCCATGCACCAGACATTCAAATTCATGAGTTCTAAGATTTTATGATTCTATGGCAAAGTCAAATTCATGAACCACTTATAGACTGGACAGAAGGTAGGATTTAAAGATAAGGGACAGGAGGTAGAACCTGGCCCTTCTTTAGGCAGCTGTATGATGTTGATCAAGGTACACAGTCTCCTAAACCTTTGTTTGAATCTGTGTGAAATGAGACCGCCTCGCCAAGCAAGGAGTACCAAGTGAGATCCGATCCTCACTGTGAAGCGGTACACATCCGTGGAAATGGGGAGATTCTTAGATCTAGATGTTACTAGAGTATTGGTTTCTGGGAAGAGAAGGGAAGGAGGAGGGGAGGAGGGAGGAAAAAGAAGAGGAAGACAGGGGGAGGATAACACAGTGGTAAAGTGTTTACCTAGCACCCCCAAGGTCCTGAGTTCCATCCCCAGAACCCACACACCAGAACCAGAGTGAGAACCTCTACCATTTACTGTCAGAGCCATCAGTTCACAGTTGAAACGTTAGTAACAAGACAGGATAAGAGCCCAACTCTACACAAAAGAGCCCTTTAAATTGACTCAGTTTCCCTTTTGAGGTGTATTGCCCTGTACTTTCCCTTTTCTTTTAGAACCTGTCACTAGCAGGACTTCAGAGAATGTTTTGGAAAATGCTACCTTGAGAATGATCTATTCCACCCTCAGGACACAGGCTGAACTGAGTTGTGTGCCGCTCCCAGGGTTTCAGTGAGCTAACAGCAGTCTGAAGGTCGGGGAGTGGCAGTATTTATCAACACTCTGGGAATATGTTCTCAGTCTTATTTCTTCAGCACATCCCAGGGGCTGAGATTTTTATCCAGCCTTAATTCTGTCATCAACATTATGAAAACAATAGAGTTAGTGACTATACCTTTTCAAAACACCCTCCCATTCCTCCTCTCCCTCCCAAATCTGGTAATCACGCCCTGGGGCTCAGAGTGAGGGTGTGTATTCTCACTTTCTGTAAGTTGAAAACCACTGGGATGTTCGGTTGCTTGTTGTCACAAATTAGATGTAGGTAAGAGTCGATGCAAAAATAGGAAGGCAAGTTTGAATTCTTAAGGCAAAGGCTCTGGACTCAGCCACTGCTTGAGCTACAACCTGAGATTCATCATTTGATGGTGTATCACTTGAGGCGAAATTATTGGCTGATGGCAAGGCCCTATTGCTGAAAAGAACACATACACAACTCATTGAAAAATGGAGAAGTAGATCCGGTGCCTACATAGAGCTAATACCCTTCTGGCTAGTGAGACTCTCTCAAAGAAAACTATTTTTCATTTATATGTGCTCATGAATTGGACATCGCTTCTGGATTAAAGATAGGACATGTGTTCACTTCTTTCAGATCTAGGACCCCATGCAGGACCCTGGAAGGTGCTGTGTAAGCTGCCTCAGTCTCTCTGAGTTCACGTGCGTTGGTCATGTTGTGCTTAGGCCTTGTGTCCTTGATGTGCTGGATCTCTCTGGCTCTCACATGCTTCCCACCTCCTCTTCTGCAGGATCTCCTGAGTCCCAAGGGGAGGCATTGATAGAAACATCCCATTTAGGGATAAGTATTCCAAAGTCTCTCACTCTCTACATATTGTCTGGCTGTGGGTCTCTATATTTCTTTCCATCTGCTGCAGGAGGAAGCTTCTCTGACGATGCCTGAACAAGGCTCTGACCTATGACCTATGAGTATGAGCAGCATGTCATGAATTGTTTTATAACCATGTCCCTTTTGTAGAACAGTAGTATTCGGTTTTCCCCTAGGTACCTGGGCTATCTAGCCTCAAGTCCTTGGTCACCCAAGCAGTGCTGGGAATGAGTTCCATCTCATGAAGTGAGCCTTAAATCAAACCAGATATTGATTGGCTAACCCCACAAGCTTCATGCCACCATTACACTAGCGTATCTTGCAGGCAGGACACCATTGTAGGTCTAAGGTTTTGTAGTGGGTTGGTGTTTATGTTTCTCCTTTGGTCGATTACAGAGTACCTTCCAGGACCAAGAACACTAGCCAGTAGGGGTGAAGGCTCGATGTAGGCACCAGCTCAACTTCTCCAACTGCTAGCTCTAACAGTCCCCAAGCTCTTTTTTGCCCTTGTCTTTACCCTTGTGTGGCTGTGTGGAGTGCATAGTATCATGTGTTTATGCACATGGCAAGGAACATTGGCTCCCTGAGAGGGCAAACCTGCTGATTTCCTGATCAGCCATCTTTAGCTAACAGTTTCACATTGTCCCATTATCCACTCCGCTCCAGGGCAGTGAATTGTGTCCTGTGTAAAGCTAATGAACCATCACAAACAGGATCAGCCCTATTAGTACTGCCCTATGTCATTGATTTCCATTATCCAAATGCCTAGGCCTATATATGTTATCAAGCACAAAGCCGGCTTGTGTTTTTAAGAACGGCACACATTGACAGATAGAATGTGTGCTGCCATTCAAAGGAATTCTGAGGCTGTTTTGAAAGAAAATAGGGAAAAGTCAGTTTGAGTTCTATAGCTAATGGGATTCATCCGTTGATATCTAATATATGTATATCAAAAGAACACATATGACTGCAAACGAACCCTTTATATTGAATCCACATATTTATAGTATTACCTGATGCTGTTTCAGAAAACAAAGCATTCTAAAAAGGAAAAGGAGAGTCCCTTTCAAGTCATGCCTTCGATAATGTTTTTAAATGAGTGGTACAGTAGAGAAATAAGCAATAAATGAAATTAGGGAGTCTTTATGTCTACCGCTCTTCGGCAGTGTTAAAATGAACCATACTTCCACCAAAGAAGTTCTTTTCATATTTAATAATTCCTGGGGTGAGCAGTTTGAAATGAATTAAATAGAATGATTATTTCTCCATCTCCGTCTGTGACCTGAGTCACCAGTATCAAATGTCCTCCAGTTAGTCCAAAGGTGGTGATGTCAGAGATGATGAGTTGGCCATTTCTCCCCGTGTCTTATAATCGAATTCCACATGGAAGCATCGGGTTGCATAGTCTGTTTTTCTCCCCTTTGCTAATAACTGATTGAATTTAGCTACCGAACCTGGATGTTTTGGTTCTTGCAAAGCTCTGCTGTATGTTAGTTGCCGAGAAGGCGAAGCTAAACTAAATCTTTGCCCAAGATTGATGATGCATTTGTAGACTTGTGGGAAAACTCTATCATTTGACTTCTATTTATTTACTTACCAAATCTTTACTTGGTATTTAATAATGTAGTAGGTACTAGAAATATTTAAGTGGACAGAAAAGTAATGAGCGGTCCCACTGTCCCAGGGTTTATACTCCGCAGGGGAAGGGGTTTGAACTGCTCTCCACTTACCTCACTGTAAATTAGGTTCTCTTTCTCTGACATGGGCTTGACTTTATTCTCTCATTTTCTTAAACCACTCAGAAACCTTTCTTTACCTTAGCCTTTAGTCAAGGACCATCCTGATCGCTTTTTTATTCATGAGCATCATGTCCTGTTATTAACTTCATCTGTCTAAGTTCTAGTCTGGAAGACTGTGAGGTGTCTTGGATCTTTTCTTTCTCCACATGTGCTACCTCTATGTGTGGGTTGTGTGAGCTGGTCCTGCAGAAATACCAAATTTCTTTACATGGTGTCTTTCTTGACTGTGTGACTTAAAGTCAGAGGAATGTATTGTTTCATATTCCTGGAAGCTAGGAATCTTAAAGTATCATGAGGCCACGCTTTTCCAAGGCTCTGGGTAGAAAGTAGCACATAGAGAGGAATCCCCACCTGTTGTGTTACCTGAGGTTGTGCTCAAAGAAAGAGACGACCAATAAGCCAAGCCAGTGCCTGGAACTGAAGGAGGTGGGAATACCGAAGACGAAACAGGTTGTTAGGACCTTGGTCATGGAGACACATATAAGAAATGTGGGGTTTTGTGGTATTGAATATGACACAGTAGCATTAAAATCATCTGAAGGGGAAGAAGATCGGGTGGTGCACTTCAGCAAGAGCCCTCCATGTTCATCGAGGCACAGCGGAATCAGGAGACGTGGTGATTGGTGAAATGTAGCATGAGAGAGAAACAGAATTGGAGATAACGTCAAGTTTTCTATCTTTCACAAAGCATGATGCTGCCGTTGAGTCGAGCGTAGGAGAAGGGGTTGAAATTGACATGTGACAGTGACGCAGGATGAGAAAATAATTATGTTGGGTGCAGTGTCTGCTACACGAAACTCTGGGAATTTGCATCTCGTCTTCTTCCATCCTTAGTCTGTCTTTCTAGTTTAAAAGTTCGTTTTCATCAAGCTAATTATCATCAGCCGATTTATGACTAAAACTGCGTTAGATTATCGTTCTCTATGACTGTGTGCCAGCCAAGTCAGGATCGTGATTGTTCCCTTTAGCAAAGGACAGATTCAAACACACACATAGTTCTTGAAGTTCCTGGAAGTGTCATCTGTCTTTGAAAATTATTCCATGTAGCGAATACTCCAGAGACTCGCCATCTTTAGTGCTCTTTGTTTATTCAAGCGTCATTGCTGTTTATGGAAAGGATTTATTGGTTTCATCAGAAAGACTTTTAGATCTTGTTACTCAGTCTGTGGTGTGGAGAGTATCTAAGGCTTCATAAAAAACCATTTCTTTCAATGTGAGGAACCTAGAATGTCACATACGCCAAACAAGTGTCCTACAACTGACTGGGCCATCCCCAGTCTCTTTAATGTCTTGTTTTAAAACAAGGTCTCACTAAGTTGTCCAGGCGGGCCTGAAGCTCACGCTGGAGCACAGACAGACCCTGAACTCAAAATCCTCTTGCTTCTATATTCCAAGTAACTAGAGCTACAGGCTTATACTATGAAACCCAGCTTTTTAAAAATAGGGTCTTACTACATATGTAGGCTGTCATGGAACTCTCCATTAATCCAGGCTGGGCTTGAACTCTGGATCCTCTTGAACTTAGGCACCCAGGTGGTGGGAGGATGGGCACGTACCATCACCATCCTCAACATAAAAAAAATGTGAAAATCATATCTATTTAGTTTAGTCTTTCAACGTAAACATAGGCGAAGAACAACTTGGCTTTCTGTCGATTTTGTTTGCCCAACGAGAGTAAAGTATACAAGAAAGAGTAAATCTAATTTACAGAACACACAATCCAAAATTTAACTTGTGATCATTTTAATGCTGCACACTTCTTAAGAGTGTGGTCACGCTTATCCCCTCGTGTTTCTGTTCTCGTACTGTGGCTTAATTCTATTTCCAGGTTATAAATGAGGGGATTCATGTCACAGGCGTACGCAACTAGAAAAGGGCGGTGCTAAAATCAAACGCAGTTATTTCTGCGGCATCACCTCCTTCTCCTCTCCTCCGGAGGGGGCAAGGTGTTAATAATTAAGTACTTGTCAGTAGGGGTATGAGTATGTTCTTTCAAGTGGGGGACCTCAGGGCTAGAGAAGTCATTGTCCCACTAAATGAAAGTTTTGCCTTAACTGGCAGCAGCTTTCTTGGTTCATTCTTTGATGCTTTGTTTGATTAATGATTCTTTGCACTACTTGAAACACCATACATATATCAAATGCTACCTGATCACCTTCAAGAGTTTCAGAATTGTTAGTGACAACACCAAGTCCAAGAATTCATCCATCTCTAATACCGTGTTCACCTCTGGTACTACTTCTGATCACGTAGGTCCCTGCGTCTACGCTCAGCCTTGATACTTCCCTAGAAATGCAATCAGAACACATTAAAAAAGCCATTCTGCTTATGGTTGAGGTTTCTTAGAGCCAGATAGTACTGTCCAGCCAAGGGAAGAGAACAGGATTCAAGAGAAACCCAAATGTCACTGTGCCTTCTTAAAGGAGGACGGTGCAGGCAACTCCTCTCAGTAACAGTGTGTGACAGACAACATTCATACAATATTGACATCCAGGGAAATGCACCACAGTACAGTTCTACATGTTCAGAACTTTTGCTGGGGCTTGGGGCCAAAGATGCCGTGGACCACCCACGTAGCTGACTTTGGTTTTCAGCACCTCCAGAGGTCTACTTGATATCCCGTGGCCCAACACTCCCACAGATTCTACTGTGAGAATGAGCAGTGGCCCATTCCAAGTCCCCAGCAAAGACATTCTTATTGGTCACGGCATTACAAAAGCTTGAAGGTTACCTCCCAAGAGCTGAGGGCAAAGGTCAGACCTCTTCTTGGATAAAGTCAATTATTTACTACCCGGTGACATTTTGGAGCTGCTCATTCATTCAAAAAGTATCCAGGGAATACTAATGGGCCCTAGGCTGTGTGCTAAGAATATAGCAGAGGAATGACTCAGGCCTTTCCCCAAGGATCCCATCTCTGCAGCTTGCCATGACATCCAGACCCAGTGGGAGTTTCCTCTCCTCCCCTGTTACCTCTCACATTGAGAATCACCTCATTGGTGAGAGGGTTCCATGAGACGTGACCCTGAGAATATGCCGCAGAGTGCTGCAGCTCCTTTGACAGCAATCTGGCAGCCCCCCAAGAGGTGACACATAGGGTTATCATATAACTCCACAGTTCCACTCCTAGATATGAACTCAGGAGATTGAAATCATGCATTCATACCAATAGCCTGTCCTCAAATGTCCATCACAGCAGTATTCAAGATCGCCAATAAGTGGAGACAGCAACTTGAATGCGCATCACCTACCGGATGGACAAATCAACCTAACAGCTGGTACGCTGATTTAAAAGAGAAAAAGATTAAGCATGGTCTGTCGATATAATGGACTATTGCTTCATTGTAAAAAGAAATAAATTGTCTAGTATAACATAAATTTCAAGGTATTATAATAAGAGAAACCAGTAAAAAGAGGTCATTTCCGTGTGTGTGTGTGTGTGTGTGTGTGTGTGTGTTGCTACTATTATGAAACACTTCACATCTGATAATTTATAGGAATAGAGAAAGTCCTAGAGGCTAGATCAGTGTTGGCATCCAGTTCATGGCAACATGTCAGAGGATAGCCACATGGTGAGGCAGAGGAAAGGTGTTAGCTCAGACTCTCCCTTCCTCTTCCTGTAAATTACTAGTGCAGTCATGGGAACCCGACCCTCATAACCCAATCCGATCCTAATTAGCCCCCAGAGGTCCCACCTCCTAACAGCATCAATACATTGAATCTGGGGATTCTTTTCTCAACATATGAACACGTACCAGTCATGCATCCTATCGTTCCATGTGTGTGTGACGTGTCCGGCATGGGCAACTCTGGGGAGACACACATCGACTTGAGGTATTTACGCCAGGGAGCTGGAAGGGGACTGGGAGCGATTGCCGGTGAGCATTGAAATATTTCAGGGTGGGGAGGTGACAAAAATCTTACGAGGAAATTTTGGTGGCGGCTCTGTGCTGCGTGGGCATTTCACATGCCACTGCCTTTAACCCTCAGCTGGACTGAACTGCAGCACGGTCGTTACCGTTTGACAGAAGGGGAAGATGACAGATCAGGGCACTGTGGATTTATTCATTCAGCATCTATTAAGCACCTACGAGTGCCAGATGTTCTGTTAAAATCCTAGGAAAGCAACTGTCAGTGCAGGAACCCATGAGACCCAACTGGAGAAGCGAGGGCCACTGAACCTCAGTGGGGGTTGGGGGGGCATGCCTGACCTGCTGTAAGAGCACCACCTTCTTCCACACGCCTTCATTCCAAGTCCCCGGGGAGCTAGCATTCATGTCTGCTCTTGACAGTCACTTCCCTCCATGTTCTTTTTCTTGCTATTTTTCAGAGCCATCTGCACGGCTAGAATGAGGTCTTGTCACTGGACAGTGAACACAGCTTACTCAGCTCGGTTGATTGTGTTGCTCCGTGTACCATTACAGGCAGAGTCCAGAGAATCAATGAACCTCTCTGTTGGCTATTTTTATTCCCCTTGATGACCAGCTCCTTCCTAATTCACATGAATTATTCATCTTAATTTTTTTTAATCTTATAATATAGTTGGGCTGTGTTCTCACTTCCTGCAGGCTCCAAAACAGTCCATCTAGTGAACTCAAAAGTTTTTGTCATATACTGGGCTAAAAGTAGTTTTGAATCTGAGGGCTCTCGCCATCCACCCAATAGCTTAAGATATGATTAGAGGGATTCCAGAACCTTCTCTAGCAAGAAAACTGCTCAGTTAATTTGTATACCCGCCAGATCCTCTGGATGAGCCTACATTTCTGAAGCCATTAGATCTTTCTTAAGATGGACTGTGCAAAATGTCAGGTTTCTAAAGGCCAAAGAGATAAGTCAACATCCCAGCCAGATGGAATTTCTTTGTGTTGTGCGTTAGGAGGCAGATGTAGAAAGTGTTCACTCCTCGGGGGTGTTCCATGACAAAGTTAGATGCTCTCCAGTCATTCCCTCTAATCAGGTCAGCTCTCTCTAATTTAATATGGTTATCCAGTTGTTTCTTAATCATAAAATCAGAATCCTGAAGGGCAGTTTACACACATGAGAAAGTCACAAGATCTGACACTTTGTCGCTGGCTTCGAAGAAAAGAAATTAAAGTAAAACAAGGCAAAAGAGACGTGAGGAAAACATTGGGAGATTGGGTGTCATGACATTCCATGTAATTGTTTTTAACTGTCAAAAATCAGATGTGAAAAGCAATTAGTAATTACACTTGGGCTAATTGGCATGTTTCCAAGGAAACATCACGTTAGATAAAGGGATGATTTTTTTAAATGTTGTAGCTACTTTAATTGTCAAGGTCCTTTAATAAGAACAATTTAAACCATCAGGGACCTTCCAGATTCTGAGAGCCATGAATGTAATTTTACCCAAGTTTTGGCACATCCAAGTTGCCAAAGACCGTCCTGGAACGATCCTAATAAGGGCTTTTTGCCAGTCAGGAAAATCCACACAAGCACCTAAAATTAGCTTAATAAACCCCACCTGTCCTTCAATTGCCTCTTTGGTTCAGCTGCCCCGAGGAGCCCAAATCAAGAGGGAACAAAGTGTTTTAGCTACAGGCTGACTTACATATGATCCAAGAGAACACCTCAGAATCAGAAATCAGGGGAGCGTGGCCAATGCTCTGCGTGGTTGACAGGACACAGACGCCAGCCCGAGCTCTGAGGCCTTCTGAGATGCCTTGCAAGGTCTTGCAAAGCTAATCACAAGCAGAGAAGAACCTTGGGATGATCGCCAGAAGAATCTCCTCATCTCGTGGATGAAGAGCTGAAAGGTTGGATCAAGAACGTGACTCCTTCAGGGTCTCTCTGTTAACAAATGACAAAACCAAGAAGACTCAAATACGGGTTTTCTTGGTCCGGACTAAGTGAGAATGTCATGCGTTCTGGAGACCCTTTACAGTGAGCAGTGTCAGGTGTTTGCTTTCGATGGATGTGTTTATTGGCTCTGCTCGTCTCTCTCACCACCGCCAAGTGAATTTCAGCCCCTGACTTATGGCCAGGTTATCACGGGAACATTCCATTCAGTTAAAAATAGTCATATTTAAACAAACATCCAAGCTGCAAACCTCACCAACCAGGCAAAAGTATACGATCATAACACTGGCCATTCCCACTCCGCACCAAGCTGCTGCACGTGCGTCTCACGGCCGCCAAGGCCTGCCGGTTGGCTGGCCGCGCATGCACCTGGGGATGGCTGCGCTTTAGCACGAGTTTCGTTTCTTTGCCAGTAGAAGTAATGGAGACTGGAAGGAAGAAACATACTACAGAGAACGGAGCAGAGGCGAGATGGGGAGGGAGGCTTGGGGAGAAGTGGCAAGCCTCCATTTTCAAAACCAGCTGTACCTGACTGCTGTTGCCCTCGCTGTTCCCAGTGTTTTGACAGTGGGGAGGGCTTTTGGCTAGCTCTTAGCTTCTCGTGCTGGCCGTCAACTCCTTAGCCAGAAATAACGTGGTGCTCGTGCTTACTTGCATATTATTAATTAGCTCATCCTCATGAGCAGGTTTAAGGGACAGCACAGACCGCATCTGAACACCCACTTCTCTCTGCTTTGTAACTGTGTGATCTGTGTGAAGACTGAAAGATTTGTTTATGAGACTGGAGGTCCTGACAGTGGAACTCCGCTAGCCTTGGACTCAGTAATGTAGCCCAGCTGGCCAGGAACTCAAACTCAATATCCTTCTGCCTCTGTCATCTGAGTGCTGGTATTATGGGTGTGTGTCACTAGCCTAACTAGAGTTTTTCTTTTGTTTACTTTTTTTTTTTTTGGTATTTCTTTCATTTTGTTTCTTTCCCTTTTTTTTTTTAACGTTAGTTTATTTAATGTGTGTGTGTGTGTGTGTGTGTGTGTGTATGTGTGTGTGCACATGTGTGTTTAGGTCAGAGGACAACATACAGCAATTGGTTCTCTCCTACCATCATGTGGGTCCTGGGAATTGAACTCAGGTCATCAGGTTTGATGGCAAGTCCCCTTATGCTCTAAGCAAGGTCTCTGGCTGGCCTTCCTCCCTTTCTTCCTTCCTTCCTTCTATCTTTCCTTCAATCCTTCCTCCTTTCCTTCCTTCCATCCTTACTTTCTTCCTTTCTTAGCACACATAGCAAGGATTTACTTTGCTGAAAGGAAGGATATACTTTATGTAACTGAGGCGAAGTCCACCCAGTGCCAGGGCCTCTGGAGTCCCCTTGCCTGTCTCCCCCCTGAAGGTGCTGTGTGGGGAAGACATGCATACAGACTCATCCACAGCTGAGAGCATGGGTGCTCTAAGGAACTGTGGTCCAGGATAAGGGCCTTTGGAGCTCCTTCATGCTCAGCCTTTTTCTTTTCTTCATTGGGGGAAATACATGCATGCTCGTTCGAAGCCTACTGGCAACGAGTCAGTTGAATGGTTTCTGTCAGGTTTCTATCAAGGCTATTCAGGTTCAGCCTTCTGTTCCCCAGAGGAACTCCTCAAGTGTCTCTGGACACTTCAAAGCCGAGCTTGTTAATCTCCCACAGGTGATTTTTGCAGCTTTAAAGCAGAAGCTGCTAACTAGTAACACTCCGTCCAGATAGAACCCACAGGCAACTAACTGTTCCTCACAGAGGTTCAGAGAAGGAAATCTGAGAGTTGCAGACTTTAAGTACAACGTTTTCAATAACACATGGAAAATCTGTCCTTTAAAACACTCAGGTCAGGTCGTTTTCTGCACTCCTACCTAGCCACTGAGTGGCAGCCAGAGTGAAGAACTGCCGCTGCCTGGAAATGGTGCCCACCCCTGGGAGCCTTATTTGCACATCATACAGCTCACAGCCTGGCCTTCTGCTGTTTGCACCTTTGCCCTTCCCCACAGGATGCATAGTCTAGGTGTGGCTAAAGTGAAGAAGAAAGAACCACCACCATCATCGTTGTACCTGAATAATAAGACCATCCTTCTCGTGTACTGTGCCCGATAGGAGACGTTCTTCACACACACGTGAAGCCTCACAGAAGGCTCATCTGTAGCACACATGGAAATTTGCTTGATTGAGTCTGCGTAGCTGGTAGCTAGTTAGAGTGCAACTGCTAGTCAGTCTGCCCCTAAAGCTTTTGCCTGTGCTTTTGCCTGGCCTTGCTACTTCTTAAATCACTCTTCTCCCCCTTGAGTTTCAGGCTGCGAGTCTCTCTAACTGTGCATTGGGTTGTCCCTTTCTCTCTCTCTCCCTCCCTCTCTGTCCATATCTCTCTCTCTCTCTCTCCCTCTCTCTCTCTCTTTCTCTTTCTATCTCTTTCTCTCCCTCCCTCCCTCCCTTTCTTGCCTTCTTTCTTTTTTTCGTGAAGAATTTTTATTTTTTATTTTTAGTGTGCAAGTATCTGTGCACCACATGCATGCAGTGTCTGCTGAGACCAGAAGAGGGCGACAGTCCCCCTGAAACTGGAGTTCCAGATGGCTGTGAGCACTCTGTGGATGCTGGGAACCAAATCCCTGCTCTCTAGACAGAACACCAGCCAGTGCTCTTATCCACTAAGCCAGCGTTCCAAACCATGGTTTTCCCACTTCTGTCAAGAGGATGAGCAGGTTAAAGGTCACTGTTTGGTTGTGAAGCTCCCCCTACTCCGATCTTATCCTCCAGTTAGGAACAACTCTGGGTATGAATGCATATGACCTGGACAGAGGGTTCAGTGTTACAGTGAGTTCTACTCGGTCAAATGGAAGTCATTTTAAAGGCTCTAAGAAGAGCATTTGAATATAAAGTGATCAAAGGTACTGAAATTATTAGACTGTGTAAGGTATGAAAATTAAAACCTTAACCTCTACATGTGGTTATTTCAAGAGGAAAAAAAATGAGTCTTGGAATTATGGGTCATAGGCAAATTATACCTTCTCCCTTGATTCCAACCTTGTTTTGCGTATATATCTTATTGTATTGAATATTACACATTTCCCATCAGTCTCCTCTGGCCTTATTGTCCCAGACTTTGTTTCTCTTTTTTCTGTTTTCTCATACCCTTTAGATAAGTCCTTTGGTTTCTCCCTCCTTACCTCCTTTTAAAACCTGTGAGAACACACGTTCAATAGGTTTTCCTATCATATATTCAGCTCCAGCCTAGGAAGATAAATGCCCCTCCTTACAAGATGGATTTGTTCTATTTTAAGATTCTTCAAGCTGGAGACAATGGAATTTTAATCTACTTAGCCTGGGCATGGAAAAATAGACGGTTGAAAGGCTGGTGATCCATGATAGGAACATCAACGACTCACTCAGAAACATTCTACCCAGGTGACAGAAATCACATAGAAAGGCCTGGCTTCAGGAAGCACAGATAGGGCAGCTGTGGGACCCCAAGCTATGTGGTCATTCATTCATGAATGAATGATTCTCATTCATTCATAATCATTCATATTCATTCATATATTCTGTCTTCCTCCCAAGAGAATCTTTCCTAGTTAGTGTTCTGTGATTAAATTGCTCACTAGGCATGGTTACAAGATGCAACAGCTAACATGTATAGCCACTGGGTATTTCATGGGTGATTCTGGGTATGCTTTTCTCATAAATGTTCTTAAAAAAGGGACTTGGTCTGTTTAGATGTGTCCAGCCTTTTGATATTACAGCATGATATTATCGTCTATATTCTACAAACTTTATGCTGACCAAGACCCATGCAAACGTGATACAAAAAAAAAAAAAAAAAAAAGGCCCACCAAATCTCATACTGTTTTGAGTAACCTTATGATTTTGTGTTGGACTGCATTCATGTCTGTCCCTGATCACATGTGGCTTTCAGGCCATGATGCCACATGGCTGAAAAGTAAAACTTACTGAGTATATTTCACTTATGTTTCTGAATCTCTATAGACAGGAACAGTCAAGGCTTCTGAAGTACAGTGAAATTATCAGACAAAGGTTCTGACGGCTTTTTAAAAAAAAACCAAAATTGTGGTTCAAGATCATCGAGTCTGAGTAACACCCCATTATCTTTCCTGTGATAGGAAACGATTACAGCATGGCCATTTTGCAAGTCACGGTAAAGCTCTACGTCATCACTGTGTCTAGTGGTTGTAGCAGGGTGACATAGCACAGGCTCATTCAGAAAAAAATGCCATCTAATTCACAGATGGGTTTGGGCTTGCTACTGCCTGCTGCCATGAGTGAGCGGATGCACCTTGAGTCTTCCTTCTCTCTCACTCTGGGCACAGACTTAACGTCTCCCATGTTTTGGAGATGAGTGCGAGAGGCTGGAACTACTCAAATGTTATGGTGATAAACAAGCCATGGAAACCCCCGTCTTGGTTCATAGGAGAGTCTTTTTGTACTAGGACAAGATGAACCTTCTGCAAGCAAAGAGACTCCTCTCTTCTTCAGCCAAAAGTTCACCAGGGCTCAAACAAGTTCTTAATGGATTCCAGCAAGACTCTGTGAAGCTCTAGGAAAGAGGTTTCTGCTTTGCAGCCTAGAGGAATGTGCCTAGCTCAGTACCCACATTGAAATCAGGACCTACCTGCTCTCAAGCCCCAGATCCCGGCTTCCAGTCTGGCTCCAATTTGGCAGGGGATGGGGCGACTTGGCGGCCTGCCTTTAGTGTTTCCAAGTCTCGCTGCCCTTCTTTAATCCATTGCTCAGATCTCACCTCTGCCATCAGCCCTTTCCAGGCTGATGAGAAATCAGCCCCGTCTGTATGCAAACACAGCACATCAGGCCCTTTCATGCCGCCACTCAGGTCCAGCAGACACGAGCGATTCTCGGTCACCCATGCTCGTCACGGAACGTGTTCCTAGAGGTACTTTGTCATTTCACCTACCTAGACTATGGAGACTTCCCTCCTCCATAGAAAGGTACAGGGAAATGAAGATGAATCTGGGACACAGAGAGGCGACAGGTTAGAAAAGCCAACAGAAGGCGCAATTTATCTGCGGTGATGAATTTTTTTTTTCTGAATGTTTGATTGTAATCTCTGAGTGGTCTCGGTTAGTTAGAACGGTGAGCATCTTCTAAGAGGGCAGATGTGGTCACTTGAATAGTGAATAATAACCTTTTATGTGAAATAAGAGCTCAGTTACTTTTTTCACCCCTCTATTTAAGATGATTTTTATTTTTTTAAGGTAACGTACAGAGTAATGGGTTTCAGAATGGCATTACTAAACGTGTACTTTTTTTGCAAAATTTTCAGAACTTATTGATTACTTTTGATTGTGTTTGCCTTTTTAAAAAAATAAGTCTTGTCTCTACTTGAGTCTTCCTTGTTCTTGGCTTTGGAAGCGTGTCACAGAGCAGTGCTTACCACATATTAGGAACCCCCTTCCCCTGTGTCTTCCACTCCCTCAGCTAACGCGCTGCCGTTTTCATCACAGTTAATAGTCACCGTGGCTGCTTCACCTTTAAACTGTAAGTCCTGCGTTTCTCACCAGGGTTCCTCTCCTTTTAGAGGGGTGGTTGCTACATTTCGCAGATGGACACAGGCCAAGGAATGGGAGAGGAAGTGACATGGATAGAGCCACTCCACACAGCTGATAAGGAACAGCGCTTGCATCTCCGTTGAGATTCCAGAGTACAGAGTGCTCTGAACTGTCCTGATACCACACCCAACTCTAGACACCACGTGGTAAGGTCTATACTGATCTTGCTCCGTGGAAGAGCGGCAAGTACAAACACACAGGCCTCTCTCTTTCCATGTCTACATGAAGGCGCTACAGGACCAGCAGGGGCAGAGTAAGGACATGAGTTCAGAATTGCACAAAAAACAAACATTATCGCATGTTTACTTGTATGCATTTAATTGTACTGTTCCATCTGTGTATTCCTTGTGTTGATTGTGTGTGTGTGTGTGTGTGTGTGTGTGTGTCTGTCTGTCTTCTCATTGTAGTTAAGCAGATGGAACATACAATTTACCTCTTTAACCTCTTTTAAGCATGGGTTCCGTGGTATTGAGCTCACACACATTGTTGTGTATCTAATACAATCACCACCTCTTAAACTGGCTCATCTTCCAGTGAAATCCCACACCTATTAATGACTAACTCCACATTCTCCCCTCCCTGAGCTCCTGGTAGACACCATTCTACTGCCTGTGTCTATCTCTTTTAGTGTTTGTGTAAGTGAAACCACACAAAATTAATTTTCTGCCCAATGTGGGATTTTTTGTTTTACACTTCTTAGTAAGTGTAGTCCAAAGTTTATCCATGTTGTATCTTAGGTCAGAAAGCTCATTCTTTTTATGGCCACATTTCATGCAGATGAGGTTTTGCTTACCCACCTACCCGGATGGACATTTTCTGCTTCCAGCAATAGTGAATAATGTTGCTATTGAACACTCAAGAATCTATTCGAGTCTGTGGTTTCAGTTATTCGGGGTCTATACAGAGAAGTCCGTTGCTGAATCGCATGGTAATTCTGCACTTAAAATTCTGAGGGGCTTCCGGGGTGTTTTTTCCCAGCGCTGCTCTGTCTTTAATTCCCACTGATCCGCCTCGCGGTCGTAGCCCCGTGATTCAGGCTCAGAGCATCCTCTGAAGCACAGCTGTGACCTCTGAGCCTTTCACCCTTCAGTGGCTAGGACAAGGCTGTTCCCATGCAGCTTGCTGAGCTGAGGGTTGCCCATTGTGATGGAGATTGTGACGCTGAAACTTCTGGGAAGCCCCCTCCCTCCCAGTGTTCTTCCCTTCACTTTTGCCCCTCTGCTGTTCCCAAACTCTGAAAATAGTGACATGCATGTCTGCAGAGAGAAAAAAACCAAGCGTAACCGGGTCTCTCTGCATACTAATGAGACGGTTCGGAGAGCCGCAGCCTCCTTAGTCATCCCGTGTTGATTTATGGTGGCAGGCACAAGTTGGGCTAGCTGAAGGCACATCTGCAATTTAAATGACTACTTTCAAAATGGAGCCCTTAATATCTAGTTAGACCCCATGGCTGGCATGGTAATCAACAAAGCGGTGAGTCCTAACGCAGATTCTAACCAGGCATTAAACTGTCGGCTAAGCAGGAATGTGACCTTGGTCTGGTGCATGTTTTAAGGCATGTTTGTACAAACTAGTGGATTTTGCACTTCCCTTTGGAAAAAAACTTAGAATAGGAATGCCATCGGATGCTTTCGATTCAGTCCAATTTGCTTGTTTGGTTTTGAAGTTTGCTTTGCTCTGGAGCAGAGCTGAATATAGACAGGAGCACAGGGATGTTAGTAACAGTTCTGAACCACAGGGAAGACAACGTAGGATACAGGGGCCCACATTACTCTCCCCTAATCCTTGTTTTGTACTTCCGTCGCCTCTGCTGCTGTTACCTTGAACACTCTGGAAGATACGGGTGCCAGTTTCCCTCCTTTTGTGCAAAGTTATAACATCCCCAAGTGGGACATTCTCATGGCAGGAGCATGCTCTATTCTCCTGCTTTCGATGTTTGTGCTTTACCTTTGGCTACACAGCTGAGGTAATGGTTTGATGTGGCACACAGTCTCCTTGCCTTCTGCTGTGAGACTTAACCCCTGCATCACCACCTTGGGAGCAAGAGGTAGGGACTGGAGTTGTCTTGCTTCGGAATTGAGATTCCCTCTCCTTCTGACACTGTGTGGTACAAGTTAGACGTTCACACTGGGGTTATAATCACTGGCTTTGGCAAGCTCCAATGAGAGAAGGTCTCTGCAGGGTTGGGCCTTCCAGGCCTATCTGGGTCGGTTTCAGTTTGTTTCCATTCCCTGGTCCACTCTCTGGCCATCCTTAGCCCTGCCATCTGCTCCTTGGGATGCTCTCCCCTCTCTTCCCGGGTAATAGCCCAGTCAGTGCTGCTGCAGCGAGCTAGAGACACATCAAAAACAAAGTTGCAGGGGCGGTCGTTCTCACATAAAATTAGCAAAGCCTTGGGATGGGGGGGGGGGTGATAACTTTGGAGAAACTTTTCTTTGGGTGCATCTTATTTTCCCGAGTGACTCTGAGTTGACGCTAAGAAACCAGACCATCATTTATGAGAGAGAGGTTGTTGGTGGGTTAGGCTTTCAAACAGAATGCCAGAAACATTCCTTAGAACCCTCTTGGATAAACAGTGTGAACTCACGTAATGCCAGTTCTTTTGATGTTCACACTGCTGGCTAAAGGATCCTCCAGTGTCTCGGGTAACAGAGGGTGGCAGGAAGAGTATCTTAGGAGGTCAGAATTCCCACTGCTATATCTAGGTAGGTGACTTAGAAGTCGATTGGCTATGTCTTATGTATAATCACAGAACTGAGTGTGATGTACTATCCAATCTACACGAAGTCTGTAAAGGACAGAGTGCAGGACACGCAGAATGTCCTTCAAATACACCATCACGCCATCCCCATTGCTGCTCGTTGGTGGCTCTTCCAGTCTCCAGGCTTCCTGAATGACAGCTGCTCATTACCCTAGGTTACGGTTGCCTACTCTGCAAGTAACTTTCACTCTACCCTCCTGCTCTCAGATACTACGGTTGTCATCTGGCCAGATTAAAGAAGTACTGCTAGTGCGAAAGAAAACCCATCTAACAATGAGCAATCTGTTTTCTCTTGATGTATTCATTGGAAATAATTCAAACACTGAAAATGCCAATCATCTGACAGCTCAATACCCAACTGTTCTTCTAGGCAATCCTCTATTTCACCTGATACCAACCAGTATTTTCCCCTAATTTTTGATATATATTCCACCTGACTGTACCTACAAGGAATAATGAATTTTATTTTATTTTATTTTTGGTTTTTCAGTTTTTCATGACAGGGTTTCTCTGTTGCAATTCTGGCTGTCCTAGAAGACAGCCTGGCTATCCTCAAGACCAGGCTGTCCTCAAACTCACAGAGATCTACCTGTGTCTGTCTCCTGAGTGCTGAGATTAAGGGCACGTACCACTGCCACCTGGATATAAATTTTAAATAATAGAATTATGATATTAAAAATCACATGAGGATTAAGTCAACACCATGTTCAAAATCAATTTGAAGTAACCCTGGAAAACCTTAAAATTGGTGATCAGATCATATGTTTTCTATCAAATATATTTAATAGTATTACAGGGAGCCCACCAGAGATGACCACTCAGAAACAGTTTATAACCAACTGAACGTCTTTTTGCCAGCCAGCTGGGACTTCACTCAGGTATTCGGGATCCAAGTGTAGCACTGAGTGTTTAGAGTAAAGGGATTTTGAAGGCAAAAACCACATCCTCGTATCTCACTGGGCAGCTGCAAGGGGAGATTTCATGCAAGCAAGCAGTTTAACAAAAGCAGCTAGCAGGAAGAGGGTTCTGCACAAGCAGGTAGTTTAATAGAAGCTAAAATAGCTAAGAACTCTTGACCTCAGGTTCCTAGAATAGAGTTGAGTCATCTTCCATAAGGCTTCCCATGAAGGTTACCAAATTCTAGTCAAACAAAATGGCCTCAGTAGGAATACAAGATAGAAGAACCCCTGTGCTGTCCACTCTGTCACAATACACCCACCCTTAGAAAACTTGAGACCTTTTCTATTTGAAGTTTTACAGGTATATTAAGAAATGATATGCTTCATCTATTTTGTGAATGAAATACAATGATCTCAAGTTGTATAAGCTATAAAAATGCATGCAGGAGAAATGCTACAAGGTACAACATAGCCAAATTATTGTTGTTAACTGAAGTATAAATCCCTTCTCGTTTTGCCTGTGATTCATCAGAAATCCTTAAGTTTAAGACAAAAAGTAGAAACTTTGGGAACTTTCAGAAGGATTAGACAATGTTTATGCTTTCTGTGTTAAAATGATGCCTTTCAAACAATTTGTAGAATTCAACTAAAAACAATCACAACTACGGTAGATAACATATTTTCAAATATTTCTAAATTTAAATATTCCTGTTACCCTGTGATCCATTTGTGCTCTTAAATTAGAAATGTGCTGAATGTTTTATTGTCAGAGTTGAAACGCAATTTCATCTGGACTTAAACTAAGGTCACAGTAAAATGGAACAAGGATTTATTTCTCCGAAGGGATGTGGGTGCTCACTGGTATTTTCTTAATCTCTCTGAGTGGGAAAGAAAATACATGCAGTCATTCCTTGGAATGAACTTATGATGTCAAACATGAAAGAAGAAACAGCTCAGACATAGGTCATTGTCATGACAGTGCAGTGATTTGGCAAAGTGAAGTCGATTGTCCAGACCCTGCAAGCCTGGACAAGGGAAGCATGGTCACATTGCCTGGATCATCACCAGTCCAGTCACTGCTCCCAACAGTTAGCCTCTCATTTGGTCCAGGAATTTTGGTACTCACTAAAAATCAGCCAGTTCATTTTCTCTTGTGTCATTTGTAACTCATGTATATTTATTTATTGCTAATTTTGATTAATATATGAATCAAATTCACAGCTTCAGGAATGCTACTTTCCTATCAAAAAAAAAAAAAGCAAAGTAATCTTTACCTCGTCCTTAACATGTTTGAATTCAGTGTCTCTTCCCCACTAAAATGCATGCATGCCGAACATTCACAAACACAAAATAACTGTTGATTATCTACCAGTGTATCTAACTACCATCTCAACATACTCAATAGGAATAGACTCTGGTAGAGAAGAGAAGAGGAGAGGGGAGGGGAGGGGAGGGGAGGGAAGGGAGGGGAAAGAGAAGAGAAGAGAAGAGCTCTTGCCCCAGCCCCTTAAAATTTGACTTTCCCAGGATCTTAAGTTTTAAAAGAATGTATTTGAGACAGCTCTGTTTTGTGTTGAGAAAGAGATGTGATGATTATTGCTTACATGGATATATTTAAAAATCGTTCCTGAATTAACTCTGGACCAGTGGTCTGGAATTGGAAAATTAAGACCTTGTAGAGTTCCAAGCATTCCTCTATCACTTGAGTGATGTTTTGAAGAGACGATTTGCCATTCCACAGCAATGCCGGAGATTTTTTTTTTTTAACTTTAATTTCTAACAGATTCCATAGAACTTCTTAGAAATGATTTCTCTAAAAGCCAACCGAGCTTGGTGTTGGCTATTTCATTGGGCTACTTTAATTGGATGTGATGTGTTGGGGTGGAATTTAAAAGCTGTTTTCTATGGGGATTCCATCCATTCTAAATCCTAGAGTGGAGTCTCTTTCCTCTATAGAGCAGTACTGTAGTCTTACTTCCCATCGACTGTGGTCTGAGCCTTTGCAAACTTGACCATGTGTCTGGAGCTCTGAGACAACTCATCTGCAAGACCTAGATCCCTAAGGAACGCAATGACTGCATACCTCTCCAACATAACTAACACACAGGTGGACTATGAGATGGAAGATTTGAAAGCAGAATCATCTCAGAAATTCTGAAGTATATACTTGGATATTTTATGTTCTGTGCAACGTTCTGAGTCTGTATGTAAGTTATAGCAAATACATCCAGGTACATACAATAGATAATCATTTTCCTCTTATAACTCTCCAGAATGAGCACTGTGACAAATTCAAATAAATGGTAATAAATCATCACCTCCAGGTTGAGTCATGTGTCGCCCCATAATGCCACTGTGCCTTTTTCATATAGAACAGGCTAAAGAACACCGAGGTTCTTAGAGGCATATAGTATGTAGGTTGTTGGTAACAAGAAACAATGTCCCAAGCTAAGAAGAAGCCAATGAAGCGAATATGTTGGTGGTATGCTGTGATACAGTACATGGTCTTGTTAGTAATAAGCGCAATATATCCAGAGCAGGAACTGTAAGGTTCAGGGTATAACTGAGGTTCACACCATGGCACTGTTTCTCAGGGGTCAGAGTAAAAGCCCAATCTTTGTTTAGTAAATGGAACTTCGCTATCCCATTCAAATACTTTATAGTACGGCTTACTCAATTAACAACCTTTGGCTTCTCAAATTGATCTAAAATGTTGCTGTCCTGTGCCTGCTTTGGAGATATGTGGACAGAGGTTTGTAGTTATTCTACAGATGCCATTTTGGGATTATCTCTGTTTTGACCAGTTTTCTTCAGGCTTTACCAGAAAGAGATTCAATACATATACATAGAAATGGCAATAGAGAAATCGGTGGTCTGGAGTTGAAATCATTTAAATCTACCAACTGGGGATGAGTTTAACAGACGTTGAAGAAGAATACACATAACTTTGTTCAAGAAGCTTCAAACTGATAGAAAGCAAAGTCGATGAAGGCAACCAGGCATTGACTTGACAGCAAAGGGGTAGCAGAGACCTCCTCTCCGAGGGAGCTGAGACAGAAGGACACTTAGGTATCTCAGCATCTCCTCCCCTTTCCTTTGTCCTCTTTATCCTTGACTCCTAAAGACAACCAGCACAGGTCTCTGTCCTCAGATAATTACTGACTTTTAAACGAGAGTTTCATTGTGTGAAAATTTTTGTTGAATTATGACCCAGAACTGCAATTTTGAACTCTTTACATCAAAATGTCAACAAAATTATCTGGAGCTACACATACCAGCAAATGTGAGCCCTGACAGCAGAGCGGCTGCTTTGTGGTGGCTTATTGAACAGGCACATTCTACAGAGATCCACATTTTACCCCAGCAGAAGACCAGCTGCTATCCTTTCTTCTCAACAAAGGGCTTCTGTGTTTGAACAAAAACCATGTACTGTATGCCCAGCAGCAGAGGGAGTCTGAGCAGTGATGTCAAAGTATACCATGATGTCACCACAATTCACAAAGAATTACAGTTAATGCCATATGAAGTGAGGCCAAATTCAACACTTTCCTCTTGGGTACTCGCAGTCTGAGAGACAGAAGCAAGGCCAGAGGTCAGGACTTTGTATAATTTTGTTTCGCATTCTCCAGACACCCTAATTTTGGAAGCAGGGAAGAGAGAAGACAGCCTGTTAAAGAAAGGTCCCTGACCATCTGCAGAGAATGAATTCTAGTGTCTGTGAGCACCAGTGTCTCTACCAGAGTAATTCTTAGGCTCTCTGCTGGAGACTACTAGATAAACAAATTTTACTAAAAACAATATGCAAAGGAAAAAATCCAGATGTGTTTAGCAATAAATTTACACAGGAATGTGGCCCAATCCCTGGAATAAACAAGAAAGGAGAAATATAAATCAGACCAGAGCACCTGAGAGTTTGAATGCACGCTGGAAATCAACCCCCACCCCCATTCTCTTTTTCCTTTAAGAGTATTTATCCAACTATCAGGTGAATAATATTCCTGACCAAGAAAAAAGCAGGGTGGGATTCGTTCTTTAAAATATTTGCAACCTGAAAAACTAATTCCTCTTCTTGGTGTCTCATAAGGCCAGCTGTGGTGTCTTGCTTTTCTTTCACCTGGTTTGGGACAGAAAAAGATAAGAACTCGGTGGCCGAGGATATAACTCTGTCTAGATAAAATGCTTGCATTAGAATCCAAGTTCAATTACCAGCCATGGCATAAGGAGCTAGACATTGTGCAGAGACAAGAAGCCCTCTGGGGCTTGCTGGCTGGTCAGTTCGTAAGTTCCTGGTTTAGTGAGAGACCCTGCCTCCAAATATAATGTAAAATACGCTAAAGAAGAGATTGAGGAAAACATCTAACATCAACCTGAAACCTCCACGTGTACAGGCACACATGTAAATGCCGACACACATGAGCACACACGAGTCAAGAACCAGAGAGCATGTTTGTATGCCCCTGTTCTCTAGAATGCACAGTGAGCATGCTACTGAGGAGTTTATCATACAAAGGACAGGCAGGATTAGACACACAAACACACACACACCCTGTGCCAAAAAAAAAAACTGCACCCAGAAAGAAAAAAAAAAAACCTCACTCCTGTAAAAACAGGTTGTCCTCTAGAATTTCAACACAAAGGTTGTTAGAGTCCACTCTCTCTAGAGACCTAGGAGCAGATTAGATTGGAGGTAGGACTGTGGCCAGACAGCCAAAGAGGAAAGTCCACACTGGGACGAGTTGGATAAGGGGTTACCTAAGCTGAAGGTCATGAGGAAGAGCCCAGAAACGTCTTCAGAAGAGCAAGTGCAGGATGAGCCTCCAGATGCAGAGCTGCTGTGAGAGCAAGGACACAGATCCCAGAGACTGTGCCTAGGGGAAGAGGGCAGAGGGACCGTCCTGCCCTCAGGAAAAGGAGCATTCTTACCTGTTACTCCAGACAGTCTGGGAGAGCGAGTAATGGGCCAGAGACAGGGGAAACAAAGAGACAAGCGAAAGTTGATCTCTTCTATTACAGTGCTGTGCTGAGAGATGTTGCTGCCTTCTCTCTCTATCTCCCTCTCTCTCTCTCTTTCTCTCTGTGTATGCGTGTGTGTGTGTGTGTGTGTGTGTGTGTGTGTGTGTGTGTGTGTTTCTCTCTCTTTAGAATTAATGGGGAAGAGCTTAAATTGTGATGGCTACCATATTGTAGTTGTTCGGGGCAAAGAGGAAAATTCTTTGAGATCCCGATGTATCCCTGCCACCTGTGTCACCGCCTATAAACTGACTGCACTTGTTCATGCAATACTTGTTATTTGTGCGCTAAATATTTGTGTGCAGACACTGTTCTCAGAGGACAGTGAATAATATAATTAGCTGTCTTTGACCTTGTGGTGTTGGATTCCCAGAAGATAAAAAAGAAATACCACATGCATGTGTATTATATTTGTATCTAATTAGTGCTGTGAAACAAGACAACAGAAGACAAAGGACTCGGGACTGGGGTGAGATATAATATCTAGTCAACAGAGGTCTTGCTGAGACAATGAATGGTTTCTCAAGCACACGCTTAAAAAGACAAGAGAGCCACTGTAAAAATGTCTGGAGAAGAGTGTTCCAGCCAGATCCAACAACTGGGGTTGTCCTAAGAGAAGAACACATTTTGTTCATTTGCAAGACCACCAGGAAAGTGAGTCAGAAGGAGACTGAGTCAGATGAACAAGGACCTCGTTGGGTGAATGCATGGGAAGACAATTAGTCTTACAATTGAGTGGCAAGCTCCAGAGGACAGAGTACCATTTATAGGGAGGATTCAGGGAGGATTCTTCTGAAAAAAAAAATTGTCTTCAGCAGAAGGAGTTAATGTTTTTACATACATCTTTATTGTCTGGTGATATATTAGAATGTGGGAGAGCCGCACCTTACCCCAGCCAGGCCGATCACTTATCAGCATCTCCTGTTAGAGTTTGTGTGGCTATCTACTGGATCCTGGCTACCTTGTAGCTGGGGACAAGTGTGGTTTTGGGTATCAAGGTATGACTGATGGAACCAGGAGCAGTCCCTTCCTCCTGCCCCCTGTGGTTCTAACCTCCAAGACAGTATATGTTGTAGTCAGGAGGGAATGTCCCCCAGTGATATCCGTTACCCTTTCTGCACTTCAGCTCTGAGGATACCACAGTACGTGATCTAGGGAAAGAATTTTTAAACTTTCAGAAAGATCTCAGATTTTTATACAGACATGATTTTAGTTCATCTTCTGGGTTATTGAAGGAATTAAATGGGAAGACATATAATTACCTAAATATAGAAAACGTTTAGCAAACGCTACTTCGTCTTACCTCAGTCTTTCTCTTCATATCACACTTCTACTTGACTTTTAGCCTTCATCATCTTACTTCCTTTCTGCTCTCAGCTATTTCCAGAAAGTGGTCAGGTTCATCCGGTTTAACCTTCATAGAGACCAGGCTCCCGCCTATCTGGATTCTCCATAGCACCAGAATAGCCAGCATAATGCTTTGATTCTCTTGATTTGGTTTAATTTCGGTATAATCAACAGCTTTATGTGTTACTCCTCCCAAGGGTATTTGGACAGCAAACAAAGGACTATATACGTTGTTCTTGACTTTTTAATACAAAGGCAACCTGTATTCGTTTTATTTCTATGTGGACTCTGTGTTTTGGAAATTTCCATTGACTTAAAACACTACTTGTATTAAGTAATCATTTGTCTTCTCAGTTTATTACTTAAAGACCAAGTTTGCAATTAAGAAATAAATGCAGCAAAGATTAGCCAAAAATAAGCTTATTTGTTGAATTGAGGTAGTTAGTGTTTTGATGACCTTTTGTGGTTTTATTGCAGATAAACATGTTTCCATTAGGCTTTTGAAAAGAGTAAACCTAGCTCACAGGTCACTGTTGGTACCTTTGTGAACTACAGGGAACCTGTTTTCTCATACTGGAAACTTTACTTATAAGCCAAAAAAAAAAAAAAAAAAATGAAGGAAGAACATTTGGTGTCCATAGTAAACTGTAACAGAGGGAGAGAGAGAGAGAGAGAGAGAGAGAGAGAGAGAGAGAGAGAGAGAGAGAGAGAGTGTGTGTTTGTGTGTGTGTGTGTGTGTGTGTGTGTGTGTGTGTGCGCTGATGGGGGGGGGGAATGGGGAGGTGAGGACTACCGGTTCAGATTGGAGGTAATACCTCATTCATTTTTCCAAGTCATAAATTGCACATGAAACCATTCATCCATCCCTGTGCATGTATCTTTCTCTGGTCATAGCACCCAACCCGGTTATTACCATTGCCGTACAAATATTTTATAGTATCCCTTTCCGTTGTTCATGGCATTCTACAAGACAAGAGTTTTGAAGTTGTCACTTTGCAGCTATTTGATCTCGAGGAAGTCATCTTCTCAGCCTCAGTGTTAAAATCTGTTCTCGAAATCATTCGAATCTAAAAAGAAGCAACACTCGCGGAAACATAATATTTGTGGAAACATAATATTTATGTCTGAAAGAAAGGCAGCCAGTTCATTTCACTGGCTCTGGAGTGGCAAATTGGTTTAGTCTTCTCAGATGACAACCATAGTCTATTGGATTTGGCTTCCAGAGAGCAGCGGCTTACGGCATCTACGGCCGCGTCAAACCTCAGTGACAGGGAATGCTGCAGTTATCAGCAATGTCTGCTGTGGGTCTGGGCAGGAGAAGCAGCTGTGCGTGTGCCATGGTTTTGCCTAGCCCCAGGTGCCCCGGTGTCCACCCTGGGATTAGAGCAGACAGTCTCCGGGCTCCGTATCTAGATGGTTTCTTTCGGCTTCTTAAAACAACCTTGCATCCAATATTCCCTAATTGCTACGCTCCATTAGAGCTTCTTGGGAAAATATGCATCTGGCATTTGGGTCTTTGAGGGTTTCCTGTTCATTACACAGACACTAGTTATGTCTACTGCGAGGAACGCATCACCTATATGTTTAGAAAAGATCCAAGAGGTTTCTTCTATTTACTATTGCTCATCTTTCTTCTCTTCTGAAGAGTTCACGTACAGACAGACACGGGGCACACCCCCACCTACCTTGCAGCAAATCTACACAAATTCATGGTATGCACCGTGAATAGCTTCCTGGTGTCTGAGTTTATCCTTCCTAACCTTGGTTTTGCTTTTGGCTTCATTTACCCATTTAGAAGCTTTTCATTATATTACATCATAAATATGTACCGTACATCTTATTGTCAAGATCTTAATCTTTGAAATATGATTGGATATTTTATACCTCCCCTACTTCTAAGCATAATTAGGAGATGATGTATAATATATGTAAGAGCATACTATTTGACATATAATTTTGTCTGGATTAAATAATTCAGAGGCATTCTGATAGATTTGCAGTTTAGTTTTCCATATTTATCTTTCCTGGTGCTGAAAATAGAGAGATTTAACAGTATCTTACCTCATAGGTTGGATCAAGAAAAGCTTGACATCATTGACTTAGTATTTGTAGTTTGCAGTTGAGGTCTTTATGGGAAGCCATTTGAAACGGGGCCAACATGAACCCATCTAAGAATATTTATCTAGGGTATAGCATCTGCTTATGGATTACATTTATTTGTGTTACAAAAACGATCGGCTTGTTAAATTTGTTTTCTTCTGTGACGTGTAGTCAAGATGGTTTTAGACATGGTGCAGCGTCTAGAGAATTCCAGCCTCGTGGTCCATCTGCTCACTTGCTATCAGCTGTGGAAAGTGAAGGAAGAAAGCCCTTTCAGCATGCACTGAAGGCCCGCTGCCTAAACTCTGCAAAACGTGTTGAAAGTCAGTGAGCCAACTGGGATTGCTAACTGTGGTAGCAGTTTTGTCTAAGGAGCCCCTTTTCAGCTGCCTTTAGCAAGTCCTGAGAAATGAAGGCGTATTGGCATGTGAAGTAACCATATTTTCTTCTCATAAAGAAAGGGCTGCATGTCTGCGTGCGTGAATGTGTATATAAAAGATCATGCAACACACCATGCTTTAAAATGTAAAAGCCAAACATAGCGATCTGTTAATGGCACATAAACATCCAAAAGATTATTAATGCTAGGCAGTCTCAGGGTACTATTGGTGTTATTTTGCTTTGTCTATACGTTGTTCTTAGAGTGTCTTACACTTCACATCTCTTGAGATAAGCATTTGGTAAACTCAGGTACACTTCAGAATCATTTTGGATGAGGGTGAGGTTAGACCCACATTCCATCTAATATTTAGTACTAGAGTACGAAGAAGCTGCATATGGCCAAAATACTCAGTTGCTTTTCCATCCTCTTCCAGAGGATTCCTTGCAGCTGCCAGAATAATGAGTGGTTATTATCTCACTTAGTGTCTTGTCCAGAATGGGGCGGGTCTGAGAACTCGGTGACCTGAACGTACCCTTCCCTGACATTTCACTAATAATGAGTGTAGGTACACTTGGGAAATCGTCTCTAATAAATTCTAGCCCTTTACAGTAATCCCCGTTCATTCATCAGGACAGAGGTTTAAATGTGGTCCCTGACTATTTGTGGTGTGTCTTTATTTTTTTTTCTGTGCACACAAATATGTATACACAGGCACAAGTGTACACACACATGCACAGACTTTGTGCATGTGTGTGTGAGGAAGAAAGAGAGAGAGAGAAAGTGAGAGAGAGAGAGAGGGAGAAAGAGAGAGCAATTATGGTTATCAATAACTTCCATCTTCCATGCTGACAAAGAGAGGGAAACTAAGATTGTCCATCTGTAATCTGAATTACAATTCAAAGTCAGGCATTATAGTTGGTATGATGTGTTTCATCAATTCCCTCACTGAGGATCTCAAATGTCAAATATAATGCTAAGTAGCAAAAACACAAAGATATGCAAATATTATTTCCATTTAGCAGGATAATAGTATTAGGTTTTCTTCCAGGCCTATGACTACCCAGTCAAAGTGTTTGGCTAAGTTAACAATGCCAGGTATGAATTCCACCTTGTGGAATGGGCTTTAAATCAGAAAGCAGTTGATTACTCCCATAACATCTGGGCCACTACTGCACCAGTGGCATATCTTGGCAGACTAGTCATTATTGTAGCTTTCAGTGTTCACAGCTGGGTAAGGCTGTTGAAGACTTTTCTTCCCTAGTAGCATACACAGAATCTTCTAGCACTACGAAAGCTAGACATAGGGCATGGAGATAATCTATACCTGGCACTGAGCCTTTTATTTGATAACATATGATGTCTGGGAAGTTTATCGTCCAAGGGGCGAAAAACACAGATCTCAACTTAGCCACAGTCTGATACAGGCAAATGTATTCATTGTTCAAGCTCCATAACAGTTCAAGAACCATTTGCGTTGGTATGTGTAAAAGGAATTCCAAAATAATAGGAGCTGAATAATATAGATAACATAATAGAGATATGTTCTCTCGGGGGGAAAAAATGGAACTAAAATATAATCAGTCGCAATGCGAACAGGGACGAGGCTCTGCCCTCTGTGCTGCTCCATCCTGACTTTCAGCCTTTCATTTTCAACGTTGTCTCTTTTCTCAACCTGGCAACAGGAGCCAACAAAAAGGAAGGCGGACAGAGGATGGTGGGGGAGGGGAACTACCCCAGCTGAGTCCTGTTCTCCCCTGGACACATCTTACTTCCGTTTGTATTTCACTAATTGCAATTTGGGTGCATGGCTAAGGAGAAACACTTCCTTTTAACTCAAAATATCACATTCCCAATAAAATTTGAGCTGTATTACAGAGAAGAAACGTGAAACCATCTATATACCTGGTGCAACTGGTAGTCTCTGTCATCTAAAACGACAAAGAAAAGGTTGAGAAAGCATCCAGCCACAGAGTTCTAACTCTAGCTTCTGAAAAGACTTTCCTTAGACCAAGGATACTTCACTGAGAGTTTGAGGGCTCTGTGGGCGTGTTCCAAGTAAAAAGCCTGTCAAAACAGTTCCACACAGAGAGTATAAAATTCTCAAAGACACAGAAAGTTCTGACACGAGACGCGCCAGCTCAGCTCGTTCCTACCCTCTTGTTGTTTTCTTTTCTGTAATAATGATCTGAAAGTAACAGTTTAAATTTTAATCAACCTAATAGTTGCTCATAATCAACAGATTAAAACATGTCAGGAATGACATGTCATCCTAATATAACTGCAAACAATTTTCTGCTTGGACCAAAATAAGAACATTTTATCTGATGATAAAGCATTCCACATTTTAAGAATAATCGAGTTAGAGTATGTTGGCATCTTAAAGGGGAATGGATACAGAGAAAAAGAAAAGTAAAAGAGCAATTATTTCAGGGAGATATTTGTGTTTTAAACACTGAAATTAAGCAGTGCCCAGTTAAAACTGGCTTGGTTTTTATCCTAGGGCCCACAAGCCCACCTGAGAGTGCTAAGTCAGGCTCTGGCCAAGTTACTTGTAAAGTATGTCGCCTCTTATTTAGCCATTCCTCATATGACAGTTACTTTGGATCTATGAAAGCTAAATTATTTGTTGTTTTTTTTTCTTAAGATGGTTTTGGAGCCATAAGAAATCTTTAGGATTGTGAGAGAATTTTCACGATTATCTCCTCTGGTTCCATTAGAGACATCAGAGTCCATTAAAATTTTTTTCCAGAGAAACTTAAACCGTTTGAGAAACCTGAAAGTTCTATAATTTAAGGAATAAATCCAGTTAGGTTTGAGATACCTAAGAGCACCACTGTCCATCTTTTCTTTTTACATAGCTGAGGATCTCGTAAACTTAAACTGGTTGTTCTCTAGTCCTGGACAACAGAGCACTGAGATCACGATCCTTGCATTCTCCAGTGAGTCCGTTTTACTAATGAATGTAGTTTTGTGACCATTTTCTCCTTCCTCTGGCTTTTGCTTATTTCTAATTAGGTAATGTCTCCTGTAACGCTTCTAAAGGATACGGTGTAAACATGGTAGCCACAGGTACCTTGGCAGTGTTAACTCCAGCCCTGCATCTCTTTCTAAGCTGAGAAGACTTAGCTCGGTCAGATCTCTGGCTTCACTCATCAAAGTCACTGTGTCAGGGTACCAGGTGTCTATGCTTGTAGTTTTTCTCATGATTATCCCCGTACTTTATGGTCGAGATTGGATATTATCTGCCTCTCAGCTAGACTGGAAGTCTCCCGCAGGCGGGCTCATCTGTGTTGAACTTTATCACTGAACTTTGCTCCTAATACCACACCTGAGCCTAAGCAGGTCTCAAGAAATGTTACTTAAATGGGTAAATAACATGTTTTGAAGTAAGCACTTCTGTAATCTCCTTTTCACACTGTCCTAAAAATACAAGCATGAGTAAAGATTGGATCCACTCATCCGGAAGGCCATCTACAGATAAGAGTTTTGAAAGCAACTCTACTCCAGTTCCACGAAGCCTATCAGAGAACTCCTAGTGACTAATGACAGGCCTCTTCAAATGTCACATTGATTCTTATTTCATCAAAAAACAATAGGTGAAATCATTTGGTAACGTGGCAAGGCTTTGGTATTAGCTCAACAAGGAACTCCAAATTATACAACTTGGTACCCTGCAGATCTGTCTTGCTTCCCTAACTTAAATAGAGGAGAGAAAACAGTTACAACACAAAGAAGTTTGCCTGCCTACGTGGGAAAGGCTTCTGGTTTCATTAAGCCTGGTTTGGACCAACTATAAATGTTTTTCTGAATGTATTTAGAACATGGCTGCTTATTAGCCAAGTGGCCTTGGGCAAAACACACAACTTCAACTATAAAATAGAGTTATCTTGCAAGATAATTCTGAAAGTTAATGAGATGTTTGTTTCTTCTTTGTACAGGAAAGAGCCAGGGAGAGCCATCTCTTCCCCATACACACACACACACACACACACACACACACACACACACACACACACACAACTGTGTTGTTGTTACTGGGAAAAAATGAATTTCATAGCATTAACGAAATGTTACCACACAGTTGACATACTCTTCTGATTTCTTAAGATACATTAATGGACCTAATGTGCAAAACCCTTATGCAGTTTGCATTCTAAGTGACATTCAGAACTTGGAGATTATTGATAAAATGTTTCCAGCTGCAATTGCTTCAGAGCTATGTATTTTGTAATTTAAGAGGGATATTATTGACAGGGAGAACTGCTGCCTATTTGGTAAAGGCTTCTTGTTTCATTAAGCCTGGTTTGGACCAACTATAAATGTTTTGCTGAATGTATTTAGAACATGGCTGCTTATTAGCCAAGTGGCCTTGGGCAAAACACTTCTGCAATAAGGTTCTAGAACCTCAGTAGTTTAGGATCTATTTTTACTTTTTCCTATCCTTCCTGGTCCCCATTCTCTGTCTTCTATAATCTTCCGGCTTATATACATGAACTATAAAGATATTTTTATCCGTGCTACATATTCCCCCCTTAGCCTGGTTTAAATTCTGTTAACTCATTCCCTTTGAAATTAAGTACATCTGGTGCCTCTTGGAGACGAAGCGCGTGCGTGTCATTTGGTAGCCATTGGCCTTACCATAGATCCTTGCATTGGGAAGTGCCTCGTTGAATTATACATTTCTCTTTCTTGTTAGATTGTTGGCTGTGATCACCAGCTTGGAAGCACCGTCAAGGAGGATAACTGTGGGGTCTGCAACGGAGATGGGTCCACCTGCCGGCTGGTCCGAGGGCAGTATAAATCCCAGCTCTCTGCAACTAAATGTAAGACAGTACAGAGATGGGCAGTTTTATACTTGTTGACATGTTATTCAACCCTCACCTAGCTGTGACTCCACCCTGCAACTGGTGAATAAAACACCTATCAGAGTGGAGAAGAATCTGAAACTTGAGGTGACTGTGTTCCTGCTTTGTAGACTCATGTGAGACAAGTCAGATTGTCAGTTGCAACCTGAAAGAGGATCCCTTTCCACTGGGGCACAGTGGGAGAGAACTAGACATGTGTCTGGAGACACATGAGGTAAATGGAAGTACAGAGTGTATACTAGCTCCTGTATAAGATGTAGGCTGCCATGCCTGGTAAAAATATCACAGAGAGAGCGGGAAGTCAGCCCCAATTCATCTCTACTATTGCAAAATCACATGGCCCTCATTTACAATGGCCTGTGTTCAGTGCTGACAATATGTTCTTTCAGAACTAATATTAGGCCAAAGTTTCATGAAATCATTTAATGATCTTTGTGACCCGATCTCCCAAGATCAGCAAGTCATGTGTACTTATTAAACATGTGTGTGCTTTGAGCTCCACAGTATCACGGTACTTGTATATTGTGTAGTATACAATGCTATACAGTACGGTGTAGTCTTTATAGGAACCTTCTTAACAAGGTAGTCTTAATTTTCATCTTATAGAAGACATGACTGAGGTCTTCCCAAATGGTATGACTTTCTCGGGTCACATAAAGAGCTAATATTTGAGCCCAGAGTCTGATCCCCGTATCTTAGACACTTACTCATGCCTCTAGACCAGCAGTTCTCAACCTGGGGGGGGGGGTCAAACAACCCTTTCCCAGGGGTTGCATAAGACCATCTGCATATCAGATATTTCAATTCATGAAAGTGGCAAAATTAGTTATGAAGTAGCATTGAAAATATTTTTGCGGTTGGGATCACCCCAGCAGGAGGAACCGTATTAAAGGGTCACAGCATTAGGAAGGTTGAGAACCACTGCTCTAGACTGGCCCACCATGCTGCTGACTAACTCTGAGGTTAGATATTTATAAAGCAGACGGATGGGTCAACTCAGAAGACCCAGGGTACCTGCCTAGTTGAATCTTGCGAGAATAGAAGGCGTAAATGCCATGATACATAAACCACGAGTCACAAATCCATGTGGACTTTTCTAAGTTTCCTCTGTGAGGAACACGGCACAGAAAGAAACAAGATGGCCCATTGGCCCTTATACTCAAGGGCGGAAATATCTCGCGCCATTTTGTCCTCCCTAGTGTTTTCGTCATCTACAGTGCTTCAGTATGTAATTCTCCAATGTCTGTTTCCATATGCGTCCCCTAACCTGGGGAATGAGAATAAATTTTTGAGTGTGGTTTTGTTCCCTTTACTTGTTGACTAGTTAGAGGAAAACAATTGACGTGTGGCAGTTTTATGGCTTTCGATGGACCTGTAGGTCGAGGAGTTAGTTTGGAAGGATAGGGTGACTCGGACATCAATACAGTCCATCCAGGCAAGAGTTTTCTTTGGTCACATATGTTGGTAGCTTTTTTTTACTTGATAAAGAATTAAGGTAGTTATAAGATGGAAAGCAGAATGGATAGAGGCAGAATTTTTCTGTAAACCTCTGAAATTCAGGTTGATCCTTAAAAAAAAAAAAGAATTCATTTAAAGGGTCACTCTTAACAGGATTCTCTAGGGAGTGCTGGAAATTTAAAATCTTTCTAATTATTTGCTACATAATTGAATCAGCGCCCATTATCCAGGAATGCAGGAATTGCCACGAGGCACAAAGGGGAGTGTTCTGGATACATGCAGCAACTGCTGTCTGGTGACTCGTGAAAGCCAGTTTTAGTGAGGGTCTTCCTTTAGCATTGGGTCTTGAATTTCCTGTTCTCATAGTAGAGCCAGAACAGCGTTCCTGTACATATTCCTCTTCCCCTCCCGTTGGTGGCAGTGGGTAACCCCAGGCCTGAGTCACTGCAGAGGAGGAAGAGAAGCCCTGAAAGAGCAAACTGAGGCAAGCTGAGAGCTGTATGTCAACCCCAGCTCTGCAAACGCACCTCAGTGAAAAGGACTCTCTTCAAGACCGACAGTGGGTAAATTATATCGCACACAGCCTGATGACTGTACCTAATGACAAAATGCAATTGATTCGTTTACCTTAGCCCTGATGATGCCTCGTGACACAATGATTTATATCAATGGAACCCAGCATGTGTACACCCTCACCACAATCTATAGCAGATGCTGAATGAACTTGCCGCACTTAGAGTTTCTCCACTCCTCAAGACCCCCCCGCCCTGTATTTACAGACTTCAAGGCAGCCCACAGGCAAGGGTGATCAGCTGCTCAACAGGCAGTATGCTGGCCAGGTGAGCATGCCCCACCCCGAAGGCTCATGGGAGTGCTGCCAGGCCTCTCCCCATGTCCTGCCAAGAGGAGCAGTAAGCCAGCCACATGCTCACGTCCAAAGCCTAGCGCTTGGATTTCCCACACTGAACTCATTTTCTTTCTAAGTTTATATCCAAGTTTTTTGGTTTTTTTCCTTTCTTTCTTGTGTTATCAAACCTCATGGGAACAAAGGGAAAGCAGAAGAGTGGAGAAAGACCATTGCAGAGAGTGCCAGAACAGAGAAGAAAAATAGAAGTTAACTTAGCCAATGGCTGCTGGTGAATAAGAAGGAAGTCACCATTTTATCAAAAGACATCGTAATTTCCCACTGCAGACCACGGAGAGCTTAGGCCAAATTAATCCACCCTCTCCTCCTTTTTCTTAGGAAAAGACTCCAGGGATGATAGCCTCCCTTTCCTCCTCCATCCTTGACTTCCTTAGATCAATAAGATAAAATCATTTAGCTAACTTTACCTTGCTTTTGATTCTTAAAACGTAAAGACTTGTTTTCCTCAAAATCTTTATCGGCACGCGTGGCGGCACTTGTCTTCTTAGACCCTTAGACCCGGACCCAACCCACCCGCTGTGAATTTGCCTCTGCTCTACAGAGATTTCTAACGGAGCTGTAGGTTTTGCAAGAACCAGGACCACCCTCAAACTCTCTCACCACACTCTTTGACTGGCAAGGGTCAATAAGCTAACTTATATCAAAATAAAATGAAGATGCTGTTTCTCAAGGATGTGCCTCTCAGACTGTGACTCGTGCCGATTTATAACGGCTATGGGATAGCATATTCCCGGACCTTCATTCTGGCTTAAAAAAAGATTGAGGCGAGGTATGTTTATAAAAGAGCGCATGGCCTTCTGAGTATAAAATACAGAAAAAAAATTTTAAAAAGAAAAGTGATAACAAAATTTACACCTCAAACATGCTTGCTGAACTCACCGTCTCTTCAAAGACGCCTAGCCGTTCACTCAATGTCGGGTGGTTAGAAGGTACCTGCTGTGCACTGAGGAACTGTTCTCAATGGGAGAAACAGCAGGGACAAAACAGACAAAAATCCATTTCTCCATGGGACTCACACACTAGTATACAGAACCCTCAGACAGATAATACAATGCATTTGTGCCACTGGGTATAAGGAGGGACAGAAAAAGTTAACCAGGAATAAAACATTGGACACCAATGCGCTGCCAGTGAAGGCTGTAGAAGAGCTTCAATATTTAGTAGGACTTGCTGATAAGAAACGTGATACCTGATAGAGGTGAAAAGGTCATGATGCAAAAGTCAATTATTTGGCATCATGACAGGGAAGAGAATTCCAAGCAGAAAGAAGAACAAATACAACGGTCCCAAGGTATGCATGCTTGTGACAAATTCCGTGAGGGACAATGAAAAGCTTCAAACAGCCTAAACGTTGAAGGCAAGAGCGTGACAAATCCCGCGGGTAGCGTGAAGGGTTTTAGAGGAGTTTGGATCTTAGACCGAGTGAGGTAGGGAGCCATGAAGGATTTTGGACAGAATGGCTTGGTTCGGATCAAAGGATCCCTCTACATTTGGGAGCAGACCATGGAGTAGGGATGTCTATGGAAGTAAGAGATGCAACCTGGAGGCTACTGCAGGAAGGTAGGCCAGGAGCGATGATGTCTTGGAGCAGTAGCTGTGGGTAGGACAGGAAAGGTCCAGTTCCAGGGCTCCTGTATCCCTAAGGAACTAGGTCGCCTGTCTGAGAGATGTTCCATTAGCTCATGTGGCAGCAAGAAGAGAGAAGCTGTCATTTAAACTGAGATCATGACACAGTAACTATGTGATCATTCAGCGTTTTTTACTTCATACTTCATTTCAGAAGATTTGCTTTACATTCAGATATATTTAATCATATAATGCTCTGGTATACGTGAAAAAAACAAAACTGAAGTAAATTGATAAGTAAAGCTAAATCAAAACTTTTTCTCAGAATTGAGCTCTTTTTAAATTTCTTTGGAATTAAAAAAATGTTTTGAGTATTTCATATATGAATATTGTATTTACATTACTTCCATACCACTATCTCTCCCCTCCACAGCCTCCCCTGCCAAATGCATGACCTCTAATTCTTTGATTATTATTGTTTTACACACACAGAAAGATAGAATGATAGATAGATAGATGATAGATAAAAGATAGATAGAATGATAGATAATAGATAGATAAATAGATAGAGTGATAGAATGATAGATAGAATGATACATAGATGATACATAGATGATACGTAGATAGATGGGGGGCTGTTGAATCCACTTACTGTTGTTCATATGTATGTGTGTCTAGGGCTAACCACTTGAGATTGGGTAACTCTGCTAGCTAGTTTTTATATCAACTTGACACAGCTAGAGTAATTTTGGGAGTGGGAGGAACCTCAATTTAATTGAATGCCTTGATGCTACACTATCAGGATGGCTCGTTGGCCTCGGTTGTAGTCCTTCTACAGTAAGTCTCAAAAGCACGTAATGTGATCCCTACAACGTTTCATTAGCCTTCATATTAAAGTAACTTCGGCTGTTCTATTCTGGTTCTTTGCCTTTCCATATACGTTTTATAGTCTTCTTGTCCGTAGCTACAAAAATTCTCCCCAGGATGCTGACCAGGAGTATGTTAACTCTTCAGATTGATTTAGTGGAGGGTAGAATACGCAGCGACTTTAGAAGATTAAGTCATTTGACCCGTCAGGACCTCCTCTCTCTTCACTGATTTCTGTAATTTTTTCATTGTCCTTATCAGTTCTCAGCATACAGATCCTATGGCTTTTATGTTTATACCTTTTGTTTTTTATCAATTGCAAACGGTACTATATAGTTTATTTACATCTCCTATTACATATAGCAGTTTACACAAACATGATTGGTCATTTACTGTATGTTTGCCATGTACTTTGCTGTCCAGGTAAAATCACTTTACTAGCCCTATGAGTTTTGGTACACGCTGGGGTTTTCTACGTAAATAATCATCTTGTTTACAGATAAGAATTGTATCTCTTCATTTCCAATTTGTGGCCACATTTCTTTGGCTGGGGCATCTGACGCAATGGTTGGGAAGTGGGTGGGCATCGCTCTGTTTCCCACTCTCAGGGAGAGAGCATTCCACTCCTCACCACTGAGAAGAGCCTTAGCGGAAGGCTTCCGACAAAGGCTCTTCTTTAAATTGACAAAGTTCACCCCACCCCACCCCACCCCCCCACCCCACTCTCCTCTGAGAGTTGTTATCATGAATGTATACCAAATTTGATCAGATTCCCTTTATGTCTCACTTGATATGATCATGGAGCTTTCCTTCTAGCCCGTTCTTGTGACAAATTACATTCATTGGTTTTCAGATAAAGATCCAGTCCTACATTCCTAAGAGAGATGCTACATGGTCTTCTTATTAATAAAGTAGGATAAACTGGCCCAAAGATAAACTCTACTTAGTCATATCCATTCTTTCCATAGATCTATAATTGATTTTCCAAAAAATTGTTGGGAATTTTAACATTTTTTTTAATGAAATACACTAGTCTATATTTAGGGGTGGGGTATTGTCTGTGACTGGGTTTGGATATCTTTCTCATGCTGGCCTCATATAATGAGTTTGGAAATGATCCCTTATATTTTATTTTCTGGAAAAAATATATGGAATTGATATTTATTATTAATATTTATTATTTCTTTTTTAAATGCATGGTAGCATTCACCAGTGAAATCTTATGGGGCTAAAGATTTTTTCAGTACTTAACTTTCTGAACATATGGAATATAGTTATAGAGACTATTTTAATGTCCACTCTGTGTTTTGATTGATGGATTTTTCACTTCAGTTGGGCTATATTTTTGGGTTCTTTACATGTCTGGTAATTTTTGACTGGATGCCAGTCATTGCAGATTTTACTTTGTTGGGTATGAGATATTTTTGTATTCCTATAAATATGTTTAAGCTTTGTTCTGGGAGCAATTAAGTTACTTGAACTCAACGTGATCTTTTCGAGTCTTACAATTTGGTAGGTGGGAGTGAAGCCATGTTTGGCCTAGAGTTAACTGTACCCTTCTAAAAGGCAAGACATTTCTATATCCTCAACGTTCCATGAATTATGATGCCTTCAAGACTGACTGATGGGATAAGACATTCTTCTCAGCCCCATGTGACTGCCGTATATTCATAGCTTCATGCTGTCCTTTACCCCAAGCTAAGGCAGCCCTCACCATGATGCACTGCTGCACGCGCTTCAAGACCACTTAATGTAGAGGAACACTTGGAAGAAGTTTTTGTTATTTTGGTTCCTTTAAAAACGAAAAATGGCTTTGGATTAGATTTGCGTTCCCACCCCAGCTGTAGTATAGTTGTTTACGAGTTGGCTTTGGAGTGTTTGATGCAGGTGGCTATTATTTGGTTAGGTGCAGTCATTCTGGCACCTGTAGCTTGTCTTTAGGATTGCGTGCCGCGTGGGCTTATGGGAGCTGTTGGCTTAGAGCATAAAAGGTCTGAAGCCTCAAGCGTCAGGGTGGACGTTAGTTGGTGGTTCATTGGTTAGGTTGCTGTCGTTAGTGAGATAATTCCTAAAAGAACAAAGGCTGGAGAGATTCCAGCTTAGGATAGGCTCTAAAGAGGCTGTGAAGATTTCTACCTTTCTCTCTTTCTGTATCAAGGCTGCTTGTAAAAGCAGTGAAGATTTCCTTCTTTCCTTTCTCCTTCCCTAAATTGAGGGCAAAAAATTGTAGCGTACTGCTACATCCTTAGGACTGCAGAGTATGCTTGTGCGCGCTCTCTCTCTCTCTTTCTCTCTCTCTTCCTCTCTCTCTCTCTCTCTCTCTCTCTCTCTCTCTCTCTCACATCTTGTTTCTGGTACCTTTCCCAAGAAATTCTAACTGCTTCCATAGCTTGGACTCTTAGGTTTGTCTCCTGACCTCAGAGGCCCTACCAACTTCTCCGAGTTCCCACTCCCAGAGCCACAGCCAAGGAACCCATTCAAGGAAATAAGACAACAAAATACTAGACTGTACCTACTTTGCTTCCCTTCTCTACCTGAGGTCCAGTGTCTTAAACAATATGGTTTCATAAAATTTTGTCTGACTTTTTGGTTATTTTAGGCTTGGTGTTAAAATTGGTCCCTGTTTCTTCTTGGCTGGAAGTAGAAGTCTTAGTTCTGGGTTCTTTATTCACCTTTGCAATTATGTAGAACCAAATAACTTTGACTCCCTTATGGAGATGTTGTATAGCCCTTCAGTTCTCATTGCCTGGCGGTCCCTGCGATTATTTCCCAGGGATTAATGTGTGTGTTCTTTCTACTATGACTGTGGAATTTTCTTCTACACTTCTGACACTCATTTGATAAGTATGCCAGCTAGTTTTTATATATATTTATAAATATTTTAAATATAATATTTTGTAACTTTTGAGAATTGTATGCAGTCATATGATACAGTTTTGATGTTAGCACCTATGCAGCTTAAGAGGGATGAGACAGGATTACTGCCTGCATAACAGAGAACTTAATTCACTATTGTGTAATGTATTCTGATACAAGGTTAGAAAGAATGTTCCTCTTAGAATCAATGAAGTAGAATATTTTGACAATAGGACTGATTCTGGTTAAACATCATTGTGGATAGTACTTCAGCTTTGGGCCTAGACCCTTAAAAGATAAAACTCTCCAGTTGATAATGGAGAGCATGGAGAGCGGCTTTGCTTGGCCTGCCCAGCATGTATCTTTCATTATACAATTACTGATAAACTTCGGTGGGATGGGAGGTTGTGAAGCTTAAATATCAAGGCTCTCCTGTTGTATCGGATATGTTTTTAGAGCACTAGCACTGGGACAAAGATTTTAAATGCACCATTGAAACCTCATTAGTGTTGGCAGACTTTCTGTGTCAACAGCAATCATCCTTTCATAAATAAATAAATAAATAAATAAATAAATAAATAAATAAATAAATAAGTAAGTAAGTAAGTAAGTAAATAAATAAATAAAACATTAAGTATTATCCCAGGGAAGATTCCTTTAAAATGTGGACTTACCCGCAGATTTAAAACTGAGATGAACTCAGATATCAAAATAAAAAAAAGAAAAGAGAAAAAAAAAACCCTACCTTTTCAAAGTATTAGCTCTCCCACCTTTCTCTGTTTCATCAGTGAGTCGTCCAAGACCCCCACAGAATTTAAAACTTCATCCAAAATGTTCCATACAGAAAACTGAAGAAAACACCTGCCACACGATACATTTTTCAAGGAAACCTTATTAAGTACACTCCTTGGTAACAATTTGCTTCTAAAATGTTACTCGTAACCCAGGCATGTGAAATGACAGCATTTGTGATTCCCATGAAGAGCTTGTCCCTTTAACACAAAACTATGTTATCTAGTCTGTTTTAAAATGCTGATTAGGAGCCTAGAAATATGCCCCGAAGATTGGCATCGGGGTTCTGTCAACAACAGCAGAATAGATTAGGACAGATACGGTGAATCATGAAACAGTGTGCCTTTGTTGGCGAAGGCATGCAGAGGAATGTGTGGTGTGTGGCGTAGTGGAAGATGTGGCCACTTCCCCATCAACCATACCAATTGCACTAATTGCTGAGGACGTTCCTGGGACCTCTTAAACACCCCTGTGCTTAACAGTGACACCAAATAGTGGAATCCTCTAACCTGCCCTAAACCAATGAGAACTTATCATTAAATGCAACAATGTTTTCAAGCTCAAAGAATAGCTTTATCTATCAATATGCAGAAATGAAATTTAATTTTTCCCATTTTCCCTTTTTATATTTTAACAGTTGAGATTCATGCATGAATACAACTGTATTCAAACCCTTTTCACCACCCCCCTCTCCCATCCCCAGCTCCTCCCACATTCCCCCTTCCATTCCCTCTCAAATTCAATGACCTCTTCTTCCATAATTATTATGGAATTATTATAGACTATGTATGCAACCTACTGAGCCCAACTAGCATTGCCTGAATATACATGCATTTAGGGCTGATCACTTAGGATTGTCATATCAGAATCCCATTTCCTAAACTATGTTCTGACATACGTCAGGTACAACCAATGGTTCTTATGATACCGTATTGGATATACCTGAGTTAAACTGAGTGAAAAGGTTCCTTTGATTCAAGATTGCTAAAGAACTAGTAAAAACTAATGAGAGGACTTCCAGAATTTCCATGAAGAGGGTATAGTCAACAGGATTTCCTATTTTTCTCTAAGGTTTCTTTTCTCAGGAACAGTCTTTGAGGCTGATGGTTCACTCATTTGTTTGATTCCTTAGTCTATCACATGAAGGGTGACTTTAAGAGATTCTTGAAACAAAATAACAAATTGGTGACTGGCAGGGTCATTGTCTCACAACACAAGATCAGACTGTGGCTCCTCCAACCTCTGTGCTGTGTTCTGCCCATTGCTGGGGGGCCAGCCCTGGCAGATAACAGGGTCTAGTAGGCAAAGGGAGGTTGAGTCAGAGACCCTGTAGCTGGAAGGATATTGCAGTTCCGACTGACTAGCAATGATGGTGCTTCTTTATACAGATTTCACAAGACAAAGACAAACCCATGGTTCCCAAGGGGATACAGAACACATCATTTTGTAAATATTTGAGCCAGTTTAGGTGAGTCCCCAAACCTTGAATTATATATAATAAAACTGTGATGGTTTAAAAATATAACCCTGAAAGTTTTTTCAGGCCTAAAACTTCTGTAGCTGACTTGCTTTTATGATCTCTATAAAAAAATAAAACATAAAATAAAATTAAAAAACCTGTTTGTATAGGATAATTCCTTTTGTTTCCTAGTTAAGTGACCTCGCCATAACCTGGTGTAAGCCAGCCTGTTTAAAAATGGCAGGCCAGGTGGTGGTGGCATACACCTTTAATCCCAGCACTTGGGAGGCAGAGGCAGGTGGATCTCTGTGAGTTTGAGGTCACTCTGGTCTACAGAGTGAGTTCCAGAACAGCTAGAGTTACAACAGAGAAATCCTGTCTCAAAAAACAAAAAAAGGGCAAACCCATATGCCCAATTCTTTTTTTTCTTTTATATCATACTACTATGTAGCGTAAAGGTGGTTTTAGCCAATCTAACTTAGTTAATAAGTTTCTTTTTCTCTGGAGGACATGTCATGTATAGTCCTTCATCTCATAAACCACTTCTCCTGGCTGGCTGAAGCTTATCAACTATTCTCAAGTTTACATTGTCCTGATTACCTCACTCCTGAGTCTGTTCAAGGGTAGACAGAAGAAGAAGATCCTGAAGCCATAGCCTTATAAAGAAATTCCTAGCAATTTTGTGCCTATCACAATCTCCAAGGCTTGAGGAAGACTCCTGAATAAGATCAGATAAGGTTATTTCCCTAAAAGCAGAAGGGGTACTATAATTAGGACTTACCTAAAGACACTCAGAAATAATTTTCTCAGGTAAAGACATAAATGAAACATAGTGTAAAAAGTCCCGTAACAATGCAACACATAGAGACCAAAACCGAGAGTTTGAGGCAGCACGGCTATGCTGAGCATTCGGCTCAGCCTTGCTGGAACTACGTCAAACAGCTGTGCTGGCTTCATGACTTTCGCTGTATCCAAGGGTCACAACTGTGCCAGCCCATCACTCTAGCACCTGCATTAACCCATTTTCCTCTTTGACCAGGTACATGCAGAAGAGTGTCAAAAGGTATCTCTTCCCTCTTTTCTAGTGAGTTCTCTTCACCCTGCCTCACACCCTCTGCAGCCTTCTGGGTTCCTCCCTACTCTTCTCCCTGGAGCATACAAACTCTAGGCGTTGGCCAAAAGTCGGTGTTACTGCCTCGGCATGTGGAATGTGAATTACTCCTAACAAAAGCCGGAGCTGGGCCCATTGGCTGTGTGTGGGTCAGAAGACTGCAGCTGAGCACAGCGTTGCCAAACAGAAAGCTTCCCTTTCATTTGGACTTTATTTGACCTATGGATAAACAAAGACTTGCTATTTCTAGAAATCCAATTGTTTCAACTTTTTCGAATTTCTTTTGCAAACTTCGGAATGCACGTCTTTATGGAACTTCAGGTTTTGTGGGCCCAGTCCTAATGTTCCTGCGTTCCTCTTCTGTTTTTCCCTTACTCAGTTTGTTTTATGTGCCACAAAGCCCTGACTTTCTGAAATTCAGCCTTTTATTCAGCAATGCATGGCATTAAAAACAGCAGTAAAGTTATAATGTGAGTAGAATATTCAACAGCCTCGATAAATGCAACCTCTTCAGGGCAGGAATGAAGACTCGTGATTTACCCTCCTCGGGTTATGTCCTAGGGAACCTGCAATGTTTGACAGTACATAAAATAAAATCATTTCAGTCCCATGAATGCCTGTTGCCTGTGGAAAGCAGAAGGTATTGAAACTGGAGTTAGAGACAGTTGTGAGCTGCCATGTGGGTGCTTGGAATTGAGCCAAAGGGCCTCTGGAAGAGAAGCCAGTGCTCTTAACCACTGATCCATCTCTCAGCTTCTCTTCTCTAATTCTTAAATAGTCTGGACCCAAAGGAAGGAAAGTAAACGTATTGATGATATACTGTGTTCCAGGCAACATATCCATATGTATATCTGCTGTTCATAGCTGTGCACGGTAGTATTAGATGTTTCCTTGCTTTACAAGCATAAGAACTGGGTGAGACTCATTAGATAACTTCTGAGACTTGCTATCTGAACTACCCTCCACTGCAATTCTTCTATTCAAACCTAATTACCCCGGTACCGTGATGATGTCTAATGTTGGAAACCTAAGTAGGAATAGACATTCACACATAAATTCTGGATGAAATGGCTCATGTTTAAGAACTTGCCTTTTTTATTTCTCAACTGCTCTCTCTATCCATTTGACCTTGCTTTAGTCACTATGCTTCTGGAGATTCCATTTTCTTCATCATAAATTCTTTGTTCATGACCTCAGTCACTGGTGAAGCAGTAAATAATTCCAGTGACAGTGAGCCTGTAGCGGGTATAATTATAAGGCATCATCACAGACAGAGTTTCAAAGGATGATGTCCGTGATGTCAACAGGGTGTAAGTAATCTACTTCCAATTATTTTTCAAAGATTTATTTTTATTTTGAATTATGTAGGTGTTTGGGTATGCATACGGGTCTGTGCACTTGAGCGCAGGGACCTGTGGAGGCCAGAGACATCTGACTCCCTAGAGCTGTAGTTGTAGATGGTTGGGAGCCACCTGATGTGGGTGCTGGTAACTGAACTCAGGTCCTCTGGAAGAACGGCAAGAGCTGTAAACCATGGAGCCCTTGCTCCAGCCTCTCTCTTTTCAAATGTCTGCATGTCACGAATGGACTCTCAATTTATAAGTACAGAAAGCCCTGGTAAAAATCATCTTTGATTCAGCCAAATTTTTAAAGGCATTTCAAAACAGAGATGGTAAATGTGGAGAAATATTAGACCATCATTTACCAGACTTTCACAACATTTCATTAAGAATGAAGGTAGTGGGGGTCTCTGACCCCTTTACCTACCCTTGGGACCCTTTTTCTCCTGCTGGGTTACTATGTCAAGCCTTGATGTAGGGGCTCATGCCAGGCCTTGTTCCATCTTGTTATATCCTGTTTGAATGGTAACCCTGGAAGGCCTGCTCTTTTCTAAGGGGAAGTTGGCGGTGGGTATGGAGGGTAGGGGAGAAGGGAAAGATGGGAGGAGTGGAGGGAGGGGAGGGTGAAGATTGGGATGTACTATACAAGAAAATAAAAATAAATTATAAAATTTTAAAATGAATGAAGATAGATTACAATCAAGAACCATGAGGAAGGGTTTTGAGGGTTCAGAGCACACAAATGTTTCCCCTCCCTGTTCTGCCCTGCTTAGCCAAGATGCTCTGCAGAGAGGGGTACAGATTCTGATATAATGCATCATCCTTTGCAAACTAGGATTTATTTTTAATTTTAATCCAGTGCAAATGTTTTAATCCAGAAAATTTTAATGGCATTTTAAATTTGTTTTTTAAAATGTTCCTTTCAATTCCATTTTTTAAATTTTTAAATAAAAATTCATGTTGGGGGTTACCGGGAAGATGACTTAGTAGTTAAAAGCACACACTGCTTTTGCAGAAAACTTAGCTTTCAGTTTTCAGCATCCTTGTCAAGCAGCTCACAATGGCCTGTAACCCCAGCTCCAGGGCATCTGCCCCCCTCTTCAGGTCGCTGCAGGAAACTGCACTCACATGTACACATATCCCCACCTGGACACCACACACACACACACACACACACACACACACACACACAAACTTAAAAATAAAACAAATGTTCAGAAAAATTACTTTACTTTAAAGGCCTAATGTCCCCTTAGCTAAACAATGACTAGCTTCTTAGACATGCTTTTCACAATTCAAATAATAAAAGAAAAAAAATTAAATCTATTGTCGCTGCCTCTGTACGGGAGATGATCGGTAATTTTGTGTTAGAGTATGTGCTTTTAAAGCTTGGCTTTGTTTCTCTCTAGCGGACGACACTGTGGTCGCCATCCCTTACGGAAGCAGACACATCCGCCTTGTCTTAAAGGGGCCAGACCATTTGTGTAAGTACAGCCTCTGTTTTTGGGCGCTGGGCATTTTAGCTGTTAGTACATTTTTGACTCCAGAAGGGATTAAAGCACAAGAGAACCGTTCTCTCCCCCGCTGTACTGTGATGCCACCGTTTGAATGGCTCTGTTTATGTTTGACTGTCTGATGAGATGGAAGGAGCGCCTACCGTCATTATCTCCAAGGGTAGTCATTCTGGAAAACACAAAGACGAAGCTGGTTCATGGGCTGCGTATGTGACTGAGTCACTAACCCTTCGTGACTGTTAGCTTATCTCTGTCTTCTTTCCCTACAGTCACTCTTATCCTTCTCTTCTCTCACCTCTCTTTGCCTTTCCCTCCTGCAAAGATTCATTGCTTCTCCATTATTTCCCTTTTCCTTCTATGTTTTAAATCTTTACATCATCAGTCCACAACTGTGTAGAAGTAACAAACGGTGACATTTAAAGCAAACCTTTGCAGAAGAAGTAAGCATCCTGTATATTAATTCACGGCCCTCACATCCTGAAGATAAATGGTAGGATTTGGGATTGCAAGGTAGCAATAGCCTGAAAGATGACCCGGTAGTTTGGTCCCGTAGCGTTTGTCTAAGAACTGATGGGTCCCGCCAAGGCAGCGATAGTGGCTGCATCTCACTCCTCACACTTTAGTGCTATTTAGATAGAGATCTGTAGATTAGAAGCAGAAAACTACAGTGTGTAAACAGACAACAGAAAGGGATATGAAAGTGTTTCCTCTGAAGTTCACTTTCACTGAGTACTCTCTTCAATTGCTCCCTTGAGCACTCCCAGTCCCCTCCACTCTGCTCACTCCTAAATCCCCACAGCCAGCTGTGGTCTCTCCTCCTCCTCTTCACACGCATGCCCACGAAGCCAGTTTAAGTAGCAAGGATTATTTTCTGGCAGTTAGAGTCTAAAGATATTTATAATCAGATAAACAAGAACAACATAGATCAGAGCCTGTAAAAGTTAATATACGCTACTAAGTCTTTCCAAGCAAAGCCAAGCACGTTTAATCAAAGAGGTGAGGTTTCAAAGGTCCTGTGAAGTAAGGGGTGTGTAGGGTACAGTTTAGGCAAAACAAGAAAACACTGGTTAGTCATCCTTATATGGACCAGAGTTCTTTTCTGATCCTGAACGGCCCCATCAAGTCCAGTGTTCACATGTCAAAGGATAATATATGTGTACTTTTTATACCATCCAAATGATTTGTTTATCCCCCTGAGAACAGGACACAGCTAACTGCTATTAAATCAACCATGCTCCAAAATGGATTTCCTTTTGTGAGCAGGGATAGAGACTGAAATAAAATAAGATAGGCTGAGATCATCACCACATGGGAAGATGACTCGGCATCGCCAGAGAAATATTTAAAGCAAAATCTCATATTTATAAATATGTTAATCTCCTGTATTTCCTAGTTTTGTGATTGCTAAGACACTGAAGAATTGGGGGTCTAGGAGGATGGTTCAGTTACTAAGGTGCTTGCCATGCAAGCATGAGGACCTGAGTTCAGATACCCCAACACCATGTAAAAAACCAGATAAGAAAGCAGTGTGTATCTGTAATCCCAGCACTGGAGGCAGAGACAAGCTGGCTCCCCAGTGTGCATTAGTCAGCCCATGTAACTCAATA